>OZ022264.1:18327694-19527694 GCA_963978885.1 Nemotelus pantherinus | reverse complement strand
CCAATTCTCCCCATCATTATCTTCTTTTCGTACTAAACCTATTGAAGTAGAATCCTTAATATGATCCTTCGATACTAGCCTTGGCTGTGGTCCTGAGGATATTCCCAATTTCCTTGCTTTGTTTTTATCTTCTTCTTTATGTGTTCCTCATTCTAGTATTTTCAATCTAAGTATTATTTCGGGTACAGTCCATTTCCTACGGAAAACGGCAAACGTTTTTCCCGTACATAAAGCTAGTTACCCTGATTGCATCTGAAATTATCGGCCTATCTCTCTCCTTTGCTGTTTCAGTAAACTGCTTGAAAGGGTGGTTTACAATCGAGTACACCCTTCTTCTGTCCATTCTTTTCTTGCTCCAGAGAAGCATGGTTTCGTAAAAGGCAAATTTACATTGACCAACTTGCTCTCTTTCCACAATGTGGTTGCATCTGCCTTGGATCAGCAAAAACAGATAGATGTAATCTATGCAAATTTTTCTAAAATTTTTGACTCTGTGAATTATGATCTTCTTCTTCTAAAGCTTCAAAGTCGTGGTATTTCTGGTCCTCTACTCTCCTGGTTTACTTCCTATGTTGTTGACTGTTTTTTCCTACCTCGGGTGTTCCGCAAGGTTCAATTCTTGCCCCTCTGTTGTTTCTGCTGTTTATTAATGACCTGCCATCTTGTACACGTTCTCCTTATTTTTTGTATGCTGATGACCTCAAGATGTTCAGAGTAATCGAGACATTTAACGATTGCTCTCAGTTGCAAAATGATCTCTCTGCGGTAAATAACTGGTACATTGCTAACAAACTTACTCTGAATGTCTCAAAGTGTCACCAAATGTGTTATTTCCATAAAATCACGTATATTTCCTTCTCTTCTCAAATTCCTCTCTTAATGTTGCGGTCAATATCAGGAACCTTGGCATAATATTTGATTCGAAAGTCAAATTCGATCAACATATAATATCAGTGCTTCTAAATTGTCGGGGTTTATCGTTAGATCTTCGAAACCATTTGTTAACCTCTCCACATGTTTGCATCTCTTCCTGTCATTTGTTCGCAGTATTCTGGAATACTGTTGTCAAGTGTGGTGTCGCCATTACCAATATCTTGAGCAATCCTTAGAATCCGTCCAACGTAAGTTTTTCCGCTCTTTGTTGTATAAATTCAACATCCGTTACTGTGTCTATAATCATCGTCTCTCCATATTGCAGATTCTTTCCCTTAAATGACGCAAAGTTTTCCTTGACAAGTGTCTCCTTTTAAAACTGCATTTCCATCTTATTAATTGTGATCTATGCAACCAGGTTTCTGTTCGGGAATCTTGTCGCTCTAACAGACCCGTTTAACTTTTACGTTTAACTTTAATCGTTTAACCAACTGAAGTACACCGGAGGTAGGAAAAAAAAAGAGAGGGCGAGGAGCCACGAAGAGAGACATAACAAATACGATCAAATACAAATGATGGTATATGAGGGGCTCCGATATACCATAATGCTCTAATTTAAGAAAAAGTGCTCATGATTAACCGAGCCATAGGCCTTAGAGAAGTCAGTTTATATGATATCTACTAGGTGGTGATTATCTAAAGCAGAAGCAACAAAATGAGAAAACTCAAAAAGGTTACTGGTATTACTTCGGCCTTTCACGAAACCATGCTGTTGAGTAGCGAAAACGT
This sequence comes from Nemotelus pantherinus, assembly GCA_963978885.1. NCBI lineage: Eukaryota > Metazoa > Arthropoda > Insecta > Diptera > Stratiomyidae > Nemotelus > Nemotelus pantherinus. The sequence goes on along the minus strand of OZ022264.1, from coordinate 19,526,032 downwards.
GTCGAAGAGAATCATAAACGGATAGACGAATAGAAAAAATGCTTAACACTTGCCAAGAAGCTGGGAAAATACCATTACGAAGACTAATGTTAGAACACAAAGAGAAGAAACAAGTTTTTTAACAAAAAAGTTAGAAATTCCATCAGGGCCAAGAGAAGAGCTGGAGTCAAACGTAGATATAATAAATTGGACTTCAATAGGCTTGGTCTCAAGTACAGATAGGCAAGTGGAAAATTGAAAAGGTGAAATGCTGGAGATATGAGAAGAAAAATTAGAACATACAGAGGAAAAAAAGTCAGCAAATAGATTACATATTCCTTGCGGAGTAGAAGCACTAGAATTATTAAAAGAAACAGAATCAGGTATAGAGGAGAAAGATCACCGTTCACGGTTGCTGTCAAGGAACGGGTATGTCAAATGTCACTAACAGTTTTACCAATTTACTTTCAGTGGCAATTCATATATAATTTGTGTACTAAAATAGGATTGCGAATATAAGTTGCATGTCTGACGCTTTCATTGCAGTGCACATATTTCAAACTGGCAACGCCAACGCGGGCAGCACAGTCAAGTCTCTTGCCAAAGTCTACGTGGCCAAAATTTTGCATCAAGTTTTGCTGACCGCACTTTAATAAAGCTAAAATCAAAGAAAGGAAGACCATGGAGCAATATCAAACTTTTGTCATGAGAGAAAGACAGGGAGAAAGCGAAAAACTCTAGCGCACCTCAACCGCTAGAAACACTAATGCTCGAAGAACAGTAGAAGAATCGTGCAGGTTTTGAGTGCATATTCCACCACATGTGCTGCTTATTACGACCAAACTGTTTCAAATGCCACGTTTTACTTTGTTCTCAAGAATGCATTATAACTCATATGGTGGAAGGTTTCAGATATTACCACTGGCATGAATTTCAACGTTTATGAGAGCAAAACACGGGTTAATTATATTCGTTATCAGTTGCTTATTTCACATAATTTTGAAAGCAGCATCTCATATAACATCAATGAAGAAAATGCTCAGTGCCTGCAGCACTGTAACTGAAGTTGGTGTTTGGGGCTGCGATCCGAAAAATTTGCAGAACTTTGCGAATTGCAACATTGATTATTTATTTTAATTGTAAATGTTTCCGGTATGAATACTAACTGTAAGCGTTTATTGATACAAAAGTAGCACAACCGACTCGTGCTGGCAACCTTCTGCCAGTATCAAAGCCAAGAATATATCACATCTGCTTCACGTTGTTATATAACATTCGAAGTTAAAGGAGTATAAAGAAATTTAGAGTTACCTGCAGCGAGTTTTTTCAAATAATCGAAAACTTAATATTTGCTGTTTATTGTCACTACAAATTCATTACCATTTGAAAATTCTACGATAAAACCGCTTAATAAAGATATTGCAATTAAACACAAAACCAACAATAGCTGGCAACCCTATAAAGGCTTTTCAACCAAATTTGGCCTGAATAATGTTTATGATAAGTTTCATTAATTGTATGAAATTCGTATTGATTTCATGACTGCACTGGAAGTTATAGGGCAAAAAGTTTTATTTTCCTGAGCGAATTTTCAAAACCAAAGACACAAAAATTACCATAGCTGGTAGCACCAATCAAATTTTTGAACCAAATTTCCACCAAACAGAGATTAGAGTAAGGTTCAGCAACTGTGCCAATTTCATGAAAATCTGGTAATTTATTCACATTTCATAGGGCAAAAAGCAGTTTTTTTTCTTTGTAATTTTTCAAGATGGCACCACTGGCACAGACTTGCCCACAATTCAAAATCGCTTCTATCAAATCTGGTCTTACTTAAGTCCAATGCATTCTGTAAATTTTAGCTGTATCTGATTATTGGTTCGTGAGTTTCCGTGAACAGAAGTTTTTGATGCTAAAAATATAGGTTAACTGGGAGAGGGTTACCGTTCTTGTCCGACATGAAATTTCCAAAGTTTTATTTTGAACGTGTAGATAAAACATAAGATTTATATACAGATTGGTTTTATTGTAAGAAACGGACATTTTTTTGAATATTCGATGGTTTGAATGTTTTCACTTCCAAATTTTTTTTTTCAAAATGAAGACACCAAAATTATCATAGCTGGCAACTCCAACCGAATTTTTCAACCAAATTTCTACCAAACGTGGCTTAAGGTAAGGTCCAGCAGTTGTGTGAGTTTCGTCAAAATCGAACGATTCAATCAGAATTTATAGGGCTAAAAACAGTTATCTTTTTTAGTGATTTTTCAAGATGGCACCACTGGCACAGAATCGCCCGCATTTCAAAATCACTTCTATCAGACCTGGTCCTATTTAAGACCAATACATTCTGCGAATTTCAATTAATTCTGCTCATCGGATCGTGAGTTTCCGTGAACAGAAATTTTTGATGCTAAAAATATAGGTAAATTGGGGAAGGGTTACCAGGCGTGCCCGTTATACCATATCTTTTTTTTTTTTTGGTTATGTAAACAAAGCACAAGAGTTACATATGAGTGGCTTTTTTTTGAAGAAACGGCATTTTTTCAAGAGAGATGATGATATGGAGGTTTTCACTTTCAGTGCCTGCCCTAGCTACAGGGTTGCCAGTACGCTCATTAAAAGCTACATAAATCTACAACTAAATAATATCAATATGTTCTGAAAATTTCGTAATGATTGAATAGCTCTGTCAAAAGTTATCGCAATTTAAAAGTTTTCAAATTTTCCCGTCCTTTTTTTAGGCACCCAGCGCACACATAGGGTTAAAAAAATCCAAAGCACTATCCGATTCATATGTAAAACACGTTCGAAATTTATTTCGTTAACTTTGTTTTTGCGAAAATTATTTGCGCACGAAATAATAGGTATATTAAAAATATCACTTAAATGGCCGCCGGCGCCAAAAGGTTAACAATAACTGACATTTAAAGAGACGTGGACCTATTCTGCATATACACCAATGTATCCTGAAAGTTTCAGCTCAATCGGATGGCGCGTTCCCGAGATTATCTCACTGAAATTTTTTGATGATATATATATATATATATATATATATATATATATATATATATATATATATATATATATATATATATATATATATATATATATATATATATATATATATATATATATATATATATATATATATATATATATATATGGAAATATGAATTTTTGGCCGAATCGATTTTAATACTAATGTTCTTCGAACATTAGTAAAAATGAGTCAGATCGTGTCGAAATACTAGGGCTAAACAGAAAATGTAGCCTTGGATTTTTGCTGACAATAAAGCTCTCGGAAATTAGAAATAAGTCTATTAATTGCATAAAACGCAGTAAATTTACAATTTTTATTTTACAAAAGAGACGCAAGCCAAACCGGTCAAACGGGATTCGAAATTCACATAGCATTCGAAAATTGGTTTGAAAAAGCATTATATTGGACAAATACGAGTCTTCTTCAAATTTCCAAATTCACCCACTTTTACTTCCGAATCCATCATCGAACATCTAGTACCAATCATTAACTTTACTCTTCCATATCACAACAACAATTTAATGTCACACGCAAGCCCATAACAGCATCCATATTAATTACTCTTTCTCTTGTTACACACATCTATTTTGCTCGCGTCTCGTTATGCATTATAAAATTTTTGAGAAAATAAGTCATAGTTCATAACGTAACCGCAACGAAAATCAAATAAAAAAACCCACAAACAACTAGGCAAACCTAACAATAACCTTAACAAGGCAGAAACCGACAAAAAAAGATATGTATCTTACATCTATAGGTCGTGCTCTGCGTGCACTGTGTGATCCATTTATGCATTCTATTCGGTTTTCAACACGCTTCATGTACGTCTGGGTAGACCACAACTAACATATATAACATCAACTATAATTAAGCCGTACATTTCTGACTGACCAACCATTAAGTCGATAGACTCTCACTTTTTTTGGGCGAAAAAAATGTCGGGAAAAAATAGCGTTGAAATGTGCAGTCACCGCAGTCACCGATTTGATATATGTTTCATTATTTTCTGTACGGATCGAGGAGTGTTATAAGTTTTATAATATCGTGCGGTAGTATCACGTCAAATGAGAAATGTATTTTGTAACATCGCCTTTTTCTTGACCACTACAAAGATGGATTGGAGATGAAATTGTTTGAACTGTGTTTGGTTTTAGATTGATTTGATTTGCTGTTTGTGTTATTGCTTCATATGAACCACTGTTTAGTCGGTTATATTATTTAATATTATATTGGAAAATGATTCCATTCGTACCAGGTAATGATTCAATGATTACCGACGAATGTTCTTGTCCATGAATTTTATGCACATCTTAGACTTATTCTTAAAACTTCAAAACAACACAAACTTAGAAAGGCATATTCTTTCTATGATTCTGAAAAAAATCAAACGCACACATGCATCAAAATTTGCAGTTTGCAAATCTTCACCATTAAAGTCATATTTCCCATATTCACCATTATGATGCAATACTGCCTGTAATTCGCATGGAAAAATGTACAACTTACCGAACAATAGCTGCGAAGCCGCTTGCTCCGCACATTCATAACTTATTCCTTTTCTTGGTCAGTAGTCGGGTTTTGCACTTTTCTATGAACATCATTTTACGGAAGACGTGATATAATCTACTTTCGCACACTGAATTCTTCAAAACGAGAGAGAAAAAACCGTGGAAGATGACAACAAACAAATAAACAAAGCAAATAGTCACACTTTGTACAGAAAACAAATCGAATGGCATCCAACTTACCTCCATTGATACTCTATCACAAACCTACCACAGATATATCTACGAGTATGTATCTTTTCAACATCTGACTCCGATCGAGTCAACGAAACCGACATAAAAGTGCTTCGAGAAACAATAGAAATTTTGTTGATTATTATGTTTGCATTCATACTCTCAGATACGTATGTATGTATTTTGCGAGCTTTTCATTTATAACTGTTATTCTGCGAAACTTAAACTTCCGGAGCGCATCCAATGACGAAAGTAAGGTATGTATGCATGCATTACCCATATTGGTATGGATACACGAAAGCATGCCCGGTATTGGGCATTTAACGTTACTTTGAATTGCTGAAAAATTAGAATGCATGCTGTGAGCTTAATTTCAAACTATGCGGTTTTCCGTTGGTAGAAAAAAAAATAATTAAAGAGATATTAGCGTGTTATATGGATGTTATTGTTGTTGTATGGATTTTTCTTCTTCTTATTTTTTTTTTTTTGCTTTACGTAAACCAGTAATTAGTTGAGAAATGAACAAAATGATACTTCCCAAATGATTAAGTTATTGTAAAATCGGTGTCAGGGAACTTATGATACAATATTGACTCTGAAGTTCACTAGGTTTCCGAATGGATCATCTGAAAGCCAAAACGGTAGATATTAGCAATTGCGTTTTTTTCCATATCGTGTGTCTTTGACCAAGTTTTATGAAAAACCTGCAATAACTGATGGCTTCGATTTGAAATTTCTAGCAAAATTAATCAATGTACATATATTAAATGAACACTTTCCATTTATTCGGAGGAAAATGGAGCAACGTAATACAGTACGTTGAAGGGAGCTCTTTCGATATTTTTGATTTTGCAATGCTACATCTTTTTGTGGAATTTTTCAAAGAGCAGCTTGCTGAAGATTTGGTTAAACGCATTAAAAACGGTGTCTAGATCGATTAAATTGTTGTAGATTTTGACGTTTTGCTACCAAGCAATGGAGTATAAATGGGTATTAAATAAAATTTGCAAACAAAAATGTAATAATAAGCGAAAGGGTTTTAATATCATATTTGTGTTTAGTTTGAGATTTATCATAGATCGTAAGAAAATTTCAAGAATCATTATTAACACTAAAAGTTAGATTAAATCTTCGAAATTGTGTGTCTTCGGAGGTGACGTAAACCCTGAGATCAATTTGTTTCTTTTTTAAGGGGTTACCCCCACTTGTAGCGCAATAAAATAGGTCATTTTCATGAATTTTATTTGACAAAACTACGAAATGTTTTTAAACGACTGTTATATTTTCTTAAAGTACATAATTTAAACACCTTTCAGTAATTTTTTTATTGAAAAATATTACATGATTTAATTACAAATGGCCGTCAAAACAATGGAATTTTAATTTTCACCTTTTGCGGTGACCAAAATTGTGTCGAACTGGATCATTTGAAACAAAAAATAGCGATGGACTTAGTTAAATAACAGTATAAACTAGTGTTTGATCGAAGGATTTAAAACAATATCCATTTTTCAGAAAATGGCGGACAGTCAAAGTTAATATTTCGATTTTCACTTAAAAAAATGGTCGTCTTTTGGCTATAAAACGGCCATTTTTTATTTTAAAAAAAATCGAACGATCAAACACTACTTTTTTATGTATTAAATAAGCCAGCTAAGTTTCAAAAAGATCGGTTCAGTAGTTTTCGAGTAATTTTGGTCACCGACTTCAAAGATGTCATTTCGAGAAAAACGCGTTTATAAGTATAAGTAACGGTTGTATAAGCAACAGTTTCTTCTCTTTCAACGCTCATATCTCGGTTAATTATGTTTGGATCGACTTGAAATTTGAAGGACGTATTCTCAGATAGTTATACTTAAAAAAAATGCAACAAAAAAAAACGAAAAACTTCAAAGTTACAAGTGGGGGTAACCCCTTAAGCTGTTGATATTGTCCCAGCATGGATCAAAGAGTGACATTTCAATGATTCTAAATTGGAAATGCAATGAAGAGTACACTTTTGCAAGTCATTTTCGAAAATTTGTGTTAAGAGAAAAATGAGCAAAAGAAATAATCGATCTGAAAACATGGCCAGCAAAATTTTATCCAACCTACTTCAATTTGGTTTATTTGCTTCTGTTTTTTTATTTCACTTGTACCGCTATTGAGTCCAAAGCTTCGATAGACTGTTCAATTTTTTTAGAAAATGATGAAGATTTCAATAACTTTTCTTTTATCCATAAGGACGTGCTCCATTTTTAGAGAATGATCTAAAGCTTGGATGAATTATAAATTTTCCGCTTCATCATAAACAACAACAAACTTTTTTTTTTCTACGAAAGAATATTGACAACAGAACGATTTCATTCTTTCTTTTTGGGCTGTCCCTACTTTTGTTTTGAATTAGCATCCACACTGGATACGCTATTCCGATTTTGTGAGCGGAGGCTTCAAATGATTGGGCTTTGTACTAAGTTTTATGCAAACTATTAAAACAATACTGAGTACTATGCACTGTGCAAACATTCATACTATGCAATCGTTTTTAATTCTCTAAGTATTTTATGTCCAGTTAGCCCAAATGCGACCGCACAAGACGAAAAAATAATTGGATTTGTCCAATGGAAAATTCACTAGTTGGTTACTGCACATCAATGATATTTGCTGAAACAAGTCTAAGCTTTTTCAATCAAGATTCATTACAAGTTCACTGTATTTTCCACCAATTTTGACTATTGTCAAAAAATCAGACATTTTCTAAGCCCAATTTACCAGAATATCGTAGGCATATTACTTGTCTTAACAAACTTTTCAAACACGTAAAAACAAACCAAAGTATAAAATCAATACTTAAGTGTATTCTTATTTCACATGTAGAGACTGTTTTGACATACAAATAAGTAGAGACTGTTTTGGTCTTCAAGCCCACACTGGGCGCTATATGATACGACCATGAAAAACTTTATTGTAGCATTGAAAGCAAGCTATGATCTATAGAATGACAAGCTCTTACACGTTTGCAGCCTTGACAAATAAAGCAGAGCTCTTTGCATTACGTAAAATTTTCGAGAGCTGCGTAGCAAAAAAATGTGATCTAAAAAATTCAATGTAGATCCTAATCGATATAATGAATGAACAAATATTATAGTCCGGGCAGCGTTGCATTATTGACGGTGATTTTACGTATGGCAGGTAGCTCATATATAGCTTGCAATGAAAATAAGCGTTAGCTGTCAAAATGGTGGTGAACCTGGTTGTGAGAATGTCAAAAAATGATAATGCAAAAGTGATTTCACGCCATTTGAAAATTCGTCCAAGCAATGTTTATGCATAATGACACATATTAAAAAAAGGTAACTGAATAAATAGTGGTGAATCCTACGTCAGCCGCGTATGTAAACCTGTCAAAAAATCATAGTAGAATCCACTACTGTTTATTCGGCTAACTTTTTTCATATGTTTATTATGCTATATGTAAACATTACTTGGACGAATTTTCAAATGGCGTAAAATTACTTTTGTATTATTGTTTTTTGACATGTTTGACACGTTTTGACAACCAGGTCCACCACGATTTTGACAGTTGACGCTCATATTATTAAAAGACTACCCAAAAGAAATGATTTGTAATAAAAATAAAATTAAGATATCTTTAACCCTTTGGTGACGGCAGAGATTATAATGAACTTTGATGTACCCCTGTATTAAAAGTAAGGTAAAAATAATTCTTTTGGTGAAAAAATTAAGTATTCAAAATGAAAATTGAAAATGATTTGTGATTGTTTATGACTAAGAATTAGAGTGCCTAAAAGTAGGGAAGCTGCAAATTTCGATTTGCTATAACTTCTGACAGAAACATTGGATCATAGCAAAATTCACAGCTCAGATTGACGTTGACTATAACTCTACATAACAAGAACCATATATGTGCGTACGAGCAACTCTGTAGGTGCGGCAAGCACGTGAAAAGAAATCTTCCAAATCATAGACCGTTATGAACATTTTTCGCTTTTTTACAAAAAATACAAGCAATCGTTAAATTTTATTCTTGGCTCACCCTGTCAAATTGAAACTTTCAAAATTCTGCGTTGCACAAGAACGGCAATCCATCATTAAATCAATCCTTATTTGAGCACTTAAAACTTCTGTTCACCAGAGCTCACTACCAACTAATCAGATCTATATGAAATTTGCAGGATATATTAGTCTTAAATAGGAGCTGGACTGACAGAGCCGAACGTGGGCAACCCTGTGGCAGTGGTGTCATTTTGAAAAATTATAAATTTTATAAATTCTAACTCAGTCACCAGAGTTTAACGAAATTCACACAGTAGCTAAAACTTACTGCAAACCAGGTTTAATAAAATTTTGGTTTAAAAATTAGGAATCTTGAAAATATGCTCAGCAAAATAAAGCTTTTTGACCTTAATTCAACAAATGGACGTTATTATAGGCCTAATTTGGTAGGAATTTGGTCAACAAATCAAGATAGGGCTACCAGCTATAATAATTTTTATAAGTTTTTGTCATATTAAGCGGTGATATAATATTGGAATTTTGGTAATTTGAATATTTTTGCTGATGGTAACCCTAAAATTCTTTGTACCCTTTTAACTTCCAATGCAGTCATCAGCGTTTTTGTTATTTTCGTAACAATAAATGCTAATTTTAACTATTAGCATCTACAATAGAAATAAGTAATCAATTGGAATTGTTTCTGTGCGATGATAATCGGTGTTAATATATTGACAAGAACGGAACCGCAATCACAAATTAATAACGTTTATGCTTATTTCTATTGTTAATATTCGCCCTACGATTACTTACTATCACCACTGTCATATCATTTGATGATAGCTGTCAATATCATGGTCGTTTTTACTCAGAAAGGTCTGATAAAATGTTATGATCAGATCACTACAAATCTTGAAAATGTATCTCCAAAATCGGTGTTGAGCTCTGCAAACTTAAATTCTATGGGCCACATAATTGTCCAGCAATATTTACTATTCGCCATGGATTGCAAAATTTTGCAACTACTTTACGTTGCTGGATCAAAAACCAATGACAAGATTGGGAGCAGAACATACCACAGAGAAAATCACAGCCGTTGAAGCTGACAAACTAGATTTGTCGATTTGCAGGCTGGCGCAAGAAGTTGGTATTTGTCCATCCACTTTCTGGAAAATTTTGCGAATAGATTTTGGTCTATAGGCTTTCGAAACCCAGTTGGTGCCGTATCACCGACGAATGTGTCACATGTTTTTCACCCTATGACCCTCACATGAAATTGACCCGCTGTTTTACAGGAACATTTTACTCAGTGACCAGATTCATTTCTGGCTCAATTGTTACGTAAATAAGCAAAATTACCACATACGGAGTAAAAAAAATCTTTATGGTGCGCACTGAATGCTGGTGTTACTTCTTCAAAGATGAGCACGGCGAGCGCATTACTATCAGTGGCGACAAGTACAGAGCAATGATAAATCAGTTTTTGTATAGATGTGAAGGAGATGTGGTCTTCACAAGACGGTGCTATGTATCACATAGTGACCGCAATCATCGACATATTGAAGACCGAATTCGTAAAGGAGATGTGGTCTTCACAAGACGGTGCTATGTATCACATAGTGACCGCAATCATCGACATATTGAAGACCGAATTCGTAAATCACAATATCTTGAAAAATGGACTCGTTACCGAGGCTTTGCGATTTGGCGCCGTTAGATTACTACTTTTGGGGATAAGTAAATTAAATATTAACTTGCGTCGTTGACAATATACAACGCCAGTTGCTTCAAAAAGCGGTCGAATTCGCTTCTTGAGAGGTAGTTGTAGCAGTCATTTGCACATGTTCATCTTCAAAAAGTAAATACAAAGATCTAAATTTCGCAGTACAAACATAAGGCGATTCAATTGACATTTTTTTGTTTTATTCAAAATTTCAATTCGAGTTCTCTAAAAAAAAATGCCCTTTATTTAGGGAAGTTTGTGTTCACCTCCAACCCAATTCGAGCGAAAATTCATTTAACAAAATAATGCATTCTTTTAATACACCAAACTATTTAGAATATGCTCTTCACTATATTTCTCACACGAAACTATAGTTTCCAATTAACTAAGCACAATTGACATAAAACTACAATACTTTCTGCTCCAAATTTTGAATGCTAAGGATTCAATGCTGGACGATTCATCCTATTTATAACAAAATACTTTATTTGAAACATGTCAATGTTTCGAGGGTAATCTACCCTCTTTTTCAGTGTCTGAAATAAATAATATACCGCACGCAAACAATGTACTTTCCACAATCGAGTTTTCTATATCTTTAATTATGAAACCTATGTTGCTCTAACCAATTTAACTTCAGGTAAATTTTCGATGCTCAGATCATATACTTACGAGTTAAGTTTTGCTTGAATTTTACAAAAAAAAAATGTCTGAATCACCAACGAATGATTTATGCTTCAGTAACTAAACGTATACCATGCAAATGTGATTTCCAAAAAACATTTTAAAAAATTACCGTTGTCAGTCTCTCTTACAAATACCAATTTTTCAAACAAAACCTGTTAAAAGACCTTTGACGCATGAATATTCGATCACATCGATAATCTATGCAATTTCGTTTAATGCCATATTCTAATCATCTCCTGAGTTTTGCCTGCGGAGTTAGTTTTGTAAACGAAAAGCAGTCGTAAACGAAATGCATTTTTTTTTTTTTTGATTGTCACACGCAAGAAAAAACATTGTGATTGTGTGTGAATAAAACTAAGACCTTCACTTTTAGAGTTTGATTCGATTAAAATGATCAAATTAATAGTTTGCATAATGCTACATGTGAATTTGCATGTAGTTCAAGGCATTTACTTGAACAGATCAGTTTATCGGTGAAGCTTTTAATGATGAACGGTTAACAGTAGTCTTTAAACAGCATTGAATCATAATGTAGCGGTCAAAATGCAGCTAGTTAGCAACAGTTTAAATAGTTGTTATTTTATTCGCATCGTAATAAAAAAAAACTTCTCTGTGAAAGTAATCTGACTACATAAAATAACTCGTGCAAACAATAATGTGCTAGAAATCTAGATACAATACTTGAATCTTACAGAAGTTTCTATCAAAGCACAATTAATTTCTTTTAGTTCAAGAATGACTTTTGGTTTTAATTTCAATCAAAAATGCTTACCTCATTCTACTTTTACTAGTCGAAACGTGTTATACAAATTAAAACAGATCTGATTTATATATGATCTTGTGATGTATTGATCATAGCTATTTCCGCTAATATAAATTAGAATGTAAAGTAGAGGCGCCTTTCTCTTACGTCCTGTTATAATTATTTGTCACGGACAGTAGGTTTTGAGGACATTTGTGGCAATTAAAGGAGACATTCAGTGACAAAAAATAAATTCTGGGGCAGAAATTATTTATATTGATCAGAAAATATGCAAAGTATTACAAAATTGAAATCAGTTCAGACTTTAAAGAAATAATATTCATTAAATTAAATATATTTTTTTTCGTTTTTGAGATGAAGTTGGTCGATTTGGAAATGCTTGTCTCATTTTTTGGCTATTATTCGGCAATGATAAACTTGAATTTTTAAATGAACACTGCAATATATTTGTCACAAATATAGCAAAGGAAAAGTGTTCAAGATATTTTAGGTTTGATTGAGTTTATTCGATGCCGTTAAACATGACTGGTTTGTTGTTTTTCTCGGCTCTTGTTATAATGAGCTGATTTTGCGTCAATATCTTCAAATCACAATCAAATAAACAATTCAGAGGTCCAGCTTAAAAAGTTTTCTGGAGAGGAAATCCTGGTTTTGTTAAAATATAATCCAGCTAGGGAACTCTGACAGAAAATATGACGCCTATTTTATCTTTTACGAGCAGCTGTGATGCTGGTTAAATAGAAAATTGGATAATATTTTTGACAAAATCATTCAATAATGCGACCTCGCTGGACTATCGGCTAAAATTATAGACATTAAAAGCCAACTTGTGTGGCAAATAAAATATTAAAACAGAGAATAGTGGGCAGCGTTTGAGTTTTTCATGGTGTACTAGAGCTTGTGGTGGAATTTGCGTTTTTGCTCGCTACCTTGTTCATTTCTTAAGTTTTTCTGATTGCGTGAACAGCTCTCATGATTAACAATGTGCTCACCTCGACAGTTAATATATTTTAGCCTTTTTTCACTTAAATTTTCCTACTGTTAAAATGCAAAGACCGTGGTATTTGACGTTTGTCTTTTACAGGGTGTCCGAATCGTGGTACTCCCTCAAATTGGCAAATTAAATACAATTTGCATTTTTTTTGTCGTATTAGAAATCTGTAAATTATATTGCAGTTAAGCAACGATGATAACATCATAATGATAGTAATTAAATTCTAAATTTTATGAAAAATGGTATCTGTTATTTTGCTGCTTTGATTCAAGTAAAAGAAGCATGTATTGTTTATTTTCAACTTCCTTGCTGGACGTTTGGCAATTGTAAACATTTTTATTATTTGTTTATTAGGAGAAAATAATAACAAAAATGATAAACTTAAGAAAGGAAATAGAAAATTATGTTGGCGGCATCCCCTATCGGCGCTGCGTTTCACCTGTAGCTACCGCACGGTCTCAGAAGAGGCTGTGATGGTGGTATCGGGAGTAATCCCGATCGACCTACTAGCGCGAGAACGCAAAGAAGGGTATCTCTTTCGCTCAGAGTTGGACAGAACTGTGGCTCTGACGCACGTGCGTACGCTTACCCTCCAACTTTGGCAACAACGCTGGAGTGAAAGTACTTAAGGACGCTGGACGGCTAAGCTAATTGGTTTCATTGAGCCTTGGCTTAACCGGAGCCACGGAGAGGTAAACTTTTACCCTTGTCAATTCTTGATAGGGCACGGTTACTTCAGGAAATACCTGAACAGAATCGGTAAGGTGGTCACACCGTACTGCCGGTATTGTGTGACTGAGCTCGATGATGCTCAGCACACATTCTTTATTGCAGTCGCTTCGTAAGTTTGAGGCGCACCATTGAGACCACGATTGACCTGGCAACACCTGAGACGATCGTGGATGCAATGCTGCGAAACGAGGAGAACTGGCGCGCAGTCTCAACATATGTTGAGAAAGTGCTGCGCATAAAGCGGGAGGAAGGTTGCCTTACCGACCCATGAACTGTGGTAGTTTCTGAAGTCCGTGGTTAACGATGGGTGAATCAGCACGACCGGGTCGAAGCAGTGTTTAGGCGGGTCCCGACTCGGAACTTCGTCGGCTTGTAGATGGTCCTTTTTTTTAGTGAGTCAAACTTCACATACCCCGTGGTGATAGGTCACCCGGGGATCTGTTTGTATTTACTAAGCCAATAATTTTCGACAATTCGCACACATCGTTTGACACATATCGTTTGACTAGCTTTACTTACATAAAATGTCTAGTGAATAGGAAATATTTTACTTAGCAGAATTATCTTTCAAATACGATATGGATTAGTATTTAATTTATAGAAAGCCTACAGTCTAGTTCGCTATCGAATTCGACACATAACTATCGAATTCAAAATATGATTAATGAGCCCGCGTTGCTTGTGCGTCTACAAAATCTACCGGGACATAAATTTGATAATTCAGGTCTCATTTTTCTTTATTACGTAGCTCTCAAAACTGCTGAGAAACACGAAAAACTGTGCTACCTTTCAAAATGCTGGCCAAAGCTTACCTCAATGCTAAAACATAATAAACGGCGCCCAATGTGTGCTAACAGCACCGGTTAATTTTTGGTTCTTTTTATTAGCATTTATTACATTAGATTGCATTTCATCATTGGTTTTATGATTGTTAACCTCAACGACTTTGAAAAGGTTCAGGTAAAGGACTAAGCTGAAGCAAATAATATGTGTTCGATATTCTTTTTGGATCTAGAAAATGGGCTTCAAAAATTTCTGAACTCAACCTGATGCTTGTGACAATTATTGAACATGCAGCAAAAATACATTAAATCCATTTTGAAAAAACAACATGCGAGTTTTGGAAAATATCAAGCTTTTACAGTTACTAAAATTTGAGCTTTTCATTGGATGAATCTATTTAGTTTTTCAGCGTATTCATGTTGTGGAGACTGTAAAGTGCGGCAGTTTCATGTGTGTTCATAGAAAAAGGTTTAAGCTGATTAGTATTAAGAGACAATCAACGGGGATCACACCACTAAAATTCACGTAGGCAAAGTTTTAGTTAACATCAATATTTGCTGTGAATTCAATGTGATGTATCTGCCCCTCTTTGTAGATATAGTCGTTAGCCTATCTAATCCTGCTAGATTTACCAATAAACCTTGTTTCCATTTTTTTTAAAAACCAAGTTTGATCAATCAGCTCACACTTCAATTTTCCGCTTGCGTAAGCGTAACGATGTTTTTTTGGTTTACCGAGCGTGTTCAACGCATTTTGAATACTTAAAATGCTGCACGAAAGAAATTTTTAAGTTCTCATTCCGACCGAGACTATGCTCAATTCTTTTGTTTGTGTGCTCCTGCCAAGAATAAAATAAAGCTTCCCATGCACAACTATTTTTCGCACAGTCAATTTTCTGTGATTTTTAATGACCCTAAAAACTTCTAGGCATTTTTTCGCTCTTAAAAGCCTGATTCCCTTTCATTTAATAATGTCACTGGTACTCATCCTAAAAATGTTTGTGATGTCTTCGCACTGTTTTTCTCTTCAGTGTACTGTGACTCAACGATTTCCTTTTCTTATAATATTTCTTTTGATGTCCCTTATGTAAATCTTCGCTATCGACTAATCCTGTTGAAATTGAATCTTTAATATCGTCACTTGATTTCAATGACTCTCCTGGCGTTGATGGCCTGCCTAACTTTTTTGTGAAAAGTTTGCATCTTCGTTATACTGGTGAACATTTTTCCTATTTTGCCTATGCTTTACCCTAAGTCTGATGGGCACAACATCGCTTCACATAATTGGCTTATTTCTATCTTTCCCTATTTTTTCAAAATCATTGAGTGGTAATAAAATGTATGACTCTCTTAGCTGTGCTTTTGTATCTCAGCAACATGGCTTTTGAAAAGGTCAGTTCGCATCTACAAATCTCATTAATTTTCTCGTTCAATCGGAACTATCAAATTGATGCTATGGATACAGATTTCTCTAAAGCATTTGACTCTGTCAATCTTGAGCTACTTTTACTCAAATTAAATCACTATGGTAACTGTGAACCGTGGCTTTCTTAAATATTTTCGTTCTTAATTAATCGCACCTGTTTTGTTTTTTTCTCTGGCATGTCGTCCTCACCGTTTACCACCTCTTCTGGTCTACCTCAAGAATCGATACTAGGACTGCTCTTATTGAACCTCTTCATCAGCGATCATCAAATGTGTTATCTTCATCGTACAGTGTGTTCCACAAAAACGTGACTCATGTTATTAACAGTAAATAACTTTTAATACACTTTTACCAATTTCGCACCTCATTTATATTGTCATTAAAGTTTGAGATTTTGTGAAGGAAACATATTTAAAACATTAGTGTCACGTACAAGAGTTGATTTGAAATTGTATTTTTAGTTATTCATCCCAAAGGTTCTAAAATGAGTATAAAAAAGACTGCGAAACATACAGAAACAAGTGTTTTGTTTGTGAAAAAGTGGATAAAGAAGTATAAAGAATGTGGGAATGTAGATGATGAAGCAGGTGGAGGCCGTACTAGACGCACTTCAACAAGGGTTGATAAAGTGGTTTGTGAGATATAAAGGCGTTCGAGTCTCAATTAATACAATTAGATGGAGACTCCAAGAATCTGGCATAAAAAACTGAAGTACGAGCCCTAAAACCCAACATAAGAAAAAAAGCCTGAGCTGTGCAAAGGAGAATCTGGAACGTGATTAGAGCAGAGTAATATTTACCGACAAATCATCTATTGTTGTCTACAACTACTGGCGTGAAGCTTGGACAAAATATGGAGAAAAATGTTTACAGCGTACAGTTAAACATCCAGCAAAGGTGCATGTTTATGGCTGCTTCTCAGGAAAGGGATTCGGAGAGTTAATTACTGTCACTAAAAACTTGGATGCTCAATTCATACTCACTTTGTATAAAAAAAGAGCAACTGAAATCCGCAGAGAAATTATATGGAATTGAAAACGATGACCAAATTCGACAAGAGGATAATAATCCCAAACATCGAAGTCATCTCAGCACATCTTCGATGGAAGAAAATAAGGCACAAACTTTAGATTGGCCATCACAGAGTCCACATACGAATCCCATTGAAAATGTGTGGTTGCTGATGAAGCTTACACTTAGGGAAAAGGGAACTAACTTAAGATAAAAGAATATCCAGAACACGGCAACATTGAGCCAAACTTTTCAAAATTGAGCCAAACTTTTCACAAATGATACGAAGCAATTATAAATAATAAAAGCAATTGGACTCCGTATTGAGATAATTTGCGAAACTTATAATGAAATATATTTTAAGAAATAAATTGGAAAACACTTAATTATTGGATTTTAAATGCTTTTTTTCAAGACTCGTTTTTGTGGAACTCCACGCAGATGACTTAAAAACTCAGCTAATCATCTTCTTCTTCAAGAAGATTTGAATTCCATTACTGCTTGGTGTAACTTTAACTACTTATCTTCGAATGTTTTCAAATGTCAAATGTCCTTATTTAATTTGCAGAACCGTCCTTGTCTCGGTGGAACCTCTTACTGATCTTGAGATCAGCTTCGATCGTAAACTTAAGTTTGATATTCATTTTCGTGCTACAATTAGTGCCTCACAGACTGCTGGCGTTGCTGTACGTTCCTGCTACAATTCTTTTAGCATTTCCACATGTCTTTAGATATTTATTACTCTACCCTACCACTCCAAACTTTAATGCTGTAGTCAAGTCAATGAAGGCTTATCGCTCCTTAATCTCCCCCTTTTAGCAAAGTTCAAAATCTGCCATTGCTATTTAACTGCAGTTATAGCATCTTTGATTAAAAAACGGCAGTGTGAGAGGCATATTAGGGAATCTGTTGTTCTTGAAGTACCATTTGCACGTACAGTTATTTACTTTCACTCTTCTGCTTTACGCATTTTACGTATCCATAACAGCCACCAATTCAGTCCTCTTCCACACTTTACAGCAATGTTTAAAAATACTATTCGTAACACAATATTTGCTGCTGATTAAATTGCCTATCTATTTTGTTATTCGTGGCTTTGAGTTGCATATTTTAGCTTTACAATTTTTATTTTGTAGCTGTTATTTGATGTTTGTATTTTTAAGCTGTACTATTTGCAATTGGGTTTATCGCCTATTTATTTGCAATAAAGCTAAAGATATCTGAAATTTAGCAAGTCATGGACCAAATTCTTATATTCGTCTCAATTGGACAATTCACTCCACAGATTAACTCTTTTAATCTTTTCACTGGTATATAGATATAAATATACATAATAATCTCTGAATTTTCAGCAGAACGAGTTTACTAGTGTTTCTCTTGTGTTTTTTTTTTGCACTAAATTACGACTTTCCAAGCATATCCTGTACAATTTGATTATTTCTCTAGCATCGTTGCACGAAGCTTACTCAAACGTTTGGATTCAATTTAGTACGGGAAAATCCAATCCAGGAAATACCTTATCGTCTGTAATAAAATAACGAACTTAACCTGCATCGTTTGAGCTCATAAAACAAAACTTACAGTGAATTAGCTCGCACAGTGAAAAATACAACATGTATGTTGCAACGTAGTTAATACATATAAGTAAGTAATTTTCGCGTTTTGATTCTTTCGAATTTTTCAGCAAAAATCTTCCCTATGTTAAGTAAAACAAAAACGCTGTAAGTGGAACTAGGCTGCAAGCTTTGTTTCTTGTATTCCAAATCAAAATACAGAAAATGCATATTTGTAATAAAAATATATTTAAAGCAAATAATTTTCTCCATTCAGTAAAGATAATTTTCCGATTGATCAAAATGCGGAAATTATGCTACTGATTTTAATTATAGTAAGTTCATAATCAGTAGAGCAACTAAACAAGGGTCAACCAAAAAGAATTATAGCACATTATGGTTTTATGAAAACTGAAAATAAAAGTCTTAGCTAAAATAACATTAATTTCAAAATCATTTAAAAGTTTTATCAGGAACAGTAAATTATTACGACTTTATTTCTATGATAATCGCGAAAATGGCAAATATCAAAGTTTAACAAATATCAAAATTGAAAGTTCTGTTTATTAGCATCAAGATTTTTTTCAGCTAAAATCATAAAAAAAATAAAGAAATATTCACAAATGACCTTCGAACAATAATATTAAACTAATTATAAAATGTCAGTGATCGTCTCCGATTTCATTTCAATCACCTTTCCAACAAAAGCACACTTTTTTCTGTGTAATCAATTCAACCGTCTAATCTGCCATCACTTGCATTCTACCGGAATCGATATCATCGCCATGTAAATTGATCCATCAATAAGCTGCTTACGGCTAATCGCCATTAGCGACTCCACAGCTCAATGAATCGAAACGTAAACATGGAATTGACATCAGTTGCATTCGTAGTCGTGTGTTGGCTTTTTCTCTTAAAACCTAAATCTCTGAAAAATGTCCGAGCATCAACTTGTTAAGATACAGCACCTGACATTGATGCATCTGTCTTACGGTATTGTTACGGTACTATTGATGATGCTCCCACTTAGACTGACAACGGTTCGCGATGATGAAAATAATGATGAATCAATCGCATCAATACCAATAATGATTATGAACTGATTTTAATTCGACTGTGGTTTGTTATTTGTATCTATGCTTGTACGTACTGCACGTATACTTACACTCGCATTTGAACCGATTTGGACTGAAAGAATGGCTTTCACTTCGATATTTTTATTCATTATTGTTCGGATTGGTGTGTGTAGAAGAATTAGATATTTGAAGTGGAAAAATATTGAGATTTGAAGTAATATACAGAAGTTTTCAATCTTTCAGATAAATACTTGGAGAAAGTTTTTTTTATTTGATATTTGCTCGTGTTTATGATTTGCTTGGTAAATATGTTTGCAAAAAAAATCATGATTTGGCGGTTTTCGAATTTCGTAATCCATATAAAATCCGGAGCAAACAGAAAAGAAAGATTTCGATTGACGAAAGTTTGAAATATGAGGTAGGAAATGAATTGTCAGGACAAGGTAAATGTTGGTCCGTCCGTCCGGTTGGTGTAAGTAGATAAGTAGACTGCATGGATGATGTTTGTGGTATTCGATGGTTGTTTTAAAGACGCGTAAAGTGAGGGAGCAAGTTATGAGTGTGTTCTGTTTTAGGCATTTTGCAAGACATTTAACCTCTAAGACTTTGCTATTAATGAAAGTATAGTTATATTCTTTTTTGATATTATATTTCATATTGACAGCTAATTTTGGTAGTTTTGGAGAGATTAGACATCTTTCAAAAATATTTAGCTTATGTTGCTTTGAGTTTCATTCGAATACATTGTTTTTAACTGTGTTGAATGTGTCAGTTTTTTAGTTAACCAGCCAGTGCTACAGGCGTCAAATGGTTGTGAAAATTTAAAGTGGCATAATTTCATCTGATAAATTTTCATGGGACCTCAATGATTGTCACGATTCAAGAGGGGTGATGTCAGTGTTGAAGACAAGCCTTGCTCTGGACAGCCAACAAAATTTAAAGATACAGAATTGGAGTCATTGAACAATGAAGATCCTAGTCCAATGCAAAAGAATCATGCAAAATACTTGAAGGTGACTCAAATAAGCAATTTTCGAGCAAATTGGGTACCTGATGATCTGAAACCGAGAGAAATTGAAAGGCAATTTTTCACTTTCAAGCAGCTGATTTAAATGCTGGCGTTCTTTTTTACATCGGATTGTGTTTAGAGATGAGAAATAAATGATCTGCGATAACTTCAAGAAAAAAAAATACCACACAATGCCCGGTTAATCTTTGCAATTGACCCCAACATCGACACCAAAGCTGAGTATTTATGGTTTGAACGTCATGTTCTGTATCTGGAGAGACTGAAAGAGTGCTGTACTATAAACTATGAGCTAATTAACACTGGTGATTCGATTAAGATTGATTGGTATAGGTTCACAGTGATTCATTTGAGCCTTGCATTACAATACCCCAAGATATATGTTTACAAGATTTATCATGTGTAAGGTAAGAAAAACGTATACGAAAATATATATTCTTCGATCCAAAAAAAAATCAAAACTTGTCAGTTGGATTCGGCCATCTCATTCATAGCACTTGGGTGAGATTTCTTCTTGACGCGTAATCATTATGAACTAATAAATATGTACTGAACACCTTAATTTGCGAAATATATTTCCATACTTTTCAAACCATGCATTGAAATATAAAATTTACGTTTAAAACCCAGACAGTATAATCATCAGTTATTCTTGGTTTCCTCTGGTGCATTTATATCAAAGTCAATGTCAAATTACATATTCGTTCGTTCCGGTAAATTTTTCAAAATGTATCCAACTGTGTTCCGTGTTCGTGCGATAGCCGTGTTCAGTTTATTAGATGCAAGTTGAAAAATTCGGTGTTTTCTACCTTAGTTTTTCTATCGTTTTTTGTCCTCTAGCTTCTGTATTTTTAAGTAAAAGTTGAAAAGGAAGTTAAAACAGTTGCAATATTTCTGTTTGCACTACATGCATTGTTGCGACTGACCAAACTCTGTCGAGCTGTCGTCAGTGCAGCATGATATTTATTTAGAGATCTTCCTTCTCTTGCCCGATGTCCCTTTTCTCAGCCGACTAGCTCAGCCTGGCGTGGGTTTGCGGGCAGAAGAATCTCTACGTGCTAGGGCACGCAGACACATTTTACAAATCATAAAAACAGAAACAAACATGAAGTGGAAGGAAAAGAAGAAGTTCCGTAAGAATCATTAATTATTCATTTATTCCCAATTCATTCTGGATTTTTAGCTTATATAAAAAATATATGATCAAAGAAATAAAAGGTTCATTATAATAAAAACATAAAATTATTACATAAAAGATTCAAAATCTTAGCAAGCCAGAATATTCCATGTAAATTAATAACCAAAACAAGTAAATTCGTGGAACAACAGAAAAAAAATTAACCATAAAAAAATTGTTTAATTATTTGGGTGTAAAGGTTCAGACAAAACCCCAGCCGGAGTGCAGTTCACACCAATCATACATTCTATTATTATGATGATTATTATTATTATTATTATTATTATTATTAGATCAACACATAAGCAAAAAAAATGATAGCCTAAAACTTATCTCACATTCCACACCAATTGCACACGTTGAAAGAGGAGAAACAATATTCAAAAAATATTTAGGATTTGAATTGAATTCACGAAAGCAATTATATACCATTTCAACTTAACAATTTGATTGAAATTATTATGTACCGAAAAAAATAAACCAACATTAACTGAGTAGACTTGTTTCTGCTGTTGCTTAATGTATGCCACTGATATGTTTATATTATAATATAAAAACCAAAAGTTTGCAGTACTTATCTGGAGTAGTCCATTAGTCAAAATTGTGAATAATCCAATAGCTTCACAAGTTAACTGCCTGATTTCACATTCCAGTCAGTCCTAGCAGGGCTCCTTCTTCCACGAACTCATAGTTACGAAATAAATTCGACCATTCAATCTGCAGGAACTCCGCTTAATGCTCTTGTCATCCGTTTTCTCCACTGTATCAGATAGTGAAATAGGAGTTGTCTATCTTCAATTCCCTTCAATTTCAGTTTCTCAATTCACTTCAATTTCAGTTTCAAAACTGCTTACTAATTTTAATTATTTCACAGAAATATTTTTTCTTTCAAAAACTACAATTTTTTCTTTTCAATTCCCAATTTGTATTCTTTCGTTTGTCTTTTATTTGAGCGGTTCTCTTCTAAATTTCCCATCTATTCCATTAGGACATCATCAAGCCTGTTGGTACATTCCTAAAAGTTTTTTAGTCGTTATTGTACTGTCATCGATCGCCTAGTGAAAACAAATTGACAGCGATGCAAGACAGCAAACCAGGTGCTTTCGGCGGTGAATTGTAGTCGATTGGATCGGGCCATTCTTCGGGAGTGCTTTTCTATCATGCTCATGGCCTTGATCAAGGTATATTTTAATGTCGTCACATTTGACCAAATTAATCGGCACCAGATCGTCTGAGCAGCTGCTACTTGTGCTGGGTGCAAAGTGATTATCACTCGAACCTACATTGTAGGTGTAGCTTGTCAATTCTGATTCAGGAAGAGTTGAAAATGATGGAGTGTCAATTTTGTAATATTCGTGGTCGTAAGAACACACTGTTTGTGAGAAGGTCTGACTACGTGATCTCCTGCGGATAACCGTTGGACCGAAATCCGAAACACTTTTCCACTTTCGAAGCCGAATCGGAGCTCCGTAGATTTTTCTAGTATTTGGCGCCTCCATTAAACCATCCTTTGAGTCGACTCTAAGGCCAATAACAAACGCGGCGGATCTTTTCAGCCGATAGATCTTTTCAGGAATAACTAGTGTACTAGCTGTGATCTTGTGCTCAATTCAAGCAAAAATTAAGATGAAAAAGCTGTTGGATGTATATTATCAATGACAGATGTTACTGCTGAGGTAAAAGGGGCATTCGAATAAAGACGATTGTCAATAGTGAAATTGGAGAGGATGGAATATGAGCTCAAGTGTATTCTTCTGCCAAATACGCAAAGCTTGAAATTATTTTATAATTAAACCAAAAAACACCAGATACGTTATCCATATCTTAAATTAATTGTCGGAGTTACATTTACCCAAGATTCAGATAGTAATTTACTCAATTGTAATCAACTTATTTTACCAAATCGTAATCAACTTGCTTTTGCTCGGTTTTAATTTTTCCTGAAATAAAAAACCTTTATGATAATGGCTGTATGTTAACTCAAGGATCCATCTTTTCCAAAAAACAAAAAAACTGTTAAACCAATTAAAACCTATTATATTACAACTTTATTAAATGCATGGTTAGTGCTCCAGCTTCCCTGAATTCGAAAGCAATTTCACAAATTTTATCTCTGAATGGAGTAAACCTTGGCCATGCTGCTTTTGGATATGAATATCCAGGTTCCTTTTGTATTTTCCGCTGAATAAAAACACAAACCTATCTCTATGGTGCCCATGAAACCACCATAGTACCCAATAATATTCGAGTTACTCGCTTAAGTCTTTCGTTTTTGTAAAATGTACTATGAGCTAATATAGATTTCATCTTGATGGAATTTAAAGCCCACGAGATACTGTTCTGGTGCTCATAAGTTTTGCACATAATACTACATGCTTACATGCAACAAAATCATTAGCTAGCGTGTACAGTTTTCAAAACAAACTAATTAATTTAAAAAAAAAAAACCCAGGTAATCACAAACGCACAAACAGTGTGTTCAAAAAAACACAGCAGTTGGTGTCAGAAGTGAAATTCCGTTGCATTTTTGAATCAATAAGTGACTTTTGACAAATTTTCAAGCGGTGAATTTGTGAAAAATCTGAAAATTTCTCTGGCACAGTAGCAATTGCAAGCATCAGCCATTTTCATGTCAAATAGCGTAAACTTTGAAAAAAAAAAAATAGCAAAGCTAGTAACTAAGGTAACGCTAGAGAAGTCAACAGTAAAGCACCTTAAACGCAATTTCTTGGTAATTAGATATGAGCTGGCATGACTAAGAGAGATATTGAGAATGGAATCTGACCATCCGGGAACATACAAATTTCGAGATAAGGAAATGGGCCAATAACATGCTCAGGATGAAGAAAACATCGTACAAAAGTATCCGATGGTAAGGCCACTGCTGAGTATAGCTTTCGATCTACAGCAAATATACCTGGAACTTTCTCCCTGAAAGATATTTGAAGCTGCTGAGTGCAACCGTTGAAATCATCGGAAGTGAGCAACAACAATAATGGTAAAAGTATCAAATAAAAAATTATAGAAATATGGTAAAAGAGCTCGTGAAAGAGCGGATACATAGCTGATGAATGCATACAAGGGATGGATTCCCATCCCAAGTCAAATAATATCCAAATTCAAGCCCATCACAAATTTAGCTTGGGTCTAAGAGAAAGGATAATCTAGTGTAATCCAATTGCTTGCTGATGTCGCCTGCATTCAACCCAAGAGAATGTAGCTCAAGCACTTTAACACCGACTCTGTGTTAATTGTACATACATACAAATGCATTCAAACTACATTTTCGAAGCAAGGATTGGTGTAACCAGGCGTTACTCTATAGGCCAGCCTGTTAGCTCTATCGGCAACTAGTCGTGAGCTGGCGAATGAAATTCAAGAGTAATTTGGAACAGTTTATTCATAGCCTACGGTGGCACCAGAGTACATGTCACCAGAGTTCTACTGTACATTAAACAAACTGCGATGTTGGTAGAGTTTTGTTCTTGCTAGCTGTGGATTATTGTGTGAGTTGTTTGTAATTTTAAATATCCTGCTGAATCAAAAAATTTTAGGTTTTGCTAATAAAAGCATAAATTCATGTATTAAATAAATCGAATGCAGATAAATATTGAAAAAGTTTGTTGATTGATTCAACAAAATTTAGGAATATTTTATAATTTGTGTTCTTATTTCCACTGCTTTAGCAAAACCGCACTTTCAATTTCAAGCATGAGCTCCTAATGTGTTTTTTTTTTTGCATTGCATGTTACTCTAAATATGCACCATTCGAAACCATTTAAATCCCAGCTTCTGACAAATTTCGTAGTCTTCACACGGAAAGCAGCAAATAATTCTTTTAAATTCTTGCAAATGACAGTGAGAAGCATACTTTATTAATCTTAACTCTTATGGCTCATGAAAAATTTCAAAAATTGTTCGAAATTGCGACCTAAATTTTTTCTCATATCCAAATAAGTTGAACGAATCTTACAAATCTGCGCTTCTGATTAGCCAGTATTACAGCATATTGATATTTTCATACTTTCCGATTGCTTATCAATCACTGCCGTATCGTAGACATTTCGCAATTTTCCCGAAATATTCACCAAATTTCTGATTGATTATATGGTTATAGATCGAGTGAAACTACTTGTCTGACATAATTTACAATCTCCAGTGCGTAACGCATGGTTGTTTTCAGAGGGTCTTCCTATTTGCTAACGTAGACAGTAGTTTTGCTGATATATTCGCAATGCCCATGTCATTAAATCGCAATCAAATTTGGCCAATTCTACCAGCAAGGGTATAATTTCAAATTTTCATCGAACCTAGCCATAATCAATTCGTTTTTCAGACGAGCTTAACATGCGTTCAACATTATGTTTGATGTTGCATATTGTACACGTAGATTTTTGAGTTCATCCAATCGGTTACTGCTCATTGATAATTTATGCTAGATTAGTTCATAGCTTGTAACTCCTCTCAGCTTCATTCAAAATTTAGTGTTCAAACTCAAGTAAACTACATAATTTGATAATAATAAAGTGCTAGCCTCTATCTGTCTTGTTGCTGTTATTTTCAAGCAATGCTGTAAATTTTTGTTCGTGCCAGTAATCCATGTCTTTTTCTTTTTATGGACATTGCGTTCCTTTTCATTACCCACCCCTTAAAACATTTTTCAAATACGCAACAATGTTTTACATATGCGTATTTTCAATTAACATATTCATTATTTGCAAACAATAAAAATGAAAGCTAAACAGCCTACGATTAATTCTTCAATTGAAATTTTCAATCAATTTCGATCGCACGCCTAAAATTGATTTATTACCACAATGAAATCAAACCTGTAAACGAATCGTAACAATACCGTCTTTTAACCATCGGAAATTAAAAACATCTGCCCAATTCACCATTTCACCACAAATAACATTGAAAGTACATACTAATCCTCGTCTATAGTGCAATGACTGCATGACTATCATAGATATTTTCCTCGATCGAACGGAACCTGTGAAACAAAGGGGTCTGACAGTCACGTGTTGTTTTCTCCTCGACTAATTGGAACATTAAATTGCAATTTTTCCAACTCATCGTCATTAAACACATTAACAACGGAATTATGCAGAAGTGGCCGGTGAACGACTAACTCAAATTCTACGTTAGTCAAATGTAGCTAAGTAGGTATAGCTACATAGCTTAAAAAAAACATTAATCGAGCAACATTTTCATCCAGATACAAGTCTGATCAAATGAAACGCTTCAATCTTTTCCAGGATGCTAATCAATCGTAATGTGTCCGATTTTTCATGATTAACCGTTTACCGGAATCACTATTTCGCCCTTCGAGCTACTTCACAACGCAACTGCAACGAATTTCCTTCCCACTTTCACTTGCGCATTTTACAAATTACAATCCTAATTAGTCGGCGAGACTTAGCTAGTTTCTTCTACGCACTGAACATAACCGTTGCTCGTTCGTCTTCTAAACATAATTAATGTTTCCGATTACAATGCTTTACTTAATGGTAGCAAACGAAAGAGCAAAGGCAGCACACACAACGTACGTAGCACGTCCACATGCTACAGAATACCAAAAGCTATGCGCTCGCTAGTACATCAGATATATGTATTTCACTTTATATTTCAACTGAAATTAATTCAAAATTCAAATTAACCGAAATTACGAAATATTAAAAACTTTAACTAGCGAATAGATTTATCCGTAAAGAAAAAAACACGGAATCGGTTCATAAAGTTTTAACAGTGGTTAAATGATCGTGTTTAGCCAAACATTAACCTCGAAAAATTCGTTGCCTTATGCCGTACGCTCAATGGAAATGAGCAATATAATATCACTGAAAATTCTTCGTTTATTTTCTTCTCGAAAAACATTTTGATGTTTTTCAATTAGATCTTGTAACGGTGCGAATTGTGTCCAGTTAATAATTTATTATGCAACTGGAACTGGCTTTATTGTACGCGAGTACATGGACCGCTACGAGATGTTAGCAAAGAGTTTTGTTGCTGAACAATTGCCCAAATGGATTTAGTTGGATATTATCTCGAAATGGATCAGTTCCGTTTTGGCAATAAATTTTTGCAAGAAGTAGTGCACGCAAATTAAACAGTCGATTGTTCGTCAAATTTTTTAGGAGGTTATATTTGGGTATGATCGAGAAAAAGATTGATGAACAGTTACGAGTCGATAAAGTTAAGAATTACCTGAAGCGTCAAAGAACAGCTTGAATCGTAATGTGAGAATGGGTGATCTATTTAAACTGGCACAACTATAGGGTTTGGTTACTTTGATAACGGTTTAAGCAACGATAAGAAAACTAGAAATGAATTAAAAATGTTTCATGTTTTTTACTTGAATTCTGTCAGGGGAAATCTGTAGAAGCGATAAAAAACTACATTTACTACTACTACAGCATATGTTAAGAGACCAACGTTTATTGCAACTGTGAAAAAAATATTATCCAAGATGTTATCTGAAAATATTAATATTCAAAAGAATTATATTAATATCAATAATATTATTTATATTTTATGACATAATCTGTTATTCCCAAAATGAAAAACATTGATGATGATGATATCCTGGAGTGGGTTCAGAGGGACCCTAGCACTGCGACCTCCTGGATCTATTGTGCCTCCCCTGCGTTATGTCCAATAGGATGTCCAGGCTTCTAATGAACCTGGATATGTTCCTTGACGGGACATTTGTGATGTCCCTGATGGAAGGAAGAGCAGAGCCAAGTAGCTCGAATCTTCTTCTCGCTAGTACTGGACAGACTGTGAGCAGATATACTACAAACTCTGCCGTTTCTTCACAATATCCGCAGCGTTTGTCCTGCTCCTCACCTATCCTATGGAGGTACTTTTTGCATGAAAGGTGTACTGTCAATGCTCCGCATAGGGCTCTCATGCCACTTTTGCAGAGAGCCACTGCTTCTTTTGCTCTTTTGTTATCGAAGCCAAGGTATTTTTTTTTTAGTGTTTTAAACCCTCAATATTAAGCCAGTAGTCTTCGATATTTTTCTTGCTCCATATTTTAATTTCTTTTTCCGTATCTGCCTTTGTAAAACCCCAGTACGGAGAAGGACCTATGATGGGCATTTTCGCTCCTTTTTTGGCTCTGATATGGGCTTCCTCGTTTCCTCGGTGCCCCTCATGGCCGGGGATCCATATCAAATCGAGGCCGTTCTGTGCCCCTATTTCATTTAGGACCTCTCTCACCTCTAGGAGAATAGCCGAATTTACTCAATCGCGATTTATAGCCATGAGAGCCACTTGACTATCCGATAGGATCTTAATTCTGACCCTTTTAGTGTTCTTTATTTTTATTGTTTGTAAGGCTCCTTTGGGAGAGGGAAATGCATTTAGCACTTGGGACCTACGATCCCTGCTCTTACTCCACAATCCAACTTTGAACCATCCGTATACTACATTTGCGCTCCTTTGTACGAGGGAGGTGGTCCATCCTTCCATTTGTCCCTTAATGAAATTGTGACCTTGAATCTCTTCTCGAATGCTGCCTTAGTTTTTATTCGGTCTGAAATCAATTAACAAGCTTTCACGGTGTAATTTTTACATGGTCCGTGAATGCATATTTACCATTCTTTATTGCAATAAAACTTCTCAGAACGAATTCGGTGAGGTCATGAGTGTTTTTTTTCTCATGAAAATCACAGTGCTTCTTGCGATCTCCGTCAATCAGTCAGTTCAGTACAGAATGCAATTAGAAATCCGGAAATGGTGTCTGCTTTGACGAATCGTCCCTGTAGAGGCGTGGGATCAATTTCGAAATCAATCAAAAATTCAATTAGCTTACATACTTTGGGCAGTGAAAAATCTGCACACGAAGAAAGAAATAGAAACATGGTTCATGGAGCTAATTTTCGAGTATTTAGAGGAATATTTAATAAGATTCGAGGCTCTCCGCACCCACCCTACTAAGGCAATTTTCGTGTTGGTTCATTGATAACTTACCAATGTATTAAGCCTACATCAAGCCGATCTTGCTGCTGTGAGACTTCATTGTATTTTTGCATGAACTAGAACAGAGTTTTACCATGCTGGAATTTTATGTAAGGGAGTTGACTATATAGCTCTGGGCACCCACTGAACTTGGTGTTTAAAGTTCACTTTCCTGGCAGGAATGAATGAAATAATGGCGTCACTATCGAGAATGAGCTCTTCCATGTGTATATCGATGGCCCAAAATTGAAAAATAAAGTTGGCATTGTATACTTAGATGAGCAGAAGGCTGTCTCTTCCGGACCATTGTAGTGGCGGTATTTGAGGCTATTAATTGGTTCTTTTGCAATCAAGTTTTCGTAGTTGATATTGGTATCTTTACAAATAGGCAAGCAGCTATAAATTAACTTGCTAGTCCTTGTAGAGTGAACACTACTGCTGCTGCAAACTTTGCGTCTCTTCGGGAGGTGTCGAGACATTTGACTGTACAATTAATTTAAGTGCCTGGATGCAAAAAACATTCATGAGAGCTGTATGGCAGAGAAACTGACAAGGTCTGGCATCTAACTGCCGAAAGTATCACGTCTCTTTTCGGTAGGAAAAGCTATGTCTTCGGTCAAACTAGCAATCAGGCATAAATTCCTTGAGAACGGTAAGAAGATCAGACTTGGAAAATCATCCTGTGTGATCACAAGGCAGTCCTAGGCATTCATGGATTCGTGTCACAACAAACAGTTGTTAAATTTTTGCCGCACATCCCTTCACTATGTTGTAACCGTCCTTGTGAGTCATTATCTGATAATATGTCACTCGCAACGGTTGGGTAAAATGATTTCTATCTTAACTGTGGCTCGGAGAATGAAGAAGAAGGAATATCACTTCACTCAGGCTCCCATTCCTCTCAGCTCTGAGTGTTTTGGTTGGTTTGGCTGGGATGTATTGAGGTTTTGAGAAGAGGTCCAATATTTCATTAGTACAAATGATTTCCTCGAGTTTTTAAGGCGACTCACTGAGACAAATAGCCCGCAGGCTGCTCACTTCTACAATTGATACGCTTTGATCTTTTTTCTTTCAACTTTCTGCAAGAGAGGAGTCCATCCTCAAGTAGATGATTCTGTCCTTAAGTAGAGGAGTCCATCACATTTTATTCAACCAGCCTTAGCAGCTGGCAGAATGGGGTTGTTTACATCGTCAATTATGTGAATCGTTGATTTTGAGGCAACCGTATTAGTTATGAGCTAAAGACTTCAATCAAATTGAAATCCTGTCGGTTTTTTTTTACCTCCTCTGGAACTGAGGAACTCAGGCAATGACCATCATTTTATGTAGGATCCGTTCGTTTGATATAATCTCTTCTAGGGGAGTTTTGCACACAGGCTTAAGTGTGGGATTTCGAGTTCTGTCGAAATGGCTTTCATATTTTCCTGATAACCTTTCGGCATCTCAAGGAGCTATTTGGAGCAACTTTTAGTCACTTTTACCGTGCTGTCATGTGTCTTGCTTATAGGTGTGAAACTTGCTGTTTTATCGATTTGTTTGAGAGCAATTACCCCTTCGTTTCGTCGAAAAGGCAATTTATTCAATTAGAGCACTTGTTTCCTATTCAGTTTATAGTCGAAATTTTTTTCTAATTAATCGAGTCATCCTCAGCGCCGCTATCTCCATCCGTGTATACCCGCCCGCCAAACGATGCTACCAAGAACCTCCAACGTCGGACACTTGATGATTGGACGCATCGTGTGGCCGATGAGCGAACTACCAGTGTCCAATGTCAAGCGTCCAACGTTCGTGTTGGATCATGTTCGTTCTGTTGTCGGTTTTTGTGTCCGCTTCAAAGGGTTTTTATCACTAGACGGTATACTTGGAAGACATTTAGTGAACTCCTGCACGATTCGTTTCAGCAGTTTTATCAGATATTTATTGTGTTTTGTCAGATATGTATTTTTATTGCTTACGTATGTTAATTATGCATTAATATATTTTTAATAGATAATTATTTTTTTAAAGCACTTAAGATAAATCAAGTACTTCCATACTATTTTGTTTTATAGAACAACAAAACAGTTAAGTCTATTGAAAATTTGCATATAGGCGAAAATAATGATTTTTGTATCTGTAATAAATTTGCGTAAAAAAAGTAAACTATTGGCTGCACTGCTGGTATAAATATCTATTTGATATCATATATAAATATATATTAGTGCTCGCTCATATTATAACCTTAATGGATTTATTTACAATAAAATTTAAAAATATTTTTTTAATTTGTTGCAGTTTTTTAAAAATTTGTGACTGGCTATGGATGCCAATTTAAAAGTTGATAAAACGGATCGGACCAGCAGTTGGGTACTGAACTTAATACATTTGTATGAATCATGCAATCTTGAACACAAGAGTACAAACATTATATCAGTTTATGCGATGCCTGGCGCAATATTGCCAAGGAACTAAGGGTTAATGTAACAATAAATACTTTACAAAAAATAAAAGAATCGCAACATACCGATTATTAGCCAAAAGAGTTAGATATTTGTCCACTACTGTTGACGGATGCTTATGAGCCGACATGATTTGCTTTTCATGCAATTGATAGGTATATATTATCTTATACAAGAAAACTCCTTCTTTCAATTCAGAGGTCGAGACACCATTCACTTCCTCCTTGTACGTCTTTTAAGTCTATTTTTTGCCAGCAGTAATTTGCAAAAATATAACAAAACTACGGTTATGGTGGCGGCAATGAAATTCACATCATTTTCCATTGCTTACAATAAATAATATCAATGTAAATTCAAATTATTATTACTTTTATTAACAAAAATAGTATAATTGATGATACGAATTCAACGTACACGAAAAATTGAGCAAACTCTGGAATCAAATGTAAAGGACCAAGCATTTTTTCCACTGTGTAGCAGAGCACTTGCCATGTCAATCATCCAATATTTGATACATACGTTGGAGACAAACATTTGAATCAAACGTTAAAGATTAAGCCAAGGACACACCCGGCGGTTCAATCGCAGCGTTTAACGCGTTGATTTTTCTCGAGAGTGACACACACAGCGGTTTTCAGAAGCATTTATCCCATGCATTCATCAATGCATCCTGAAAATATCAGTTCAACCGGATTTCGCAGCTATGAGAAAATCGAAAAACGCTCGAAAAACCACGTCGGTGGGTTAATTTTTGTCGTCTACCGACTCGGTTCCAAAACCGAGAGGCGGCCTCACTGTGTGTCATCACAATGTTTAAGTAATGCGCGACTATACCGACTTTGTTTTCCTCTCAGGAAACACTTCGGTAGAACCGTCGTATGTGTCATTGGCTTAGAGTAGTCGCCTCATGGCTGTTTATGCCACACAGAGATACCTTATGAGGGCTGATATCAGCTTTCATCGGGCCTGGTGCGCTAAGCAAGATCAGCGTAAATCGGGAAGAAGGTCAAATAAATCTCTACCACCATTTATATAGTACGAACTTCAAAAGTACTCAGAGGCCTGCCAAAATTTTACCGGATGACAGATGACAGGATGACCAAATAACAGGTCGTTTCGTTACAATGAAGTACAGGAAGTACCTATTCAGCCAGTGCATCAAATGAAGTTGGTTATCAAAATTGTTCAAGCCGTTCAACATCCAAAGTCATGCCAACGTTTTTAAATCATTTCGCATTACCCGGACAGAAGGCATAGGTAACCAATTATTGAATTCAATTTATTATGGACAATTATTGAATTCAATTTGCTTTATGAAAGTTGTATTGAAATTCAAGTTAATTATTGAATTGAAGCTAATGATTTAAAGTAGCCCTGAACTTCCGAAATTTTTATTCCGTGATTTGACCCCCTTTTTTGTGACAGTTATTTAGCAACAGTGTTTTTTCTTTGTCTTGGATGTGATAAATCTAAGATACATCTTCGGCAACTTCTTTCACCATATTTAATCATCTTAGAAAAAGATATGTATTTAGTAGAATTCAACGAATTTGGCATACCAAATTATAAGGTTATTTCAAGAAGTGTATTTTCGCTCCATTTAAGACTCTCCTTGTAATGAACTTAGGGACGATAATAGCAGCCTCAACCTGTGAATCGATATAGATGGATTTTGATTACTCCAGTTAGCACACAAATCTATCTATCAGTGACTTTCACAGTACTAAACTGCCTGCCCAAACATGTCGGTGGATAACTAGCGTGCTCACGTAGGCTCTAGTCTATTTTTATTGGCGTTCTGGTGCCCGAACATCGTCATCTAGGCTACCATCTTCAATACTTTTTTGGGGCTTGAAATTTTCTTGATTTCTTCATTTGAATAATGCAGCATTAAGTAACTGACTATTAACCAGATAATCAGTTATCGAAATTAACATGATAACCTAACATATATTAAATTTCACACTCAATTTATGTTTTTCCTCAATTTTATCACATAGATGAGATTTTGAAATTTTCATTTACTAAAAGTTTTTTTATACTAAAATCTGAATTACACTTGAAAATAACAATTGCATTAATACCTCATATATTTTTCAAAAAAATTTTTATTGAAACGACATTTATTTCTTCATAAAACTATTTATGTCGGCCTTAAATACAATTAATTGGTCAATGAACTATTTATCCCTTTCATCGTCTTTAGGTTTGAAGTGAATATTTTGCCTTGTTTCAAATCGTTTGAGAAAAAATACCACTATATTGTTACAAACATCAATAAATCTGAAAAAATTATTAGCGCCCAACGTGGGCTAATTACTAGGAAGAAAAATAATTTTTTGTTACTGGATTTTTTTATGAAAAAATTTACGGGAAATTTTTATTTATTTTTATTTCACAATATGATAGCTTAATTTCATTCACAAATTCTAAAGAGCATCGATGCTACGTCAAAATAATTTCGATAAGTTGCAATTGTTTATGTGAGATGATTAAAATTAAAAAAATTTTTAACTAACTAACTAACTTTCGCAACAATTTCAATCATCCCACAAAAACAATTCTATTTGATTTAGCTTTCGGAGGCTCATTCTACAAAATGATCCAGTTTCCTATATCAAATATTCTCTGCTCTGATATGCGTTAGAGCCGATATACGTTGTCTGTGAGACAAGGAAGAAACCGTGATCACAAATGAATAATCTGCATCTCGATAAGTTCTTTTGTTTTCATGATATTTTTTGTTTTTCTTTTCGAAAAAATAATCATAATATGTATTCATTGAACTATTGATTGCGTGTATTATAATATCTATAGATATTTTAGTGCACTCTCAAATCTGAGTCTCTAATCAATCGAGCAATGGACCCGAACCAAACACTGAATAAACATATGTATTTCATCTCTTAAAAATTTCTCACATTTCGAAACACTCGGAGTTCTTGGTGTTTTTCTTCGAACGATTCTCGTTGGGAACATTCTGTTGTATAATCTTTGGAGTTTCAATTATAAACAAAAAATGTACCAACTACAATAAACGCATCACTGTCCAAACACCAACGTCTATATCTGCGTATTATACTACATTTTCTGACACATTTGCACTCTCAAACATCCAACCAAACCTCCCGAATCGAACACAATCTTAAAGAAATCTGATAAACATCAAGTTTAGCGAGTAAACCTAAACAAAGCTTTTAGAAATTGCCTTAGATTATGAGTACTCTTCATCATCATCACAATCATGATGATCATTTACCGCCACTCACATGAGCACAATTACCACACTAAACATCAACCAACCACCAACATTAACCGCCGTAGCCATCGACGGACGATCTTCAACAATCTTTAAACTTTTCACCTGGCTCCAAGCATACTTTACGGCAATTGACTAGCAGCCACTACAGGCTATCTTGTAGATGCAGCAAAGAAATGGAAAAAATGGAAAAATAATAGAAGAAAATAGAAAAATGATATACTAGACAAGTCAGTGGAGGAGGCCTAGCAACCGTTACAGGTGAGAAGATAAGCACAGTCTTCCGTTGATATTTGTATGTCCAGCCAGCCAGTTAAATTCGAAACTTCTGCAAAGGCAAACGGATTCGTGCGATTCGAATTCGAGCCGTGAGCTAAACGCGTATAGTGGCCACAGCTAACGTTGCATTCGATTTAAATTATTTTAAATGTCGGTTTCAGGTGCACGTACAGCGTTCAATTATTCGTCGGATTTCAGTGGAAACTCGATTTGAAAAGTGCTACTTACTTAATTAGACCGGTTTGCTAACAACGATTGCTCGAAAGGTGTGCGCGTGTTCAGTGAAAAATCGATTTTCAGTTTTCGGAAAATAGATTATGGTAGCGTGGTTAAGTGTTTTTATTTCATATATTGTGTGATATCAATAATATATACTTGAATTCATCGATCATATTATTATCGATCATGTTGTGATGTCAATTATGTGAAGGAGTAAATTTGTGAGCAATAGAAGTGCATGAATGTATCATTGGATATACGTACATGTGCATATGTATGTGCAGAAATGGAACTGGAATTCATATCGGTGTTTCGATTCGAACAAGTGAAAGTGAAATCAAATTGAATGTGCAATGTTCATATGCGTAGAAGATACTCGAACATAAATTCGAAAATTATTAACGAAAAGTTTCAATACATAAGAAGATACTGGATATATGATTTTCAACATTAAACAGAACCAGATCCATTATGTGAATGGAAAATAAGTACGTATTATGAGTGTGTGTAGCATGAATACAAGAGGCTCAAATTGTTAGAGAATTCCAATCAGAAAAGATCTCTATCACCTTCCTTGATTCGGTCGAATCTTTCATTAAATCAAAAAAACATGTCCTTAAACTTTTAGTTCCGTTTTAACATTGAATCTCTCACAAAATTCAGTAAAAGAAAATTAGTTTTTGAGATTTCATGTAACATTAAATATTTTCAGAAAACGTTAGACTAATGCAATGAGCGCACTAGAAACTCAACGAAAGAAGTTAATATTAAAGGGACTGGTTCACATTTAGACAACGGAAATTGTGACATAGGCACAATGACTAATTCACGGGTGCAATCTTCCGAAAGTTATTCCAGGGGTAAAATAACTCATAATCAAGTTTTTAAGGCTTAAAAAGCTCCACACAATGGTTGGGATAAAATATTTTCACGTTCTTTTGTTTTTTCCATTCAAAAATTCAATTGTATCGCCGTTAGTCAATCTTGTGGCTAAATAAATTACACTCTAATGATCAGTATTAAAGAGCGATCCTCTTTGAAAATCTAGAGTCCATTTTCTTTGTCCACCTGCCTGTCAATTTCTACAATATTGTTACTTATAAGCAAATTCAAGTGTAGCTACCGTTAGTCTTTAACCCGTTGTTTATGCAAGATACGGCAGGAAAATTGCTTTAGAAATAAATAAAGTCGAAACGTATCAGTGATCTAAGACGTTCGACACCTTGCAGAAGGACAATTCGAGTATAGGGATGATTCTTGAGATAATTGTGGCTGTTAGCCATAACAAATTTCACAGTTCTTTTGATGACACCTGATGCGAGGAGAGCTTTTAACTCTGCAAGAGTTATAAGGGTGGGGACATAGGACATGCAAGTGCCAAAGTGTTTCTTACGGATGGTTACAAAAGAGTCTATCCGGAGTGACCCAACAATCGCTCTTGTGTTCGAACTTCTAGAATGCTCGGCATGAAAGTCTGTTGCAAAAAAAAAGATGAGGCTCAGAATTTCATTAATCCTGAAAAGGGCAGTTCGTCGTTCTAACTATAAAGAGAATTGGGAATATTATCCTTGTACGTATCAAAGAAGGTCTCATCGATAGAAGGTCTCATCGAAAGAAGTGTAACGTTAGCGAATATCGGTCTAAAAAGAAAAAGAAAATGTACATAAATATTTGAATTGTAGAATTCGGAGCAGTAGAATTTAAGCAGAGTTGAATTAGAATTAGTAGGGTTAGAATTGGGATTAGAATTTAATTTAACAATAGAATTTAAGTAGATGGAAGAGAACTTGAAATATGCATGAACACGGACACCCCGGCGTGCTCTGGGTTTATCTTCTATCAGGTCGCACCATTGCCGACGATTCAAATAAGACGAGCGGCGACGGCTCGACCCAATAAACAACATACTTAACCCAAACCGGGGGGAAGTCAAGGATCAGAGGAGAAAATATCGACACAGCAGTAAATGCCATGCTCTTCTAGTCCATTTTCAATGAATTCAACCACTATCTAAGCTGGAATGAATTATATATTTGGAAATTTCATGTTTCTGGCAGGATCGTGAAGAAAGCATCGTTTGCTTACAGCGGAAATTTGGTAATCATATGCGCGAAGTACGCCGCCGTCAATTTCTCGCTGCTAGACGGTGGCTTGAAAGACAGTTTCGGTTGTGAATATAAAGCGAGTGGCGCCTATAATCGACCCACCCCAATTTCCACGGGAGTTAGCCGACCGAAACTGTCCCCTTTTTACTCCATCGGGAGTCAAAGGCCTATATGCGTGTTACAGAAGTTATAAGTGTAACAGAAGGTCTCATCGAAAGAATGCAATATATCTAGGAGCAGATAAGTTACAAAGATAAAACTCGTTAGACTACGGTAGGCTGGGCACCTAGCTCGTGTAGGTGTGCTTGGCCTGCTTGGAAAACCATTTGTGGCAGAATTTATGGCAAACAACGATGATAGAGACCTTGCTTGCGCTGCAGGAATGGCGTTGACCAATATGCTCAGAGTAAGGGATGTCTAGCAGGATCACATCGGCTAAAGATCAAAGGCCAGAACCGGACTCTGACTGTAGCGATTATAATGATAATCAACACTAAGTTGAGTATCTTTGAGGAAAAAAGAAAAAGAGCGGAGACTAATGTGGATGGGCCAAGCAAGCTCCATCCTTTCACGACTGCAGTCCAGTTCTTTCATATGGAGCAGACAATATGGAGAAACAGAGATTTAGATAAGCAGATGAATGGTCAGTTTACGTGCATAAGAGATTAGCGCTTGGAATGGCATTCTCCTAGCGCACTGTCTCAGAAACAGCTGAGTTTGTTATCACTGGAGTTATTCTGATTGGCTTTCTCAGCATAACGGTAAAACAGTCAGCCTAGAAAAAAAACCTGCACGGTCCAGACAAAGCAATATTCCTGGATCATGTGACGAGAGACAGGATAAAACCGCATTTCATCAAAAAGTTGAGCCCTAGCTTGTTGGAAAGCATGATAAATTATGTTACTATGTAGCGCAATTTCGCAGAGAACAAGGGTATATTTTAAAGAAAACCAGCAAAACTCTCTCAGAGTTCAACTTCCGGAAAACAAACATTTTCTTAAATATGGCATTTGAACACATCTAAGACCAAAACTAGTGACAGTCATTGACACCAGGGTGGAGACTACGCTGCAAGAAAAAACGAACTGGAGTGTGATAGTGCAGCCTGTGCAGGTCATATTACGGGCAAAGAAACGTAAACTCCATTGGTCGATCAATACTTTGATGTAGAAGAGAGCTCTTAAAGCAGGGTTGAAGTAAATCAGCCTGAGCTCATCTGTTGAACATATGATGGGGTTATTTTAATTGGCAATTCAAACTCGAGAGTCCAACACACAGTGCATAAAAGCATGTTGTCACCCTGTGGGGACACGTGTAAGAGGCAAAGAAATAAAAACTTTTTAAAACGTCACAATTAGTCAGTTTGAAAACTAACCCAAACCAGGACAATGTGTTTTTTCATTACAATCCGTTAAATATATGAAAAAAACTTTTGTCTTATTTTATAGCTAAACATTTCAAAAATATTGTCCCAAAATTTGAAGTCTACGAGTATCATTGTTTCATTTGAAGTCTACGAGTATCATTGTTGTTGCATTGCTGCTCGGAGTTTAGTAGTTATTTTCTCAAAACTACTTTTTAACAGTCCGTGTTCACTGCCATTTAAAAACCACATTACCGATTCATTTCAAACTTGGCACACACTTTCTACATGTAAAATACTTTCCCCAACGATAAGTTTTAGACTTTTTTACATAAAAGGGGCTTTTCACCTAGAAAAAGGTCAAATTTTTCATAAATAATAGAAATTTTCACTTCAAATGACCACTAAAAATATAAAAATGAAAAAAATAGAAATCAGAGAACGTTGGGGGAAGAATTGGATGATACTTTGACTAAATTTTGATTTCCGATAATTTTCATCTGAAAAACGTTTGTCACCTATTTTTTTGTCGATATTTTTGCATAAAAAAACTAAACAATCTTATTGGAATTATAAATAATGATACACAAAAGGTTTAAATAAATTTAATCTATCCATTTTTCTAAAAAAACAAAAAAAAGGTTTTTCTCACGCTGAAACCCTTACTCCTCCCTCAAAGAATGTACTGGAAGTACAAACCTAAGGTCCCTAAAAATAGAGGCCTTAAGGAGAGGTTCTTTCAGTTGCTTCAGAAATGAAAGCTACATACGTGTAGAATATGTGTGTAAAAGGATATTCCGATCTGAAACATATTTATCGCATTTGGGCGTCTGAAACGCACCTACTTCACACGCGCTGAGGAACGCTCAGGTATAACCTGTTAACCACGTGGCTCCAGATGGCTTTCTATGTACCGGAAGTAATTACGATCTGTATTATCGCTTACTTCAGATTAATAATCAGCGTCCCCAAAGCCCTATAACAATTGGTACTGGTCGTGATAACTGAACAAACAAGAAAGTTATCCCAAAGCAAACTTGCTAGAAACTTTAAATGCGTTTTTCTCGAAACGATATTTTTCATCATAATTTCAAGCACAGGTCTCGATCTATCGATTCACTTCACTCAAAGTCTTCCCAAAAGGATATACTTTATTGTATGGCTTATATCTGAAATGAGCATAAAAAATTGTCAATTCATATTTATTAAGCGAGGTCAAAGTGCAAATTGCACTTTTTTTAAATGTCCAGGTTTATTTTTTATCCCAATTCATTCTCATTAGGTATAAGCCATGGAGATTTTCATAAATTTTAATGACCTTAAACTTCACTTTACTACGAGAGGCTGCAGACTTGAAGTTACCGGACGATGTCTCGCGTGTAGAGGCAGACGAGAGCCGCCATTTTAGAGCCGCCAGATTGAATTTCATCGTAATAAAAATTGGAATGGTTTTAGAATGATCAACAAATAAAATAATCAAAACCAAAGCTTCGTATGCTTTTTCATTATCCCTCGAAAAATTCTCAAACTTTTTCTTATTTTCGACCTATCTGAGAAAACCTCCCCTTAATCCAGTTTCTGTCAGTAGCATATAGAT
The DNA here is from genome assembly GCA_963978885.1 of Nemotelus pantherinus. NCBI lineage: Eukaryota > Metazoa > Arthropoda > Insecta > Diptera > Stratiomyidae > Nemotelus > Nemotelus pantherinus. Next base: position 19,485,103 of record OZ022264.1, on the reverse strand, counting down.
TGAAGTTGCGAATAGAAATTTAAATATCCTCTTGAAAAAGAGAGTTTCGAAATATTCATACTATTTGGCTCCCCATTCCTGATATATACAGAGTATTGTTGATTGTAATATAGCTTTGCAGATTCTTTAATTGTCAGTGTACATGATCAAGCACTTTTTCAGCACAAAGCTGATTGCTTGCTTTGGATCCTTTTGGAAGCCATTTGAAAGACCTATTCAAATGACTTTTCATACCCGGGTTTAATGTGATACTAACCGCCAAGTATTTATAGCTGCTAACAACGTCAATATTTTCACCCATTATTGAAACAAAAATCTCGAGTTTATTCAATTTTTCCGCTTACACGCTAGATTTTTTCATAAATTAACTTAACTTTTTTTTATATGCATCATTCAGTTATGTACGACAGTCTTGCTTTGGTATATAACTGAATGAAGTAGAGCTTTCTCCACCTTGATTAAAACTTCGGGACAATTTGAATAATTTTTCCGATTCTCTTGAAGTTCTTCTTCATCAATGCAAACTACTTTTCATTCAGACAGAACCCTCAAGACAGGAAGGTTAATTTTTCTCTGTTGCTGCAACATCATAAGCTTTTACATGCTGCCAAATAAAAGATTTTGATTGGATCTATCAGCAGTTTTCAATGTTAATTTAAATATTTATTTTTCTCTACCAAAGACATTCTGAATCTCTTTTCCACAATCACGAATCATTTGCCAAATTTCGAGCCAACTTGCCTTCACTCTTTGTTTTAATCGTCTAAAATACTACAGGTGGTTTGATCTGTAAATGAGCTCTCTACGGGCTTTAGCCCCTAGACAAGCCAAGGGCTGTTGTGGGATTACTTTACTTGACACTAGGTACATAAAAGCCTGAGCTATAAAATAAAGCTCCCAAAAACAGAATATCACATTTGATAAAAACTACAGAGTGACAAAGTGTCACAATTATGGTCGGATACTAACTATGAGCTAGTAAATATAGTTGCAAATGTCTTATAAAATTTTTACTTCTTCTATTTATTTTTACTTGATTTTTACTTCATAGCGAAAATTCTCACACTTTATGGGATTTTTAATAATACACATAGTCTTGATTCCCATGCACATTGTTTCAATTAGTTTCAGTCTTTACGTATGTAATTATATTTTACTATATAACATGAAAAACGATATCAGCTTGTGTAGCCTAGTGAGTAAAGTATGGGTTCTTAGAGTCTGGGGTCCTTGAATCGCACCCAGATTCAGCCAGACGTAACTTTTTTAATTTTCGTCCGAGGTGACATGGTGCCAAGGACTAGGTTTTAATAAAAAGGTATTTCTCCTACAAATTTTTCGCTATGTATTATGGTGCCAGGTGCTATAGTTTCCCACAATTCCAAAATCAACTAAGTATAAAGCGCCCAAAGTACAATACATAAAGTATGAGCTCTCATTATATGACTTTTCTCAGTTCTGTCAGTTTCTAAAAGAACATTCCAACTCACTTACCTCAATACGAAAAATTCATAGGCATTTTATCAAAATGTTAATTATTAAATATTAATGGTAATTTAATCAAAAATTCTCATTTGAAAAACCAATATCAAAAATTGTTTCCTAGTTAAACAGCTCTTGCATAACCTTTTTTACCGAACAAATTTGTTTAATGAAATCCTTCGGCTTTCTTACTATTTTTCTAGTGGTTTTTTGAGAAAATCAAACATTTTCCGAAACCAGCTTAAATGATTAATACAATTAGAATGGTAAACCAATGACAATGTATTACAAAAAACCACAAATTTATCTTTCCAATTTAATTAAAACCAAAGCACACTTCACAAGAAGTTTTGTTTGATTGTTAAGGACATATCAGCTTCTAGCATCACATCAATTGAATAATCACATCAAACCAAATTCTAAGTCATATCCTATAAAATCGAACCAAATAACTTTCTTCAGTGTTCCATTCAGCTTGAATATATTCGACTTAATCGGAAAGCTTTCCTTGTACTTTTTTCCAAAAAAAACAAAAAAACAAAAAAACATTAAACCTACTCTGCAAGAAACAATTTCTCTTCTACCTTTGAAACTTTAACATCTGTTCGATCACTTGCAAAACATCAAAAATACTACGTAAATGAAAGTATACTCAATATGCCGACAAATAATGATTTTCGATGCGAAACATCATGAATAAAAAATCGACCATACGAGAAAAACATCAGAACGAGAATGAAAGTATGAATTTGCTTCGATGCTGACTTCATCATGATGCTTACTCTGATTCAGATGAACAAAACTATACACACTATAAATATTACTAAAATAAATAAGGCAATAAATAAAAAGCGCCCAATGTGGGTAACAGTATCTTTTTGATAGCTCAAAATTTCCGTTGGAAGTTTTATTTCAAACTGGATTAACTACATGTTTACAGGAAGAAACATTGAAAATTGCTGGTTTTGTGGGAAATTGTTACGCTTTCATGTAATTATTTGATATAGGCTACCTACTTCACTCTCATTTACTGTATCAACTACATAAAACCACATTATTCCAACTACCTACCTAATTTCATAATTCTGGCCTCATTTAAAGTACTTCATACGCCATGCGCGAAAGAAATTCAAACACTTAAACGCAAACATTCAGCGTTTGTACTAATATCAAATTTCACCTGCTTGATCATACCTCAGAAGCCTAGATCTCAAATAAAAATTAAAACAACATATTTACCACATTTTCGGATGTTGAGCCAAAATGATTTTTTCGAAATAGTCCAACAAAATATTTCCATACAATCTTGTACCTACTAGTATTTTTATGTTTCTACTGAAATTCCGCGAAATTTTCATCGAATTTCTTAATTGTTCTTGCATAGCCACGAACCTAATTACTGAATTTTACACGGTTTGATTTCATCAGACCTCTATTCGAACCCATGTAGCAGTACAACTACGTCAAATCAGTGCTTCGAACACGAATAAGAAGAAAATTACCTTCTAAATACCTTCTAATCGCAAATTTTTCATACTTTCCTATTTCATAACGTTTGTTTCAAATGCTGTTCGTAAACAAGCCGTGTAATTATTGAATTTTCACCAGAACTCACCTGACTGACTTTTGATACAAAACACTTAAGTTACTACTTCGAATAACTGAAACTATGCCGTACAAGTTTTCATTCTCTTGGAATGCTCCGAAACGATCGTCCAACCATATACTAATAAAACTCATTTCTAGGTTAGATTTGAGAAAATGATATTGTTCCCGGTGTTTAATTTCCGTTTACCCCATACCTATTTTTCCAATTTATTCAATTGGACCTTTTTTCCTAAGAAGCGAAAAATTAAAATTAATATGGCGATTCAAGGTCATATTTTGTCAAGAGAGACTGTTTTTTCAGAGCTGGTCATAATTCAAGAAATTTATGTTCAATCCTGATCCCCAGTTTGTGCCTTGTAGCAGCCAGTATTATTTAATGAGCAGCTTAATGAGTAGACAAGCAACCACTTCCAAAAGTAGCGCAAAAGCGTGAAAATACCACGTAAACGTTGCATAAAAAATAATTCATGTACGGAATGCTTTAAACAGGGAAAACCTAACGTGATCGATGACTATAAACGTATAAAACAATGAGAAATGGAAGGTTTTTAGGCTGGTGTTTGTGCTTTTTTCCGAATTTCATAATCATTTTCCATTCGTGGCGATTTTCGCTAACGGGGAACTAAGAGAATGCGAGTGTGTGCGGTCGAGCAGTGAAAGCATACGGATAGTGTATTATCTTAAACATTGAATTCCTACATAAATGCTTACATACTTGCCGAAGAAGTACCGACAAATGTTATATCGTAATGTGGGAAAATTTTGGAATTTCCGATTGTAATACTGCTCTTCATACATAGTTCATGGAATGTATCGTTTCCCGAAAGATTCGGAAGTAAATTGTTTAACTCGTTCCGCTCATGTGCAACATTACGTGGTTATAAGATAAATTTTTTTTTGTAATGATATATTTAAAGTTTACGGGTGTATCTATTATGACCAACTCACGATTTTCCAGTGAAATAATATAGTGGCATTGAAGCGAATAATGAGATGTTACCTAGCATTTTTAAGATCATGAGAGGACATTTGGGATGTTAGGAAGCCATTTTTTGAAAACTGTGTTGGTTCATTGACATGTAATTATCTTTCAGCTTTAAGTAGAAAACGCTTTGTACCTTTTTATCAAACTATATGCATAGTGGTGCAAAAAGATTGTAAGACATCAATTTATATAAACTCATTGAAGTTTTTACAGCGAATTGTAAGAAAAAGAACTTGCAAATAAATCACTAATCTACCGGCTTTTCGCTGAAAGAAAATACGGTGCACAACATTAATATCGTTTTGGAAAAGGTTCTGTTTTTTCAAGTGAAACAGAGATTGTGATTTTCATATCACTGTGACTTTAAGCAGTGATATTTAGCCAACGCAGTGGTTTAGGAAAAACATGTAATGAACAGAACCAAATTTGAAAGAACAACAACTTTGTTTTCAGTAGTCAAACATAATACGAATATCTTCAAAATGAGCTATAAATAGAAGTAAATATTTTTCTTTGCAGATTTTTATGAAGTTTCTTTCACACCATAGCTATTACAAAGACGACTCTAGTCCATAGGAATCACTAGACAGACTAATTTTGTCAGACGTCAGAAGAAATGTGTAGATTTTGTTCCATATTGAATGTGGTTGAAATGTTCATTAAGCCAAGTTTTTATTAATGTTCGAAGAAGAACATTAGTATTAAAATCACTTTAGGCGAAAATTCATATTTGTATATATATATATATATATATATATATATATATATATATATATATATATATATATATATATATATATATATATATATATATATATATATATATATATATATATATATATATATATATATACTTAAAGATATATCATCAAAAAATTTCAGGAACGCGCCATGAAATTGAACTGAAATTTTCAGGATACATTGATGTATATGCAGAATAGTGCCAGGTCTCACAAAAAGTTATTAATCTTTAACCCTTTGGCGCCGGCGGCCATTTTAGTGATATTTTAAATATACCTATTTTTCTGTTAACAAATAATTTTCGCAAAAATAAAGTTTATAGAATGAATTTCGAAAGTGTTCCGAATGCGACTATGCAAACTTTTTTTGAAATTTTCAACCCAATGTGTGCGCTAGGCGCCTACAATGAGATTGGGAAATTTTGAAAATTTTTGAGTTGCGATAGCTTTTGACCAAATTATCAAATCATTATAAAACTCAAACGACATATTGTTATTACCAAGTTGTAGACACGTGTGGTTTTTTATGAATGTGTTGGCAACCTTGCAGCTACGGAAGGCATTGAAAGTGAAAACCTTCAAACCATCGATTCTCCTGAAATATTTTCGTTTTTTACAGTAAAAACTAACCCATTTCAAAATGTTATGCTTTGTCTATGCAACTAACGGAAAACTTTTGAAAATCGGCATCAAACAAGAATGCAGGCAACTCTGTGCCAGTGGTGCCATTTTGAAAAATTATAAAGAAAACAAGCTGTTTTTTGTCCTATGACCTCTGATTCAGTGACCAGATTTTCATAAAATTGACACAGTAGCTGAACCTTACTTTAAGCCGTATTTGATATAAATTTGGGTGAAAAATTCGGTTGGTGCTGCCAGCTATGGTAATTTTGGTGTCTTGGCTTTTGAAAATTCACTCAGGAAAATAAAGCTTTTTGCCCTATAACTTCCAGTGCAGTCATGAAATCAAAATGAACTTCATATTATTTATGGAACTTATTATAGGCATAATTCAGAAGGAATCAGGTATCTTTATTAAGCGATTTGATCGTAAAATTTTCAAACGGTAATGATTTTGTAGTGACAGTAAACAACAAATGTCAAGTTTTCGAAAATTTGAACATTTTTGCGACTGGTAACCCTAAAATTCTTTGTACCCTTATAACTTGCTTATAACTGCTGCTTTCAAAGTTTTGCAGTGTTTGACTTTCCTAAATCTTGAAATTCATGTAAGTGGTAGTCTTGAAATCCTTTGCACCCTATGAGCTTAAGGGGGTATTCTGGTCTAGTAATCTAAGTTAAATCAGAGGTAAAGTGAGTCGTGGAACTAATCACTCCACACTCGTATTCACGTTGATTGAAAAATTATAATAAAGCTCTCCGCGAGCTTCAACCTCCATGCGGGTCTAGGGATTTTACTTTTTATTTCTCAGTACGCAAGTAGCTATAGTTTCGGTGGTGATGACTGCATTGGAGGCTCTAAGAGCAAAAGGACTTTCAGGGCTACCGCCCGGAAAAAATTTACCTCATAAGCAGTGGCGGCTCGTTGCTATTGACCTAAAAGGCTCACTTTTTTCTAAATTAAAAAACATAAGCATGAGATTTAATTAGCTAAGTAAGCTTAAATAATTCATTTTTATCATCTTAAATTTTAATATTATATAAACCAGCTATTTTATAATAAAATGATTAATGTAGTAAAAAAAACTCAGCTAGCAGTTTAGCTGCAGTGCTTAAATCTAAAGTCGATTCGTCTTTATTTTTTTGACGTAAACTTATCGATTACTAAATCGTTGAAATTCGGTGTTTCCTTTAACATCTTTTTTTCGATCGAGAGCATGGCTAAAGCTGTCGATACTTGTTCAAGGTCAACACTTGTTCAAGGTGAACACATTGTTGACCTTGAACAAGTTTTTATTTTTTGGGTGGAAAATTATATGTCGTGATAAGTTTGAGAATTTGGGAACTAGCTGAGAAAATAATTTTAAGATCGTTTTCAATAATCAACTTTAGAAAATAAACAACGCCTGACATATTTCGAAAGTCTGATCTTCTATATATAATTTTATAGCTCTGTTTTTAGCCTTACTGCATCTAAAAAAAAGTACGCACCAGCTGCGCATTGGAGGGTGTCAGTAAGAAAGTTTTTTGTAAATTTCAAAAAATTTTGAGCAATTAAGCGCACTACTGGAAGCACTTAGATGATTTGTAAATTTGAATCTATCTAAAGATGCCTTATGATTGTATTACAAATTTCTTTGGCAGCTAAAATTGTTTTTATGTATTTATCTTCATTTTTTTATGGCTTATGATTGAAGACCACTCACTTAAAAGTTTAGTTTGAACATTTTCAATATAATCTCTTTCTTTTTGGATGCAAAATCAGTTAAATACTGTTGACTTTGTACTGAATCTGTACCAGTTTTTTGCAACTGATAATTTGATTGAACACGGTAAGCCAGAACAAAATTAAAGATTCTCGAAGCATTCGAGATATCGCACAAGCTTGTTTTATGATGGAAGTTTGTTTGGATCTTGATTTTATTTTTCCATACATTCAATCAATGCATCTTGGTTTTCGAAAATGGTACAAACCGTTCTAATTTAAAAATTTCATTCTAAAGATGAAGTATGTGAAATCTTAGCATCAACGATTTCATCTAGCACTGCCATTCTTTGTGTAGAATGGTAAAAAAGTTTGTTATATCACTCATATTTGAAAAGAATACGCGAACTTGTTTATTCTGTTTAGCTGCTTGAATTGATATCAAATTTAATTGATGAGCGTAACAATGTGCGCAATGAGCTTATGCATGTTTTTATTTTAATTATAGCTTGGACGGCCACAAGTACTTCAAACATAACAAGCACTATCGTAACTTTGCGAAAAAAGTTTGTCAGTCAAATTTAAATCGATTGCTTGACCCAAACTAGCAGCATCATACATAATTTAGGGGATTAGCAAATGTCGAAAATCGTTCCACTGGAGTCCCATTTTGAAGAATATACCTGAACATCACCGACATTTGAAATATTGATGATACATTGGTTGTTTCATCAGCTATCACCGAAACGAAATCCGCTGTCATTATTTATTAATTTATTTATGATTTCTTGCAAAACTTCTAGCATACAATCTAACAGCTCATTTTGGATAAATTACTCTGCTAGTTAACGAAGCCAGCTAAAAGACAATCCTAATAAGAGACGAGAAGCCATTATAGCTCAAACTGAGGTAACAAAGGATAAAGAACTGAGACCAAGTTTTATTCTCTCAATTAGTAGCGCCATAAAAAAGTTTGATAAGTTTGATCTCAAATCCGTTCACTACTAAATTCATAGTTCAAAGCTATTTTTCAAATGACTTCTTTTGTTAAATAGTTTAATTTGCGTTGGTAAATGATTGTGGTAATGATAAAAAATATGGTATGGTAATGATAAAAATGGTAATGATAAAAAATATACACAGTTTTTTTAACGGTGAAAGATATTCCTATTCTTTATGAGCAGCAATTTGGTCTGTGAATAACGGGATGATATTTTTGGCTGAAGCTATCACTAATTGAAATTTGAAAAATTTCTTTATTTACTTTTAGGCACTCAGTGCCCGCATTGGATAAAAAAATTTCCGAGTGCTATCACAGCTAAACATAGAACATTAGCAGTTTTATTCGAATAATCGCTTTTTCTAAATTCTAGTTTCCATCGAAATATTTTGGCTCAACACAAATCTACTTCTTAATATTTTCGAAAAATTTCAGTTTAATCGGTATTTCTGAGTATTCGACTCGAACACAAATTCCAAGTTCCCTTTTCGGGGGAAAATCTCAGCGACCGAAGTTACAGTAAATGAAATAACAGCGAGCAAAATCAAAACCACCAAAATCACAGCTATCAAAGTCACTGCTAAAAGTCACAGCAAAATGTCACAACAAAAAGTACAGAAAAAACTCACAGCGAAAGGCATGTCAGTGGATAGAATCACAGCTTTTTCTGACTCTGTGGCTCTCGATCACTATGATTTTTTGTTATGGTTTCATTCATGGTAATTTGGCCGCTAGTAGGTATTGCACTGTTTATGATTTCATTTTCCGGGACTTTGTGCAGAGTTTCAACCAATTTATGGTTCTTTTAACCGCTTCTCTGCAGGCTGGCGATCGCATAAAATTTTCTTCTCGGATTGGTGGAGCCTCAAATTTTTGCGGAGCTGACCGTTTAGCAACTAATTAAAGCCCACTTTTCATCACTCTCATATCTTATAGTATATGCTGGGTAGTGCGACTGCTCTTCGAGTGCCCGATATCTATGATATTCTTATATTTTGTCACTCGTTTCCATTCATCATCAAACCAATCATTTTAATCCTTGCAAATTCTCCTTCAGATGGAGTTAGCAATACTTATGGCTGCATTTTTAAGGTGTACATAATTGTCTTCGATGCTTGGTATCCTCTCCTCAGCACATATTTTCCGCCAAACAAGCTATTCTATGATGAATCTGTTACTGTTTATTCCGTTAAAACATTCTTTAACCCTTTTACCTCCGACTGCAATCAATAGTTAGCAGTGTTTGGAAAAGGCTCATGGGCTCACTTCAAAATAAAGCCAAAAGAGGAAATATAGCCAAAAGAGGAAATATAGCCAAAAGAGGTAGCGACGGCTCAAGATTACAATCAGCTCTTCAAATAAGTTCTAAACAAGAACAAACCAACTGGCGTAATATACACTTCCATTACATTCACTTAAATTGCATATTTGTTTCCGATTCCCTTCTCGAACAATTGATTGCAACAAAAACACTTATAAGTATTTCTACTCGTTATGCCACCTAAACTTACTTTACACCTTAAATCTAACTGCGATTCTCAACTCGAAATTGTTCTGAAAAAAATGCTTAGGTGCTCACACTATTTTTCTCGAATTATTTGCAATAGCTAGTCAGTTTTATTTTCTTCACCGGCGGTGTTTTGTTGACTTTTCAACACTGCTTTTCTTCCGCTTTTTCCTCTTAAAATATTTCAAGTTGAATTACCAAAAAATAAACTTTATTTTTTCGCCAACGCCAAAGTCAAACACTTGTTATTTATGTTTGTTATCGGATGCATATCCTACAAAACATTGCAAGCAGTATCTCTTTTAACGTACATAATGAAATTGTTTTGTTGAAAACTCATCAATCAGCTGTAAAGTGATGCTTCACGCTGAAATCAACGTAATCTATGATTTTCGTATTCATTCGATGACTTCATTGAAAACTACAGGGATAGAAAGATGTTTGGGGCTGCCAACTGAACAATTTCTGACAATTAAAACATTTTAGAAGTTGGTTACTTATTTTCATTGTAGATGTTTGCCATATGAATATATCAGCATCTTCCCATTTGGAAATAGCAAAAATGCATAGTGCGGGCAACTCTCTGCTAACACTAAAGCCAAAAGTATACCAAGTTAGTTAAGACCAACCCGCAACCATAACAGTATAAACTCCTAAACTCGTACAACAAAGAAAAAATAAAATACCTATATTAAAATAACGAAAATTTATAATTATATAACTATTAAATATAACGAAAATTTATAATTATATAACTATAATTCATTTACTATTTTTACATCAAACAGGTTCCAATAACCCGCTGGGTGTAAATTCAAATATTGATAAAATTCCTTTCCACCCTTACTTTACTTATAAAGATATTGTAGGATTTATTATTATATTAGCCAGATTAACAATACTTACATTAATTATACTTACAACCAAATTTATCCACGTTAAAGCCAACCCGTCCTGTGCATTTTATTTTGATCCGATGACTGCATTGTGTTAAACGACTATTTAGCGCTATCACCCGCATAAGTTATAAAATTTTCACAATCTTAATACTTGTAGTTAAGAACAGGGACATTGACATTTGAAAATTTCATGATTACATCGCTTAGTAAAGAAATGACAAAAAATTACAAAAACTACCATACCTGGCAGCACTACGATGTCTTTTCAACCAAATTTCTCCCACGCCATGCCTACATAAGAGTCCATTTGCCACATGAATTTTGTCTTGAATTCATGACTGCACCGGGAGTTATAGGGCAGAAAGCTTTATTTTACTGACCGAATTTTCAAGATTCATATTTGGCAGCTCCATCCTAATTTTTAAACCAGCTGCTGTGTGAGTTTCATTGAAGTCTGCTGACTAGTTTGGATTTTTAAGGCAACAGTGCATACTTTCGAAACCACTTCGTCAAATAAAATTTTCTATGTAAATAGAAAATTTTTCAATTTTAATCATCCCGCAAAAACAATTCCAACAAATAGCTTTTTTCTGTGTAATTTTTTGAGATGCCACCACTGCCACAGTGTTGCCCATATTAAAAAATCACTTCTATTTGTCATAATATTATTTAAGGTTAACATAATCTGTGAATTTCAACTAGATGTGATTATCGAATCGACAGTTCTCGTGATCACAGTTTCCGGGTGCTATCAATAGAGGTAATTTAATGAAGGGCTATCGTTATTGTGCATAGAGGACCTTCAAAAAAAATTTCATTTGACAGTGGAAATTTATCGAAAATTTCCATTTTTCTTCAAAATTCAAAATAAAAATTCAGGAGAATTGTTGATTTGAAGGTTTTCTGTTAAGATTACTGACATAGCCATAGGCTTGCTTGCATATTCATTCAAAAACACACACATGTATTACTTGCGTGTATTAATGCGTTTCGCGAATTTAGTAAATTATGATGCTTTTCTAGGAAGCTATCGTTATTTAAAATTTTGTAAATGTTCCTTGCCTACTTTTAGGCATTTAGCGCCCATATAGGGTTTTAAATTTTCAAAACAATATCACATTCAAGCGAGAAACATTATTCAATTTCACTTTCTGTACTTGGTTTTACCATGTCACCCTCCGTTCATTTAATACACCCTATTATTTCGCATTTAATACACCCTATGATCTCGTATCTTGGTACAATATCATCAAAGATAATTTCATACACATCCATTTCTAGACCACAAATAAAAATTCAAACTTTAATGTTTCTCTCCCTGCAAAATTTTTTGAAAATTTTTTAAAAAGGCGAGAATTTTATCATTTTGTTTCACTTCATAAATGGGCATAGCTTTCCGGTATAACTAACTATAGCCTATATCTGCTGACAGTAACAGCATGTCTAAATGTCCAGCTACAAATATATGGTTAAAACAAAACTGTTGTATGTCAAAAAAAAGTGCATCAAAATTCTTTCCTAGAAATACTTTCGCTTTTATACATCAAAATACCACACTGGGCGCAATCTCTAGCCTACCGTTTAATGCAACCTATTATACATTAAAGTATATAAGAGCAAATTATTTTACCTTTGGAACCATTTTTTGACCAATTTAAAACGGTTCATTCTTAATAAAACCACATCCGAGTTTACCTCACTCACAAAAAATATTGCTTATGTATTTCAAAAACATACTTCCGCCCTGATCAAAAGAAAATTCCTACTTCCGTAAAATACCCAAATACACTTCCAACTAACACAAATCGATAGAAATCTTTTCATTTCTTCGGAGATATACTGATAAAAAGAAAACAACTCACATACAAAAACATCAAGTAAAGTAAAAACGCAACTCTCGAAACATGCCGCTGGAGCAAAAAAAAAAACATCTAAACATCTCAATTTGCTACGGCTTTTGTTACGGGGTCGTCTAAACAGATACCGTAAAGCGAATCAAATTTCCACATTTAAAACTCCGAAAAAAAATCATTATTATCTTCTTCTTGGCGCGTTCAGTTATTCATTGAAACGGTCGGGCCGGGCCGGTCAGTGTAAGTGAAGAATATTGCACGAGCGCAATAGAGAAGTGAAGAAGATAAATCGCGTCCGGATCGTGTTCAGATTTAACGTCAAGCCTATTAACCTAGATTCGATCAACTCAAAATACAAATCTTCAGCGAACAATACAACCGATCTCCACATCATGCACATTTGCATTGTGTATGTAAAATGGTAGAAATGTTTTAAAAAACATATCCACTACTCATAGTTTGTCTTAAGGCCAAAGTTAGATGGATAGCTCTTCTTGATAAATCTTGGTATGATCATCGTATCACGCCGATTGAGTTTTCTTTGCGTAGCGCTGATGGCCCGATGATCTGATCTCGTATCGCACGGAAACCGGGTCTTTCGAGAATCGGTTTTAAACTGTAGCATTGCAATAATCTCTAACTCGGGTGAATATAGAAATCTAGACTATTTCTCGTGGACCTGGCAGCTGACATGTGCAAGGAGCCGATTCTAAACAATAAAATCTAATTAGTGTGCCGGAGAAAAGATATTCTTTTCAGCGTGAATTATGGCAGTGTTTATAGTCGGGATTATCACATATTTGATTGGATTCTGGTTGATGATACCTACTGGATTAAATAGGAAATTAGATTAGTATGTTTACAACTCAGATAGACGAAATGCTTTAGAGAAATTTTCTCAACTTTTTTTCTTTGGGATGAAACAAAGCAGAAATATTCTGTTTTTTTAGTAACAGTTAATCAACAAGCTTAAACCTCTCTGTTTAAACAAATCTTATTTTTTCAGATCTGTCATCAGTCAGCGCTTAGATGATCGACGCGGATCACAACGAACGGCATCATTTATAATGTACGGTCGACGAAGTGATATAACAAGTAATTCGGCCAATAGTAATCGCTTGTTGCTGGGCAGTTCGACGGTTGACGTTAAGGACAATGTTGCAAACGAAGTGTCGGCAGCGATTAGTGCCGTTCAGAAAGATGTCCGACGTATTAGCAACAGTGTTCAGGCACAAATCGAACGAATGTTTACCGATGTTGCAAAAGATGCCACATCATGTAGCTTTCAAGTTCGATGCTTGGGATCGTTATCGTTGAAGGATAAAGTAACAAGTTTACAAGGTCTACAGGATCCGTTACGTCAATTATATTTGGCTGGAATTGGACATGGGGTAAGTGAAAATGGTCAACGATAAATATTTAATAGGAAAGATGTCTTCTCTTTTAGAAAAACTTTTTTCGGTAAATTTTCGCTCCCAATCTTCGTAAAAGAAGTTAATTCTGCTTTGATTGGACACACCTTTTATGCACCTTTTATCTCATATTTACACCTAAACTGAACGAAACAATCGTAAATTTTTGGTGATTCATATTGAAGAAATTAGTGTTTTTATAGTTATCTTCGAAAAACCAATAACAAATAATAACTTGTCTTTATGGAGAGCACAAAAATCTTAGTAGGAACCACGAAAATAATTTTCGCCAAGCAGGATAAGGGATGGTTTTCGGGACATTGATACGAAAAAAACTAATGTATTATGAATTGATGAGCCTAAAATAACATTAATTTTTAAAATTAAACAAGCTTAAAGCTTATACAAAGCTTATTTCCAAAAGCTTATACAAACTAAAAACATTTTTGGTATTCATTACTTCATCATTGAGCAATTATTTGGTTTTTAGCTACCACTACTAATGACCAAATATTTAAAGGCAATCGAGACACAATATTTTCAGTCCATATTTTGATGCATTCAAAACTTAGAAAACTTTTTTCACCTGAACATTAGATGATTGTATATATTAGATGGTTTTTTAATTTTTGAAAATAAAACAAACTACCGGCAGCACACTTTGTGTCCACCTTACCAGGGAAAGCTGTCGTAAAATTTATATATTTGGGGTGAGAACTGGCCAATCAAAGGTAAATTTACGAGAAAGAGAGAAGAGGGCAAGCATCGTAATTTACGCAAGCACGAAGAAACTAAATTAAACACGGGACCTCAACTCCGCATCTTCATGGCGATATCAAGGTCGATCCTTGATGAATGCTATCTGATTTGGTGACCAGAAACGGATGAAACCACCTTTGCTGATTAGCCAAACAACTACTCTTGTTTGACCTCTTTGTTAAAAGTTCTTCTGCAATAACTTCTCTTACGCTTAAGGAATCGGGTTAGTACAACAAAAGATTCTTTGTCCACAGCAGTATTGTCCTCACTCTTTGCTTCAACGAAAGTTATCAAGCAACCGTAAGAGATGAACAAGAATGGGATTAGCAATGTGATTAGATTTAAAATTGGAATCTCGGTCTGTGAAGAACCTACAAAAATTATTCTTCCTCTTCTTCAGCCTGTCGGACTTGTCGCCGCTTTGCAGAAGAATGGTTTGAGAATTTGGGATCTTTTCAGGACATTGTCGGATCTTTTTGCTCTTCCTGGCAAAATTGCCTCCGCTTAGTAAACATTGGATCAAGATCAAGGCTTATCCCTTTTGCAAAGAAAGAAGATACTAAAAAATAACTCTTGCCTCGATTCCAAAGTCTTGACTGTCGCCTCTTTGGTGTGTCATAAACATCTGGACCGAATTTCATTCAATACTTTTGTTCTTATACACTAAAATTTTAGCAACAACTATTGAATGTATGCATCTGGTATTTGAAAATAACAAATATTAAAATATTTGCTAGTGACCGTATTCACCACCATATTACAGCTACTACTATTCACTGCACCGTGTCGCTAACGTCACTTAGTTTTGACGTTTGTCTTGTATAAAGTGATAGTGCATAGTCACAATTTGGTGATCAGAACACAACAGCTCTAAACGAAATCGTCTATGACAAGAAAGGAAGCTGTGGTAATAAGGCCTACCCAAGGAAAGAGCTATGCAGAAGTCTTTCAGCATATTCGGGCAGTGGTATGACCAAGCAAAGTGGGGGCACACGTTCACCAAATCAGGAAGGCGGCAGACAATGGGGTACTTGTGACACTGGCAAAGTGTGTAGACATCTCGAAATTCGGTAATGCAATCTAGGCAGCTGTGGGAGGTTTCGGAGAGATTAAAAGGCTCGTCTCCAAGGTGAAAATTGAGGTACTCGAACTCGACAGTGTTACGACAGAAGAAGAAGTAATAGTAGCAATTCGGGAGGAGGGGACTCAGAACGTTGAAATTACCTCATTTCCCCCGAATACAAGCGAACAGAAGAAAGCCGTCGTTGAATTGGACGAAGTAAAAGTTTTGAAGCTATTTGATACTGTACGAATCAGAATTGGCTGGGTTAACACTAAAGTAAGGAAGCGACCTGAAGCTATGCGCCGTTTCAAGTGCATGGGAAACAACCATGCAAAAAAAGACTGCAAAAGACGAAACCGTAGACAAGACTGCTGAAAGTGCGGACAAGTCGGTAAAGTTGCAAATGTATGCTCAGCGGAGTCATTCTGCTCGCTGTGGAACGACCAAGGCAAAACAGGAGAAGCGAAACATGTTCTGGGATCATGAACATATAAAGCACTTCGGACGACTTACTCATGCAGCTTATGCATAAATCCAGAACTCAAATTGCAATGATCAGCGAATCATATCGAAGCCTTATGGGCTGCAGGCACTTGGAATGTCCGGGTTGATCGGCAAGGCTCGCGGCATCAGCTGCTATTTTTCACCGAACGACCCAATAAGGGAATTTCATAGAAAACTGGTAGTAACTGGTAGTAGCAAACTAGTAGTAGCTGGTGACTTCAAAACGAGAGCTTTCGAATGTGGGATGCCGACTCAAAGCACAAGGGGAAATTCATTATGGAAATGGTGTCCAGGCTGAATATGGATCTGGTGAACAGGGGCTCAACACCAACTTACCGTAGATCAGGCTTTGGTGAGTCCAATCCCAATATAACTCGTGCTTTGGTGACGTTGTCCGTGATAGCAAGGGACTGGAGAATGATGGAGTAGTACACTAGAAGTGGTCATAACTATATTACCTTCTGGTTGTCGGAGGAAAGCCCGCCCCCTCAGAACTTCAGGCGGAAACTACTTGGGCGGAATATTTCAAAGTTGGGCAGGAGGAAGCTATTAGAGTCACTTTGCTGAGGAAGTCAGTGCAGGACAAACAGGGCTAGCAATGAGCCCCGAGGAAATGGTACGATTATAGATTTCACCATGGGCGAAATTCGGCGAGCGTGCGATGCGTCGATGCCACTTCGAAAGTCACTACCGGACAAACAGAGCGCTAATTGGTGGACTGAGGAGATAGCGGAACTAAGACGAAGAACTCTAGCGTGCAAGCGAAGGGCACAGCGGTCTATTCGACGACCAGAAGCGTTGCTACTTGCCACGACCCACAAAAAGGTAAAAAAATAACTGGCAATAGCTATAAAACGGAAGAAAAACCAAATGTGGCAAACTCTGTACGATGAAGTGGATCGGAACCCATGAGGCCAAAGCTATAAAATAGTATCGGGTAGGCTGGGCCGCATGGGTATAGCGAATATTCTAGATTCTCTGTCCCCAGCGCACGACGTGAGAGCAAAGAGCGACCACACAGTCCACCAGGAAGATATTTCTTTGTTCACAGAAGAAGAACTACGAAGCGCAAGTGTCAGAATAAACAACCAAAAAGCCCCAGGTCTGGACAATATTCCAGTAGAAACCATCACATCTATAAATCATTCCCTCACCCAACTCAAACTCAAACAAGTAATGAGAAGGATTGAAGGCTGGATGAAAAGCCATGGCCTCCCGCTGACGATTGCGAAAATTGAGATTGTCATACTGACGAAGCTGACGATACCAACCATTAGACCCATGACGGTTGGCTCCGAAGTACTTGAGACCAGAAAATCGGCTAAGTATCTTGCTAAGTATGGGCTAAGTATGTGCTGAAATGCAGCATGCAACGTAAACGTTCCGTTATATCAGGCTAAAGTCAATATTAGGATGCTTTCTGTTTCTGAAGAGATTTCGTGTCTGTAAAATATATAGCATTGTATGAATAGAAAAAGGTCAAATGCAAGTTTTCTTATTGAAGAATGCATAATGGACTTCTATCAAACCTATTCCTACTTAACGTTAATACAATCTTTGAATACCCGATAATTTATTGGGTTATCAGTTCTCGGAACACAAATTCCGAGTGCTAAAAATAGAGATAATTTCGCGAAGGGCTACATTTCTTACGCAAAGCGGAATTTTGAAATTTTGACTCAGAATGCAAAGCATGAAGTTTATCAAAAATTTGTATTGTTGTAAAAAAACGAAATAAATTCAGGAGG
This sequence comes from Nemotelus pantherinus, assembly GCA_963978885.1. Taxonomy (NCBI): domain Eukaryota; kingdom Metazoa; phylum Arthropoda; class Insecta; order Diptera; family Stratiomyidae; genus Nemotelus; species Nemotelus pantherinus. The sequence continues at coordinate 19,467,217 of OZ022264.1, read as the reverse complement.
GCCGTACATTTGAAGGTGTAGAGAAAAGAAGGAAAATAGCTGAAAAGAATGTTTGACCTAGATGAGCTGAAGCTTTTCCAAGAAAATAATTTCTACAACTTTCTGTCATAAATGCATAAGTAAGTAAAAAATCTAAAATATGTCAATATTTTTCAATACCTCAATCCATATCTCAAATTCAGATCAATATCAATTTGAAGCATTCAATATTCTACAAATATTTTATTCATCCAAACCCATTTGAAATTCAACAAAATATTTTTTCTTTTGTTTTTTTTTATGACCTAAATATATTCAAGTATTCTGATCATTCCAGAACCAGCCAGAGAATTTCACGAATAGATAACTTGTTGGAGTGAATTTTAAATTGTTATTAATTTTCAGAACATTGACGATTTTAGTATTCAGTGTGACTAAGTGCGAAATGCGAAAAAAAAACTTAAATATTCTATGACAAATTGAAGACAAACTATTTGATCACATCTGACACTAAAAAGATAAGCGCTTCCTTTCAATTAATTTGGAAACAAATATATAAAATGCAAAATTAATTTTATGGCGGAAATGTAAAAACTGTTTCGAAGATAAAAATTTTAATAAAAACTGCTTGAATTTGCATTGTGAATTTATACAGCTCAGCGATTTAAACAGCTTGCATTTTCAGTATTTTTTAAAATTCAAATAAAAAGCAATATATTTCATATCAAACGATGCAGAAAGTTTCTTTCGTCATTTTGTGCGTATCAAATTCGATGAAATAAGCATTTTTCTGTGCAACATTAAAATAACAAATGCACTTATAACATCGTCCACACGTGCCTTTATCGTAAGCTAGATCAAATTGATTTGAAATTTATGCTATGTATATGTATGAAAATGCGCATTTGCAATAATTAAACAGAAATATTTAACTGAAACTCGCAGTCGGTAGAGCTCATACAAGATTATTGGGAAGAGTTCAAAAAGCAGAATTTAAAAGATGGCGAGAAACGTCAAACATAAGGTATTTGATAGAAATTTCAGAAATTCTGAATTTTTAAAATTAGTGTACCAGGAGAATACCGAAAGATACAAGAGCTTAAGGGGGTTTTCATTGGATGCTCCAGCAAATTGAGGCGGGGCTGCAGTGCTACCGTTTTTTAAAATCAAAGCATAGGAAAAATATACTGGTGTTGCTAATGAAACATGATCCGGAAGTACGATCCAGAGTCATATCAGGAATCAATACAGTGGATGAAAAAGAAAAAGAGTCTAGCGCATCAGAACCGCTAGAAACTAATTTTCGAAGAAATTATCTTTGAGGGAGTTAAAAATGTGTGAAGACGTAATACACTTCTTTGTAGTATCATATCAACCATTTCTTACTCAAAGGAACAAATATCATTTTCTGACAGCATTTCCTATAACACAAATGATGAAAATGTTCAGTGCTGGCAACATTTGTCCAACACAGCAGCAATAAATCTACCATAACATGCTCGTGCTTAATCAACCTATCCTTTGAATTTCGTTTTCATCCAAGGATATCATCGAAAGTTTCAGCGATTAAACTATGTCTGGGGCTGCCATCCGAAAATTTTTCAAAACTCGGAAAATTTAAATATCGGCTGCTTATTTTATTGTAAATGCTTTGCTTATGAATACAAAATGGAAGCATCTGTTGGTGCAATATTTATGAAATTATCTGGTGCTGGCAATCATGCGTTAGCACTATAGCTGCCTCACGTTGAGTTAAACCCACCCTATGAATTTCTTTTCGATTGGATGGCTGCGCTGGAAGTTATAGGAGTGAATAGAATTTTATGATCACCATCCTCAAAGCTATTCAAATTTTTGAAACCTAAATATATGTTGTTAACTGTCGTTGCAGAGTCATTCCCATTTGGAAATTTTATGACAACATCGCTCGATAAAGAAATGTCAATAAATTACGAAATTCATCCTATTGCCAGCTTTCACGATTTTTCAACAAAATTCCTACAGAATTAGAAATGCAGCAAGATCCACCTCTCACATGAATTTCGTTTTAATTTCGTTACTGCATCGGAAGTTATAGGGAAAAAATCTTTATTTTCCTGAGCAAATTCACAATATTTAGGAGACTAAAATTGCCATAGCTGGCAACCCTATACTAATTTTTCAACCAAACTTTTCTATGAAATCTATCTTAGAGTAAGGTTCATCTACCGTGTGAATTTTCTTAAAATCTGGTGGCTAGATCGGAAGCTATAGGCCAAAAACCAGTTTTTTTTCTCGGCGGTTTTTCAAAATGGCTCCACTGCCACAGTGCTGCTTTTATTTCAAAATCACTTCTATCAGATTTGGTCCTAGCTAATCCCAACATGTTCTGTAAATTTCGTATTGATCGCATTATCCAATCGTCAGTTCTCGTGAACACAAGTTTTGAGTGCTGGAAATAGAGGTAATTTGATCATGGGCTGCCGTTCTTGTTTACCGTGGAATTTTCAAAATTTTTATTTGACTTGGTGGATAAAAGTCAAAATTTATCAATAATTAGAATTTATTTTCAAAAATCAAAAAGTTTTCAAGAGGGTCGATGATTTGAAGGATTTTTTTTCAGGAGCCTGCTGTAGCTGTAGAGTTGCCCGCACAGTTTTGAAAGTCAATATGTGTTAAATTTTAGTCAACATCAATACGTTCTGTGAATTTCTCGATGATCCATTGTTTTTCTTAGAAGTTATAACAAATCGAAATTTGAAAAAAAATCCTTGCCTACTTTTAGGCACTCAGCGCCTACACAAGGCTCAAAATGTCCAATTCTTTATCATAAACAAGCTAAGAACATAATAAGTTTTCATTCCTAGTACTCGCGAAGTGAGTTTAATACTAATTTTTTTTCGAAAATTAGTAAAAACCGATGCGGAAATTTAAAGTTGAAAGATCTTGGCCACTGTTTTTTGTTTAGCGAAGGGATTTCGCACATCGACTACCTTCATAAAAAAAACTACAATGAATGGAGTCTAAAACTAAACTTAAACAACAAAAGCCTTTAACTACAAAAGTGCGTCAAATATTTGTCGCGAAAAAAAGGCAAACTGGCGAGAAGACTAATATTTTTAGCGAGACAGGTTTTGAAGAAATCAACCACCTACCATACAGTTCAGACCAAGCCGCCAGCAATTAATTCCTATTTTACAATTCGGACGAACATTTTGGAGCGACAGAGAGAAAAACAGCGTTAGCATTTAGAAGAAAGAAACGTCAAACATTTTTTTTAAGTGGGTTAAAAGCCCTTCATGACAAATGAAAAATAATTTTTTAAAACATTTCTAGCAAAATTTTTGATACCCTAAGCTCAAAACTTTTAAGCCTGCTAGATGTAAGACCTTGGATAAGGAATTAGGTCTAATTAGGCTAAGTAAGTTTTAGTTAGGTATAAGTTAGACTTAAGTCATAGCATAAGGTAGATTTTAAGTGGCTATTGCTAGGATAATCCCAGCCACTGTACACGGCTGGGTATGATAATTAGCGTGTAAGATTAAAAGAAAAATTCAAAAGATAAACATAAATAATAATAAAACAATCAAGAGCCAGCAGGCCAAAATATTATAGCCGCTAGTAAGTAATTTTTTTTAATTGTAAATAGTACTTAAATTAGATTAATAATGTACAAAAGAAAACTAAAAATAAAATCTTTTCTAATCTAATCTAACTTTTAAGCCACCCCTTTTCAACCAAATGAAAAAATCAGTAAAAAATGTAAATTTACTTTCAAATTGCTCAAAGATTTTTTCTTCAACTCAGTATAAGCCATATTACTTGCTACATCATATTGCTTATTCATGAAAAACTCTACTTTACTGAAAAGTACTCAAACATGAAAACGTTTTTACTGACCAATGTTATTTGATTCCTTTTTTAAATTTTTGAATATAATTTATTCAAACATACTGTTTGTATTGTCTAACACCGAATAATCCAGCGATATACATACATCACCGATTGATTATCTATATCATCAAAATAAATCACAAGTTAAACTTTACACTAATGCACTAAGTAAGTAATATCATCTCATATGATTTGTTAATCAAACCAGTCAGCAGTTTCATTTCTCAAACATTTCGAACATTTATTTCTGCAGATTAATTGAAAAAACTAGATTAATTTAAATAAAAAACCAAACAAACAGCTGCACTGCACACGATAGCAATGTTCGCTTAACAAAAGTCGATTTAATGGAATTCCGGAGAAATTTCCAATTGAATTTCGAACTGAACCAATTTATTTGAATAAGATGCATGTGAAAATCGTACGGTAAGATTTCATGGATCATAGATAAATGTGTATATGTACGAGTACAGATTGAATGATCAGAAAAACATATCGAGCATTTTTTTATGCATATTGAATTGAATGAAATTAGTGGAAAATGCGATAATGCATGCAAGCGAAGAGAAAGGTAGTAAAATATTATTACAAATGTTTGTTGGCTATTTTCGTGCAGTAGACACTTTATTACTAGGTAAAATACGTATTGTGCAAATAATTATCTAAAATAATTTATTTTCTATCGGCCATCGTTTTATATATTTTTAGATTTTGCAATATTACAGTTGCAGATCATTTTCTGCATAGATTTCTTTGATGGCATTAAAGCTGCATCATGTTCAGTAATTATGTTGTTCGAGATACATGTATCTGTTTGAAAAAAATTTTCTTTTTTGAAATAAAATCTAAATCAATTTTTCACCAAAAATCAATTCGATTGTATTTCATTAAATAGGTTAATCAAATTTTACACACCTAAAACATTTCAAAGATCAGATCTAATCTACTAATCAACTGAATTTTATTATCCATAAACGTTAAATTGATTTGATTAAAAATTAGCTATTTTTGCAGTTCCATAGAATATTCTCATCATTTATTTCGATTTTTTTTAAACTCAAAACCAACTTAAAGTGTAAAAGGAATCATCTTTGTACCGATCGGTGACATTACTATTAATAGTATCTAAGCATTTGCATCTATTATCGAAAAATGACACAACTCATTCAGGTCAACTGCAAAACATATAATATTTATCTACTAGTACAATCAATGCTATCTTTGAGAAGTTTTGCGCAATTTGCTTATTTGATATTCAGATTTTAACATTCTGTGATCGGGGTCAACCGAATATTAACAGCTATTTCTTGCTATGAAAAATGCATACTAAAACTTCAATATTTGTTTGCGATTCTTGAGAATGGCTACCAAATCGATTGTTTTGTTTCGATTATCTGCTGTTGCGTGATTCTATAAAGTGACATTTTGAATCTACATATATGTTTATATAAATAGATTTGTGCCGATGACCGTAACCGCTAGGGAATATCTAGGAGACGCATGCATAATGAATCAGAGACGATTGAATAGACCGATATGGATGGTGGGCTGGTTTTGAATTTCTTTGAATAATGTTGTGAGAATGCTATATAATACAAGTAATTAGATACAGTAACGTATGCGCGGATTTGTTTAGATTCGATATTTTGGCTACATTTAGATGATTATGCAGAGATGATACAAAATCGAAGGAGAAGATAAAATATTGAACAGCACGAATTTGATATCTGTATTGTGTATTAGTGGCTCTACGAATATTAGAATTTTTCTTCGATCGAATTCTTTTGTAGTCTCTTATTTATTATAGCGATTTTCAGACAAATCCAATGATATCGTCGCTAGTTTTCAATGCATTCATTTGAGAAAAAATCAACGAAATTATAAGAGCCAGCTGGTGAAATAACATTCAAGATATTGTGACTAATATTTAATATTCATATATTCCCAAAATTTTAGATATTGATAACAATAGGCGCTTTTTTTGCATCTCGATCAAGACCTGGATAGGGTAGGCAGCACTGAAAACAAGTACAATCCTACCTCAGTTGTTGTTGTTTTCAATGCTGCCTACCCTAACCAGCTGTTGATCGGAACAAAAAAACCCGCCTAATATTTACAAATACTAGAATATATTGTATTATGTTGTTGGACTTATCTCTAAACATATACAAAGGGCATTTAAATATAAACGAGCCTTTTGCAAAAATAAATTTATTTTACATTTAAGAAGAAAATGCATTCTATAATTATTTTTCTACATATTTACCCTGCTTAGTAATGCATTTTTTTCCATCGAGCGGGTAGTTGGTTCATGCCGTTTTCGACGAATGATTTGGGGCGGGTATCCAACCGATTGCGCAAAAACTGTTCAACTTGTTGATCGTTCGCAAAACGCTCTCCTCCAAGTACTTCCTAGAGAGGCCCAAACATGTGGAAATCGCAAGGTGGAAGGTGGCTGAAAAGCGAGTTTTGGTTTTTGATGGTCCTGGCTGTCCCTCTTTTCTCCACTCCATAGAGGCCCTTTTTGAACTCGGCACACAAGGCTTTTGCTCCTGGACATGAAAGTGTATTCTCTTCAAACTGTGCATGCACTCGTTTTTGAAGTTCGGCTGGTTTAACGCCTTCGTTCATTAAAATCTCTATTGTAATGTGTTGCGTAACTGAAGGATGAACCTGTCTTTCGTTCATTGTGAGGACAACTAAACAAACCAGTTGGCCAGCCGGGTTTCCATTGAGTCATCTAGACATGTTCTCCCTCTGCCTTTCCTGATGTCCCGCTTACCTTCAACACGCTTTCTAAGTCCTCAAAAGTAAAAGGTTCGTTTATAGTTCAATGCCCCTCGTAATAATGTTATAGATTGCTTAGAGATTAATATACAAAAAACCGTCACTACGCCATCTCTTTTTTAAATTATCTATTAAAGCGCTGCGAAAATCTACTTCACACTTTTATAAAATCGAATCATGGGCTTTATCATCCAAGTATTTTGGCAAACAGTTCAAGATTTTTTTTCGCTTTTCATGATCCACAGAGTCAGCCTCTTCTAGACAAGATGGACAAAGGTAATTCTGAGCAACGCCTATTTGATACTCGTAGACAGCTATGTCCAGTCATTGTGCTTTTCTTTCTCAACATTTTCGGTCTTGTAGAGGGGGAACCCCCCAGTAGGATGGTTAGGCTTTGAAAGGACCACCTTATTGTGCTTGGCCATATCATCTCTCTTTATGAGCATCAACTACCTACTTCCACGAAATGGCATGTGCAAATGCAGATGGTACACTCAACGCGGGTTCAGGATTTTATAGTGTAAACCGTGAACGTTGTTTGCCCCGGTACTCAGAGCAGATGCACTTTATTGAATCTGATGACAGAGTTTAATCGTGCCCCGCACTCTTAGGTAATTTTGGAAGTAGTCGGCAATCTACGGAGTACCAGCAGCGCAACTTGATTGCAAATAGTAAAACTTGATTGCAGCGCAACTTGATTGCAAATAGTAAAACACTGCAAATAGTAAAAGTTTTCTAATCTACTTTTCTTCAATTGACCAGCAGGCAGCTGTCTAGATAGCGAAGATTACTACTTGAAAAACAGGATCATGTTTTCTGAGAGAAAAAGCCCACCTGACATCTGATGAATGCAGATATGCATAAACTCTAGATCTAACATCTGTCTTCGATCCATCTGTGGAGAAGATATCGTAGTATTCCTTCGTAAAAACATCTGGACACTCCATGTCACTTCTGCTCAAGAAAATTACTGCGTACTTTCTCTCAAAGTCGATTAAGTGCGCAAATCCCACTTGCTTATAAAAGCTCTCTTGCACTGTCCGTAAAAACTTAAAGCTCAAATAATCTTCACTTCCGCATGGATCATCTAGAATTTTTTTGTTCAAGACTACTCCTAGATAGACCTTACTTGAAAGTTGAAGAATTGTACCCTTCATAATAGCAAGCACTAGTCCTTCCAGTTTTCTTTTGTTGGTAAACATAAAAAGTTTTGTTTTACTAGGATTCACTGTTAAGCTGTGCTTCGAATACCAAATGTCAATTAAATCCAAGATTCATTTTATATTTCTACATACCACGTTTAGTGTGGCCACTTCATTAATATACGCATAAACCAACCGTTATTATTACAATTCGTTTAAAAGTAATCATATTTTATAGGAGTGGTGGTAAGACACTTCCGTGAGAGCATCAATTCGTCGCCTCCGTTCTCGAATAGAAATCGGCTCCAGCTTTGGACAGCAACAATCTCTGCATCAGCATGGCGTGTATCCATTTAGCCAGCACCCCATGAGCTTTTGCAGCTTCACAGAACTCCCTAAAGGGAGCGCAATCAATAGCTCATTCAATATCCACAAATACCCCTATCATACATTCACCATTTGCGATTGATCCTTAAACTCTGGAAACCAGAAAATCAAGAGCTGACTCACATGATTTTCCTCACTGGCATGCAATGTGTAGTGTCGTTTAAGAAGTCTCTCCAGGTTTTTCAGAATAAACAAAGTTAAGGGATGTACATAAAGTTTCTTCGATCTGAATTGTTATCTCTCTCCGGTTGTACTATACAGACTACCTTGACCTTCCGCTAAGGTAAAGGAACATACCCCAGAGCTAGGGATGGCTTAAAGCTTTTTTGTTAAATCTGCCACCAAGTGATCACCCCCTCCCTTAACATAACGAGATAGACGCCACCAAGGCCCACCGATTTGACTTTCAAAGGTTATGACTGAATCCTAGGCCATTTCAGCCGTGGCTGCAGATCTAGCTGTGTAAAAGCATTTCCTATTGTTACAAAGAGCAAGAGTTTCGTCTGGGTTATTGATGTTTCCTTGTTTCAATCAACGTCCCATTTTTCCGGTACTGCATGACGATCGCTGACAGCTTGAAAATTATCTAACCGGTTTGAAAACTGTCTGCACAAGTTGGCATCAAGCAGATTGGAAAGCAGAAAACAAGTCCTCGGTCTTATCAATCTTTCTTTATAAAAGATCGTTCTCCTCTTTGTTGAACTGAGTCCGTAGATCCTGCTGCCTAGACTGTCGGCTCCTGAACAATTGTAATGTAGGGAAAGCTTGCAGCTCTGCCAATTTCCCGCACATAAAAAAAGGAAAAAGAGTTGGCATATATATGATGTCTGCGGACATCTTTGTAGGGAATGAGCAAAGAAACTCTTTGGGAGAGAATTATCACCGGATCCTTGCGTTTCGCGCTGAAGACATATCCACTGATAGTCACAGAGAAAAGATGCTTCATATTTTTCTTGGTTTGGTTAAATTCAACCACAAACAATAAGTAGCTCAGCATCATGTGGTATCTATCTTTGAGCATCAAAAAACGTCTCTAGTCAAGTACGACCATCAAGTTGAAAGCATCATTACCAATGATCGGCTCTTCTTGATTTTCCTTCATGTGATAACCGAGAGTTTCATATTGATGCTCTGATTCAGCTTCCGAAAAGCATCTTTTCCTTCCAGACTTCCAAGTTCAAATACTCTCTGGCCATGGAATCTTCCACGATGTGAATCTGTCGGCTACCAGTGTAACCAGCATCCTCCATTGTAGTCATACATAAAGTTGACGCCTGTAGGATCTGAACCCCTGCCGTACTAAGCACGCCCAGCGCGAGTGGATTTCCAGATTCAGTCTGGCTGCTACCTGCAGAGATAAAATCCTCAGGATTCATCTTGTTTGGCAGACATTCTTAATGGGCCAGGCCAACTCCACCACTTCAATGTGATGCCCGATCAGAGGGGTAATTATTACTACCACTCCCAATAAAATTACTATATGGCTTTATTACTGCTGATTTGGTCAAATCAATTGTTTTCTCAAAGATTTTAAGATTTTCCAACCGAAACTTTTCCAGAAAAAAAAACCAGATCATTTTGATCAAATATTTCACCATCTAGCTATTACTTTCTTATTTCGTGTAGACCAATAAAAAGTGCTTTGGCTCCTAGTGTGTGAGATCTTTAGTTCTAGGCTCCGTCGAAGGATAAACTCTGAATAGGTACCTAATCAGGGGTAAAATGAGTTGTGAAACTAATCATTCCAAACTTGTATTTACATTGATGGAAAATTTGTAAATGAAACTCTCTACTAGCTTCAAGTCTTAGACCTGACAAGGAGTGTCATTCGATTAATTTACTTTACCGATTATTCTCAAACGAAATACCCTGAATAATACTCTTGACTATGCCTAGACCGTTTTACACTCCAATGAGGGAAATCATTTCGATTTTTTTTTTTCTATGATAATGCCAAAGCTCCGGGGATTGCCCTTTGAAGCGAATGCTTAGCGGTGGCGCTAGGGAGACACATATGGGAGAAGCCGATATCAATTATTCCACTATTTATTTTTAAGTGCCACATTTATTTCTTATTTTCTAAAGCGCTAGTGGTATGCCTAGTCACTACTAAAGCTTTAATGTGGCACTTAATTAATGGAGCACTGATATTATGCCCAGTCGCCGACTGTTAAGACAACATAAGACGAACAAATACAGCCATGGGCACGGCGGGATTCGAACCCGCGGGCAGTAGATCGCTGCTTCAGACTGGCGCGTTAGCGAGCTAAGCTACCGACCCCTCAAACATTACTCTGTTTACAAATCATTGAAGGATATTTTACTATTGAAAATGAAAGCTGTTTGAATCGATCCAGTGCTAGACTTCACCAGCAGCTAAAATAGTTATTAACATAAATGCATCTCCACTACAACATTGATAGCCAGAGTAATCGAATTTACATGTTATCATTTAAAATGTGGCTACCACCGCAATCACCGCGTTAGGTCCCAAATTTATTAGATTTTCATTTGATTATTCTGGCATGTCAGTTGAATGATAACAATCACTTAATATTATGATTTTATTTTGTATTATCACTTCAATGAAAAATTTCATAAAATATTATAGACATGTCCTTTTTTTCTCTGCAGACCCATCGATCCGGCTGTCTAGATATATGTCCAAAAGGTCTACGAATATCACATTCAGCTGAGTGCGATTCACAAATTACACCATTTCATCATATAGCCGTCTGGTCAGCTGTGAAATTTGTGATTTCATCGACTGAAGGTGGTGCTGCATTCCTGCCATTAATCACAGATCCGGAAAACATAGACAAATCCAGTCTTTTTCGGCCGTTATCGTAAGTAGAACAGAGAATTTAAAATAAACAAAATAGATATATGTGAGCATTCACGATAAATATTTTTCTATTGCGTTTAAGATCTTTTTGTTGATCGCTCCATGAAATTAAAACTAGTGATAATAAAAAGAAATTTAAATTTGTATCTTAACAGCTTGGAATGTCAAAAAGGGGTTGATAATCATATAATAAATCACTTTGTATATTAATTTTTCCATCAGATATTATTATTTCGATCAGGAGGTGTTTTGACACAAGTCAGTATATCCAGATTTGTCCGACATATTTTGTAGTGGTTTCAATAATATTTTTCAAAGAATTTTTAGAAACCTAACACAGCTTTCAAAAAATTGTTTGAGAGAATTTTTTTAACATGAAAAAAATCTTATTTTCATTCATAAAAAAACATAAAGCATTTGTCAATGGGAATTAAATATCATTAGACTACTAATCAGTGGGGTATGAATTGGGGGCCATTACTCCCTCTATTGCAAAACTACTTTTAAAATTTTGTTGTTGCATTCAACCTCGTGCTGCACCTTTCTTGTGTCTTCACAATATTCCACTAAAATATAGTTGACAAGTTTCACTAAAATAAAGTGTGTACCAAATGTAGGTGTTTGCTTCCTCTATTTAAAAACTACAGTCTCAAATTTATTCTCATTCACAGTTGCAACGATCAAAGACGTCTCTCGTCCGGTCTACACGCACCAATATTCGCTGTTGTAATGCGATCATCGATCAATCCAAAACTCCTCGAATGCCACGCTTTCGTTTGCCAAAGTCCTGAAGATGCAATTGTCATAGCTGCAACTCTCTATCAAAGCTTGATGGCACATGTGGGTACCAGTCCGCACAATAGTACAAAACGACGAACACCGCGAAACCAAAACGGTGTCAGCTGTATAAGCATAGCAAGTAGCTCGGCATTGACTGCCTCGAACTCAGCCATGCGTCTCATTTCCAAGAAGAACTCCTTCCGAAGTACTTCATCCAACAAGTTGCCACCGATACCATCCCGTCCGCCGCGAAAGAAACGTATTGCGACCAGTTCACTGAGCGGAGATAGTGATACGTTACGGGAAGTTACTGAGACTACGACGGAGGAACGGAAAAAGAAATCGCATAAGACCAAACGTGCTCCACCAGTTCCAGGCCTGGCGAATAGCACACGATCTCAGTCGAATGGAGATCTGTTCATGTCATCCGGAACTTACTTGGAGAAACAAAATCGAAATAGACATTCCCACCGGTCAGCTGATGCTCTATACCACGATCACGATGGAAGCAGCGGTGACATTCTGACGCGAGTGGCGATCCCGAGGTCGGGCAGTTTTTTGAATACGAGCGGATTGACACGGTATAAATCGCGAGCTACACGAAGACATTCAGGGAAAAGTGGTGGCGGAGGTGGCGGGTAAGTTGCTTTCAATCATGCTTCAATCATATCCATATCAACAGGAATCACAACAGATCACAAAGGAATCGGTATTTTTGGCTTACGAATCATCTCTCCCATTATTTGACTTCATTGCGAAACTTCAAAACCCATTGGTACCAAGTTTAGTTTCTCATAATACATTTCCATGCATCGAAAAAAATCATGATTTCAGTTCCTTCAGAGTTTTCATTGCAAAGTGTTCTGAGAATGCTCCAAACATATTTCATATGAATCATTTCCACAATCAAGGCATTCATCATTTTAAAATTGATTTATGAAAAAATTCGAGAACATAACATTCCCGCAACATATCCATCCGCTCGCGGTATGCATTCATCTCATACCCTTTCCATATCAGCGAAAAAAAAATCAAGTTGCAAGAAGCATTGTTTTTCATTTTGGCAGATGCATTCAGATCAAGGCGATACATTTTCAATTAGTCACCTACATTACTCCATTATTGGGACAAAATTTGCGCTACCATTCTTACGACAACCACCCCCTTTCCTCTTTCACAGAATTTTCAAAACAGATAGCGATCAATCTAACAATTCAAAAGCTGAGTTTTCCGATGACTCCTTGAAAACTCCACCCGTCTCAAAACGTTCGTCGTGTTCTACTAGTGCTACTCTTAAGCCCACTAGACCTGCGTTTCCGCCTAAAGCCATCTCGTCCGATTCTGAGGATCAAAATCTTGTTCCGTTAGCGATTCCAATCCAGTACTCGTACAATTACACTCTAAACAAATCTAAGTTCCCGCTTCACCTTTGCAGATCACCACTTGGCTTCAGTGAATTGTTCAATGAATTTCGATTGCACGAGAATCTGCATTCATTGGACGACATATTAAATGCCATAATTGATGCTGATGGGATGTCGTTTAATGATCTTAAACCGATCTATAAGGAGTTCCTTTTGAAATTGGCCGTTACATTGACCAAGGATGAACTCTATCAGCGCTCCAAAAATATTATGCGACGACAGAAAAAGAAGAAACTGAAACGGCGAAATAGTACAGCGAAGGTAAGTTTTAGTTCAAAGTTTTTAAATTGTTTTAATTATTTGCCTTAATTATATATAAAATTAAAATAATCAATAATGTTGGCCTGGTCACGCGCATGAGCAACAATAGTTAAAGTAAATCGGAAACATGTTTTTTGCCCGTCTATATAAAAATTTGTCACTTTGAGTTGCGTCCTAAACCAGCAACGTTTTTAATTTAAATAGCAATAATTTCCTCGAGAAGATCCATTTTCCTGAAATATATACACTTCAGTGTCTGATGGACACTAAAGAATAGGGCAGATTCCCTCGAAATATCAATAAATTCCAAGGACTTCAAACATACTATTCTCTAGTTCAATTCATGAATTTCTGGTACAAATTCATAGATGTTCGATACAAATTCATAGTTTTCAAAAGTGAAATTCATTGTTTTTCCGAAGCAAATTCACATTATTTTCAAGGTAAAATCACAAATTTAAATTTATATTGCTTGAATTTCATCCATGACTGGATCATATTTCGCGTTCTAATCCCGAATTACAATACTTAGCACAATCGATAATTTTCTCGTTGCACTCATCATCGGACAGTAGGCACTCTCTGAAACTCCACGGCGGCAGTCTTCCTCCGTCCCTAGTCAACTCTCCAAAAAAAATTCTTCAAAAATCACGATACCGCACTTCCAGCCACAATCCAAGACCCCCCAACATAAAAAACTAGTTCCCGTCCCCCAGCTGATTATGCAGTTGCCGCCATCCGATCCGTTTTTTCATTGTTCTCGGACAATGACCGAACCTTCATACATGCAGTCAAAACCAGCTGGTAACAACTCAAGAACCGGCCTGCACTTGCATGCGAGATAAACGTGTTTTCGCTTGCAAGATCTGTCACTGCCATGCAAGTTGCGATCAGCTGGTCCCATCCGCATTGGTGTTTTAAAAATGCTTCCAACTGTATTCCAAATGTCCTGGCTAAATCACTTTAATCATCCCTGTGCGTCCCTTCTTACATCTTTTTTAACACAACTATGTCTTCTTGCTGTTTCCCTTTTTTTGAACATCTTCCCGATACATAAAACTGCTGATCCTCTATGCGTCTCAAACAACCGTCTTATTTCTCCTCTTTCCCGTTTTAGTAAGATCGTTAAGAGAATAGACTACTGGAGTGTTTAATCTTTCATTCAACATCCCGTAGTTCATTAGCAGCATAGTATTACCAAAGGTAAATCCACTTCAACTAACCTTTTTTCCTTCACATATGCGGTCACATTCATTCTTGATCGTCAACAAAAGTTCGACGCATTACATACTAGATTTTTCACACCATTGACTCTGTCAACCATAACCTCCTTCTTCAAATGCTCACGAACGAAAGGATAGCCGATCCTCTTCTTTGTTGATTCACCTCTAACATCTTTGATCGTACGCGTATTGTGACTGTCAATTAATGATCTTCTATCTGATTTTATCCTGCATCAGGTGCTCTGTAATGGTTTATCTTTTGGTCGTCTCTTCTTAAAACCTTCCCTTAAAATGATCGTATTCTTTTCCTACATCGTCTTTTGTTCCTACCTTCCCTCAAATTAAATAGAATTTTCCAGGATGAGTGCTTCCTCTTCAAATTGTTTTAAGCTTTGTTTTACAACAACTATATACGAGTGTGCGAGCAACCTTGCAGCTACGGGTGGCACGGGAAAACAAATCCTTCAAATCATCGACCCACCTGAAAAGTTTTGATTACTGAGAAAATGCAAACAAATGACAAATTTCTAGTGATGGGCTCAAAAACGCCAAACAGTTTGAAAAAAACGTTTGGCAACAAAAAACGAACGAACAGTTTTTCCAAATAGCGACTAACAGTTTTTCTAAAACGAAATTTTTTTTTGTAAAACGAACAGCATTTCTAAAACGAACCATTTTCTACAACAAATAGTATTTCTAAAACCAATTATTCCAACTATTCTACAACGATTAGTTTTTCTAAAGCCAATCGTTTTTCTAAAACGAATCGTTTTTTTAAAACGAACTGTTTTTTTCAAACGAATCGTTTTTCGTTTTTCTCCAACGAATCGTTTTTTTCAAACGAACTGTTTTTTTCAAACGAAACGTTTGTCGTTTTTTTCAAACGAATCGTTTTTTTCAAACGAACTGTTTTTTTCAAACGAAACGTTTTTCGTTTTTCTCAAACGAATCGTTTTTTTAAAACGAACTGTTCTTTTTAAAACGAATCGTTTTTCGTTTTTTAAAAACGAACTGTTTTTTTAAAACGAATGGTTTTTCGTTTTTTTAAACGAACCGTTTTTCGCTTGTTAAAACGAACTGCTTGGCAGTTGAAAACTGTTTAGCTGCGGAAAACAATATTTTCGTACTTGCGAGCATTTTCGTACTTGCAAGTATTTTATTTAATATTCAAAAAGTTTTTAGGGCAAAAGGAGCTGAAATCGGACAAAATCGGCCAATTTTGGGTTAGAGTGGTTTGGGACATAACGGGCCAATACCTATTGCTGTGATAAAAAAATTTCGGTTTTGTAGGGGAGTAAGGGGTTTTTTGGCCATAGTTTCGAAAAAACTAACTTTACGGCGCTTTCGATGATTGAAAGTGTTCGGGGAGTACAATAGTGATATTTTAAGGGCAAAAATTTTTTTATAGGGGAATTTGGGCAAAAACGTCAATTTTTTCCAAACATTTTTTTTTTGGTCTAGCATAAATTAAATTGATTGAATTTGATTGTTTTCCTTTAGATGGCCCCTAGATTGGAGAAAGACTTGCCAAATTAATGACCGACCATTGGAAAGTTACGGACAAGCTGCACAGACTAATGACTCAGTATTCTTTGAAAGTAATCGTGCACCATCACCATTCTAGCTTGGGAACGTTGTGTCTCGGGGGTGGAGGAGGGCATATTAGTCCATTTCATTACAATACTGCAAATCGTATGCATTGTATGTATACATGTACATACTTCAAATAGGTATTTAGAACAGGTATTTTTTCGTACTCGTACTAGTTATACCTAGTATGTGAAAATCCTAGTACGACCAAACTCTAATTTTCGTACAGCATAAAATTTATTTCTCTCGTTAATTCAAACTGTTTTTTTTTTAAAAAAAACAGTTGTTTTTGAAAAAAAAACAGTTCGTTTTCGTTTTTTGAAAACAACAGAAACGCCCATCACTACAAATTTCATCCTGTAAAAATGAAATTTTCGAAATCTCGCGTTGCACAAAAACGGCAACCCTTCACCAACTTGCCTCTATTTTCAGCACTTGAACTCACGATCAAATAATTAGATCATTATTAAATTGACAGAATATATGGGTCTTAATTAATACCAGGTCTGAGGGAAGTAAATTAAAATATGGGAAGCCCTGTGGCAGTAGTGTCATCTTGAAAAATCGCTAAGAAAAAAATTGCTTTTTGTCCAGTAAATTCCGATCCAGTCACCAGATTTTAACGAATTTCACTCAGTAGCTTTAAGCCAACTTTAGTATCTATTAGGTCGAAAAATCAGATTAGAGGTGCCAGCTAGGGGTTTTTTTTTTTATTCTCCATATCTTTACTATGATATGTTATCATTAAATTTTTAAATGGCTATGATCTTATAGCCACAATAAATAACAATTATTTGGATTTGGAAAATTTGAAATGCTTTGTGGATGGTAACCCTAAATTTTTTTGTGCCCCTACAACGTCCAATGTAGTCATCGGATCAAAATGAAATTCATAGGGTGGATTAATCTTCACGTAAAGCAAATTTGGCCCTGCTGCTAGCAAAAAGTATGTCAGCACATGTCATTTTCGCTATTTTCGGCAACGCCGAATATCTTTCTATCCTTGTAATTTTCGATGAAGTCATCGGATAAAAACAAGACTCAAAGGGTAGGTTGACTTTGATGTAAAGCAGTTGCAGTATACTTGCAACTAGACAAACACCAAGCATTTACATCATTTATGTTATAAAGAATGCTGCTTTCAAAATTTTGTAAGATCATCATCCGATAATGAATATAAGTAACAGATGTTTGACTTTCCTAAATTTTGAAATTCATGCATACACTGAAAACATTTTCACCCTAATGCATTCTTGAAAACAAAGTGGTACGTGGCCCTCGAAACAGGTTCACTGTAAGGAACGCGTGTAATAGAATATGTTCTCCAAATTTGCACGATTCCTCTACATTTTTTTAAACATAACAAAAACAATGACTTCATAAATTAAATATTAAAGAATATAATGCAAATTTTTTTTATTTAAAAATTGTGAGAAACATTTTTCATACAAGAAAACAAAATATCATAAATTTTATTTAATTCATTTCCCTTATGTTTAATTCTTCAATTAAACATAGCACATAACATCAATTGAATTGATATTAAATCTACTAATTTTTGAATTCCTTTTGGACCACACCATGACATTACCTCCCCGATGCTTAACCGTTGAACTTATATTCTTTGAGTTTAAAGATTCGCTCTTCTTTCCCCATACTTTTTGCTGCTGACTACTGATTCAAAAAATGTCGACCTGACTTACTTGCGAATTTTAGCCTCTTTTCACTATTAATTTCAATTAAAAGAGGTTTAAGAAGTTTAGTTAAACAGTTCTTAAAGCCCATGGAATTCAGTTTTTTGCAAACATGTGAGTCTGTAACAACTTTTCCACTAATGATACCAATGTTCTATTTAATTCAACCAAATTTCTCGTTGGAGCTTGTAGTTTTCTTTTTTCGTTCGACACCAATTCTTCATTCTGGAAAATATCTATTGCATATACACTGTGGCATGAATTAAATCTCGAATTTATCCGATTTCCCGCAGGTTTTTTTTATTTTGCCGATGATAAATAACTAGTGATCGAACATTTATCGAAATATTTTTCCTCGTTTTAACCGCTTCAAAGTACTAAACGGCCACTTAAATCTTTAATGAGCACTGCACTATATATGACAATGATCAGGAACAACCTACGCAAAGATGCTGTTATCATTTTGATAACGGTACAAGTAAAATAAATCGCAAGAAACAAAAACTTGTCTGCTTGTATTAAAAATTGTTCTCTTTAATTTTTGATAGATTATTATCTATTTGCGATAATTTTTGTGTGGCCAATTTTTTAATTTCATTTTTCGTGAAATTACATCTTTCATAAATAGTTAATATTACGATATGACCAGTTACGTAAAAAGTTCTAGTTCTTTTATTTAAAGAGACTACCATTTTTAAAATAAACTCATTGTATGAAAAACTACTCTCGTCACTCTATATAAAATTATTATTTTATAAAACTAAATTTATAATCCAACAATCTTTTCTACTTTCAGAAATCGAATAAAGGATTCATCTTCGGAGCGCGTAGCTTAAAGAAAGTATTTTGGTTTGGACAGTTTCGATCGTGTAAAAAGCCTAAAACCAAATCAAACAAACAATATGTCACGCATAATAATGCAACGTCTGCCAAAACCGCAATGAACGCCCAAACTGCTACCAGTGGATCTGATATGTCCGAAAATCGCAACGAACATGTTTTGAATGCAATCAATAGAAATAGCTCGAGCGGGTAAGTGTTGGTTATTTTCAATGTTCGAAAGAAAAAAAAGAAAGCTGGGCATAATTTTCGAAATTAGCTCGATATATAAGCAGTTTTTCAGTAATGATTATAAATTTGAAACGCAAGATTTTAATTAGCTTATTTATTATTTTACTGGAAATACGTTGCTGTAGTAGCTCTTGGTAATAATTTTTGATTTTCCATTAAAACATTTGTATGCTTTGCATACAAGTGGGCTTTCGCGTAACGATCGAGACTAGAGAACGGTTTTCAATAGATGCTCATTTCTGCACCGAACATTCATCATAAATCAAATTCAACTATCGATTTTACGATCTTGAAAATATTTTACAGCTCAAACGCTTCAACCGCAATCTTTTCCCATTCCAGATACGTTTCGTGTTCCGAATGTAGCTACGACTCCGAGGCATGTACCTGTACATCGGCTGACCGTTGCTATTGCAGTCTCGGTGCAGATCACGATCGTGTTAATGAGAAACTATCGAAAACCGGTGTCCGAGATTCGCTCGTATCTTGTAAGACAGAAGATAAATGCTATTGTTCGCTTGGCGAGACCAACGAAGAAAGCTTTGAGACCACATCATGCGATACTGACAGTTGCATTAGCAACAGCAAGTGTTATTGCAAACGGACCCCGAAGAACAACAGAAACCATGAAAATTCCCATCGCGTCAAAGATCGTCAACCCAAAGACGACAAACTGGCACTGGACTATGAGCTCTTTACCGTGGGTGGAGGCAGCTCGACGAACAGTAGGCCAGTAAAGGCACACGAGGCTTTGAGTGTTAAGAAAAGTGTAGAGGTTGCAGCGGAGCTGGCAGACCTGAAGCTGAGTCAGACAACGGACATCAAAAGCTTGACGGCGGGAACACTGATGGATAGCAACAACAAGGCCAGCTCGCGAAGAAGATCGACGTCGACCTCGAAAAAAGGATCACAGCGTTCGTCACACCGGTCATCTAGTACGAGTGATATCATGTCGAAGCTCAATTCGATCGAAAATGAAAACACGAAGAAAGGTTCCATCAAGATCCCTACGAACGACGGTAACTATCAAGCAATGAGGCCAGTCAGTCGATCGCTGGAAGATACTCTTGGATATCTACCGTAAAGATAAAAACCAATCACCCAGCAGTGGCACTATGACAACGACTAGCAATTGTAACATCTGCTCGTCAATGTTAGATCCTGTCCATGTGCATCTGGCTTGCAGCATTTCTCATGGTGAAAGCAGTTGAGCCAGTTCGAAGCACATAAATTCCGTGCAGATTTTCTTTCTGACATCTGCAAACAAGATAATCCGAACCGATCAAACAAATTGTACATACCGACATTTAATATAGATAGAAAATTGATAGTTTAACTAGATTTAAGCCATTTAATTGGCCTAAAGTGAAACGAAATGCATTTTATGCAGTAATTTTCTCAATATGTCTGCTTTGTATTGATTTTGCAATGGACAGATAACTGGTTCCTATTAAAAGTATTCAACATATAATCGGCAAATCGGAAGACAGTTGAGAAACTAATAATTATTATTGGGTTATATCAGTTGAAATTATTTATCGCCTCGACATACCATTTATAAAGATGAATTTCACATATTATGCTCGAACTTTAGATAACGATTCATTAACCTCAGCCGGATGATTAGCAACTTTTATTAAATAAAAGCTGCTATTAATCAGATTTATTTCGTCTCTGTCATATTTCAATTTTCTATAAAATCAACCACTTATTTCAACGCAAAAACAGTCAACAAACAGAAACCAAGTCCACAACGGGGCGTTAGAAATTTCAACAAAGCAACCCAACTTTATATTAGAGTATTTTAAATTTACATGACTTAAACATATGTTGCGTGTAAGCTTGTTTCATTTATCTTCTTTGCTCGCAGTGCAGAAAAACGAACCTTTGAATATTTCTTAGCGCAATGTAAATATCTCCTCTTTCAATAGAGCCGGACTATTTTCATTTCAAATTTTTCCTATCATATCACATTGAGATATTCTCAATCAAAATTCTATGAAACTTGTGACAAACGCAACAGATTTTTAACTCCTTTGCAATGAACTTATTGTAAATTCAAGTTTAGACTAAGTTTTAAAAGGTCAAGGTCTAGGTAACATGTAGCTAGTGAATTGGGATCCCAATAAAACCTGACATCTGCTTGTGTTTTGCATGGAAAGCTTTAATTTTAAAGAGCTTCAATATTTTTATGGCATTTGTTTTTATTTACAATAAATATCTTCAATCGAAGAAGAAATACTTATCAAATAAAATCGATTAGAATA
Source organism: Nemotelus pantherinus (assembly GCA_963978885.1). Taxonomy (NCBI): domain Eukaryota; kingdom Metazoa; phylum Arthropoda; class Insecta; order Diptera; family Stratiomyidae; genus Nemotelus; species Nemotelus pantherinus. The sequence goes on along the minus strand of OZ022264.1, from coordinate 19,445,894 downwards.
AGATTTGCAGTCATTATGTAAAGCAATAACTCGATTCATAATACCCTATTTCGATCGTTAACATATATATTCATTTTCAAGAATATAATTCAATCCAGAATATCGAGTAGTCTTCGTTGTACATTATGCAATATCGTATATTTTTCCAATTATGGCGAATAATTCGTTTTAAGTGTGATAGTAGAATTGTATATAATCAGTAGTGAAAAAAACAAAGGCGATTAACTAAAATCAAATTGAACGAAAAATGAATATTTCAGACACTAAGAAACGATTACTGTTGAACAATATCAATAATAACAACGAATTTATTAAAAAAAAAAAATATTAATTTTACAAATACATGCCATTTATCATAGAATTTAATTGTCTTCTTTTAAATATTTTTTTCTATGTACATTAATCAATATTGGATATTTAAGCAGTAATTATGTATTATAAAATTCAGATGTATGTCTGATAAAGCAATATTGTCTGTTATGCAATAACAATAATAGTGTATTTGTGCAATATTTCTCCAAATAATCAAGCAAATAGGAAACGCAATGATGAAAATAATGGTGCAATTTGTAGAACAATACTAATCATAAATGAAGACCAGTGATGACAATGATTTTATTCATGGATGTAATTTTGTGCAATCTTTTTATTTTGTATTTATTATTGTAATACTTTTATTTTAAATATAAAATTAAATGATCTAGAAGAAATTTTACCTAGTTTTGGTTTTAGGACTGATTCGATATGGCTGTCGAGCTGTTTGTTTGGGCTGTGCTGCCTCCTTTTCTAGACAATGAGACTTTTTAGAAAAAAATGGATGCTTCGAATGTTCGTTTTGATGTAATTCATAAACATTTTCTTGATTTTAAAGCATGAGCACAGTCAAAACAGAAAGCGCCCAATGTGGGTTGTTTCATTAAAACTGTTTCCATTGAAAGTAATTATTCTATATAAACTTCTTTTTATTGAATTACCGACTTAGTTAAAAGAAATCAAGGAAAATCATTTCAACAAAACTAATCGTTTAAAAAAATCTGTCAGACATGTTTGTTTAAGGCAACATAGCACCTCCAAATTTTTGAAAAATCGATTTTTGTTTTTTGATTGAATATGTTAGAATGGAGCTTTAAAAACATGATTTTAATAATATAAAATTGAAATTCTAAAAAAAAAAAAAATTTGTGAGTATATATGCGAAGCGCCCCAAGGTCATTTTTTCTATGATTTTCGTTGACTTGGCTATATCACTACATCGACTTAACCCAAACTGTAGACAAAGATAAGTGAGTCATCTCCTTTAAAAGAAGCAAAAAAACAGTTAGTCTTGGCAAAAAAAAACAACAAAAAATTGCTGTAAAAAAAGTGTAGAATCTCCAAAAAAAAGGTCCGAAAAAAGTTCAACTGACACTAAAATTAATGAAAAATTTTGCCACATATTATGGCCTAGCTATACGACGAAATCCTGATTCAGTTGAAAATATGCGCAAGTAAATTTGGGCAGCATATTACCACAAAATTTCAACTGATGAGAACCCTCAACACTCTTATTGTCCTGTTGGAGAAACGGCTTGGTGTAACTGGCGCAAGGCGGAGGCAGCTGGTGATATTGCATTAAAAAATTTCAAGCATCCTCCACCTTTAGATGATGAGGTACAAGAAGTCTTAAAGCCTATTTATGATGACTTATCATCAAAAGATTTATTAAAGCGCTGCTTGAGCAATGTTACGCAGAATAATAACGAAAGCTATAATTCTTGTGTTTGGAATTTGGCCCCCAAACATACTTTTTGTGGGAAAACGTGCTAAATATGGCTGCAAATATTTCTGCATGTACATTTAATGCAGGATTTATGGCTATCTTTAAAATAATGCAAGCAATAGGAGTTACAATTAACGAATGTGCGCTGGAACATGCAGAACATAGAGATGCTGCAAGAATCAACCAGGCGGAAAAACACTCGACTGAGGCATCTAAAGAGGCCAGAACTGGTCTGGAAATCTTTGGAAAAGGAGGAGTATGAGCAAGAAGGAGGTACATTGTATGGTCCAGGCATCGCAGATTAATTTTCAGTAAGATTTATTGCAAAAAATATTGAATTTTAACTTTAAGCGCGATTTTCTCGAAACAACGTTTTGCAAGTTGGCGTGCATGATTAAGAAAAATAATATTATCCAATCGTTCTGAAATTTTAACACGTTAATTTGCACATGTTGATGCTCAGAATGAACTACGGGTGAAAAAATCGGCATTAAATTATTTTAGTTATAACCGATTTCTGGGGAAAAAAAATCTCGATTTTCGAAAAAAACGCCGCCATTTTGTTATTTTTCAACCAAATTTTTTTTTTTAGTTCATTCCAAGGCCGCTTTGATGTTGTTCAAAACCACGTTTTTGTTTGTTTTTTCCGACTTTTCTGACGACAGTTATCATGCACGCCAGGTTTTTTTGGTGTATTTTCCAAAAAATTGTAGCAGACGACAGGGGGGCACAAAACATTTTTAACAATTTTTTTAATGTAGTACAAAAGAAGTAAAGTATGTGTAAAAAGTTTCATTAAGATATGTTTTTTTATTCAATTAAAAACAAGCCTTTGAAAAAAACATTTTTTTTTCAATTCGAAGGTGCTACGTCCCCTTAATAAGCCTGCTACAAGTGCAGGAAAAAACCACGCTCCTAAGTACATTTTATCTTCGCTACTGCAAATCACAAGCTTATAGTTGAAAATGTCATTACTTAAGTCTCCTTCCAACCTTCGAAACGTGCACATCGATAACCTGTGCTTAAAAGATTGAGAGTCTTTTTTATTATAACTTTTTAGCTAGCTTTTATTGTGCCTTTTTAGAGTGACCTATCCTTTCACTCTTGAACCAATGACGTGAAATCATTTAAAATTGGATGCTGATTCGCTAGTTGTATTAGCTCATTCAATTAATAGTTACATCTTTAAATTTTCCAATGTATTCTATACCTTGTTAGGAGCTTACTATAGTCCTACATTTCATACGCTGAGAAGAATGACATATTGTTTAAAAGCCTGATAACACAGGTCCTGGTTTCAATACCTCTATAACGAGCCATACAAGTCATTATAACCGCTTTTCCACAAAAATTAAAAAAAAACAGCGTGAAAAGTCAAAATATTGCAGGAAAAACTAATGACACTTTTATAAATACTCTAAAACTTCAAACAAAAGTTGAAAATCATTCATTCCCATATTCATTACCTATCATTCTTTAATGAGCTGTACTGTGGTGGATGAAAGCTACACAAAGAAACTGCTGCTTTTAGGATAAACAAGCTTCAAAAGATGGCCTATCTGCTGATTACATGAGAAATGGAGACCCTTTAAAACCTAGAACCACCACCTCTAAAAAACCAGGAGAAATCACCGAAACATGCTATCAGACTACCATAGGCTTACGAATACAAATCAGGAAAACTAAAAGGCCCCCTTAAAGTCCTGTAGAAAATCTGGCCCATCATGGAAATGTTGAGCTTCAGTGAATGAATAAAGAGTTTCAAGGTCGCGATTCCATCAAGAAACAAATGGACGGGTGGCCTTAGCCCCTCATACAAAGGAGCGAAATTGTGGTATATGAATGAATTGTGGAGCAGGAGCAGGGACTGTAGAACCCGAGTGTAAAAAGTATATTTCTTTCCTAAAAGAGGCTACCATCTTCAAGCAGAAATATCTGTCATAATTCAAGCCAGACATAAAATAAGGATGAAAAAAATCTTAAGCGCATCAGAACAGCTAGAAAACTGATTTGCGAAGAAATTATTTTTGAGGGCAGGTAGGTCATGTATGACTTTGATCCGAAGACCGGATCAAAACTCAAATATTAGAGATCTTTCCATGGTTACATTTCGTATCAATTCCAAAATCTAGAAAAGTAAAACCCTTGTTATTTATTTTCATTATAGGATCCTTATCACATGGTAACACATTTATGATAGCATCTCCTATGGCATAAATGATGAATATGTTCAGTGCTGGTAACACTTTTCCATTGTAGCAGCCATTAACCTAGCTTAATGGCTCATGCTAAAATCAGCCTATCCTTTGAATTTCGTTTTCATCCGAGGATATCATCGAAAGTTTCAGCGATAAAACAATATTTGGAGCTGCCATCCGATAAGTTTCCAAAACTCGGAAAATCCAAATAATGGTCCTTATTACTAATTTTCGAAGAAAAGTAGTATTAAACTCGTTTCGCCGAAAATTCATATTTCTTTATATATATATATATATATATATCATCAAAATGATTAAGGGAGATAATCTCTGGAGTGGCCGATCCGATTGAGCTGAAACTTTCGGAGAACGTAGATGTATTTAGTAGGTAGGTCCACGATGTGCTAAAATTCAGATATCCTAAACCTTTTGGCGGTGGTGAGCGTTTTAGTGAATTTTGAGGTACTCCTATATTTAAAAGCAGCGTGAATTTTTGTTCAAAAAAAGTATTGGGAATGAAAACTTATTATGTTCTAAGCTTGCTTATGGTAAAGAATTGGAAATTTTGAGCCGTGTGTGGGTGCAGCGTGCCTAAAAGTAGGCAAGGATTTTTTTTCAAATTTTGATTTGTCATTACTTCTGACGAAAACATTGGATCATCGTGAAATTTGCAGAGCGTATTGATGTTGACTAAAAATTATTACACATGGATTTTCAAGGTAGTGCGGGTAACCCTGTAGCTGCGGCAGGCTCTTGAAAAAAAAATCCTTCAAATCATTGAACCTCCTGAAAAATTTTTGATTTTTGACAAAAAATTCAAATCATTGATAAATTTTAACGTTTGTCAATCATGTCAATTTAAAGTTTTTAAAATTCCGATTTGCACAAGAACGGCAGCCCATCACTAAATTACCTCTATTTTCAGCACTCGAAAGTTCTGTTCACGAGAACTGACGACCGGATTATCCGATCATAATGAAATTCACAGAACATGTTGATATCAACTAGGACCAGGTCTGATAGAAACAATTTTGAAATGCGGGCAATCCTGTGGCAGTGGCGCCATCTTGAAAAATCACTGAGAAAAAAAACCGGTTTTTGGCCTATAACTTCCGATTCAGCCATCAGATTTAAACGAAATTCTCATAATATTTAGATCTTACTTAAGGTAACATTTGGTGAAAATTTGGCTGAAAATTTAAAATAGGGTTGCCAGCTATGGTGATTTTTGTCTCCGAAATCTTGCAAATTTGCTCAGCAAAATAAAGCTTTTTTCCCTATAACTTCCGGTGCAGTCATGATATCAAAATGAAGTTTATGCAGTAAATACATTTTAATGTGAGCCAAATTTGATAGGAATTTCGTACAAAAATCGTGAAAGGGCTTCCAGCAATGACCATTTTTGTAATTTTTTGGAATTTCTTTTCTGCGCGATTATGTCATTAGATTTGCAAATGGGAACGATCCTGCAATGAAAATTAACAACAAATATTAACGCTTTAAAAATTTGAAAAGTTTTGAGGGTGGTAACCCTAAAAATTTTTTCATCCGTATAACTTCTAGCGCAGTGATTCAATCGAAACGAAATTTATTGGTTGGGTTTAGTTTAACGTGAAGCAGATTTGGTGTATATTTTGCTTTGCTGCTGACACAGGGTAACGAGCTTTAGCCATTTTCGTAACTATTGCATCAACAGATGCTTCAAACTACATACACATATGCAAAACATTTGCAATAAAACTAAGAAACCAATTTTTCAATTTTCCGAGTTTTGAACATTTTTTGGATGGCAGCTTCAAACAACGTTAACCGCTAAAGCTTTCGACGAAATCCTCCGATGAGAACGAAATTCAAAGGATAAGTTGATTTAAATATGAGCTTGTGAAGGTTAACTTATTGCTGCTTCGTTGGGAAAATGTTGCCAGCACTGAACATTTTCATCATTTGTGTTATAGTTTATTTCTGTTGCTTTGAACGAGGAATGGTTGATATGATTCTACAAAAAAGTGTATTACGTCTTTCCACATTGTCACTCAAAGACAATTTCTTCGAAAATTAGTTTTCTAGCGGTTCAGGTGCGCTAGAGTTTTTTTATTTTAAATTCTTTGCATATGAATATATAATGGAAGCATCTTTTCGTGAAATATTTATGAAATTTTATGGTGCCGGCAACCCTGTGTTAGCACCACACCTTAAAATAAACCAAATCTGCTTCAATTTAAGTTAAGCCCACACTGTGAGTTTCGTTTCGATCTAATGACTACGCTGGAAGTTATAGGGGTAAAAAGAATTTTAGGATTAGCATCCGCAAAACGTTTCCAATTTTTGAAACCTAAATATTTATTTTTAATTGTCATTGCAGTATCAGCACCATTTGAAAATTTAATGACAACATCGCTTCATAAAAAATGCCAAAAAAATTATAAAAATGGCCAAAGCTGGCAGCCCTTTTATGATTTATTTTAAAAAGAAATTCCAATACATTTTATTTGCAATAAAAAATCCAACCAGTGATGATTCTGCGTACGTGGCGACTCATATGCGCTGAGGTAAACCACTGAAAGCATATGTTGCACCCAAACATAATTTTCCGAACAGCCAAAAAAGTGGCATGCTCATTAAGCAACCTTTTGCTCAATTGTTGCTATTAGGTGTCCGTATGTAAGGTGGTGATGAGATACGACTTGACATGCGTTCGCTTATGCGCTGTCTAATGTTCACTCGTGTTTGCAGATGTAAAAAAGTGGCATTTTTGCTCAGAAACCAGTCGGTTTTGACATTTGCTTATGTTCGCAGACTTGTGTTTGGTTAGAGCTAAAGTCCATTCACTATATGAATTTGATTTCATGACTGGGTCGGAAGTTATAGGGGGAAAAAACTTTATTTTACTGAGCAAATTTACAAGATTTAGAAGACAAAAATTAGCTGGCAGTTCTATCCTAATTTTTCAGCCAAATTTCGTAGAAATTCAGACTAACATCCCCCTACTGTATGAATTTCGTTAAAATCGGTTGGCTGAATCGTAAATTATGGGCCAAAAATCAGTTATTTTTCAAGATGGTGAAAATCACTTCTATCTCATGTAAAAATCACTTCTATCTCATATCGTCCTATTTAATATCAACATGTCCTGTAAGTTTCATATTGATCGGATTATCCGATCGTTAGTTCTCGTGAACAGAAGTTTTTCAAAGTAAATTAAAAATAAATTTGATTCATCTCTTTGTCAGATCACCAAACCCCTTTTTTCATGGATTATTCAAACAGTATTATGTTTACAAGAAAAACATTATAATAAAGTGAAATACGTATTTAAAATGTGGTTCGGTAAGAAACACCCATTATATGAGATAAGGATTACTCTCCTTTACCCGCACTTAGCCGGATTCCCGGAAATTGTTTATTGCGATGTAATTACAATAATAATTCGTATAAATTTCTGGGGAAAGTTATTTATCAGGTAAATTGTAGGTAATGATGTTTAAATGACCTTCCTAGAAGATCATAGTGATATCCGTAACTTATGGTCAGCTGCAGTGTGGTATTTACTCTGTTAACGTCGTGAGCGAAATATCGACTGATAGTTTTTTGAAAATGCCTCCACGATAAGAATTGAGTACGGAAACGCGTGCGCTTATAATAGCGTACCATAAAAGTGGCATAAGTAATCGAGAAAGTGCCAAAAAAATGAAAATACCTCACGCTACGGTCGATTATAACGTAAAAAATATCGGGAAAGTGGCAGTTATCTTAACAAAAGACGGAGTGGGAGATCGAAAGCAACAACACCCGCAGATAATCGCAGAATAGTGGTTACCATCAAATTAAAAAGGCGTAAAACAGCCCCAGAAATCACCGCAGAATTAAATTTTGGTCGCCCAAAGCCATTCAGGGTTTCGACGAAAGAAAAATAAATGGTTTCCACTCTATCTAGTTCTCTACGATACAATTTAACTCAGATATCTACTTCGAGGTAGTTCAGCTCAAAGCTTGGTTCCCGCTCATTGAGTGTCAGTGCTCTACCCACTAGATTACACGAGTTTGCCAAAGAAAAGTGGATCTTCCTAATTATTTTTTCCTGCGTTTTATGAAAACAAATGGGACTTGCATGCAGACATAATCGTTTTTATTTATTTTTTACATAGTTTTACATCGTTTCAATTTTTATTAGTTGCATCTACAAACTCCATTTACGCATCTTCCACTATTACGTCATGGTACATGATCCAAATGAGACTACTTTGTTTTCAAAGAGGCTACTCAGACGTTTTGCAGGATCAATAGGAGTAATATGGTTGTTCAGAAGAACCTTGTTGGGTTTGATCCTTTGGCTGGCCTTGTGGTGATTGTTCAGGAGAACCAGCCTCAGGTGATCCTTGTAGGTGTGGGCAATGTTTTTCATATAAGCTTTCTGACACTTGTGGCATTCGTGGTATATCTGGCAGTGGTAACCATTCTCTTAATGGTTTTAGTGGTCCTTGCGGCTTCGCAGCAGTGAGAGCCACGGCGAAAAAAGCGAGAACGATAATTAGTTTCATGTTTACTGATAACGAAAGTCAATTAACTGATGACACTATGAAGATTTTCATGCCTTTTATACATGAACTGATGACTGTTCGATCTGATGATAGCTATTGTTTTTATGTTTGCACAGTTGATTGTTGATCATATAGTCAGCTACATAAATGAAAATCATAAAAATTATCAAAAAACATAACAGCTTGCAAATGTGAATTACAAGTTTACTTATTTTGCTCGAAGGTCATTTGAAGTATAAAGCGATAACATGAAATATTCACGTAATTTGCGTTTGAGGTAATTTAAATGAATTTTTAAATTTTTAACTTAGTTCTTGATTTTTGGTCTTGAGTAATTAGCTTAAACTGTATTGTAAATAAAATAAACTTATATCTTACAAATCAAGAGGTATTTCACATCTATATCTTTTAATTTATAATGATTTGAAAAAATCTATTTTGAGCTGATCCACTTCATTTTACTAATAATTGCGATCAAAATCGTTAGAAAACAGTTGCAGCATAAAGGAAAAGTATAACAAGCACGGCTGAGCTTCCCAAATGAATCCCATTGGCGTAATAAATACAGAACTAAATCTTTCGAAAGTTTGTTCATCAGAAGAAATCAACCAGCTAAGGTTCTTCATCATCTACGTTCGAACAACCAGCAGTGGAGTCTGGGTCAGCTTCAGAAAAAAATGCTACACGTTTAGGGCACCCAGCCAAAAAAGAAGAAAATACATTTTAATCTAAAACTCCTCAAGTAATTTATCAAATAAAATATTTAGTGTACAATTTAAGTTAGTACTGTGACTGCGGTCTAATATAATAGAATAATTGATATATTGTGAAAACTGACTATTTTCGGCAAGAAGTAAGCGGTATAAGTTAATAAGTTTCAGAATAATATAGATAATGATAGACAACTAAAGCAGGAAGAGCTAGTTTCATAGAACAAATCGCGGCTTTAATAAAACCTAGAATTGGTATTCGTTTTTCTGTAGGGGACAGTTTAGTTTAGTTTAATTAAGTACATCACTGGGTCCTAGTGTGTGTGTGTGGTTCCTGGTTTGAGTCCAGGTTTAGACGAGAGACCGCGCACCAAGCTTTGAGTACATCTAGCTGTGAATGAGTACCTGAGTTATTCAGAGGTAAAGTGAGTTGTGGAACTAATCACTCCACATTCACATTGATTGTGAATTTGTGAATGAAGATTTAACTCCTAGGCCTGCAAAGAGTCGTCGTGGGTTTACTTTATTTGGCGAAATTGAATAATTTACGGCAAAAAAAAAACATTATTTGAAACACCCAATTCTTCACGCCGCTGATTACTCTTAATCCTTTCCGACATAGTTTTCATTCTTCTAGACTGGATTACATAGGGTAGAAAATGTGACTGGTAGGTGATTCCTCGTAAGCATATTGTACACAGCTGACTGCATTATTAGAAGAGGTATATTATTAGTGGGATAAAAGGTGGCGAATAACATGTATATTAAAGGTAAATTTCTAACAGTAGACAGAGACTATGCCGTTGGCATCCCTACATAGAATGTCTTGCATTTAAGCCACTTGAGATTATGTATGGATATTAACTAGATGTGAGTTTAATTAGGTAAATTTTTAAATTTATATATATGTATGTACTTGGATTCTTCCAATGAAAACAAGCCGCTATTATTTTCAATTTCAGTTTTTCGTGAAATTTTGTGCAAACCGAAATATTTTCTATACACTTTGTGTCAATTTTTTAATTAATTCGTGCAGTAATAAAGACAATAATAACTTTTTTTGAGGTTTGAACGATTTTTTTGTTATCAAGGCTATGTCCAGATCATTAAAACGATTAATCTGAACCATTTGTCTAAAGTCAAAGCTGCGTCTACTTTTCGTTTCAATTTTAAAAAGCAAACTATTCCGCTTTGTCCAATGAAATAAGTGGTACTAACTGGTATAATTTCTTCAAAAGGCTAAGTGTGGATGATGCTCTCTACAAATTTTATTCTTTCTTTTTCTACACTCCTTTTTACTAATGTTCGAAGAAGAACATTAGTATTAAAATCGCTTTGGCCAAAAATTCATATTTCCATACATATATATATATATATATATATATATATATATATATATATATATATATATATATATATATATATATATATATATATATATATATATATATATATATATATATATATATATATATATATATATCATCAAAAAATTTCAGTGAAAAAATCTCAGGAACGCGCCATCCGATTGAACTGAAATTTTCAGGACACATTGGTGTATATGCAGAATAGTGCCAGGTCTCACAAAAAGTTAATAATCTTTAACCCTTTGGCGCCGGCGGCCATTTTAGTGATATTTTTAATATACCTATTATTCCGTACACAAATAATTTTTGCAAAAATAAAGTTGACAAAATACATTTCAAACGTGTTTTACATGTGAATCGGACAATGTTTTGGAATTTTTTAACCCCATGTGTGCGCTGGGTGCCTAAAAATAGAACGGGAAAACTTGAAAATATTTAAATTGCGATAACTTTTGACACAGCTATTCAATCATTACGAAATTTTCAGGACATATTGATATTAGTTAGTTGTAGGTTTATGTAGCTTTTAATGAGCGTACTGGCAACTCTGTAGCAAGGGTAGGTACTGAAAGTGAAAACCTCCAAATCATCGTCTCTCTTGAAAAAATGCCGTTTCTTCAAAGAAAAGCCACTCATATGTAAATCTTGTGCTTTGTTTACATAGACAAAAATAAAATTTGATATGGTATAACGGGCACGCCTGGTAACCCTTACCCAATTTACCTATATTTTTAGCATCAAAAACTTCTGTTCACGGAAACTCACGATCCGATAAGCAGAATTAATTGAAATTTGCAGAATGTATTGGCCTTAAACAGGACCAGGTCTGATAGAAGTGATTTTGAAATGCGGGTGATTCTGTGCCAGTGGTGCCATCTTGAAAAATCACTAAAAAAGATAACAGCTTTTACCCCTATAAATTCTGATTGAATCGATCGATTTTAACGAAATCACAAACGATCAATAGACACTGAAGAAGAGGGCAGATTACCCTCGAAATATCGATATATGTCGAATAAAATAAATAAATCTAGCTTCAAAAAGGAAAAAATTGATTTAAATCAAAAGGTATGGTTCACTTAGTGACCTTTTGAAGTTTCAAATGTTACGGGCTGTTGCTAAAAAGGCAGCCAATTACGCAATGCGTGCTTATTTTGAGCATGTCGAAACTTTTATTACTTCCAACAATCCCAAGTCTTGTTGGTTGTATCAAATTATTTAAAACTTCCTCTGTTATGTATCTTGATCGTAAGTCTGCGTCCTCACCTCAAGATTGTTTCGAGCTCTTTGCTGTATTTTTCGCCGCTTTCACCTCCCATCACAGTAACTCTTCGCCATCATCAATTATTACCATGCCTTATTGTACCTTTTCTACTTTTTTACTAATCCTTTGAAAGTCGAGTCGTTAATGTTGTCGCTCGAAGCCAGCGCTAGCTTCGGTGCTGACGGTATTCTGAATTTTTTCACCAAATCACTTTGATCTTCTTTGTATGTTCCTCTGTCAATAATTTTTAACCTTAGCATCTTAGCCGATACCTTTCCTTCCCTTTGGAAATCCGCCAAAATATTTCCCATTCATAAAGCTGATAATATTTCTTCATATCTAATTACCGTCAAATATCCCTATTGCCGCGTTTTTGTAAACTCCTCGAAAGAGTCGTTTACAATAGAGAGTACCATTTCATCCAGCCCTTGCTGGTCAGTGAACTGCATGGATTCATTAAAGGTTAGTCAACGGTTACAAATTTATTCTGTTTTACAAACACCATTGCTTCAGCATCAATTAGATGTCCTCTATACCGGCTTTGCCAAGGCTTTCAATTCTGTGAAACACGATATTTAGCAGGGTTTGGTCTCTCCGGTGTCCTTTTTTCTTGCTTCTTGCTTTCGCTTTTGTGCTGTTACTGTTAGCTCTTGCTTTTCAAAACCCTTTTTTTCCTACCTAAGGAGTTCAACAAGGATCCATTCTTGGCCCTTTATTGTTCCTCTTGCTTATTAATGATCTTCCTTCCTTCTTTAACTCACCCCGCTTTTTTTACGCTGAAGATCTTGAAATTTTCAGAATTATTGAATCCACTAGTGACTGTTCCATATTGCAGAACATTTCGGATGCTTTGGTTACCTAGTGCGCTGTGAATTCCCTCACTTGAATGTTGTGAAGTGTCATCAAATGTTTTTCACCTACAAAACATCCCTTTTGCTCTTCTCCTACTCTGGTTTTGGCTCCCCTCTCAATGCTGTTGTTAGCTTGGCGTGATTATTGATTCAAATTTTGAAGTTTGACTTGCATATTTGAGATATCACTGCCAAGACTTCTCGTTTTTCCAGCTTCATCATCAGATCTTCTAAACGTTTTGTTAATCTTTCCACTCCTCTATGTATGTTTTTTCCTTCGCCCGTAGTGTTCTTGAATACTATTGCCAAAGGTGCCCACATTACGGATACTTGATCGATGCTGTTGAATCCGTGAAACGCTGATTCACCCGTTCGATGTTCCATCCTTCGAATTCCTTCTCTTGAGTGACGTAGAGTGTTCCTCGACGAGTGCCTCCTTTTTTAACTTTATAACGGCTGTATATTGGTTGACCCCAACATTCATTTTTCTGTTAGAGAATCGGGCTATCCTAATAGAACATTATTCAATTTTAATGTTGCTTTTGTCCGTACCGACACATATTTCCTTTCTCCCCTTTTGAGTTTGCCTCGTCAGCACAATAGCTTTAACCTTGGTCCTGTACCTCGAACGCTATCTGTTTTTGAAAATACTTTGAATAATAACGTTCTGTCATATACTCGGAATATTTCCTAATTCACTCAATTGTTCGTTTCTTTTTTCGGGTCGATTTAGCTTTTTACTCCTTTTTTACATTACTTTTCCATTCTGATTTTATTATTACTAATGTTTGAAGAACATTAGTATTAAAATCGATTTGGCCAAAAATTTATATTTTCAGATACTTATATATATATATATATATATATATATATATATATATATATATATATATATATATATGTATATATATATATATATATATCATCATCATCAAAAAAATTCAGTGACTATTTCTCGGGAGCGCGCCGTCTGATTTAGCTGAAACGTTCAGAATACATTGATGTATATGCAAAATAGGTCCAGGTTTCAAAAAATGTTAATTATCTTTAACTCTTTGGCGCCGGCGGCCATTTTAGTGATATTTTTGATATACCTATTATTACGTCCACAAATAATTTTTGCAAAAACTAAGGTAACGGAATGAATTTCGAACGTGTTCTAAATATGAATCAAATAATGTTTTGGATAATGTTTAACCCCATGTGTGCGCTAGGTGCCTAAAAAGAGAACGGGAAAAATTTGAAATTTTTTAAATTACGATAACTTTTTATGGAGCTATTAGATCATTATGGAACTTTCAGAACGTATTGGTATTATTAAGTTGTAAATTTTTATAGTTTTCAATGGGTATGTTGGCAACCCTGTAGCTAGGGCAGGCACTGAAAGTGAAAACCTTCAAATCATTGACTCTCCTGAAAAATGTTGCTTCTTGGAGAAAAAGCCACTCATATATCAATCTTCTGCTTTGTCTACATAGTCAAAGAAAAAAATTGAAATTTGACAACGGGCACGCCTGGTAACACTATCCCAATTTACCTATATTTTTAGCATCAAAAACTTCTGTTCACGGAAACTCACGATCCGATAAGCAGAATTAATCTAAATTTACAGAATGTATTGGTCTTAAATAGGACCAAGTCTGATAGAAGTGATTTTGAAATGCGGGCAATTTTATGCCAGTGGTGCCATTTTGAAAAATCACTAAGAAAAATAACTGCTTTTTGCCCTATAAACTCTTATTCAGTCGTTCGATTTTGACGAAATTCACACAGTAGCTGAATCTTATTTTAAACCACGTTTGGTAGAAATTTGGTTTTAAAATTCGGTTGGAGCTGCCAGCTATGATAATTTTTGTGCCTTAAATTTTGAAAATTCGTTACGGAAAATAAAGCTCTTTGCCTTATAGCTTCCAGTACAGTCATGGTATCATAAGAAAATTATATGGCAAATTAATCTTATTGTAGGCAATATTCAGTAGAAATTTTAGTTCAATACAATGATAGAATATTCAATACAAACTTTTAGTAAGCAGTTTTAGCATAGAATTTTCAAATCGTAGTGATCTTACAGTGAAAATAAACACTAATTATTAAGATCTAGAAAATTTGAAAACCCTAAATTACCCTAAATTTCTTTGCATTCCTATAACTTCCAATGCAGCCATCGGATCAATACGAAATTCGCAGAGCAGGTTGACTTCAACGTAAGGGATGCGACATATTTTTGGCTTCGGTGCTAGTTAAGGGCTGCTAGCACTAGGCCTTTTTGCTATTTTCGTTCCAATAAATGCTTGCATTAAGTATTTTCATCGCAAACATTTGCAATGAAAATAAGTAAACAATGTTTAAATTTGCTAAGCTCTGGACATTTTTCGGATGGCTACCCCAAACACCTTTCTACCGCATTAACTTTCGATGAAGTCACCGAAATGAAAATTCGCTTAGATTCTATTATTACTTGGGGTGTATTAGTTTTAAGTAGGAAAAATAAGTAGTGGTAGAATACACAGTCAAAATCTGCACAAATCCTCTACTGTTCTTCGAACATTAGTGTTTCTAGCGGTTCTGATGTGCTAGGGTTTTTTTTGTCTAATCTACAATTGGATTGAATTCTGGATTTGAACAATATATAAATAAATTATATATAACAAAATTATTGCGGAAAATTATTTGACTTTTTAGGCTTCCTGCATCCTAACTACATGATTTCAAGTCTAAAGTTGGCTTACTAAAAAATGAATTTTCCTGTTAAGACAGATATTACCTGTAATTTGTTTTCTTTAGATCTGCATTGAAGCTGAACTATTAATCAAAGTTAGTATTTCAGTAGGTGTAAACAATTCAGACTGATTTGTCAAGTTCATCTCTTCGAGTCTGGGGGGGTGGGTTCTAGATACTATTTCTAAACACAGCAACTGCTGTTGTTGTTGATTTGAATGATGTTGGCGATGCCTCTCTGAGCAATTTGGGAAAGTTTTCCATTATATCTTTATTTATTTATTTGCCAAATAAGGCATCATACAATGCTGGTTGTTCCAACGTAGATGATGAAGTGATTTTTTGTCATGAACAAACTTTCAAAAGATTTAGTTATGCATTTATTGCGCTAATGAAATTCATTTTAACTTTTTCAAGTTACATGATTTTCACTTGTATTGCAACTGTATTCTAATGATTTTAATCGTAATGATTTTGATTTGATTTGAAATGAATCAGCTCAAAATAGATTTTCTTAAATCATTCTAAATTTAAAGATAAAGTTGTGAAATACATCTTGATTTGTAAAAGCCAAGTATATTTTACTTCCAAAACGATTTAAGCTTGTTACTCACCATCAAAAATCAAGAAGTTAGGGCAAGAAATGGAAATACCAGTTAAATTACTTCAAGTGCAAACTAGGTGAATAGTTTATGCTCTCGCTTTATATTTCAAATGACCTTCGAAAGAAATAAGTCAACTAGCAATTCATATTTGCAAGTTGATATGTATTCCGATAATTTTTATGACTTTCATTTATGTAGTTGACTATAGGATCAACAATCAGCTGTGCAAACAGAAAAACAATAGCTAACATCAGATCGAACACTCATCAGTTCACGTATAAAAAGCATGAAAATGTTCATAGTGGCATCAGTTAACTGACTTTCATTATCAGTAAACATGAAAATAGTTATCACTCTCGTTTTTCTCTCTGTGGTTCTCACTGCTGCCAAGCCACAAGAACCAGTAGAACCATTAAGAGAAATCTTACGCAGACCACTAGGTCCACCAAGATTACTGCCAAGTATACCACGAGGACCACATGCACCAAGAAGACCACATGAAAATCATGACTCACGTCAGGAAGGATTACCAGAGGCTGGTTCTCCTGAAGAACCACCACAAGGCCAGTCAATGGAAGAATACCCACAAGATTCTTCTGAAGAGTCATCACAGGAGCAATCCGAAGAAGAGTCGCAAGACCTCTCAGAAGAATCACAAGAGGAACCAGAAACTCAGTCGCAGGAACAACCGGAAGAGCAACCACAATCTGATCCCACTGAAGGACAATCTCAACAGGAACCACAACCAGAACAAGAAGAAAACGATGAATAGGCTGTTGCGCGTGCAAAACGATTGAGTTGCCACTTTGAAAACGAAGTAGTCTCATTTGTATCATGCAATTTCAGTTGCATTTACCGTAAGGGGCGTAATAGTGAAACAACAAAAAATTAAAACAATGTAAAATTATGTAAAAATAATAAACAAAAACGATTGTATCTGAATGCAAATCCTATTTGTTTTAATAAAGCATAGGAAAATAGTTAGAAAGATTCACTTCTCTTTGGCAAACTAGTGTAATCTAGTGGTTAGAGCACCGGTACGCAGTGCTGCCATTTTAGCATTTCGAATGCTAGATCTAGCATATTTTTTTCGAAAACGGCATTCGAAATTATTTTTTATGTAAAACGGCATTTAAATTTTGATTTCGGAATAATCTGGCACTCATCTATTTACAATCTCGCCCATCAAATTTTTCTCAATAATAGCTCTGTTCGTGTTCTTTCAGTGGCGTTCATGAAAGGCAATTTCCTGAATCATGTGTTGGCGGAAATTCATGAAAATACAAAAACGTGTTCATGGCATTTTTTTAGAAGTGACCGTTGTCTGATTTTGAAATAATGATAGTGATTAGGTCTGCTCGCGTACTGCAGCAGTAACAGATTTTTACATCTGGCTTCTTTTTGTGATGGGGGTACATTTGGGAAAAGTACAAAAACGCACTGCTGCAATTTGCTGCAAGAAGACTCCAGAAGTGTCAGTTGTCGGCGGTTAAATTTTCAAAAATACTTTTGCGGACAGTTTGTAGATGGCAAAATATCTTAGAATGAAAGTCCAAAATAAAATCAGTGTTACACATGATGAGAAGAGAACAATTATTCCCGTTAATACGGAGTGCGAGTTTCAAATGCACTATAGGTAAACCCGTGAGGTTTTTCAATGTTTCAAAATGTGGTTTGAAGAAAATCAAGTGTTTTTGTGCTATTCGTTCAATATATATAATTTGAAAATTATTGAAATTATATTATTATATTATTATTAAAATCAGTCATCTTTTATTAAAATAAAAATGAACTGTGGGAAACTCTGCTGTCATGTACAGAACCCAAATTCCCATTGAAGGTATCAATAATTTTGCGATATTCATTCATAATAAAAAAAACATATATGTAATCAGGGGTGTGTTCAATGTTCATGTAATAGTTGCTCTGATAGCTCTCATAGCATCAGTTTAACAATTGTAGAATTCATATAGCAAGGGAAAACAACTAAGAGTGTTGCACAGCCAAGACCTGCTTCGTAGATTGGCTTTTGAACAATAGGCGTGTTTTTTTGCTCCGATACAGAACAGAATGTAACTATACCACAAAAACAACGATCTAGTATAAAACAGCAGTGCATTCGCTAAGACTGACAAAGGTTGCTATATTTGCTGTGGTACCACAAAACAGCTGAAAATAAAGGGAGAAAATAACGAGTATACACTACCACAATCGATAGAAAATAGAAAAAGAACTAACAGAAAATTACCTCTTTGAACTTTCTACACGTTATGAGGGCTTTTTCTAATTTCCTAACTACCGAAACATTCAACAAAACCATGAAAAACCCAAAGCCACCTCACAGCAAAAAAGACAACTTCTCATGAGCTTTTCTTTTTTCTATCAGCACATTCTATAGTTCAGCACTTGAACTACAAATGAGGAATAGAATTTCTGTACTAGTGAATTCACTGGTACAGGAGTATTGTTGTTTCCAATGCGTATAATCTATTCCCTGCTGGATAGAGGAGCGAAAAAAACACGCCTAATATGTAGCTACATATTGCGCACATGCATGCTACCTTTGCTATTTTCAAGCTATCCTCCAGACTGCGGGCAGCAAATAGCTGTTACTATAGCGCTATACTGAAATTTTGGACAGCCCGACTGTCAAATAGCAAGCATAAAAAAACAGCTATTTTGTGCCATTGGATAGCCAGATCAGCTAAATTGGCAGCTACAGCTGCTATACCAAGAGCATTGACTACATTCCAGATTTAATCCATCAATATTGTTGCATGCACGAACAAACATTTTTCGACGTGTCGGCGGCCGATAGAGCGACAAACGTTAAGGTGTCTGTCTGATCATGTGTTCCAAGAATGAAAACAATCTATAAATAGCCAAAAATCGAAAACAATCTATAAATAGCGAATAAACAATAACAATCTACAGATAAAATGTAGAATAACCCTCTAGAAGCCAGTTTGAGAAACTTCGAGAGCCTAAGACACAGCCCCATACCTTTAAATAGCCCATAGAGCCCTCTAGAAAGCAAAAGCGGAACATCCCAGAGCCCAAACCATGAATCAGATCTCACATGGTAATTCCCAATAGTCATTCGAAGACAGATCAAGAACTCAAGACGCAGTTCTAGAAAGGCCTAGATGTAGGCAATAATAATTAATCTCATCAGACACGACTATAAATACCGCCGCGAGAGGTGCTAGCAGTTAGTTAGTAGTGAGAATTTGGTACAACGCGTTAGTAGACAGCGTATACAGCGAATAGGCTGTTACTGTGAAAAGCGATACAGCAAATTTAGTGTATCCGGGCGCGATTAATTAAAAGCGATAAAGTGTGAAAGTTTAACGTGAAATTATAATAGTGCGGTTAGTAAAGTGTACGGAATTTAGTGTTATAATTATTTGTGTGAATAAAAGAATAATTAGTGCTGTAAAAGAACACTGTTTTATTTCACGAATGTGAAGAAAATCGAATCCACGAAATGTGTTTTAACGGTAAAACACAACAATATTATATTGCTTGTAATATAAAACACCCACATATGCCCCTAACAAGACAATTCTTTTTTAGTTACAATAAATACTAAGTTTAAAGTACGAGTCAGCTTTGTTCTCCCTAAAACTAAACCTCCACCAAACACCATCAATATATATTAAAATAATAGTAATTAGAACTTTGCGACTGCTAAGTGCACATCATGAATAGCATCATAATAGCAACAAAAAAGTTTTGGGAGAAATATATTCCGTTTTCACTGCAATATTGCTCAGAAAATATTTTCATTCGCGCGCTCATTTGAATATATATGCATTTCAAAACCTCGCGCCAAGATCATCTTACTCGATTTGACAAACTGCAGCAAAATGCCCAAACTCAGTTCGGCTGTATTTTTCTACAATTTTTTGCAAGAAGGGAAGCGATGACGTCAGCAAAATTTTGCTTGCAGCAAGAGTACAAAAACGACTTGCTGCGAATCTATTTTAATATATTATAATAGATTCAGGTACGCGTACAGACCTATTATAAAGTCAAAAATATAAAGATTATAAAGTCATCTTAATTGCTTTAAATATAGTAACGTTCCATTAAATCGTGATGGTGCCAAAAAACAGTAATGTGGTCCCATTCTCTTGAGACTCCCAGGAGCCTCGGGCATCTACAAGTTCAAGTTTACCAAAGTATGTACATTCTAGTTAGATATTTTTTCCTGAATAATGTGAATCAGTGGTTTTGTTAGGGCTTCAAATGCAAGCAATCGCACGGATAACGCTGGATAAAATCGCTGGATTATCCGACAATAATACTTTTTCTTCACTTAAAAATTAATAATTGTTTCTGTTTTGATTGTGAGATTCCAAAGGATGTTTTGAAAAATATTGGTAGAAATGAGCTTTACCCAAGAGAAGAAGATTTAGATATAACTGATACGTCTGTAATAGATATAGAATCATTTTGATATGTAAATGTTAAACTTCTAATTTGTTTTTGTTATACATATAAATATACATATTGTTTTCATATTGAACCATGTTTATTTCAATTAAATAAGAAAGCATTATAATTTTACAAGACCTAACATTATTAAACATTAAATAAAGTTGAATCTAGCATAGGGTGTGGGACACCGAGCTTTGAGCTAAGCTAGCTGCGTTAAATCTATTTATTTATTTATTTATTTATTTATTTATTAGCCAAACAAGGCATAAATACATACATATAAATACATACAAATAAATTATTTTAAAAAGCAAGTGTACGGTACAAATAAATAACACATAAATAAATAACTAATTGAATAAACATATAAGTTTGAAATTGAAAATAAGTAAAATAACAATGAAATAAAAGAAAAACAATTAAAAACGATAATTAAATAAGAGCTTAAAAATTATGGTGTACAAATGGCTTGGATAAGGGAAGACTTGAAGGATAGTTTGGAAATCGTTGGGGAATAAAGGTTGCTAAAGCCATTGAAGACCCTGCAGCATCTATTCACTGGCTCATTAGCTGCATAGATGGTGGAATGTGGATATTCCTTTAGTAAACGATTGGACCTGGTGTTCCTTAAGGGGATATTTAGCACAAATTTACTATTGAGGAACTCAACTCTAATAACGCCTCTAATTACGTCAAATGTGAAGCAGGCCGATATCATCATTCTTCTGGATGCAAGTGAAGTTAAGTTTAAATGACCCAATCTAAACTCATATGGGGGTAAATTTTCGAAATCGTAAGGGTTGTACAGATCTCTTAGGGCGAAAAGTAAAAATTGTTTTTGAATGGACTCGAGTCTGTTATTGTGAATTTCGAAGGCTGGGCTCCAAATAATACAGGCGTATTCAAGAAGAGGGCGTACAAGTGCAGTGTATAATGATCTTGTGGCCCACAAGTTTTTGAACTCCTTGGCACGTCGTTTAATAAAGCCGAGCTGCTTATTCGCACGGGAAAGAATTTTGTCGTAGTGCAAGGTGAAACGAAGTTTCACATCCATCACAACACCGAGATCAACAACGCTATCAACGCGAGTTAATAAGTTGTTGCCGAGAAAGTAAGTGTTCTGCGTAACCGTGCATTTACGGCTAAAACTTATAATTTGGCACTTATCAATATTCAGCGAGAGCTTGTTTATATTGCACCATTGAACAAGAGAATCAAGCTTGGATTGAAGGAAAAGTGCATCAGATTTAGATTCAATGGTGTGGTACAGTTTGAGGTCGTCTGCATAAAGTAGGTGAGGTATGTTTGACAGGACGTCAGATAGATCCGAGATGAATATGTTAAAGAGAAGTGGGCCAAGATGACTACCTTGTGGAACACCAGAGGTAGCAAATATATTTTTTGATAAAATTCCTTGAAATTTAACGAGTTGGATTCGGTTGTGGAGGTAGGAACTGAGCCAGCTTAGTAAAGATCCGGCAAGCCCGAATTTGTGCAGCTTAAGGATCAAGATAGAATGGTCAACTCTGTCGAAAGCTTTGCTAAAGTCAGTGTAGACTGCGTCAATTTGATAGCCTTTTTCCATTTTACACAAAACGTCCGAAACTAGGATTGTCAAGTTTGTGATAGTTGAGCGACCTTTTCTAAAGCCATGCTGTTGCTCATTCAGACGGGAGTCAACTAGTGGGGAAAGTTTATTGTATACAACCTTTTCAAAAAGTTTTGGAATGGAAGATAAAATGGCAATGCCCCTGTAATTTTCGACGCAGCGTCTATCGCCATTTTTGAAAATTGGTGTCACATATGAAAGTTTCCAACAGGATGGGAAAACACCAGATGAAAGTGACCTGTCAAAGAAAATATGCAGGGGCGTTATTAGCTGCTCTACGCACCTACGCAGGAAGGACGGTGGAAGGAGATCAGGACCAGGGCCTTTGTTGCAATCGAGCTCCAAGATAGCTTTACGTATTTCATCGCGTGAAATTTTAATTTGGCTGAGAAAAGTGGTTGGTGCTGAATTAGAAGGAGAAACATTTGAGTTAGATGGGTCTGATACAGTGAAAATTCTCTGGAAATTATCTGCGAATAAATATGTTAAGTGTTAAGTCATATGTTAAGTGTAAAGAAAGGAGGCATCACAACACCAGGCAAATCAATAGATAACCTGTCAGCATCACCATCGGCTTGCTGAAGCAAAAAATGTATAGAAGCTGTCGTCAGTTGTACATCAATGTGTGGATGGAGGAGACAGTATATATAGCTCTAACTAACATCAGATAGTTCTAACTATTGCCTATGTAGAGTACGATAAGCTGAAGCTCCGAGGGTCAACCCAAAGTTGAATATCTTTGCGTCCTTTGTTAAATACTGCTTACAAAAAAACCAACGATTATAGTATTTCCAAAGCCATTTTTATTAAGTTTACTAACTAAAAACCATACCAACTACAGTTTCTTATACTTTAATTCAAACTCTCTTCCCATCTCGATAGCTTCCCACTCCAGGCCATTCGCTTCAGCTTTTGTGAACAACTCGTCTGGCCAAACCAGTTGTGGCAGATATACTCGATCCAATTTCGACCATGGCAAATCCAATGTTGAACAACTCTGTACGGCAGCTAAAACTTTACTTGCTGTAGGATTCGAAATTGAATCTCGCAGACGTGATTTTCGTTTCTTCAAATTCGGTAAACTAAAGTTCGCATTTTGAATGATATTTCTTCGGCTCTGCTTAGTCCGTAATGGTGTTGATAAATCGGTTTTATTCCATTCCGTGTGGATCGAAGAATTCGATGGAATGTAGCCCAAAAGTTTTCCATACTTATTCCTTATGCCGAAATTGCACGAGGCTGATTGTGAATTTTCGGGCAGCTCTCCTGCAAAGGTGCATCGGCGCAATGATGAATTTGTAGTAGATTTCATGCTGGTGCTAAAGATTGCTGGGTTTGCCATAGTTACTAAGATTCACTTGTAGCTGACTACAAAACAATTAAATTATTCTGACCTAAGGCCGTTTATTTGTAGAGGGAACTTTTTGTGAAATTAAAAAATATTTAAAACATCACTTAAAATGTCATTAGCTATGACATTCCCGAGTAATCTTTGGACCTGCCAAATGAGATTGGTCTACCTGGTCTGTGAGCAGTATCCTTTTACTTTTTATGATTTGATTAACGGAAAAGTACCGGGATGATAAGATTTATTGCAATTATAAAGTGGTGAAACCCAAATACACTCACTGAATTCCTACATTACTTTTTCTGCAAAGTGATTAATAGAATTAGCCTGAAATTTTTACTGACCCAATAAAAATGAATTGATAAATTTTGTGAGGGCCTGCTAATCCATTCTAAAAATAATGACAATTAAATAAGCCGCTATTAAGAACAATGCCCCCACGGTTCAGACAGTGTTCAGACCGATGTAATAAGAGGCAATGAGATATAAATAAGTTAGTATACTAATTAGCAAAAAATTCATTGAAAACTATTTCTGGTGAAAATAAAAAATGAGATAAAAAAAAAGTACAAAATTAATTAGTATTGAAAAAATGTGTATTTGGTTAAAATTGGGGAAATTAAGCATATAAATTTGAAAAAACTTGAAGGATTTTCTATACAATTTATTCAACCAAAATATGATTTATATGCAATAATAATGGATGTTATACTAGAGATGTGAATGTAAAGCAATCTTCCCAGTCAAATAATATATATCTGAAATTTTTTGAAAAATTATATTAATTTGATTTCAAAAACAATTTTTGTAAGGCAAAATCTAATGGAATAAAAAAAGTAGCAATAGTAAACTATTAGTATGTTAATTAGTAATAGGAATTAAGATAGAATATCAAAACATTATGGACGATCAAGTTCAGCCTATTAATATTAAACCAGGCTTTGGAAAAAGTACGAAACTGGTACTCATCGTGACTTATATCCATCGTAAGCAACGGTGAATGAAAAAATACCTTTGTTCCCGCAAAAGAAAGAGAAAAACAACACTTCTGGATAATAGCAAGTAAGACGAATACAAACTCCTACGAGTTAGGAAATAGAAAAATTTGAGGAAAGTAGGCCAAATTAAAGTTTATAAAGAAAACTTTCATCCAATAACAACCTGCAAGTACGCAAAAAGAAAGGTTTAAGATTCTCAAGCGATCTTAGTACGGACCACAGGAAAAATTAAACTTATAAATGAGACTTCGGGTAAACCTATGCTGGATGAATTTGATAAATAAACAAAACAAAAAGACCAAACTTGAGAGCTGTATTCTAGTATTAAACTGTATTCTGCGTACAATCGATTTGAAAAGACGATGATAATGAGTATAGAACGAGTACACTGTAGAAAAAAACTGTTAAAGTCTTTATCTAAATATGAAAATATACTACAAGAAAGTGTATAGTCAAAGTAGATTTGTTCAGGTTTACTTGTAAGAGATATAACCACAAATTTGAGGTTATTTAAAGAAAGGCAAATCACAGTACACCACATGACATTAATGAATGTAAAGGAGAGAACATGAATTGAGGCAGCTGGAACCTTAAGAAAGACCAGATGGGGGATAAAAAGCTGAAACGAAAAACATGATTAACAATGTAGGAGAAGATCCAGGAGTATAGGGGATCGAAAATACTAAATACTAAAAAAAACAACAAAACAAAGTTTATTCTTGTCAAATGTTTTCGCATAACCCATGCCAGCTTTTTGTCTATCATCCAACGAATCAGCCACGATATCCACAAAATCAACCATGTTCGTCGATGTAAAGTGTCGATGGATCCATGCTGCTCCGTAGAGAGAAGGTGGATTTTAGGATCGAAAAAATTTTGGCAACAACACTGAAAAAAATCCACATGGCGCCCAGAGCTATGTAACATAGCGCATTATTGATGGCCCCATACGCTATGTACATAGTACTCTGAGCTATGCAATATGGCCCCCCGCGCCATAATGTCAGAATGTACATAGCGCGTGGTGCTATGTAACATGGCGCAGCATTTATGGTCCCACACGCTATGTCTATGCAGTATGGCTCCCAGTGCCATAATTACATGGCACAGAAATTATGGCCCCACACGCTTTATTCCAGGTCATGATCCATGTATTATGGCTCATGGCACTCCAATTAAAACTCGCAGCCATACTGTGTGAGGAGGTGTATAAATGTCAGCAAGCTTCTTGAGTATAGGAGAGGTTTTATTTTAGTAGATTAGTTGACTGAAAATATCTGCAATAAGATTGTTTAGGTAATAGAAACACCCCAAAACAATTAGTCTGTCAAAAAAGGGACAAAGAAACGGGAGGAAAATTGATCGAGTCTTCGTGATACATTGGCAAGCGATCTTCACGCTGTGAAAAATTCGGTAATCAATCGACAAAAATTGAGACCCGAGTATCAAATAATTTTTGCAAATGAATTTTAATCGAATAAAACTTCAATTCAAAAATAAACTACAAATCAATCGTAATCATTACGCTCGAAAAGCATGTTATTACACTGAAAAAACACATAGCGCGAGTGCCATAATTTATAGACTTCTGGCGATAGTATACATAGTCGATTTCGGTCGATTTGTGATAAAATATAGCGCCACACGCCATAGTACATAGGAGCAGACGCTATGCTTATAGCCCTCCACGCCATATACTATAGTCCTCCACGCCATGTACTATAGTCCTCCGCGCCATGCAGATGGCGTGTTATCACAATCCCGAAATCGACTATGTACATAACGCCAGAAGTCTATAAATTATGGCGTCTGGCGCTATGTGTTTTTTCCGTAAAAGGGAAAAACTCCAGTAGACACGCTTAAATTGTACGAAGTAAAAAGAGGAACACATAAAAGTGTGGAAGAAGACATAACAAACACTTCTGACATTAGCGTCTAAAAGGAATACTTTTGTTTTAAACTCCACTAAGAAGGGTCATAAGAGTGTGAAAGTGAAGTGAATAGGTATTACTTTGGGAACGATTGGAATTGTCTGAATATATAGACAAAAGGAGTTCGGAGAATAGCTCATATATATCTGAAATGCGGAAACATCATAGTTTAAGGTGAACTTCTGTTTTCACAGAGCTAAGTTTAATTTTCCAGCGTTGGAAATAGTTGCTGTTAGTGTTGTATTCAGATTCAAGATCCGATTTTATTGCATTTGGCTTACAATAGCTGGTCGTTATTGCAGCATCATCAGCAAAAAGTCAAGCTGGGAATTTCCTGGGGTGGATATGTCGCTTTTGAATGTGTTGTAGAGGATGGAGCTAAGAATTTAGCTATTAGGTACTTCAGATGTAATGAGACACCTTTTTAGAAACGGATCACAGAATCATACTACAAAGTAGCTATGGTCAAAATAATTCTGGATGAAATCGCAAATGAATGTAGGAAAATTTAATTTTTGATCAAACTGCGAAGTCATATGGAGGAAATATTGCTTTTGACTCAATGTACTTGGTGTTTCGATGTAAACTTTTTTTTAAATCCAATCTGATGTGGTACATGAATATTGTGATTTTTTTTCAAATCGATCCACTTGGTCCTCCAGCATCTGCTCTAAAACTTTACCCATACAACTCAAAAGAGCTAGCATTGTTTTCCTTGCTAAGTTTTGAAAGAAAAACATCTTTGCTATTTTCGACTCATTGTGAAAGTAGTTATCCATTTTGTCAAAGATACATGTTAATTACGCTGTTATTTATTTAGTTGAAGGTTTGCCATTTTAAAATAAAGAGCGTTCAACGTTCAACAAATGTGGGTGTTCTAAGAACAAACTGTTGATGCTGATTTTTCGAGAAAAAATTTTTTTCAGTGATGAGGCACATTTCTCGTTTTATTGATACGTTAATGAGCAGAACTGTAGAATATGGGGCTCAGGAAATCCAACAAGTGATCGTAGAGAGGCTATTACAACCGGAAAAGTCACCGTGTGGTGTGCATTATGGTCTGGTGGCGTGATTAGGCCGCATTTTTTTGAGAACGATCAAGAGCGAGCCATCACCGTCAATTTTGAGTGCTATGGCTGCATGTTAACCGGTTATTTTCGGACGGAAATGGAAATTATGATTTTGACGATATGTGGTTTCAGCAGGATGGGGCAATAAGTCAGGAGCACAAATTGAGCTCTTTTGCAAAGAAAATTTCCAGGACGTGTAATTTCGCGAGTGGCTGATGTGAATTTGCCTCCAAGATCCTCCTATTTAACGACTCTGGGTTTCTTTTTGTGGGGGTACGGGAAAGATCGTGTTTATGCGAACAATTCCCAAATTTTGAAAGAACTGAAAGTCAATATTCGTGAAGTCATGGCCGAGATATTGCCCGAAATGTGCCGGAAAGTCATTGAAAATTACGCCAAAAGAATTGAGTCCTGTAAGAAATCCCGTGAAAGACATTTGAACAGTTTTGTGTTTCACATATAGTGTTCAAATTATACCTTTACAATAAAATAAAAATTACATAACTTTCCGAATAATTAGTGTGTTTTTTTTTTGAAATTTACTTTTTCAAGCATGAAATAGATAGCCCATTATCATAACAGTTGTAAGTTATCATAATAGTTGTAAGTTTGTGGGCAAAAATTAGTTAATAAAATAAAAAATTAATTTTATTGATTTTTTTATAAATGCCTAGTAACAGCATTAAAATTATATACTTTACGTAGAACAGATCATGGTCACGAATGCAGCACCGTATTATTTTAACCTTCGGCATACAACTAGAGGCTATTTTAACCCCATGACTTTCAAATGCATTACCTCTTAATCTAAAAAAAAGCAAAGCTATCAATCAGCATATTAAAAGCATCACCAAAATTGATTATTCGCAATTAAAAGTATGCCTGAACAATGTAGACTGGTCACTTATATATAATGAATCAGACGTATCAGTGTCCTTTAATAATCTAATTAACGAACTGCATTTGTGTATTAATCAAGCTACAGTTTCACGGAAAGATTGTATTCAGCATAAAATTTTAAAACCATGGATGACGCTTGAATTGTGCAAGTGTCAGTCATTTAGGAACCTCTTATATAAGAAATGTAAACTTAGAAAAAAATGATAAGAAATTGCATCGATTTCACGATTCTTATGCTGGAAAACTGAAGCAGGATATGCTGGAGCATAAAGTTAACTACTACCATAGTTTATTTGAAAAAAAGCAAAGATGATGTTAGAAAACAGTGGGAGACAATAAATGCCATTCTAGGAAAGACAGAAATTAGAAATGATGGACCTAAAGTTTTTTCTTATTCACAACCAGATGTCCTACAGTCAAATCCTTCGGATGTCGCGAACGAATTCAATAGTTTTTTTTTTATTTCAGTTATAGAAAATACTAGAAATAATATTGATTCACCCACTTGTCTTAGTACGCTTGAATATTCAGAAACGTTCACATGGCCGTCAGTTGAAAACTCTTTTTTTTGTTTACCGACATCCACAGAGGAGGATAGAAGTGTGATTAATTTGTTGGAATCTAACAAAGCTCCTGGTATTGACGGTATAACGGTCAACTGTCTAAAACAAATAAAATATATTGTTTCACCAGTTCTCACTCACATAATAAATTTAAGCTTCGAAAAAGGAGTATTTCCGGAGATTCTAAAAACTGCAGTAGTGATCCCTCTTTTTAAGAAAGGTTGTCGTACAGACCTCAATAACTATAGGCCAATTTCTCTATTACCAACGTTTTCAAAAGTTATAGAAAAAATAATGAAAAGCCGAATAATAATTTTTTTCAAGAATACTAACTTCTTCTGCAGTAACCAATTTGGATTTATAGAGAAAAGATCCACTGAAGATGCTCTGTTAAGCCTCTTTTTGAATGTGTTTGAAGGTTTGAACAATAATAGATTCATCTGTGCAATTTTCGTTGACATAGCTAAAGCCTTCGACTCGATTGACCATAATATTCTGTTGAATCGTTTATACGATGCTGGTATAAGAGGTATATCTCTAAACTGGTTTCGGTCATACCTAACTGGGAGATACCAATGTGTACGTATCTTAGATTCTACAAGTTTATGTTTGCCCATTTCATATGGTGTCCCTCAGGGATCTGTACTAGGGTCTATTCTCTTCTTAGTTTATATAAATAATCTCTGCTCAGGCAAACTTGATGGCTCTCTTACAAGCTTCGCAGATGATACCGCCTTATGCTATTCGGCAGAAAATTTAACAACTATGAGGTCCCAAATGCAATATGACTCGAATAAACTCAAATTATGGTTCACTTTAAACAGAATGGCTTTGAGCATCAAAACTAAGTTTGTTCGTTTTTCACTTAGAGATAGACAAGATGATATAGGCAGATTATTTTACAAATGCAAAAGATGTCTTTTAGAAAATGATTTTTGTCATAAACACTGTATCGAAATAGATCAAGTTGATAAAATAAAATACTTAGGAATCTCGGTTGATGAAAGTCTAAACTGGAAACTTTTTTTCTTCAATTAAACCTGTTGTCATCTTCCAAAAAAAATAGTCAGAGTAATAATGGGAGCTAGTAGATACGAAAGATCTTTTCCAATTTTCAATATCTTGAATATATTGCCTCTAAGGAATTTATTTGTTTATCGTGTGTTACGAGTTTTTTATGTTAGAGGGGGCCACATGAGAGGTAGTGCTAAAGTTTATTCGGGTAGGTTGCAAGCAAGAAACCAAATTTCAGTCACTTTTCCTAGATTGGAAGCTTATAAAAGGTCTTTCAAATTCTGCGCACCAAAATTGTTTAACTCCCTTCCCAGCTCTATTTCATCTATAGATAACGTGAATCAATTTCTAAAACATTTAAAAATGTGGCTATTCTCTTTGCAAGACATTGAATCATTTTTTCTGAGTACTGTAGTGGGACAAGCTTGATATACTTTTTTTAAACGTAATATAGAAGCCAGTAAAATTTTTAAATCGGGTTATATTCTGACCACCTGTCACCTATTGCACCTTAAATTATAAGAAGGTAACCTCAACACAGCATTAGCTAGGAGGTACCTATCCATGTGCATAGCTAATATTGATTGAATATTGGATATACTAACTATTTAGTGAATTAGTTTACTTAGTCATAGTTGTAATTTTAATTGAATTAACGTTATTGTTCACTATTTTTTATTGTACTTATTATGCATTATGGAAATAAATTTATTACTATTATTATTATTATTATTATTATTATTATTATTATATTATGTAGCCATATAAGTTGAATTTTACAGTAACTGGCGGTTGAATATTGGCCCGTCAATTGACAGTGCTGAAAAAGTACTGCGCAAGTTATGTTTTTGCGTTTTTTCTTTGTTAATTAAAAAAAGATACATTATTTTCACATTGTATGCCGAAGGTTAAGTACTGATTCCTGAAAAAAAAATTGAAGCTCAAACACACTGCTTCAAGCATTCATATGTGAATTACCCATAGTATATTCAACATTTACGTATATTTTAATCCACCATAGTAGAAAGTGCAAACAGTCTACACAAAAAATCTTCTATTTAGAACGCTGCCTAACGAATTAGTGTTATGCTAATTACTAAGCATATGTGAAACATAAACCTGTTAATTTATTCAAATTCACATATCAAATCTTTCACACCACTTAATCAGCATTCGATTTTCGGATCGTTAATAATATATACATGCGTTTCTATTTAAACTTAATAGCTCAATGCAGTGATTTTCCTATTTAAAAAAACAAAACAAATCTCTACAGCTATCAGCCTTAACAAACGATGTATCATCAAATCTGGTGATTCTAATCAAATTATCACATGAGTTTAAAAAAAAAAATATTCAAAATTTATTAGATTTTTTGATGAGCATAAGCCGTAGCTGCTATTGACACTGCCTATGTTCTCCGAACATTATTGTGAACGTAAAAAAAGTCATTTGAATTTCAAGCTTTTTTGTGGTGACAGCATGTGTTTATGTGTGTCAGATCGATTTAGTTGTTTGTTACCATGCCTCACAGTTAGCGGATTATAAAATAATCTACTGATAACATGTTTTTAATGCTCTTATATTATTATTTAAGTGTTTTATATTTGCAGAAAATTGTACTACCTCTTGTATTATCTACTCAGTCGATAATACATTGCACTCATCCTTGACTTCTTTCAGCTGATTTGCCTTGAATATTCTCAAATACTACGAAAATGGTTGCTTCCCAACCAAAAATAAAGCAAAAAAACTATTGCCGAATGTAAGGAAGTATCTCTTAAAGTTCACAATACTCGTAAATGTACAGTGGCTCACAGCTTATTTGATACAGTGCTTCCTTAAAAAATTAATTTGCAATAACTCAAAACATAATAACAATATCAAAAAAATTTGAACGTCATTTGAAAGAAAAATGTTTGTTGTTTATTAAATAAGTTTACATTTGTTACAAAGTTGCTGTTTTACATCTTAAAAAAACAAAAAACTAAAAGTAATAACAAATTTCATGTCACAGCTTATTTGATACAGTTTGATTAAACATTAAAATTGTTGTGAATTATGAGGTTTCCAGTTGATTTCAATACTTCGTATGATAGCCCTTAGCCTTAAGCAGAGCCTGGAGCCTATTCGGCATTGAGTCAACGATTTTTTTTGTGATGTCAGGAGTAAATTTTTGCCATTCCTCTAGCAGTGCTTTCTTTAGGTCTTGTTTATTAGAAATCTTGTGTTTTCTAATGTTGTTATCCAACAAAGTCCACAGATTCTCAAAGACGTTCATATCTGGTGACTGTGCCGGCGGAGACATCAAATGAGGGCAATCCCAAATTGGCCAGGACTGCACAATTTCCGACTTATGCTTTGGATCATTGCCTTGATACAACCGAAATTGGTTGCTAACACCCAGTTTTTCAGTGCTTTGCAGCAAATTGTTTTTGAGTACATCAAGGTACTTTGTTTGGTCCATTGTTTCCTCAATAAACTTTAAATTTCTGACTCCGGCTGCAGACATGCAGACCCAAACTATCACATTAGCACCACCATGCTTCACAGTAGCTTTGAGGTTCTCCTTGTTTAGCTCAGTGTTTGCCTTGCGCCAGACATATGACATTCCGTCAGAGTGAAAAATGTTAAACTTGGACTCGTCCGCAAAAATAACCGTGTTCCAGAACGCGGATGACTTTCCCACATGCTCTTTGGCAAAGGCAAATCGGCTTAATGTATTTTTTTGGAAATGAATGGCTTCCTACGAGCTACTCGCCCGTTGAAATCATGGTCGCGAAGCACTCGTCGGACGGTTTCAGCACTACATGACTTCCTTAATTCACGATGAACCTCAGTAAACAATTTTGGAGCGGATATCTTTGTGTTTGCTTTCACTTTCCTTACAATGTATCGTTCGTCGGATACGGTGAAAATATTGTTTGGCGCATTTCTGCTCTTATTTTCTACCCGATTTTCGTGTACGAAGCGCTGAATTATGTGTTGCACTGTAGAGACATTCAAATTCACACTTTCAGCAATTTTTCGAACACTTTATCCTTTTTTAAAGTGGTTTAATTCCAATTCGCGCTGTTCAATTGTGGTGCGATGACCCATTTTACAATTTTGGCTCATTTTGGCACTTCAGCTTACAAGATCTTGCTAAAAGTTACTTAAGCCAATGTCTAAACACAATCAAAAATTCAAAAAACAAAAACAAGACAGATTAACGGCGCGACAAATAGAAGTTTATTCGCATTGAAGTGTTTGTATCAAATAAGCTGTGAGCTGCAATTTTTCTGTGCCAGTGGTATTTCTCTTTTACCGGACGCCGAGGAATATTGCTGAAACATGTTTTGTTTGCATTGTATTCGTTGAACAAGCATCTAGTCAAATACGTTTAAATTTTTTGGATAGGGTTCTTCATTTCAAAGTTACAGTGATTTGCATTTTTAAATAGTCACTGTGTCAAATAAGCTGTGAGCCACTGTATATTCAAATTCTATCTGATGACCCGTAAGTACGCACTTAGTGATTTCGAATATTTACAATTATCTGCGATGATAACAATTACCAATGAAATGGAAAAGATTTACTTCGCTACAATTATTTTCAATAACTTACAATCGTTTTTTGACGCAATGCTATGAATAATAGATGTAAAATAGCTTTGTAATGGTGAACCGTTGAATAATAAGCTGGTGCATTGATCAACCGACTGAGATGCTTGAATAAGCATTAAAATGCATCGAAAAGAACAGTGAATAACTGACGATTAATAACAAGAATAATTTGGATTGAGAATGAGAATAGTTACAAAATATTGCAATTCAAGTGAGCTGAGGCATTTTGGATCACCGTATACTAGTTTGAAATCAAACTTTAAAGAAAGAAGAAGGAAAGGATAGCAGCATTAGAAACTGTTTGCATTAGCCAAGGGTAAAATCAAAGTTTTGGTTTAGGTAAAATTAGGTTTAGGTATTAGTATAAGTTTATGAATTCTATTTTATCAGCGTTTCAAACAAAATGTGGAAAGTGACAAATTTTAGTTATAACTTTGTTAATGTTGAAAAGTATTTAAAAGATGGGTTTTACTGTTCTTTTGGAAGTATTGTGAGTGAAAAATTACCACACCAACTTTTAAAACAGTTTTTTCAGCTCAAAATAATTAGAAATATTGCTTTGAAATCTCTTTGCAAGTATCTAGGAGGTCTTCCTCATCCTGAGAGCCACAGCTCCGACAGAAATCGTTAAACCCTGCGCCCAATAGGCACACATGCCGCCCTTTGAGGCAGTGGCCCGTAAGAACGCCCACAATGTAACGCAGATCACTTCGAGTTAAGCCTAAAAGCTGCCTGGTGCGATGCGGATCCATGGATACCCAGGACTGCCTTGTCATTGTACAGGATGATTCATCTGCCCAGGACTTCCTAGCGTCCTTAAGGTATTTTTTCCTGGTGGCCAATTTGACCGATGGCATCAGTATACCTATTGAAAAGGAGCAAGAGACCTCCGTTAGCAAGGTGCCAAGCCTTGCTAGTTCATCGGCTTCACAATTGCCCTGAAAACCCCTATGTCCAGGCACCCAAATCAATTGAACAACCAAATGTGTCGATATCTCCCTAAGAGATGCACGGAGTTCAGCAACAATCATGGACCTAGACCAGCAAGGGACTTAATGGCCGCTTGGATATCTGTGAAAATACCAATATTGACCCCGAATATTCGATTGCACAGAAGCCAGTCGATTGCGTGGAAAATAGACAGAGGGACAGTTTGAGGTTCAGCTCATCTGACTATACTCTCGACTCTATTGTTAAGCTTTGAACCGTCAATGTACACATGGATAAGCCCACTTTCGAGAGTGACACCATCACACCATTCATATCTATCAGGAATACGAGTTGTGAACTCCAAATCCAGTAGGCATTGCGGAGCGATGTAGGAGCGGGAGCTCCATCGGCCAAAATTATTGCATGATCGAACTCTGTTCTATTCTATGCTGAAATATAATTCAGTCTCACACCAGCAAGATCAGCTTGCTGCGAGATCAGTAGATAGGTTAGCAAGCCAGTGACGCAATCCAAAAAAATGCCTTAGTAGGGGTGGAGCAGAGCGCTTCAGTTACCAGTAGTGCAGCCATCTTCCGAACTTTTTCAAGCTACCGTTTGCAGGCAGCCTTTAGAGCAGCTTGCCACCAAGACGCCACACCAAATAATAGAATTGGTTCAACCACAGCAGTATAAAGCCAAGCAACATTACAATGCTGTAATCCCCAATTCACCCCCATGGCTCTTTTACAGCAGTTAAGTGCGTT
Organism: Nemotelus pantherinus; assembly: GCA_963978885.1. Taxonomy (NCBI): domain Eukaryota; kingdom Metazoa; phylum Arthropoda; class Insecta; order Diptera; family Stratiomyidae; genus Nemotelus; species Nemotelus pantherinus. Next base: position 19,410,709 of record OZ022264.1, on the reverse strand, counting down.
GAAAGCCTTCCGCGCTTTTACTGCTACATTGTAGGTCGAGTCAAGGATAAGCCCTAAGTACTTAAGACCCCGTTTAATTTGTGTAACACAAAACAAGAAACTTTGTACTTCCTTGTAAACAGCACTAGCTCCGTTTTGCTAGGATTCACATTCGAGCCGCACTCACCACTCCAACGTGAAAGTATGTCAAGAGAGTGATTTAGCCTCTCCGATAGCGTAGATAAATACTTTCTCAAAACTGATACAGCTTTGTCGTCCGCATAAGCAATCACTCTGTAGCCGGCACGGTCCAGCCTCATTAGGAGAGTATTCACCGTGATATTTAGGAGAGTATTCACAGCAGGGGAGAGAGGACTCCACCCTGAGGTGTACCCGTACTGACTCCTCGTCTTACGCTGGCATTCCCCAGGGAAGAGACTACCACCTTATTTTTGAAAAGCTGTACGATTAAAGCAATCAGGCGCGCATCCACATGCAGCACCGAGAGTCCCTCAACAATTGCCTTAGCCTTTACGTTGTTGAAGGCCCTTTCGATGTCCAAGAAGGCGGCAAGCGTATATTCCTTAATAGCACGAGATTTCTCAATTTGCTCAATGAGGACGTGAAGAACAGTCTCAACAGACTTTCCCCTGGTATAAGCGTGCTGTGACTGCGAGATCAACATAGGATCAATTGAACTTTTATTATGGTAATCAATGATCCTTTTCAAAATCTTAAGCAGGACAGAGCTAAGACTTATTGAACGATAGTCCTTCGGCTTAACACGTGAAACTTTTCCTGCTTTAGGGATAAACACCACTCTAGTTTCCCGCAAGCCGGTAGGAACATACGAGAAGCGTAGGCAAGTGCTATATATCTCTGGATACTTCCATGGACTGCTGGATGTCAGCCGCAAGGTCGCGATCAACGGCTCAAAGGAGTTAACCTCAATTAAGAATTTGATATTCTGAACGGTAGCGTTGAACTGTAAGCTTGCTCCGTTTGGTGCACCGCTTGCCCGGAAAATGTGCGTCCATAAGAACGTTTAAGTCCAGCGACCAGTCATTAGATATTTTCTTGCTATTAAGTGAACCTTTGCTATGCCAAAGCAGTATCAGCTGCCCTGTTGTTCCACCTGTCTAGGGCATTTTGATTTTGATTGAAGAAGATTTTTATTTCATTTTGGTTGTACATTCTTAACCTAGCTTAAAGTATAATTAGCAATAATAATTTTAAGTCTAGCGGCTATACTATTTTGGCCTGCTGGCTCTTATGGGTTTTTTTATATAAATATTTTTTCTTAAACACTTTTTATCTTACACACTAATAATACTACCCAGCTTGTACAGTACTGGGATTACCTGGGCAATACTTGATTTAAAATCTACCTTACACTACATTTAAGCTCTAACCTATACCTAATAACTAACCTAACCTAATTAGACCTAAAACTTAACCTAGGTCTTACACTTAGCCTCTTCTGTTCGACGGAAGGCCTACATAGCTAAATAGCGCATCCATGAGCTGGCGTTCATAAACTGATTTCGCGGGGCGTATAAATGGCTCATTAGAGCCACCTGTACACCCTATTGACCGAATTAGTCCGTTTTCATGTCCGTCAGTTTGTCCGTAGAATCTTGTCGTTAATTCTACAACCCGGTCCCTAAGTGGCTTCAGACCCGACTCCTGATAGAGGAGAAGGTTCTTCGGCCACTTTTTAGTTATTGGATTGTAGAACCTACCAGTGCAGAAGCGGAGGATTCTTCTTTCGAATATATCCGCTTCTGCCATGACAGTCTTTGAACAGGTAATCCAGGATGGGGAAGCATAAGTCAGGATAGGCCGGATCAGGGTCTGATAGCAAATGGATTTAGCTTTGGTGGTCATACCCATTTTTTTGGCGAAAAGATGTCTGATGCGTTGAAATGCGAATTTGGCAGCTTTGATTTTACGCCGCACGTAAGGATTAAATTTTAGAAATTCGTGAAAATCAACACCGAGGTACTTTAGAGATGAGCTAGGAGTAATCTTAGAAGTTTCGAACGAGACAACGAGTTTTTTGGTCTTGTTGCGAATAGTTTGCGATCCCCGATACTTAGAAGGATTGCGAAATACACTAAGCTGTGTCTTACTGCTATTTGGTTTGATGCCCCATTCGTCAAAATAAAGACTTAATTCTGCCAAGTAGTATTCCAGGCTCCTCGCTGCTTTGAGCGGATCTTGGCTCGACGCGAATAAGAGCGTGTCATCGGCATATTGAAGATTTTGGACTTGAGGTTGGCCCACTGGAATGGGAAGGTCAGCGGTGAATATAGTATAAAGAATTGGGGCAGTAACAGAACCTTGTGGCACTTCTGATGTCACAGGTCCTTTGGGAGAATTTGCTCCATTAACGCTGACATAGTATTGCCTGTTGGTAAGAAAGCTCGCTGCGAGTCTGATCACCTCTTCCGGGAATCCAAACTTGATCAACTTAAACAGAAGACCTTCGTGCCATACGGAATCGAAAGCCTTCTCGATATCTAAAGCACACACTACTGTTGGAATGTTTTGCTCATTCAAGTGCGACACGATTTGATCGTGCAGGTATGAGATGGCGTGCTGCGTCCCGTGCCTGCGCCTAAAGCCAAATTGGTGATCAAATTGGTGAATTGGTGATCATGCGCTCACAATGTTCTTTTATCTTTTCCAGCCAAATTCTCTCAAAAATTTTCCCCAGATTAGGGAGGAGAGAAATTGGGCGGAAATTGCTGGCCGCTTTACTTTTGCCCTTCTTATGGATGGGAATAATCTTGGCTACTTTCCATGAGTCGGGAAAGTAACCATTGTTCAGGGCATTATTAAATACAATGGAGAGAATTCTGAGCATAGAGAGTGGTAGATGTTTAATAATGAAATTATACATTCCATCATGCCCAGAAGACTTCTTGCTTCTTACTCCGCGCAGCAGTTGCACCAAGTATCCACTATTAACAAAGTGAAACTGGTCATTTGCACCTTGCGGGTCGTCCGAAGGATTTTCGGATGAAAATGTGGCCAGTGGCTCGTGGTGTGTATCTAGGAAGCGACTGACTTCTTCTCTTACCATTTGGCGGTTAGGAGCAGAACTGTCAGGCGGAACAGCATTTAACTGAGATTGGAATATTGATGCAAACAACTCAGCCTGATGACTAGGGCTGCTCACAACAACATCGTCAATCGTCACCACCATCTCGTGGCTGTTATATTTACCAGAAAGCAAATTTATTTCCTTAAACATGTCGGGGCCTGGTCGAATGTCGCCCAGCCGCTGCACAAGCCGCTCACTGCGAAATTTACCAACCATTTCAGCAATTATTTTGCTGAGACAGTTGGTATTCGAGAGTAGTGACTTGTACAACGGGAAATTTTATGGAAAATTTGCTTTAACTTGCAGCGCCAAATGTGTCTCACTTTCATGTGCTTAACAATTTCCGGCGGCAGTGCATGATTCTGATACTTATTAAGAGTGATCAAGCGTGTATTCCGGACAACGGTTTCATTTATAATGTCATTGATGGACACTATAAGATTATCAACCTGACGGTTTGCTAAGTTTTCCGTCACACAAACATCAAGATTTCTTACCGCATCGTCTATGTCCCGTTGAAAATTGCCCCAATCGGTATTTTTAAAAGACCTAGTTGTCTTTGGGGGTCTTTTCATGAAACTGAAAAATGAGTGAAACAGAAGTCGGAGCTTCACGGCAAAGTGATCAGACATACCTGCATGCGTCCAACAGTGTAGGAGATCAATACTGTTGAGCAGGTCGTCTGACAGGAGAAAAAAATCTATTGTCGAGTTACTACTTGGCCTGGTTGGCGAGTTCGGAGCGACTATTTGCAAGGTGGAGCTTATCCTAATCCAAGAACCATGGGTTGCCAACAACGGGTTTTGCGGGCTGCGCACCAAAGGATACAGACTGATAGCACCTGACGGCTTACATAAACCACGTGTCTGTATTCTTGCCAAGAAAACCATAAACGTCCTAGTACTACACAATTTCAGTGACAAGAATAACATGGCTGTTACAGTGGAAATTGATCAAAGATCATACTGGTTTGCTACATGGCACATGATCATGGCACTAGCCCCCCCACTTGCGGTATTGTCAAGGGTGTTGTGGCTGAAGCCACGAAAATTGGTGTACCTCTTATTTTGGGAGCTGACTTTAACGCTCATAATGAAGTATGGCAGGGAGGTGCTTGACGTTACTTTGATTAGTAAGAGGCACTCGCATCTTCTCCGTGACTGAAGGTTTCTACAGGAGTATTCATTCTCTGATCATGCGAGCCAATTCCAGAACATCAGTACGTCATAGATCGCGGAAAATTAAATATTGTCGAGCTACCTTTAGGAGAATTACTTATGCACAAAAATCTCGAAATCTTCGTGTGAAAAATCCAATTGACTCAGGAATTGAAAATATCAGAAATTTGAAGAAGATATGGAAAAAGTTTCATTACAAACTCAATGTAAAGGCATTGATATATTCAGTACTTAGAAAGTGTCATTTTTTGAGTTTGCATCTAAACCATTCTTTAGAAAGTCAAGGGATAGTGAATGAAAATAGGAGACAAAGCCCACAAAGTAGCGAAAGGAACCAAATGAAAATATTTAAAAAAGTACCACAGCATAATGAGTCCCTAACTAGTAGTAAAACTTCATGCGGTTCAAAACTCTCCACAAGATTGCCTGACTTTATTTGAATTATTTGATCATATTTTGCATTATATTAGCATTTATGTCACACTACTGCATACCAAAGCCAGCTAGTTCCACCTTCTCTCAGATACAAGTATACACATGCCATTGAAACAGTATTAAGATCTAATCAGGCTTTAAATGGGGAAAATTTCCATTGTGAAAAAATAATTATTGAAAAATGAGAGTATCTATTCTTATGCACATAAATCGTAACCGCACTTTAATAAATCATCGTTTTTGCATTGCACAATTGTATTTTCAAAAATGAAAATATACTATAACATTGCATTGTGAAAAACAAAATAATTAATTATTTTCAAATTTAATAAATAGTATGAACCACTAGGTAGATTTTTCCATCAAATGTATGTAAAAAGCAGGATCTTTTATTTCATCGAACGGCTTGAAATCTCCATAGATTGTGTGTTTCACCTTGGGACCAAAAATTTCTTTCAACATTGTGGTAAAGACTGCCAACTGATGAGGGTAATACGATAAACGAAATTCATTTGCTTCCATGCCAACTTGAATTATATAATCCATAGCAACCAGCGCCGGCCTGCCGCTTACGTATAGTACAGACGTTTTAATATCGGCCGTGTGTTTTGACTGGAAAGGGAAAATCAATCAAATAGGTTGAAAAATGACTTTAGGTATATGAATTTAGCTATGAAAATTAATTTGATGTGTTTTTTTTTCAAATGATCCAAACGGAGTATGCATATTGAGTTGTTGATTTTGTTCAAAACAATTTTTATGTAGAAAATTAAGAAATGAATTGAAGACTAGAAGTTAGAGGCGGTAGCTGAAACCTTTGAGTTTGCATCACTTGAAAATCAGGTGCTCCACTTACATTATAATATAAACTTTTAGCAGGCGTTTCTCCGGTATACATTATATGATCATAGTTCCTGTGATCTATGAGTAGCAGGCCACCAGGTTTAACACATTTTTCGAAATTGCTAATAGCTTGTTTTTGTTCACGTTGATCACCAAAAGAGTCCATCATATGCGCAAATGAATTTCCTAAACAAATAACTGCATCGAATCCATCCTTGATTATACCACGTATGTCATCGTAGAGTGTAAGCCAGTTCGCTTCTTCGATAACTGAAAACCGAAAACGTAAAAATCACGTTCACCTTTATTTAAATCACAAAGGTAAATTCAAATCCTAGAATATTAGCACACACGATTCACACCTCATAGCCTTTTCATTCACAATTTGATTCGAACAACACTATATTTGAAAGAAAATAATATTTCTCACTCCAATTATCAAAGGCAGGCTCTCTTCGGCGTTCCCATCGTTCTTTCAATGCATACTTCAACATTTTGTCTGATGCATCGGTCGAAACCACTTCAAAGCCTTCTTCAAGGAACATAATCGAATCCACCCTGCGGAAGGTTAAACTTTCAGTTAAAAATCACAGCCACTTTCGCTCAAACTTTAAAGTCTACCCCGTTCCGCACGCAACATCCAAGATACGTTTACATCCTTTACTCCTCAGCAATTCCACTATGAATTTCTTATAATTATCCGTTCGTGATTTCTTATCACCGATAAACACTTCCCAAACTTTGGCTGCTTTTCCATCGGCATATTGATCGCGTATCCCTTCGGCCGAGATCCCATCGGATCGAGAATGAAAAACACTATCTACTTCGGGCATACTGTTACGAAATACGATTTGTTCCGCGGTCAAAATGAAACTTCCTTGGAATTAGAATGGTTAGCGATATTTATAGGCTTTTATTCTCGGAAATAAATATTTCGCGTTATCGATAATGTTATCAACAAAAAATAAAACAACTTTCACACACCCCTGACTTTTTAACTTGAACTTGTATGGGTATGTGAACGCACGTATCAACTCGTCTTAGAAGTATGGCACGTAAATTCAAAATATTGTTATCATCAAAGCTCTTTACACATACATATAGTAGTTACAAAGTGGCACAATTTAATACGAACAATAATTTTTTTTATTAATTTTGCAGAAGTACACGGGATAACGGATAAAAACGGTTAAAAATGTTGAGTGGATCATTCATTAGAAAATGTGTTTCGTCTATTTTCTAAATTTAAGGATTCCCTACTTAATAGCTATACTTTGGCGTTATCATTTTAAAACACACGCCAACATTGTCACAAATAAAAGTATCTTCGTTTCATCAATCTAGTTTTGTTTTGGTTTTGTTTCTTGCCCCCCATAGTGATACAGCGACATTGATATCAATTTTTACTGATTCCGATGACATTAATTCTAAATTTAAGGTTACGTAATTGATAACGAAGATGACGGGAGCAATTTCCTTCTCTCGTGGGAAATTTACAAGTGAATGACGCAAAGTCAGTTACTATGTTTAAGTAAATATCAATGGAAAGTTATCTGAAGTCATTTGCCAGTTTAGTAGGAAATAATAATTAAATATTTTCAAATGGAACTTTGCTGTTTATGTACTTGAAATATCAGTTACTATAAACCAATAAAAAATAGTGTAAATGAATACTATGTTACTATATCGAAATAAGTCAGATTAGCGCAAAGCACTAACCAAAATATATGCAAAGATTAAAAATTATACCAGTTAAGAACGATGAATTTAATCTATTTGAACACAGATGGCGTACGCCAACATTTCAAGTGCAGGGTGGTTAATGTTATTTTAAAATGTGTATGACAATTTTCAATTAATAAACCATGAACAATCATAGTTGTAGCTTAACGTTCTATTTTTCTTTGAAAAATGTAAGGTGCACAGCTTAGGCATTGGAATAATCATTCAATCTAAATCGGTAATTTCAACATCTGTTTAGTTTAATCTCTGATTAGTGCAAATAAATAGAATATTGTCTAATAATAATAAACAAATAAATGGACCTTAGGGTGATATTAAACTAGTAAGCTAAATAATAACATAATTTAATAAAACAATAACATTTAAACAATAAAATCATAATATTTTTGTCATAATTTGTTAAATCTTCAACAAGCGCAATTACAGTCCTTTTGACGCAAAATTTAGCCATAAATACATTCATAATTTATAAGCTCAGTTGTTTATAATTTTTAAACATATTCTCTTTGGAATTGTTTTTGTGAAAAAAAAATTAAAAAAAAATTTCTACAATAAATTACTGAGCTTCAAGCTATATTCTCTCCAGTGGTGGCTCCTCAGAAGAGGCAAGGGGGGCAGTGCCTCCTCGGTAAAATTTACAAATTACGTATGCTAAATTAATCAATAAATAATATTTAAATTCATAACAAAACCAGCATTTTGCTCCCAAGTTTCCCCTGAATTTGTGCATATGCAAACATTTAGCTCATTTGAGAGCAGGGCCTCTACACAAGCAGCCGGGAAAAAACAATGCAAAATCAATCCTATACCAAGACCAGAGCACTGCCTCAGCGCAAAAAATAAAATAAAAAAACACAGAAATATATTTTGTACCCAAAGCACTGCCTCTGTGTAAAAAATAAAAAAAAATTATCCATCAATCCTAACCACCAACCGAGCACAACGAAATTGAAGGTAGAGAAATGAAAATGAGGCAGATTCACATCTGCCTCATCTATTGCATTTTTATCAATGAAAACGTTGTAGTTTATATTTTTCCGTCATTCATGAATGCTCAAATTTTCAAGCTTTCAATATCGTTTTAGCGTATTTGAAGAGGCAAGCCTCAAAAGCAGCGATGTAAGTGCTGTGTTGTTGTTTGACATGGGTAATTATTTTAGGGCAAAGGAGGAAAGTAATGGACAAATTAAGCACTATCGAAATTAATAATTCTGAGGTGCTATGCATTTTTATTTCGTCAATGCTTTGTATTCAGTTAATGAAACATTTACAAACTACCGAATTGAACAGTAAATAATTGATATATCAGGAGAATGAATATTATTATAAAGACATTTCCGAAAGAACCCAAAGATTTTATTTGTTTGTGTTTTGTCTGTATGCGCTAATTTTTGATTGGGTAATGAGGTTGATCTGTTGAATTTAGTTTACTGCCAGTGTAAAACGAGTACATGTTAAAGTTCAAAGTATTTTATCGTGCAGTTTAAATAGCATTAAAGAACTTTTCTTGAAAGCGTAAACTATTTTGCTATTATTGATTTCAATTATTGTCATGTAAATAATTTAATTTAATAATAGCTTTATTGTATTGATTGAACGGATTTAGAAATATTTACAGTGTTTGAGTTAAATCTAGAGTTTAGACATTGTCTTTACAGCTAAGTTACTAATAGAATATAAACTTAGAAATGATTTATTGCATATAGAATTACAAGTTATCTCAGATTAGGCAAAATTAGCTTAAAACATACTAGAAAACTTAAACTAAACTTAAGATAGTTTTTACAACTAAGGTCTACAAACTAGGTTAAAGAAATGTATTGGAGAATACACTACCTTAAGCACGGTTCAAGGATGCAATTAGTGCGTTAGTCGAACGTACACATTTATCAAGGAACTTTTGTTGCAGAGTAAGAGCTCTAGACTTGATTTTATTGACTTTTGCCAACTTGTGCAGACGAGTGGTGGAGAAGTAGTAGGGTTTGTTCAATATGATTTTGAGGCATTTATTTTGGAGTATTTGAAGCTGGTTAACATGAGAAGCTGCACAGTTAATCCATATTGGACAACCGTATAGGATAATAGGCTGCATCGCGGATTTGTATATTAGCAGTTTATTGTGTAGTGACAACTTAGACTTCCTGTTGATAAGTGGGTATAAGGAGCGTATGCTTTTCAATATTTTAGATTTGCTGCCTTCAGTGTGCGAGTGGAACGCTAATTTTGAGTCTAGATGGATTCCAAGATAATTAATGTCTTTTGACCAATTAACAATTGATCCAAGAACATTTATTTGCGAATTCGGTAGGTTTTTTCGTGCACGTTTTTTGTGAAGAAAGTTGCTTGAGTTTTATTTGAGTTTATTTTAATCTTCCACCTTTTACAAAATTGATCTATGAGAGATAATTGCTCCTGGAGATTGTTAATTATCAACGCTGGGTCAGCTTCGCTGGCGAAGATTGCAGTGTCGTCAGCATACATAGCAAAGTTGCAACGTGGTGATTTTTCGAGGTCAGACATGAAAACATTATACAGTGTGGGACTAAGGACTGAGCATTGGGGAACTCCGGCAGGTAAACCACATTTTTTTGATAATCTAAGTGTCTTTACATTAAAAGTGCGCGAGTCTAAAAAGGAATGGACAATTCTGCATAAGTAGGTGGGCAGTAAGCATTTAATAAGTTTGGAAAATAGGCCGTCATGCCATACTGTGTCATGTAAATCAATTGTATGTATAATAATAGTACTTAAAATGAGTTTTATGATGACTCACAAGTTATTCCATTCAATCAATAAACTTATCCAGAACGTAATTATTTAAAAATAATAGAAAGCCAGCCCCAGAGCTCAAAGGCAGTAGAGCCAGTAGGAATGTGAAGCGTTCATTTAATATAAAGTGTTTTAAAATTTTTTCAAATAATGTAAGTACTATTTTGAAATAAAAAAATAATTATTTAGAAAATCTAAATGGCACCTTATAAAACGTAATTAAGCTCACTCAACGAATCAAAATCCTGATGAATGAAGGATGTGATATGAAAAATAAATTAAAACATTAATCGCTAAAATGGTTTATTTACTTTAATCATGTCTGTACTTGCCATTTAGAGGTCACAATAAAGCAGAAGTGTGTAATGTATTTGGATAGACAAAAACGTCGGCTAAATGAATTTCACAAAATGAGCTTTTGAGCATCATGGATATAACTCAGTCTCTGATTTTTCAAAATATGTTTCATCACCTTTGTTTGAGTGCATGCGGTCCATTTATGATCTATTCCTCAGCCGAAAAAAACTTAAAAGTAAAATCTTGTTTTGTACGTTAGTAAAATAATCATGAAAAGTTACTATTATATGTTGATAAGCTAATCATACATAATAAAGATAAATTAAACAATTCTGGCCGCTTTAGTAATTATTGAGATGCCATTTAACGCGTTGAAAAGATTTAAAACTAGTTTTCGAAATATCATGCGTCAACACGATTATTGGAGCTATCGCTACGAAGTATTGAAAAACATTTTTTCAAGAAATACCAAAAGGTAGCAAAAAAAATTTTGCTGTCAAATAAAATGATTCTACAGCGTAGTTTACATCGTATTTCATTACCTCACCTCAAAGCCCCGCAATATGAATTCGATATTATATTATTATAATATTATTTGACTTTGCTCGAATGATTCTTAAATTCACTGCCTCCCTGTTTCTAAATGTCACGACCCGCCACTGATTCTCTCATTTCAAAATGTTAAATTTAGCAATCATGAGAGATACAAATCGTTTGCTTTATAAAGTGTTGAATGGAATGCACACGTTTCTTTCTTTTAATTAAGACGTTAAATGGAACGGAGAGGACACATAGCATAACTTCAAATGTATGGATACTTGGACGGATAAAGTAGCTTCAAAGCTACCAAATGTGTACAGTCAAATTACTTGACGGAACACAGTATTGCGGCCAGCTCACCACAACGGAGGAAACGGTAGTTTATTTTTGGGATTAAAATAGAAACGAAGCAACTTAGAAGGGTAATGCCGCAACAAAAAATCTATATTGGCCGCATTTTCCTAAAACAAATCAAGATAACCTGAGCAACCTCCTAGAGTTTTCATATACAAATCTTCTTGTTCCTTAATAAAGGGTGATTGCTATCCACTGCCACGAGACACAAGCTTTAAATACCCTGACATAATTTCCCTTCCACTTTCACATCTTTTATATGTAGTCGATTTAAAAAACTCAAGCGCACCTGGACCGCTAGAAATACTAATGTTCGATGAACAGTAGAAGAATCGTGCAGATTTTAAGCGCAAGTTCTACCAAACGTGCTCCAACCTGTTTCGAGTGCAAAATCACTTTGATCTTTACAATGCATTTAAACTCATAGGGTGGAAAGGTTTTCAGAATTTTTAAGATTAAGGAAAGCCAAACAGCAAAACTTTGAAAGCAGCATAACATAACATAAACATAAAAAATGCTCAGTGCTTGCAACACTTTACCACTAAAAGTCTCCCACAATTGCCTCACGTCAAAACCAAATAAATCTATCGTTCTCCATTTTATCCGATGATTTCGTCGAAAGTTACAGAGATAGAAAAATGTTAAGTTTAAAAAAAAACGAAAGATGTTTAGAACCAAAAAATTCCTAGAACTTAGAAAATTTCAACATTGGTAACTTATTTTCATTGTAAATGTTCGCGATATCAATACTTAATGTAAGTATTTATTGATACGAAAATAGCAAAAAAACGCCTCGCGCTGGCAGCCCTTTGCTAGCATCATTACACCTGTCTTTTATTGAAATCAACCTACACTGCGAATTTCGTTTTGATCCGATGACTGCATTGGAAGTTTAAGGAAATTTAAGGTTACCAGTCGCAAAAGTTTCAAATTTTCGAAAACTTAATATTTGTTTTTTATTGTCACTACAAGATCATTACCGTTAGAAAATTTTACAACAAAATCGCTTAATAAAGATACTGCCAATAAAGGCAAAACCAAAAATAGCTGGCAGATTCCTTCTAAATACTGTCTATAATAAGTTCCATTTATCGTATGAAATTAGTTTTGATTTCATGACTGCACTGGAAGCTATAGGGCAAAAAGCTTTATTTTCCTGAACGAATTTTCGAAACCCAAGACACCAAAATTACCATAGCTGGCAACACCAATCGATTTTTTCAACCAAATTTCTACCAAACACGGTTTAGAGAATTCATAGGGCATAAAGCAGTTTTTGTTTCTATGTAATTTTTCAAGATGGTACCCTGGCACAGAGTTATCCGCATTTCCAAACCGCTTCTATCAGATTTGGTCCTACTCAATACCAATTCAGTCGGTGAATTTCATTTGTTTCTGATAATTGGATCGTGAGTTCTCGTGAACAGAAGTTTTTGATGCTTAAAATATAGGTAAATTGGAGAAGGGTACCGTTCTTGTCCGATGTGAAATATAAAAAAAAAATATTTGGTTGCATAGACAATGCTTAAGATTTCTACATGAGTTGGTTTTTATTGAAAAAGATGAAAAATTTTCAGGAGAGTCGATGGTTTGTAGGTTTTCACTTTCAATGCCAGCCGTAGCTGCAGCATTGCCAGCACATTCATAAAAAAACTACACGAGTCTTTAACTTACTAACAAAAATATGTCCTATAAGTTTCATAATGATTTGATAATCCGGTCAAAAGTAATCGCAATTCAAAAATTTTCAAATTCTCCCAATCTCATTTCAGGCGCCTAACGCACACATAGGGTTAACATATTCAAAAAAATTATCATATTCACATTTAGAACACGTTCGAAATTCATCCCATAAACTTTATTTTTGCGAAAGTTATTTGTTGACAGAAAAATAGGTATATTTAAAATATCACTAAAATGGCCGGCGACGCCAAAAGGTTAAAGATTATAAACTCTTTGTGAGACCTGGCACTATTCTGCGTATACACCAATGTATCCTGAAAATTTCAGTTCAATCGGATGGCGCCTGAGATTTTTTCACTGAAATTTTTTGATGATATATATATATATATATATATATATATATATATATATATATATATATATACATATATATATACATATATATATATATATATATATATATATATATATATATATATATATATATATATATAAATAAAAACAAAATAAAATAAACGTGAAAATTCAGTTTATTGTTGCACTTATCGGGTCTGTGCCCTCTTATAGCCCAGTCAAATTAGCAATCAACCTCGGAATGAGAGATAATAAGCTGAATTTTCGTATTCACCTTGATTTTGGGGTTCTCAAAGTTGCCTCAAAAGTCTCATAAAATCTCGTGTCTGCGTCGTAAGTTATTCAAGGTCAAAGATGAGAAAAAACAGTTTTTCACGATTATCTTGGTTTCTATCGCTCCAATGATGTTAGCATAGTTGTACCGCATACAATTTGCGACAAATTTTAATTGAGACTATTTTTCATACGCTCAACCGTTTTCGCGAAAGAGGGCGGTGAGCGCGCAGCTCTCAGCCATACGTACTGTAATGCAAGGTCAACCATGAATATGTGTGAATACTACCTTAAATTTTGAGTTATTTGTACTATTTATCAGTTAATACATTATATTTAATAATATTTTACATATTTTTAATATATTCATTTAATAATATTCATTTAATAATCGCGAAAAACTGTTTTTTCTCACCTTTGACCTTGAATAACTTACGATGCAGACACGAGATTTTATAAGACTTTTGAGACAACTTTTAGAACGCCAAAATGAAGGTATATACGAAAATTCAGCTTATTATCTCTCATTCCGAGGTTGGCCCCTTTTTTATGCTAAAATGACTGGGCATGGGCTATTATATAATTTTACGAAAGTGAACATCGTGAGTTTTTATCCTTAAAATGTTGTTTATTGCATTCGAGCCTGGTCATCATAAGAAAGCCGGTAGCGACTTGCAACCTAACAGGCACTAATGTACTTTTATTGGTCGAATTGGTCGAGAAATGTACGTTGACTGGTCGAAAAAGGTACATTAAGCCCACCATCTTTTTACGTTAATTGCTTTTGCGACCGGCCTTCTATATGACAGCTAGGATTCGAGATAGGGGTGTGGCGACATTGTTTTCATTTTGCACGCGAAACAATAACAACAACATCCAGATTACGAACACTTGTCAATTCAGTGGAGATCGTACTCGTGCAATCTGTGGAACGTATTTAAACAGTTGGCTGTAGTGATAAATTCCCTAAAATGCCCCTGTCAATCTAGCAACCAGGAAACATTGAAACGGATAAATATGATTAAAAAATCAATGTTGTCAATAGATTTCTCATCTTATGAGTCGGAATATTCTTCGATTACGTTTTAAAAAGAAATAAACCTGATTCGAATTTTCTAGGAAGACATTTGTTATTTCGAAATTTGAATTTTTGAAACCCACTGCAGCCAACCAATTAGGAATGAAATAATTTCGCATGCTACTCCGGGTTGTTTTTTATGCATGCAGGATACCTACTACACTCTGGATGTAAAAAAAAAAAACGCAGCTTTAGTTGCTAGGACTACAAAAAACAAAAGTAGAATGTGAAGTAGAATGTGAAGCAGAATGTAAAGTGTGTGCATTGTATATTGGAATGTAGTGTGAGTCTGTAAATGTAATAGGTTCAAATGAAAACAATGTCGCCACAATACTCCCTTGCCAGCGAATGCTAGGAGAGTTAAAAAGGTAAAAGGAGCCACAGTTAATTCTAGGACGTCGGTGGAGCAGTGGATCGTCCAGCCCGAGAGACAAACTATTTGAATCGTACTTGTTTGCTGTTGTGCTATTGTTTAGCGAAGAGGAATCCCGTTTAACATGATGTAGGGTAGTAAGTTAGTTTGGCTAGTTCAGGGTAGTATTCCGTGAAGGATGACGAGTAACAGGGTTTAAGTCTGTCAATAGGCGCGTTTTTTTGCTCCTCTATCTAGCACAGAACAGAACAGACGCATTGGAAACAACAACACTCCTGTCCCAGTGAATTCACTAGTACAGAAATTATGTTCTGCAAAGGTAGTTCACATGCTGGACTATAGAATGTGCTGATAGAAAACAAAACCTCGTCAGAAGTTGCCCATTTTGCCGCGATTTTTCAAGGTTATGTTGAATGTTTTGGTAGTTAGCCCTCATAATGTGTAGAAAGTTAAAAGAGGTAATTTTCTGTTAGTTCTTTTTATATTTTCTATCGATTGTGGTAGTTTATACTCATTATTTTCTCTCTTTATTCTCAGCTGTTTGGCGCTAACCCAGCGAATACAGCAGCCTATAGAAAGTTTAACGAATGCATCAGTTGCCCTGTGATGGATCGTTTTTTTTTTTTGCGCCATTATTCTATTCTGTTCTGTACCGGAGCAAAAAACCAACGAAGACACATGAGCATGAGTCGGGATACTTAAATATGACTATTTTCTGTTTTGAGAGGTCTGTAGCATCAGCCGGGCGAAGTTTCGCCATTAAATTTGAGAGTTTCGTGGCGAACTCTATTTGGCTGGTCTTCTTAGGATTCACCGGAATGAAATCACTAGGACGCCCAGGGTTTTCTCCGTAAAGCTGTCGGCTTTATGAGCCATGATAGTCGACTTGAGTGTACGATGTCATCGCTCGAGAATCCCGTTAGCTTGAGGATGATAAGCCGTAGTTGGGTTGCATATGGAGCCCATGTTTCCATTGAGTTTTTAAGAATGCTTTGAAATGACTTGCATTTAGGCTAACAACTTTGTTTACAGTTAGACGACGAGTATGAACATATTGGTATGTGTGCGTGTATGTTTTTGTTTGTTTTATGGCTGTAGGCCATTTAAGAGCATTTGGTTTCAATATTGATTTTGACTTTCCAGGAAAATAAGGGGAAAATATACACTTCTTAACGATTCTAGTACATGCTGAGCCAGAAGAAGTTTTGTTAACAGGGTCGCTTGAAATAAATTTTGATTGTTTATTGTCGGAAGCATTATTTGACGCTTCTAATACAACACATACGAAGAGTAGATTCGCTAAGTAAATAAAATGATCGATAATAGATGCACTAAAAGAAGGGAAAACCAAGAAAACAAGGCTGATGGGGGGCTCACACTGTGCAACTGAATCAGGGTACTTAAAATAGTTGCGTGTTTCTTCACATTGCATTATTTTTCAAAAATAGTGACTCTGGAGACAATTTATTCTGCTCAAAACATGTTTTCTACATTTATTTCTGTCTCCGTTTCCGAGTTTTTTTGTAAATTTGACTATAAACATTACTTACTTTCTTACAGTGTCACTTTCTATTCATACACTCTAATATTTATTTTTGCGTCTCAATAACTCTTAAGAGCATAAGCCCATCACTGGAATAACTAGAGAAACCAATTTTTCCCGTTATGCACACGCAAATAATGTACAAATGGGATTCGCCGGACCCACATATGAAAATGTAATTTAAAATACCTTATTTTCAATTGTTTAGCTTAAAAAAGTTGCACCACAGTCAAAACCACATCTATCATTAAAACATAAATATTTTTCCGGACATTTTTTAAAGCATACTAAACAATTATGCAGCTCATGATGTGAATGAGTGGATTTCATTTCATCCAGTACAAATGAATATTTGGTAAGTAAATCCAACTACCTACCCTGGAATACTTCAATCAACCCTGACTGTAACATATCATCAGTAGAAATTCCAATATCAACAAATATATAATTTCTTGAACTAAATTCCATGGTTCACATCAATCTCGTGCCAATTACTTCGGAAATCAGAATCAAAAATTTCACTATCGTCAGTATTTGCAAATCGCAAATTGTTTTGTCGTTTGTCTATAGCTGTATATCTTCTTAAGTTTATTAAAATTAATTTGATTACCAGATGTTTCATATGCGAATAGAATAGCGCTTCAGCAGAACTTTGACTTATGACGCTGTTTGGTTACTGAGAGGAATTTTGAGATTTTTTTTTTTTATTAATCTTTGAGTATGGGAGCTTAATTTATGCCTGAAAATGGTGAGGCATGGAGTGTTTTTTTATTAAAAAAAAAATATTTTGAACTCACATAGTGATAGTTTAAGTCTGTTTCATACTAGGCAGCTCAAATGGAGGGTTATCGGGAGTTAATGATTTCTCTCTTCCTTACATTATTTTTCTATAAATACTCATGTAGCATATAAGAAACAAATAATGTTTGTCCTTTTATTTATGTTCACAATATTTATACTTATTATTGGATACAATTGCATTAATATGAACATAGTCCTCAAAAGTAAAGTTTAAAACTTCATATGTGAGCGTGAAAATTGGAAGCTGGATTTAGTTGAAATACATATATATACCTTAGTCTACTAGTTCTTATAAATTAAATCATTTCAGGAACAAATTTCACTTCGTCTTTTGAATCTGATGAATATAGTACGTCGGGACATCGACATCCTTCAATAGCTTAAAGTCACCATAAATCGTATGGGGCGCATTGCTACCAAATTCATTTTTTAACAGCTCACTAAACGAACTAAGTGTATGCGGATGGAATACAAAATTCAATTCAGTAATATTGCTTCCTTCACCAATCAGGTAATCACGAGTAACCGTTTGTGGTTTTTCATCTTCATAATGAATTTTGGTATTTATGCGAATTGGTGTTTGGTGAGTCGCCTGTAATGAATTTTTTGAAATATTAAATTTGATTGATTTTGAATAAAATTGGAAGTTTGTGCACATAACAGAACAACTTTCACTTACGTTGTAATACACATTGTTACTGTAGTCTGATTCCGATGTATCTCCAATTTTGATAAGTTGATCATAGTTTCGATGGTCGATTACTAGTAATCCACCTGGTTTTAAACATTTCATGAAATTTCTCACTGCCTTTTTTTGCTCTCGCTGATCACCAAACGTATCGAGAAGATGTGAAAATGAACTTCCAAGACAAATAATTGCATCGAATCCTTCACCAATGTATGGCTTAATGTCTTCGTCAATTGTCACCCAATTTGCTTGTTCGATTACTGTTAATTTTTTAAAAAAATATTGAGTGAATAGATTTAACAGTTTTTATCATTAGTTCAAAATAGATCATTTTCTGGTCAAAGAAGCATATTGTCACACAAACAATCATCAATAACATAGAGTGTACAAATTACATGCGATTTAATTTCAAACATCGAGCATTCACCTTAGGGGATGTAATGGGGGAAAAATTAAGATTACGCTAGCCATTGATAAACTGGGAAAAACCCATTACTTTTTTCATTATTTACCTGCAATAATTAATTATTTCTTGAAAGTATTTTACATAATGGACTCAATACCGCGTTTTAAAAATATGTCCACATTTGGCCCACGCTGGGCGCAAAAGTTTTCTCTACGCCAAATTGAACAAAACCGAAGAGACTCTAAACGCAAAGACTACGAAGGTCAAAAACAACTCAAATCAATAAAATTTACAAAGTTTCACTTGCATATACTTCACTCGCTTTCATTTTTTAAGAAAATAAGCAAGCGGGAAAATCAGTAGCTTATCTTCTTCTTGAAAATATCGGGTTAATTCTCTCACTCACACATGAATGTAACCTATTTCATATAATAATCACTACCATCAAAACATAAAACGAAAACTTTACTCACTCCACTTATCGAAAGCTGGCTCGTTACGTCGGTTCCATCGTTCATTATAAGCAGATTTCAACATCTGATTCGAGGCATCAACCGAAACAACTTCAAATCCTTCCTCAAGCAAAACTATTGAATCAACCCTTTAAGCACAGTTAAAATATCAAATAAAACATTACTAGCCAAAGCAGTATCATCACACCACTTACCCAGTTCCGCATGCTGCATCCAATACCCGCTTGCATCCATTCTTCCTCAAAATATCCACCAGAAAATTCTTAATATTCTTCGCTCTAGTCTGTCTGTCACCAACAAAAATATCCCAAATTCTTGCTGCTTTGCCATCGGCATATTGGTCGTAGTTCTTTTTAATAACAGTTTCCTTCCCAGTACCTTGGCTCTTGGCCTCAGCGTATTTAGGTGCAAACTCAACAGCAGCAACTTCTGGCATCTTACTCGATTTAAGAGGACAAACTGACTGACTGATCTATTAATTTCAACACACTTATTTATAATACCTTCCGAGTCATTTCGATCGTGACGGTATAGTGCTGGTAACTTCGTGACCTCATGATGAAAATCGAAAATAAATTGTGAATTAGAATGGAATTGCTCTGTCATATGCATGTGATCTCTGTACCCGAACACGTGATTTTCGTAATATTTGATAATACAAACGTACAATTAATACGGTATGAATATTATCAACCCCGGATTTGAGCAGCATTCGTGGGATGGGTACAGTGCCCAGTTGGAGGCAAAAACACCAGCTCTCATAATTTTGCAAAACGTGTCCACTTACTGATAGGAGCAGTAATTAAGCAGCCAAAACTACATACCAACAAAATTAAAAAAAAATATTACATTGTAGGAGGAAACTGAATACACTGAATAGCTAAATTTTAGGAATTCCGTTATTTTTATTAGAAAAACAATGAATATTTTGGTTAGCTCAATGGTTCATGATTCGTGGAAAAATTTAGGGAGTAAAGACTAGATTTTTGTTTAAGAGAAGAAAAATGATTTCCAGTTTCATACAATGTCTCGTTGCAGCAAAGTATGTGAGGTTGATAGATTCTAATTGAAAACTCACTTTTTGGTTTTAGAAAAAATTCTTCTTGATCGTTGCTAAGAGTCCTAGAAATTTATTTAAAAATACTATTTCCTAAGAACTTTTTCTTGAAAGGCGTGCGGGCTTTGCTCTTGAATCTTTGTGGGTAGCTTGTTGAGGGTGGAGCGTGAACGTCTTACGTCTTGGTTTAGTGTAAAATGCACGATGTAATGAGCAACGGAATATGAAATGTCAAAAGAGGAAAAATTAGGCACTTGGTACAGCCAATTCAAAGATAAAACCATCCACCGTTAAATTAATGATCAAGTGAACTGTATGAATAGTTGTGTAAAAGTCAACATGCGCTAGCTGGGCAATGCATCCTTCGCACAACCGTTAAAAAATGAAAATCTTTCAATAAATCATGGTGTCAAATCTCCACGATGGCGAAGACATCCTCATTGAACAAGAACAAAGAGAAACGAAAAATTCGGTATCAGAAGTTGCTTCCGCGTTCAACAGAAAAGAAGTAGACTAATCAGGCGGAGAAGAATCATCAAGTGTAGATGAAGATATTTCAGACCTGTCCTTGAGTTAATTATTGAAGACATCTTAAACCAAAGAATAATTCAAAAGAGCATGCTAAAATACCATGCATACACAATTTTGAAAATGTCGAATCACACCTTCAGTGGCAGGACTTCTACCATATTGGATGAGTTTACTTAAAAAAAAGAAAAAGAACTCAAAACTATTCAAAGCTACACATATTTCTCATGCAAGAAAACACCATTCACAAAACCAGGCCCTCTACCATTTACTCTTTCAACAAAAGGAACAACAAAGAGAACCATTCAACGCCGATGTTATAGTTGTCAAAACTTTGGTCACTCTTCAACGGTCTGTTAAATGTGACAGAGCACCAACCGATTAGAATAAAAGTTGAAATGTGTGAAATGGTGAGCTCCCGGCAAGTGATGGTAGTTGGCCCAAAACATCATGAAGTATTTTGTTAGCTCTTGATGACTCCAATTCATTCTCCGATCAAACAAATTATAAGCTCTAAACTCCTACTCGCTCAACAAACAGGAGCAAATGGGACAGTTTTTCATCATCCAAATATATATCTTGATACTATAAGGAAGAACATGATGGATAAAATGATCCAAAGTATGTCCTCTGGCCAATCTTCTTTAGCACTATAACACCCTCTCAAATAATACTTAGAGGTGACCTCAATTCACATAATCGCCGTTAAAGATCCATGAAAACTAACCTATCAGAAAAAAATCTTCGCATCTCATTGATACCATTCAGTTTACACAATTCTTATGTGCCCACTCAATTCGACATGATACAAACTCATTTCAAGCTGGGAAATACATACTTAGAGCCGGTAAACGTTGAACATTTGCCAAATTTTGTTTAGTTGGTTATAATTGTCAAAGTTTTGTTCTACATGAAATAACTGCCATGGACAGCATCGGTGCGTCGAATATGGTATCATCATCGTCATCATCGTGCCACAATAACCCGACTTTGGGCCTTGGTCGCCTGGATTGTTCTCCTCCAATTATCTTGGTCACGTGACCGCGTTCTCCAATCTTGGATTCCCAGTAGTGGCTCGGCGTCCGCACATACTAAGCTCTTCCAACGAGCTCTCAGTCTTCCTCGTAGTCTCGCTCCGTCGACTCGTCTTCCGTTCATAACTTGTTTCGGCATGCGATCGTCATCCATGCGTTGTACATGCCCTGCCCATTGTATGCGTTGTAGTTTGACGATTTTGGAGACTCCCAGCTGATTGTATAGTTCCTACAGCTCATTGTTGTACCAGATGCGCCGTCCATCTCGGTCATGAACAACCCCGAAAATCCACCGTCGAACTTCCCGTTCAAATGTGTCAATCATATTTTTGGAGGCTTGAGTCAGGTTCCATGTTTCGCCGCCATAGCACAGCACAGGTTTTATGATAGTTTTAGAAACGCGGAGCTTAGTGTTTCTGTGCACATACTTCGACTTAATGGAGAGCACCGATAATCGGGAGGACCGAGACGAACGTCTTATTTGCTAATTGTATCCGTCCCTTGATTTCGTCAGTTTCGTTGGTTTAAACAAAGTTGTTCACGAATTTGATACTTAGGAGGTTCCCCACGTTGATGGTTGGGTCATATCATAGATTGCATCATAGCTTTCGTTTTGTCCTTGTTGACTCGTAGTCCAACTTCCTTTGCTGCGGTGTCAAGTCTAAGCAGAAGTTCTTCTGCATCGGTCAGTTTTTGAGCCATGATGTTAATGTAATCCGCGTATGCTGCCAATTGTGTCGACTTAAAAAGTAGCGTGCTGCTGGTGTTCAGGTTCATTGCCCAAATAGCGAACTAAAGTTCATTGCCCAAATAGCGAACTAAAGTGCACGCTCTTCAACGTGGGCGCTATTCCATCGCCCTGATTCAGACCAACCAGAGTTTTAAAAGGATCTTTCAATCTGTTCTGGATCCGGACCTGCGAGACGGAGTTGGTCATCGTCATCTTTATGAGTCTCAATAATTTGATCGGTATACCAAATTGTATAGTGCGCCTCGGTCGATGCTGTCATATGCTTGTTTCAAGTCGACAAAGGTTTTTTTTAAAGTTGACAAAAATTCTCGACCTCTGCTACCAGCTGTTCGCCCTCTGTTGGTAAAATTTCCCGGCTGTGGTGCATCAAGTCGAGTTTACTCCAATTCACTATGTAGCCTGTTTGTTCAGTTACCGCTGAATATTACTATTAAATTGTAATTGTTTTTTGTAAAATAGTATTTACCGAACGTAGTGCGTGCGTGCTGTTCACGCACAGCCAGTAAGCTATCGTCTACACCAAAAGCTGCTCGTGTGCTGAACGTGAGCAAGTAGAAGAACTGTACGCGGGCTGTGTATAAGTTGCATTTGAGACACGAAAATGTTTGCAGATTTGGATGCAATGCCCTCTTCGCGAGCAGACGCACTTGGTGTGGATTTTTTGATTGCTCGTCGAGCTGCTTCCTTACTTTCCACTCTCAGTTGGAAAGCGGACGTGCAAAATGACACAGTATGGAATGGACTAATAAATTAGACATTAAATTAATCAATAATGGTATATCCTATTATCTAGGATAACTTTAATAATGGTTGTAAAAGTCCAAGGAAAAAAGAAGATTTTTTATATTAAATTACGAAAAATTATGCGGTGTGGTGGAACAGAAGGAGGAAGGATGTGAAAGATGGTAAAAGGACAATCAGATATAAAAAGAGAGGATAAAATATTCAAAATTAGAGGGCAAAATACGTGTAGAATCGCGAGAACCACTTAATTCATCAATCAAATCACTTAGTACAATACTCACTCAGTACTCACACAGTAAAGCGTCGTTTTAAATGAAGTCGAACCCAACTTCGTGATAAATTTCAATTTTTGCAAGTTTTACATAATATTATGTAGGATGCTCCACGAATAACTGCTTGAATGCTCCACTTCTTCATCGAAATTCATTTTGCACATTCTCGAAGACTCGTCTCTTCATATACTGATATAAAAATCCTGATTGGAAAGCAAAGAAGCAATGCGCGTACAGAACGCGCGCACAGAAACAAACGTCTACGCTAAAAGTCCTAGCGAACAAGCTTCTTTTCTGCTTGCGTATTTACTGTGGGCGTTGCGGATGGAGAGCGTGTACATTATTCGCATTTAGCTTGTATACAAGCATCAATGACTTAAAATCTTAGCGCGAGCTGTACGCAAGCTTTAGTGCACACGAGCCTTAAGGCGACATAGCACCTTCAAGTTGAAAAAAAAATGTTATTTTCAAAGGCTTGTTTTTAATTGAATTAAAAGACATATCTTAATGAAACTTTTTACACATACTTTATATGTCTTAGACTACATAAACAAAATTGTTAAAAATGTTTTGTGGCCCCCTGTCGCCTGTTACAATTTTTTGAAAAATACACAAAAAAAACCTGGCGTGCATGATAACTGCCCTCAGGAAAGTCTGAAAAAAAAACGGGGTTTTGATCAGCATCAAAGCGGCCTTGGAATGAACTAAAAAAAAAAATTTGGTTGAAAAATAACAAAATGGCGGCGTTTTTTCGAAAATCGAGGTTTTTTTCCCCCAAAAATCGGCTATAACTAAAAAAGTTTAATTCTGATTTTTTCATCCGTAGTTCATTCTGAGCATTAATATGTACATATTAACGTGTTAAAATTTCAAAACGATTGGATAATATTGTTTTTCTTAATCATGCACGCCAACTTGAAAAACGTTGTTTCGAGAAAATCACGTTTAAAGTTAAAATTCAATATTTTTTGCAATAAATCTTATCGAAAATTAATCTGCGATGCTTGGACCATACAATACACCTTCTTCTTGCTCATACTCCTCCTCTTCTAAAGATTTTTGCTCCCTTGGAGCAGTTCTGGCCTCTTTAGATGCCTCAGTCGAGTGTTTTTCCGCCTGGTTAATTCTTGCAGCATCTCTATGCTCTGCTTGTTCTAGCGCACATTGGCCAATTGTAATTCCCATGACTTGCATTATTTTCAAGATAGCCATAAATCCTTCATTAAATATACATACAGAAATATTTGCAGCCATATTTAGTACGTTTTTCCCACAAAAAGTATGTTTGGGGGCCAAATTCCAAACACAAAAATTATAGCTTTCGTTATTATTCTGCGCAAAATTGCCCAAGCAACGCTTTAATAAATCTTCTGATGATAAGTCATCATAAATAGGCTTTAAAATTTCTTGTACCTCATCATCTAAAGGTGGAGGATGTTTGAAATTGTTTAATGCATTATAACCCGCTGCCTCCGCCTTGCGCCAGTTACACCAAGTTGTTTCTCCAACAGGACAATAACAGTGTTGAGGGTTCTCATCAGTTGAAATTTTGTGGTAATATGCTGCCCAAATTTCCTTGCGCATATTTTCATCTGAATCAGGATTTCGTCGTATAGTTAGGCCATAATACGTGGCTAAATTTTTCATTAATTTTGGTGTCAGGTCAACTTTTTTCGGACCATATTTTGGAGATTCTACTCTTTTTTTAGAAACATCTTTTACAGCTATTTTTTTATTTTTTTGTCAAGGCTAGCTTATTTTTGCTTCTTTTAAAGGAAATGACTCATTTATCTTTGTCTACACTTTGGCTTAAGTCGATGTAGCGATATAGCGAAGTGAACGAAAATCATAGAAAAAATGATATTGGGGCGCTTCGCTATATATACTCATAAAATTTTTTTTATTTTAGAATTTCAATTTTATATTATTAAAATCATGTTTTAAAACCTTCATTCTAACATATTCAATCAAAAAACAAAAATCGATTTTTTAAAAATTTGGAGGTGCTACGTTGCCTTAATTTAGCAGCTCAATATGAATTATGACACTGCAGTCTTATCAATTGCACAATAAAACCTTCTTTCAACTAAGAAATAGTTTAGGGATGAGTACTGGCAGATGACTTGGAGAAAATCATTGACAGGTGCCCTCATTTTTGTCATTTCTCATCACCAGCTATTGTAGTCAAAAAACGGATCAGTTCGATGTCTATACAACACAGAAGTGCAAATTGTACGCTGTTATTCTTTATTAATCTCAGAAAATTTATGGGTCCCAATATATACCCTGCCTGTTAACCTTCTTGATTTTGCGATGGTGTCCCCACACTGTTGACTAAGCAGTCTGAAGACTGTTTGCTACTTCTTGGGCAATCAGTTTGGGATCCATCTCGACCAGTGATTTTCAAGCATCATAATCGAATTCTACGAATCATCCACTTTGATCACTTTCGGAAAGCCCAAACCACCGTTGAGAAATTTCCTAAACCAACGCCAGCACTTATTTACTTTGAGTACGTCCCCATACACATCACCAACTTTTATTGTTGGTTGCAATTGCGTAAATATTTTTTTGATGGTTTATTATCCGCCATTTTGCACCGGTGTTATAAAAACTTTAGTTTTTGTTGTGACAAATAGTCAAGACTATGTGTTACAGCATAAAGCAATAACAAAGGTACAAAGCAATAACAAGTAAATACCCTGAATTTAGGTTTAAAAGCTAAAGCTAAAGTTTATTTTCCTAAATAAAAATAATTGTTTACTTATGGGTACCCCGTATATCTTCGTCGGTCATTGGTTCGAGTCTGATCACAATCGTTCAGTCATTTAATCTAGATTGAATTAAAATAATTCGTGGCACTAATCCTTCAAACGTAACCATTGATGAAAAAAAAAATTCGCTTGCCTGACTTCCAGAATATGCAATTTGAGTTGAGGTGGAACAACTATGCCTCCATTTACTGCATTCCGTAATTAATTTAATTTTCAAATTCAACCAAGAATACTTTGTGTTTATTAGCTCGCATGCAACGTGTTTGATTGTTATAAAGAAATGAAATGTGTTTGTGTGATAAGAAAAACACAAGTGCATTCATTAATATGCATTATTTGCGAATTTCACAGTGCAGCTTATACATTTCTATGAATTGCTATTATTTAAAATAAATTCTTTTATTAAAACATCATCTATATATACGAGGATGATGATGATTTTAATGCAAGAATAATGATTTAATGCAAGAATAATGATTTTAAACAGTATTTCAAAAAAATTATTTTTTTCGGTTATTAAATTATATTTATATGTGTATAATAATTTGAGCTTCTTCACAGTACAAAACCAAAATATTTATAACAAATAAATAAAAATTACATTAGTCACTCTCAAAAGTGATAACGATTTTTCGACAATCCTTATCATTGTATCATGTTTTTAAAAATTTTCGCAAAATCACTATCCGCTACCAAACTCATCTTTTTCGCGGTCAGGCGATTTAAAAAAAAAACCATTAGATAATACACGTTTAATCTCCGTACTATGTTTGATGATATACATATATTTGAATATTTAAACGAATAGCATTATCAGAAAATTGTTTAATTTGCTTGAGCCAGTGTAACGAACGGGTAGCAAGATGCCAGAAGTCGAGTCTATATTTAAAAACCAACAACAAAACAACGGAGGCTATGACCAGTATGCTGACGGGAAGGCTGCAAAAATCTGGGATATTTTCGTTGGTGATACCGAGACCAGAGCAAAGAATATCAAAGGATTTCTGGGTGGCATTTTGAAGCAGCGAGGATGCAAGCGAATTTTAGATGCAGCCGCTGGCAATGGGTAAGTTTTATTAGTCATATTTAAGTAGCCTGGGGTTTTATCTGATTGTTTTTAGTGTTGATTCCATAATGCTGCTTGAAGAAGGATTTGATGTTGTGACCGTCGATGGATCTGATCATATGTTGCAGCCAGCATACAAGACAAGATGGGCACGACGAAAGGAACCCGGTTTCAAAGATTGGGGTGAGAATTTTTTTTCGTTTTGAAGGATTCACTTATTTGAAGTTTGAAAAACTTCTTTTAATAATAATAGGTTAATTATTTGTTTTAAGAGTGATCAAGGGTGTAAATTTTTCGATTTCCAGTAATTCAACAAGCAAACTGGTTGACGATTTGTGACGATATTTCATCACATATTGGCGAGGGATTCGATGCAGTTATATGTCTTGGCAATTCGTTTTCACATTTACTTGATACTTTCGGTGACCAGCGGGAGCACAAGCAAGCATTTACCAATTTCCATAAACTACTGAAACCTGGTGGCCTACTGGTGATTGATCATCGTGACTATGAACCGATTTTGAAGGCTGGTGATAGTTTAGAGACTCAGTACCATAATAACGTTTACTACAATGTAAGTATCTGATGTTAGAGTTCATATTAAATTTTTTTTTTGTAATGATAAGATTGCAGCCTTAAAAGCCATTTGATTAATTTTTATTAACTATCTACAAAAAATTTTAAATTACATTTCCGAATCAAAAACTTTCATGAAAACCACTTACAGGCTAGTGAAAACACACCCATTCGAATTAACACTAAAGTGCACTACGAAGGTACCAAACCAAAAATGGTAACCAGAGACTATATAATTGGCGAAGGAGATGATATAACTGAACTGCATTTCTCATTCCACCCGCATACATTGACACAATTCACAACGAATTTGAAGTCTGTATTTGGAGAAAGTACTCAACATGATGTCTACGGAGATTATAAGCCATTGCATGAAGTTAAGAACCCGACGTATTATTTACATTTAATTGAAAAAACTATGAATTAATTGTAATAGTTTATGTTTATTATTTTGTTTCGTTTTTCTCATTGATGCTAGTAATAATAAAGATTTGTTTTTATCTCAAAGAAATTATTTTATCTTATGATTAACAATTTATTGATTCCCCGAAATTTTATAAAGAACTCTAGGGCAAAGGAACCGCTAGCAAGAATTCGCTAAATAGAGAGGAACTGTGTATATTTCAAACGCATGTTCTACCAAACTTAAGACAAATCTGCATCTAAGATTGTTTTCAACTTCAGTGTTTCGGAATTCATAGGGTAATATGATTTTCGGTCTTAAAATTCAGGAAAGTAAAAAACTTGTCACTCATTTCCATTAAAGAATATTTATCACATGAAAATTTGATGACAGCATCTGCTAGTATAAAAATGGTGGAAATATCTTGTCCTGCATATCCTTTGCTACATGGCAAAAAGCTTTTATTTTACTGAGCATTATTGACCAATCCATTCTGTGAGTTTCAATCGAAATTTATTATCAGCCGGTAAGCTCTCGTGAACACAAATTTCGGGAGTTAAAATTTTATTTCAGCTGTGTAGACAAAGAATGAAATTTATTAATTGTTTGCAATGTGTTAGCATGATAAACTTAAACTTCCTTCTCAGAAAGAATAACGACAGAGCTAATATACTGGCGACGGACGTATGGTCCCTTTGTAGGAAGTTTTATGATTTTATTGCTAGGCAATGAGTTCTTTCCTTTTTCTTAAGGAACGTCCAAGACATATGATGAAAAGAACATAGGTGACTTCAATTTTTTTTTTGTTGAGTTATCAAAATTATATGCACCCTAATGTTTTTACGAGTTTAGTTTGTTTAAAATTTGTTCAGTTTCAAAACCGAGCATTTTCATTTCATCATACGTAGGGGTCACAAGCCCACGAACTGTGTTTCAAGAGAAACTATTGATGACTATTTGAAAAGTTATCGCATTCCAAAATTGTATCTATATTCTTTGCCTACTCTCAGGCTTTTAGTGCCCCCATAAAATGAAATATATCCAAACCATTCCAACCTGAAGGCATAATCAGTTTTTGTTTCCCATAGTTAGTTTTTCAAAACATTTTGTTTGCACAGAAATATAAGAATACCTACATATAAAAGTAGTGTCGCCAAAGGGTTAAATATGAATTTGCTGTAATAATACCGCACATATACCTGTTTGTTGGCATCAGTCTTTACGATGAATATTTTTTTGCGGCTCAGGATATGCCAACATCGGTGCTTAAGCTTCTCAAAAGCTGTTTGTTACGTTCGCAAGATCAACTTCGTCCCTCCAGAATCAATGATGAAATTGCAAAGCCTGCTATCGATTTTTCAGTACAAATTTAAGTCATTCCCTTATCTTTACAGTCTGAAGACTGTTATGATGGTTCGGGAGTCGAAAATTCCATGAACCAACCTCAAGCCATGAATTTTGGTTCTTACTGGTTTGCCGCTTCCTCCAAAGAAGAGACGGCTATGTTTGGCTCATTCCTTTGTCACCTTTTTCCTGCACACTCTACGTAAAACCTCAGCTGCCATTTTCTTCGGCAATCACGTCTGAAATTCCAACACAGTTCCAACATTGTCGAGCTCCACCTGACGTTGATTTCTTGGTAATATTGGCCCTTTAGCACACGCACTCTTCGTACACCTCATGAATTCTAACCTTTCTTCGAGACAACCGCTTCATCGATGCGTTGGTCAGAACGTAGGCCAAAAACTATTTCAGTCAAACGAAGTGCTTGTTGAAGTTCTTCATCACGTACTTCCGGGATGAAAACATCTTTCGCTGTTTCATGCCAATATTCTGGATCCGACGTTGAGTAGGACAGAAGTGTTAACCTGTCGATCTCCTGAACCAAGATTTTCTCATGGCTTCTGTGCACGTGTTGTGAGTTTTGAACGATGAACTTCTTTCAGGTAGTCTTCGCCGTATCTCATATCCAAAGCGCTCATCCAACTCAAATAGCTTCATTAATTGTCCTCTGGAATAGTTTGAATTACTTTAACTTCTTAATTACACCAAAAGTGTGTCGCTCGGTCACGGTCACTCCAACGAATAAATTCTGCAACAGCCTCAAACTGTTTCTTGCAGGCGGCCCAATAAGTGTGTCTGGCAAAAATGGGTGCTTTGAGTATTTTAATACCACTGATTCCTGCTCGGGCAGTTCCTATGGCTTTCACACGCTACGAATCTGATGTTAGCAGATCCATTTTTTCCTCAAGATCTACCAGTTTTTACCCTTGCTTATCAAACTGCTGTTTCACTTGTATAGTTTGGCTGTCTACTCGCTGCTTCCCTTCTGTTGGTTGAGTTTCCAATTGATGTGGGAGCTGTTGCTTGACTTCCATCAGCTGCTGTTGGCTTTTCCTGCCCTGCTGTTCCAGCCGTTTTTTGATGTCAAGTGATTATTGTTCAAGTCTCTGGGATTCCTGGTCAAGTTTCTGATCCAGTTTCATGGCTTGGTGCTTACTGTCTTTACCTTGCTGTTCGATTTTCTGACTGATGTTTAGGGTTTGTTGTTTCTTATCAGAAGCCATTTTGCGTACTAAATCCATCATCGGATTTTTTTCCTCGCTGCTTTGTTCATCCTGAGCACGTTTCTGGCTGGTTTTCTCGTCCGGGAATTCAAACGTTTCTGGATCATTGACTTCCGAGCCCAAAGAATCCCCCTTAGCCATGACAATAAAGCCGTCTTGTTCCCAATCATTACTTTCAACTCTGCCTATGTTAATTCAGTCCGTAGCTTAGGCGTTGTTCTTCTACATAACTCCTTGCAAAAAGCATTATTTAGTCCCCACAAAACGAGTTTTTACGTTTTGTAGAAATTATTTTTCCGCAGCTTCACTAAAAGTCACTTGTAAAAGAATTCCAATTGTTGTTTTGAACACCAATTGTTTTTTTTTTCACTAAAAAAACGCTTTGTGGATTCGATATTCTCTTAATATGTTTCACGACTCTTAATAGTTGATGAGTACTAGGTAGTCCAGGGCTGAAACTAAATTGCGAATGAGAAATAATTGGGTTTTCATATAGATGTCGATTGATTCGAGTTAAAATAGTTTTTTTGGATATTTGACTGAGTGGTGGCAAGACGCTTAATGGCGTAGCTTCCAAGGTCATTGGAACATATGAAAATTTTTTGGGAAAGTAGCCAAGCTTCAAGCAATTATTGATCATGGCACAGAAGAGTATTATGGCTTGCTATGACACGTTTTTACGATGAGTAGAATTTTGCGGATTTCGTTCTCAATTGTAGACAATTTCAGGTGTAATTTCTTTAAAACCTTCCTGACTTCCGAGGTGAAGCAGATTACATTCTGTAGCAGAAAGCAGTCTTCAATTGTATCGATTACTCTGAATATTTTAAGATCGTTTGCATATAGAATGAAGAAGGAGTTTGAGAGACACGGAAGATCATTAATGAAGCTTAAAAACAACAAGGGGCCAAGTATGTGGAACTTCTGACGTGGGATAAATGGGAAAAGAAGAGCAGGAGTTCAAAGCATCAAAACAAGTACGTTCATAAATATAGGAAGAAAACCAAGAGAGCAGCGGACCATAGAAACCATGTTTCTCTAATTTCAAAAGAAGAAGTTTATGATTGATAGAGTCGAAAGCCTTAGAGAAATCAGAGTAAAGCTTTGTAAAGTTTGGCTTTACTTATCTATGGCAGAGACAACAGTGTTGTTGAAAGATAGCAAGTTAGTTACAGTAGATTTACCTTTGACAAATCCATCTTGCTCGTTAGCAAGGAAAGGTTCGAATAAAGGATAAATTCTATTATAAACAAATCTCTCAAGTAGCTTGCTAAAGCAAGGTAAAGGCTAGATTAGGCGGTAATTGCAGATGCTAGCATGCAAAACGCCAGTTGCGATGTTGAGGTTAAAAATAATGGACAGGGGTACACAAAGTAAAGAAAGGGTTTGTACGAAATTAAAGGGTTTGTACGAAACGAAGAGAGCGCTCCAAGGTTAGCGCGAAACGATGAAGGATTTCAAAGAGAAACATGTGGAGGAGAAAGACGGTTTTGTGGGGAGAAAATAACGAGAAAAAAACGAGCAAAGAGCTCGAAGAGCGCGAAACGATGAAGGATTTCAAAGAGAAACATGTGGAGGAGAAAGACGGTTTTGTGGGGAGAAAATAACGAGAAAAAAACGAGCAAAGAGCTCATAAGTCTCTTCAGTTGGGGGGGGCAAAAATTTCATCAAGAAACATATTTTGAGGAATGACGGGGTATTTTTTTAGGCAATGAATAAATGACCAGAAGGGTTTTGAATTGTTGGAACTAATAGAATCCTCAACTCTGGCAACGTAGACACGTAAGGCTTCTTTAACATAAGATCGTAGCTTTTTAACCTCAAGCAGATCATCACGCAAAGTAGAATATTAGAATTTAACGCGCGCAACATCACGCGCAAGACAAAGTACGGAAAAAACTGCTGCTAGAAGTGATGGGTGAAAAAGAGGTATTCTACTCGTTTGAAGGCATATTAAAATCACCACATTGCATTAAATGAGTGGAAGGAAAATGGCATAGGAGATAGCAATAGAAGTCAAAAAAGAAAAGTTCGTAAAGTGAAGAAGGACTATAACAGGGGATGTCAATTGAGGCAATAAGTCAGAATGAAGTAGGAGCTAGAGAAACACGTAAAATACATTCCACTAAGTATGTAGTAGTAAAGTCACTGCAAACCGAACTAGTGAGAGATTTGTGGATGCCAATGAGAACACCTCCACCATCAGACTTACGAGAAATTGAGTGGTCACGAATCTTGCGGAAAACAGTGTGCTGTGGTAAAGCATCATTATCAAAAATATCATCGGTCAACCAGATTTCAGTAAGACAGATAATATCATCAGATGATAGAGCATGAGAAAGACTTATTTTATAAGACTTATTCCTTAAGCCACGGACGTTTTTATAGTACAGTTTTAAGGAACGGTTTAAATTTGAGATTCTTTGCTGTTCTGGATCGAAAATTTTTACGCAGAAGTTTGGTCAACTCCTTTTCGAAAACTCCGGATGCCTAGAAGTTGCACTTTAGTAGGTCATTTAGGCCAGAAGAAACGGTGATGCAGAAAGAAGAAATAGTTTGATCCTGAAGATTATCCGGAGTTAGTTTTTTGCACAGCAAAAGAAGTGGCGCGTGTTCGTATGGTGAGTGATTTATTTTTGACAGCTTTATGAAGTCTCTGCAACTTTCTTGAGTTTTTTTTTCTGAGAAAAAAGTAAATGATTCCAGCGCCCGTTCCGAAGATTGGAAAACGAATCACGGATTTGTCAGTTTAGTTCATTGATTTGTTTTTTTTTAGGCCCAAAAACGGGGAGCGTTGACATCAGTACATAATATTATTGCGTTTTCGGATTATAGCTAAAATTGGAGCATTAATAAATGAAGATTAGAACTTTACCTTAATAACAGGTGCGAATTGTTCCCGTGCTATCTGAATGGTTTTTTGGTGCTTGCGAGAAATTCATCTATTTTTATATGATTTTAAATAAGTCAAAATTGCCAAGCTGTATGTGAGAACTTAAGTGCTATTTGCTTCACTTATAATAATGAGCTTCATGTCTGACTTCAACAGCTGTAGTTTAGTATCGTTCAACTTTTTGCCACTAAAATAGACAACATTTATTTTAAGATTTGAGTCAAGCTTAATCGTCACCGTTTCCACAACTTTTTTGTTGAAGGGTTTCAGGACCTTGTATAGAGTTCTTTTTCTTATTGAAATCGCAACTCCTCCTCCAACTGCATCATTTCCGTCAAATCATAGATAAGGAAAAAATACATATATGTAAATGTAATTTATTCTCTCGCATAACTTTGAATCACAAAAAATTATCATATCTTGTCCAGCAACCACAGCCAGTGAGGCATCAAAAATTATATTATAAAATATTCAGCTAATAAAAAATATAATCTACATCACATGCAATTTTTAAATAGTTCAACTTTGAGCTTCTACTTTTAGACATCACATATGGTTCATATAAATGATAACACTCGATCACGTTTAGTATATTTTTAAAATTCAAAAAAAAATTTACTGAACGCTCGGAACTTCAAAACCAAATATGCGCGCGGTTAAAGTTCGGCATTGACGTCGAAATGGCATGATCAACTCGTACGATGGCGAGTGATGGTCAAGGATCAATAATTTTTTCTCCAGCCGAATAACAAAGCCCTCACTATATGAACATCGAATACATGCCGTTTATTATTCTTTTTTTTTTTAATTAGGTATTTTAAACATCGAAACTTAATCACTAGCTCATTTAAGCTTTGATAAGAAATACTATGTGTATGAAAGATCAGCAGTGGCACGTTTCCAATAAAAACAATAACGAAAGGCTCCCGACAGCTGGTCTCAGTTTGTGCTTAGTTGGCGAACTAACAACTAGTGTTGAGTACGACTTGTAAGAGCCAGTACATTTGTCCCGTACAAGAACGAAAATTGTCATGACGCGACAAATTCATGAAATGTACCACTTCAAAATTTTTGTCATGCTACTCCTCACTTTGCGATTTGTAAGATGAGAGACAAAGAGCCGATAGTGACGACCAACATGACATGTGAAAGAGAGGCATTACATTGTACGATGCGGGTGCAAGCTAATACAATGTCCCGTACAAAATACGATGTGTGTACGTTTAATCAGTTTGTACTACTGAGTAGAGACGAGTTGAGACTTTTTAACTCAAATCTTCAATTCAAGCAGTCGTGGCGAGCCGAATGCTAGAGTTCGTTCTATCGCCTCTTTTGTACTATTCGCCTCTTTTGTACTATTCGCCTCTTTTGTACTATTCGCCTCTTTTGTACTACATCGACTCTTTTGTACTACATCGCGTCATTTGTACTATATCGCCTCTTTTGTACTATCGCCTCTTTTGTACCGCGTTCATAAAAAACGCCTCGCCTCATTTGAAGTGGGACATTGTACTGGCTCAGTACGGAAAAGAGGCGGCTCTTACAAACTCTTTTTGAAACCGTGTCCTACTCAACACTACTAACAACTGGTGAATTGCAAACGATTGCTAGTGAGACAAAGTTCAGAATGCCTGAGGCTGATACTGTATTTCGTGCCCGGTCGGAGGGAGTTTCTGCGGAAGGTGTTCGAGATCAATATGCTGATGGAAAGGCAGCGAAAGTTTGGGAAGTATTTATTGGCGATAAGAAATCAAGGACGGATAATTATAGGACGTTTTTAGTGGACCTGTTAAGGAAAAAAGGGTGCAAGAGGATTTTGGATGTAGCGTGCGGAACGGGGTAGGCTTTGAATGTTTGTTTTTTTTGTGAATTATTAAAATGTATACGATTTTTTGTTAAGTTTAATCAGCGAACAATTAATGAGCGTAATAGCTTGTAAAAATATTTCAACCATTTCATTACATCTCCTAGGGTTGATTCGATCATGCTTATTGAAGAAGGATTCGAAGTTGTGTCAGTTGATGCCTCGGACAAAATGCTGAAATATGCCATCAAAGAACGATGGCAACGCCGGAAAGAAGATCCTTTCGATAAATGGAGTGAGTAATAGAAAAATTGTTGATTTTTTGAACCCATGCTTAATTCAATCATTCTACAGTAATTGAAGAAGCAAACTGGCTTACATTGTACGATGACATAAAACCATACCTCCAGGATGGTTTTGATGCAGTTATTTGCCTGGGAAACTCATTTCCACACTTACTAGACGCTTTCGGTGATCAGCGAGAACACAAGCTAGCCATTCGCAACTTTCGAAAATGCATCAAACCAGGAGGTTTACTTCTCATCGACCATAGGAACTACGATAATATCCTTGCAAATGGAAAAACTACGAATAAAAATGTTTACTATAATGTAAGTCATAGGATCCATAGAAATCCATATAACATCTCTTATTGAATATTTTATTCAGGCCAAACATACAGTCGACATTAAGTCATCAGTTCTTTATGTGTGCGGTAAGCCACGTATGGTAACACGTGACTACTTGATCGAAATGGACAGTGAAATCAGTGAGTTTCGTCTATCTTACTATCCGCATTTGTTGAAAGTATTCACTGCCCTTTTGGATGAAGTATTTGATAATAAGACTCAGGGGCATATGATCTATGGAGATTTTAGGCCAATCGATGAAATCAATGATAATCCATCGTATTACGTTCATATTCTAGAGAAAAAGATATGTTAGTTGTAAGGAAAGTTGTATTTCTATGTTTTTATTTATAATTTATATTATTGATTTTGTTTTAATAGTGTGAGCGAAATAAATATCCTGGGGTGGAAACCAAACTTTTGTTACTCATTTCAATTAAAAAGTCTATGTTGATGTTTCGAAGGGGTGTTCTCTTAAAAAACTAGTCATGATAACCGCGTAATCAGTCCCTAATCAGTCAATAGATGCTTTTATACGTATATGGGTCAAAAGTTGCAACAAATCTGGCGTGATTTAGAATGAATGACTTTAGAATATTCTAATATATGATAAACATTATTTTCTTTACTGCTTGCCAAAGCTAGTCTTTGCACCTCTGATGTGCAATCTACTACGAGCAACAAGTTCAATTATATTTTCAGACTGATTTGAAAGATTTTCATCGACACAAACGCGACCATATTGCGAGCCAGTTGTAATCAAAGTCCTCCACATCAGATACTAAACCATGCCGAACTCTCCGCGTTACTTTTTCATACCTATTTTTTCATGCTTGCTTTTTCTCGTGCATTGCGTA
This sequence comes from Nemotelus pantherinus, assembly GCA_963978885.1. Lineage (NCBI taxonomy): Eukaryota > Metazoa > Arthropoda > Insecta > Diptera > Stratiomyidae > Nemotelus > Nemotelus pantherinus. The sequence continues at coordinate 19,373,835 of OZ022264.1, read as the reverse complement.
AGCTTCATAGTGTAAAATGGTTTTTTTTCGTTTTTTTTTTTCCTTAAAAATAAATTCCAACTTATGCAATAATGAAACGAAAAAAAAATTTTTATAAAATTCAATATAGTATAGTTCAACAAACTTCGTCTAAGTACATAAAATTCAAAACATATGCAAAAAAAATCAAATATAAGAAAAAACAAAAAAAATATGACTACAAAAGCTATCACTTGATGAAGAAAGTATTATTGTCTTCTGTCAAAGTAATGTTATCTCTCAGTCGATTTTAATGAAAGCAGCTCTTTGGCGCCAAAACATAACTTTTACGTTTTGGGTTTTTCGAAGCATTGATACCCTCCTGATGGGTCCCAGTCTGAATCATCGGGAACGGGCTGTGGGCACAACTCACTCACCGCAAGGATGAGAGTCTGCGAGAGCGATGAGACAATCAGAGCGTGAAGACAATCCACCTTTTTTCTCAACCTGATGTGGAATGAGTACAAGAGCGATATCTCTACCTCTACTAGATTCCTCCACTCTTCTATACCCGCAACGATTTTGGAAGCACCCGAATCCAAGGGATCCAGAAACTTACGAAGATAAATATCCATCTCTAGGTGTGATCTGTTGTCCCCGGGTCTCTTCGCCAGCAAACAGTTCCAGTACCACAGCAAACAGTTCCACTGCGCCTCTGCCGAGGCTATCTAGGATATCCCTCAGTTTCGGCTTTAGTCGGTGGCGATCTTCTAACCTCTACACCGTAGTGCTGATTCCTATCGTGTCGAGGCCTGTTTATTGTGTCATGGAAATTGGCACACGTTGCCTTCCTGGCTCCCCATCGTTCGCATCAAAAGTATCATTGAGATTTCTGACATTTTCTAGTAGTGTGTCTGTTTGCCTTGCAATTCCAACAATGTAGGTAATTCCTCTGTAATGAAGCCAAACACGCTCCTGCAGAGCAACCACTATAGGCCAAGTGTGGCTCAAGAAGGCGATGCAACTTCCTGATAGGAAGGGGTAAGTATGTCTCCACTGCAACTCAAGTTGCCTCCAGAGAACGTCTTACACGGATCATCCGCACAAGAGTCAGTTTCAGTTGCATTTGATAGAACGGGGCTATGTTCTCCCGTGGGATGTGTAGATTTTCTTCCATGAAACACGGAATGTCACGGCCTCTGATAAAGCCTTTCATCGGTGATACATATACACCCAACTACTACTCTGGCGTCCGAGCAACCTTCCGATTTCCAAAAACAACCGATAGTCGTGGTCGGGTGGTAGAAATTTGCCACGCATTTCCATGGCCAGATTTTGCCACGAGTGAGCTCAAAAGCGATTCACACAGTACCATACAAATGCCTTCTTTTTGAGCATCTCCACCGCTCACCGAAACAACTGCCCTGTCGTGAGTCCTTCTGCTTCGTGGAGCTCTTCCACTGACTCAAAGAGCCAGAGTCACAATTATACCGCAGACCTCACTTCAATATCGACAGCGTTTTGGAGATCGCTGACTTTGAAGAGGGAGAGCAGTAGACCATCCAACTTATTTACAGCCTGCTGCAACTGGTCCACACTCTGCCTCGCCCCTTACTCCCGGGACCACTTCTCTCTTGCTTCCTCTCTGACGGTCCAATTCTTGCTCTGCCTTTCTGTCTCCTTCGTCGCTTTCCGCCTTTACCAGGAGTTCACCTACGGCCTTATTTCGTCTTTCTCTAGTTGAGCGTATTTATAAATTCCGATGACAGTGAAGTGCCATGGAATGTCACAATTAAGACCTGAATTTCCCCAAGCTTTTTCTGCACTACCTCTAGGTCCTCCTCATAGACCGAAGCGTCTTACTCATCACCTCCACTGTGCTAGTTGGCTGATCCTGAATTTCCAGCTCGTAAGCTAGTTCCTCTTTGCTTAGTCTATGAATTATAATTTCCAATTTTGGTACCATCTTGCTTATGGCATTCCTCGATCTTCTGAAATTTTATTTATCTGAGATGGTGATACTTTTTAACTAGATTACATTATAGAAGTGTTTTCATTGCGATACTATCAAAGATGTTATTTTAACTAAGAGGTTTTTGAAGATATGCGCCGTTTCTCATCAGACATCAGCTCATAGTGCAAAGCTGATTGATATAACCACTGATATGACAAAATTTAGCTTGCATGTGTTGTGGGATATGCCAACTGCCCTAAACCTCCGGACACTAATCTTCGGTAATTTCCAATGTTATCCCCTAATCGCCCCCTGGAACTCCACCTCTCGCATGAAAGGCTCACCTGTACATCCACGGTCCTCAGGGTTCTTCTTATTTTGACTCTAATTTTCACATGTTCATTAAGTCAGAATCCGACTCTTGACGAAATTCCCGAAGTGGTTATCATTTTTTAGCCCCACGTTGGGCACCAATTTGCTACTCTCCCGATATAGGGTCTTGAGAGGTAAAGTTCTGGCTATTCTCTTTTAGGTTCTGGTTTGAATCGTCACTGAATGCGTCCTGATCCGAGTAGACCCAAGGGAGGCGTGTCAGTGTGCGAAGCCCGCATTGACGTGCCAAATTGCGTCCGGCGAGCCAAACCTCATTCGACAGCTCTAAGCCCATAATTAGCCTGAGTGAGTGTTACCCATAGCCCGTTTCCAACAATTAACTATACCCATTTTTTGTTTCCAGTCACTATCTCATGCAAAAAAAAACACCCTCTTTCATGCTGAAAAAGGAAAACTCCGTAATAAGATTTTTACTTTCGCATTTATCTGTCGTACAAATGACAAGGTACGCAATTTCGAACAATCACTGCTTGCGTTTTTTTTATTGCGCCATTTTAATTTTCATTTTTATTTGGTTTGAAGCTAGAAATGTTTACAAAACAAAAAAATATGATGCTGACTCGAAATCATTTGAATATCTTCGCCGTTTTGCAAGGTATGGTGTTAGCAGGAAGAAGACTTAAAAGTTGGCAGTGTGAATCATTCATTGAGGGTAAACTCGGCTGCGTATTTCCAATTTATTTGAAGTAAATTTAAGTTTTGTTTTTGTGGCTGTGTGTTTGCAATCGGATGTGCTATTTTGTGTGTATGTATGTTTTTCTTACGAGTTTTTTCTCCTCGTGTAGTTTTTCATTTTTTCTTCAATGTTTAACTCCCTCTACCGCCAATTAGCGTTCTGATGGTAGATTTTCCCGACGGGGGCCATCAAATTCAATTTCACCCTCTATTTCAAAGCCCTGTGCGTGCTCATTTATACACTGTCAGGAACACATCTCGGTAGACGGAAGACCTATCTGCCAGTTCAGCTCAAATAATTGCTTTTCATAAATAATTCTTTCAATTCCACCTCCATCACAGTATTTTGGAAATTTGAACTTTTTAATGAGACGTCCCTTTTTAAGTAAGGAGAATTATATTTGTTATATTATCTAAAGTTATTTTTTATTACAGCACACCATCTATACTCAATGCCGGGAATCGTAAAAGCAACACGATGATTTCTATAGCAAACACTACACCACAATGATCGTCTACAACAATCGTTTATAACTTTATCGGATTTGTAAAAATATCGTAAGAACTTATCTTGAAATAAAATTATTCCCTTCACCATTGTCCGTAGCGTCACAAAATCAAATGAAACCTTGAAATACCTATAAAAATATTTGACAAACAATTTAACACTTCTCGCCATACTACTCGGCTTAAAGCAAATTATCACAAATACTAAAATACAAAAATATACTATTAAGTTCTAACGATAAGAATAGTTTGCAACTACCACTTGCCATTGACTTCAATTACGTTTTTATTGCAATGACGCGAATCAATTGCAAGAACGGTAATCGCATTTTGCAGCCATCAAACAACAGGTAGTCTAGTTGATAGCGCTACCTTCTTACCTTTATATAAGACGTTCTCATACTGAGTGCCCATGTTGCATTGCGCTTTTTCATTTCAACGTAAAATAACTGCCCGGAAAATGTGTGATCGTGTGCTGAAAATCGTAGAGTATCTAAGTATTCTTTTAGTTTTACTTGGTGTGCGAGCTCATCCGGCAGGGGATCAAGATAAATTCAAAATTAATCTATCACATTTGGGAGGAAAGATGTATGGACAACCAAGTGCTGAAGTTGGACACGAAGTCGATAAATATTACAGAAATTCAAAATTCGACGTGAACCCCGAGGAATTGGGAAGGTACATCGAAGGTGACATTTTGATACCCCGCCCGATGCCGAAAAACGGTGTCGTTGGAGAATCATACAAGTGGCCAAATGGCGTTATACCCTTTGAAATTCGTGGAACGTTTTGTAAGTTTTCGGATATGCACTCTGTAAACTTCCATGAAGTTTTAGCTTTTGATTTTTTATTATTTATTTTTCTTGTCTACCTCTCCATAATTAACCAGTATCCACTTGCATTTCAGCACCTAAAGAAATTCAAACCATTGAAAATGCCATTTCCGCATTCCACCAACACACCTGTATCAAATTCGTTCCACGCACGAAAATCGACCAGGACTACGTTTCGATTCAGGCAAGTCCTAGTGGGTGCTGGTCAAGTGTAGGACGAACACGGGGCCAGCAAATCGTTAATTTACAAAGTCCCGGTTGTCTCGTCAAAATCGGAACAGCCATCCACGAACTAACGCACGCCGTTGGATTTCTTCATGAACAAAATCGCCCCGAACGAGATGAATTCGTATCTATTCAACTCACAAATGTTCGGAAAGGAGCCGAAGTTAATTTCGTGAAAGCAAAAGATTCACAATCGAATGGATACGGAATCGGCTATGACTACGGTAGTATCATGCACTATTCCAAAAATGCATTCTCGAATAATGGAAAACCAACAATAATACCAATCGTAAGTACAATCCGGCATTTTTAGTTTGACATTTTTGTTGAACACTATGAATTTCTGCAACATTAAAGAGAGCCACCAGAGCGCAAATTGGCCAACGTGAAAACTTTTCAAATTCTGATATTCGAAAAATATGGAATATGTACAATTGTAAAGCAGCTACAATATCTTCAGGATTCAAGCCAAATTTCGGAATAGCTATTGAAATAGTTCCAAACATTATTGGAGGATTTATCGATTTGATTTTTCCAGACGAGATCGAGCAGGAAGAACGCAATAAAGTAGAATAGTATTTGATATACATTACACTGTTTTAATATTTTTCATTCAAAATTTATGTTTCTTGTGATTTAAAAAGATAAGTAGAAGAATATATAATTTTGCTGTCAATCTGAGATGTGCCTTTTATTATCAAAATTGATTTGCAATAAAGGATATATACTAAAATGGATGTGAATTTCTTGATACTGGTTTCAAATTGTATGTTGATTTGGAAGCAATAGTTCTGTTGTCAGCGATTATGATTATAAAATGCCAAATTTTTATCAATTTTTTTCTATTTTAATTTAAATGAACAATTGCGCTTAACCGTTAATACCCACCACCAGAGCGCATCAATCGTTAGAAAGTACAAGTGGCCATAATGGCATATGTCCCATATGTCATCCATAGCTCAAATGACGTTTTTCTACTGTCATTCAACTCGATCGATTTGGTCTGTGAGTACAGGTGGTAAAGTATCGAAAATAAAGTCTATCTACAGAAAATCTTCTCAGCAAAGTGCACATTTAAATATCAAACACTTCAAAATATATAACTACATTTCTTTTTATATATTTCATTGATCCGAAGCTTCTTTTCATTGGGATTCTTAAATCGATATATTTCTAAGAGGAACTCATTGCAAAAGACGCTTCGTTGCTTCAGACATCGGAATCAGCCAATATTAATTATTTTTCCTGTGATCCTTTATCAATTCTCGACTACAATGAAAAGTATTTAATGTCATTCAATACGAAACTTTTGCATAAAAGGAAACGCCAATTATTTTCCACTCGTAACTAATATTGAAAAATTCGAAAGGTTTTCTATAGCAATCAATGCGACCGTCCAGTTCTTATCGTTCAAGAGATTCTATTGAGTTGGACTCAATCGCCATTGGTTGCTTGTAGAATTCCCAAAGTCGACACGAACTGAACTGTCTTAGAGAAGAAGATTATATAGAATAGAACATTAATTGCTTGCTTAATGTGTGTAAATAAGACAATCTTGAAATTTGAGAGTAGATAACGTGGATCGTGTGTAGCTGCAAAATATGGAAGATGAAAATCTACCTACGAAAAAAGCACGACTTGAAAGTTCCGGTGACGAGGAGCAGAGTCGGGATGCATCGAAATGTCCTTTTGCAAATAGTATGAACTTGACGAAAATTGGAAGTCACGTTGAAGAGCCCGGCAGTTTAGTTGATGACGAGTTGAGGCAATTTCAAGTGTTGGACGAGGTGGAGGGTGATGATGATGATGAATCTGACTCGGAACATGAAGAAGGTGATTGAAGTTGTATATATTTTTTGTAATTTTTATTTATATTTTACTGTAGCAACTCTGAAGAAGTTGCAAAGCAATGAAATACGCTTACTTAATACATTTTTTTACATTTAAATTATATTTTGTCACGTAAATTCGCCAAACTTAATACGAAGTAATAGAGAGGGATCAAAGGTGTTAGAAAAAAATATGCTATTGCCAGAAAAGTAACTAAATATTATCCAAATAAAATTTTTCCAACGATTTGCCTATTAGTTATGTAGAGTTCTCACGAATTCCGCAGCTGATACCGCTTAATACCAATTTAATGGTCTTATAATATCCCAGCTATAGCCTCTTGTATCTGATGTTTTTATGGTGCTTATTGAAATATATAATTTAAATTCATCAATCAACACACAAAGGCAGTTGATCTTATAACTGAGGTTTGTTGCTTAGTTAAATCCTACATTTTTGGAATTGTTTTTTCGGGATGATTAAAATTGAAAAAAATTTTATTTATCTTGAAAATTTTATTTGACAAAGTGGTTTCGAAAGCATGTACTGATTCTCATCAGACACCAGCACACCGTGCATACTTGATTGATGTGACCACTTGCAGTTGGAAATCCCGCAAAAACAATTCCAATTTGATTCTGCTTTCGGAGGCTTATTCCGCAAAACGATCGAGTTTCCCGTATCAATTATTCTTCGCTTTGATAAGCTTTACAGACGATATACGTTGTCCATGCTGATTTATAGACAAGAAGGGAACCATGATCACAAATCAATAACCTTTATGAGCCTACATTTTTTTTGGAATTTTCATACTACGTTTCACTCACTTTAATTTTTAATATGCGAAGCCGAGGTATGTTTGACTCCCACTATCACAGGTTAACCATTTCATTGCACATTTAAAATACTGGTATCAGAAATAGTCTGGGCATATTTCAAGTGAAAGTTCTAAGCATCGAAGAATTGTATGCCATGCATCTGAAATCAGAGCCGAAATTACTCCTTTATTACTTTTTAAACCGTGTCTTAAAACAACAAAAATAAATGAAGCGAACTTTTCAATTCAATAGAAACTACATGTTTATTTCTACACGTTGAAATTACACTTTTTTCCGTAAGAATCGCGACCGTTTAATCTCTAGTAAGACTGATGGTGGTCGTGTGCTCATTGACATCCACAAATCTCTCCCTGGTACTCTTTACGGTGACATTACTACTACTGCTTCGGTGAAATGTGTTTTTGTGTGTATTTTTGTAGCTCCTACCTCAGTATTAATTATTGGTTCAATCTACATTGCCTATAATAGTCCTGTTTCAATCCATGCATTTTTTTTTGAGCTATATCATATCTCCTCTGCCGCTTTTATTCGCTCCCTTAGTGCTATGGCTGCTAATACTTCTTCTATAGAGTGGTATACTTCGTTATCAATATTACCTCTAGCAGTAGTCTTTCCCTCCATTTCCAATTAAACTCTCTACTTAATATTAATGGCAAAATACTTGATCTGATTTTAACCAAACTTCCAGTCTCTTCAGTTTATTTCGATTCTGTTGCTCCAGCTTATGTTCCTGCCGATCCTTATCAACCTAAAGTACTTTTAGAGTTTTCTCTGAACCTTCCTTTTAGATTCAAGGCCAATTCCTACTCCCATTTCCATTTATACAAAACCAACATCAACTGGTATTATTTTCTTTATTGTTTTGCCGTTGATCAGGTTCTCGATATGCTTTACGTTTTCCTCTCAAATATCATTCTCTCACTTGTTGCCCTAAAAAGTGGAACGATTCTCCCTGATTTACCTCTGGAGCCCTTGAGGCAAAGAATAATGCATGGTGCAAATTTCAATGTTCTGCATTGCACAATGGCCAACTTCAGTTCAAAAAACTACGCTCTCATGCAAAAAGGGTGGCTAAAGAAGCGATGCGTGCCTACATTTCCAGAGCGAATGATTCTTTTAGTTCCAACTATTCGAAACCCTTCTGCTCCATTAATCATTCCTTTAAAAAATCCGCCCTTATGATATGATTCTTGATGAAACTTTTTCCAACACTAGTGAGGAAACTTGTGAGCTCTTTGTTCGTTTTTTCTCTTCATTTTCGTCCCTACAAAACTCTAAAAAAAAAATCTCATCTCCTTCGTCGTTTCTTACTACCCTTAGAACACTCTCTAAGTTTTGTAATAACCATTTAGAAGTTGAATACTTAATGAATTGTTTCGATTCTAGTTCTGGTTCCAATAACATTCCTAACATACTAGCAAAGTCACTATCCTCTTTACTTTGTGTATCCCTGTCCATTATCTGAAAACTCAGTGTCTCAACTGACGTTTTTTTCTTCTTTGTGCCTATATTTTCCTTATACTTAAAACAGGTGATTCTTCTGACACCTCAAATTGCCGCCCAATCTCGCTTCTACCTTGCTTCTTGAGGCAGTTGTCTATAATAGCATCCATCCCATATTAGAGCTTTTTCTCGCCAACGTACTCGACGTGGATTTACCAAAAGGCAAATCTACCGTTACTAACTTGTTGTTAGCTGGATGTACTCTACATTGATTTTTCTAAAGCTTTTGGTTGTGTCAAATAGAGATGTGCTTAACTGCTCTTTTTACTGAGCAGTGATCGCAGAGAGCAGTTTGAGCAAAGAGCAGTTTAGAGTAGCAGCTATTCAATCGCAATTGCGATTGCAGTTTCGTGCGTACGAAAAACCGCTCGCTACTTTTGATTGCTCATTGCCAGTGTTTGCTCGTTACCTTCTCATCGCCTTCGATTTGTGCTTGATACAGCGATTTCTAGCCTCAGATTGCAATCGCATTGTATGCTTACAATGTGACTGTATTTTTCCGTGGCGATGGATGCTCATGTTTAGAACAGATGTAGTATGTTTGGGAATACGTTGCCTGCATTAATTCGGCACTTGCTAGCAGAAGAATGTATTGAATCGTATAGTAGTTTTATGGTTTTAAAAATGTCATACATTGGATGCAAGCAACGTCGTGAAATGTAATTATGCATGTACAGTATTATGCAGTATGTAATTTAATTTCGAAGATTTATTTTTCCTGGCTAATCTAAAACAATCGGTTTTCCACTTCGCCTCACCGAAGCATGAAGTTTGTCGAAAATTTTATTGAGAAATGATAACAAAGTTTTTACGTGTATTAAACATGCACCCATAAGTCACAACCCCGGTAGGATTGGAGTGCAGTCACGAGCACCGCCGCAGAAACCAACTGGCAAACCAAAAAGGATCTCAACATTTTTAGTGCTACTTTCAGTTTTTCGGGCAGATTTGATTTTGACGTATCTTAGAAACTAGGCCGCTTTTTCCCAGATTTGTGTGGAAATTTCGCCCGAAACAACTCAGAAAGGTCCCCAAATTCATGGTAAACAAAAAAATTTTTTTTTGGAAATTATGGACGTTTTTGCCCAATTTCCCCTATCAAAAATGTTGTCGCCCTTAATATATCACTAAAATACTCCCCGACCACTTTCAATCATCGAAAGCGCCATAAAGGCAGTTTTTGCCAAACTATGGCCAAAAAACCCCTTACTCCCCTACAAAACCGAAATTTTTGTATCACAGCAATAGGTCTTGGCCCGTTATGTCCCAAACCACTCTAACCCAAAATTGGCCGATTTTGTCCGATATCAGCTACTTTTGCCCTAAAAACTCTTTGAATAATTGAATAAAATACTTGCAAGTCCGAAAATACTCGCAAGGGTAGAAAGAAAAGAATCTGAATAGATGAGCATTTAAAATTTTCTGTATTGCAAAAGAGCAATGAGCAGTTGAACAGCATGAGCAGAAAACAATCAAATTGCTCACTGCTCTACATAAAACTATCTGCTCTGCAAAAGAGCAGTGAGCAATTGAACAGCATGAGCAGAGAGCAATCGCACTGCTCACTGCTCTTTTCAAAGAGCAGTGCGATTAGTAGCAGTGATCGCAGGAGCAGTCCCATCTCTAGTGTCAAACATGAGCTTCTTCTTTTGAAACTGGTCAAATATCGCTCCTGTTGCTCTTCCTACATTTATGAACGTACTTATGTTACAGATACAGATACACGTAATAGATATACTTCTGCTACCTTCTCGTCCTTATTTTGCTCCTTGTTGTTCCTGCTTTTCATAAATCATCTAACGTGTCTCCTAAACAACTTTTCTCTTCTATATATAGGCGATCTTAAAATATTGAGAATAATCGATTCAATTGAAAATTGCTTATAGCTCCATAATAACCTGCTCATTCTATGCAACTGGAATATTGAAGATTATCTTACTCTGAATGTCTCAAAATCTATCTCACGCGTATAACTTCTCCACTAGTGCTTGCGTATTCCGTTTTTAGCACCTCTTTTGATGTCTTATTCAATTCCAAATACCTCGGAGTAATTTTCAGATCAGGCTCTCGGGTTTTATATTCAGATCCTCTAAGTATTTTACAATTACCTCCACATGTAACATTTGTTTTTTTTTCACTTTGTCCGTAGTGTCCTCGAACACTATTGCCAAGTATGGTGTCCACATTTTAAAGACTTAATTGATGCAGTTGCATCCGTGCAACGCAGCTCTGTTCGCTCTATTCCTCTCCAATTTAATTTTCCTTACTGTGGGTACCATGTGAGACCTACCATTCTGCAAATTCCATTTCTGAAATCACGCAGACTATTTCTCCATGAATGCCTTCTATTCAAACTGTACCATCGACTTATCCCATCTGACCTCTGCAACCAGGTTTCTGTTTGGATATCAGAGCGATCAAATAGATCCACGTTAATTTCTAATGTTCCTTTTGCGCGGACTGATACTTATTACTGCTCATCGCTGTTACGTTTGCCCAGGCTGTATAATGATCGCAGACTATATCCTCTACCACCGACCTTGTCACTTTCCAAAATCACTTTAAAATGTAAAGTTATATCGTAGTTTGTTTTTTTTAACTTGTCTTAGGGCTTTTATAATTTATAATAACACAAGGACACAGCACAGAGTAAAATTTACTTTGAAAGGCCGATTAAACTTTAGGATTTTGAAAATCGTTTTCGAATGACGAGCCCTAGCAATGTATTTTTCGGTTCGATTCGCCAATGGCTTGAACTCTTGTTCCCTAGATTTGACCTATTAGCCAGTTCAACTTCACAAATTTAGCAAAATACTCGAAAATGATGTCATATAATATCCAGTTGACACAAGGGCTGATTGAACTCCGCAAAAGCTGTCGATGGCTGTAACATTATTCCCATACTCAATTATCAACTTCCCCATTAAAATCAAAGTTTCGGCATAAATTATGTCCTATACATAGCAAAATCAAAACTTTTCAGATGACAGCGATGAGTCTTCTGACTCAGATTTCGATGAAGATGAGCTGGAAAGTATGTTAGACGATCCTCTACCGGACGATCTTAAAAGACGAAAAGAAATACAGTATGATGAGAAATGCAAGATTGTTTTAGAAGGTAAGCAATTTTTACTTGAAAAACTTTTAAATATACACAAATATCTATTGACAATATCTACAGAAAAAGGTCGCAATCACTTCGACGTTTTACCAGAAGGTTGGCTACAGGTCACACATAATAGTGGCATTCCATTGTACTTACACAAATCGTCGCGTGTCTGCACAGTCTCACGCCCATACTTTTTAGGACCAGGCAGTGTTAGGGTAAGTTTGATGAAATGGATTGATAAATTTTATAAAAAGTTTGATTGCACTACTAGCTCAATAAACTAGCTACAATAAACTAATGTCGTTGAAAAAGAGGACGACCATCTTTCCGTGTTTGAATATTTAAATTCTAAAGAAAGAATTATGGTTTTACAAAAATAAAAAAAAAGCGTCTACCTAAAAATAATTTAGCACAAAGTCACTTAGCATTTTATCAGCTTTTAGTTTGCATTGAATCATATCATAAAACAATACATCAAATAAACTTTAAAACTTTTTATCCTGCCAGAGACACGAAATACCAATTAGCGCCATACCATGTCTGAATTATCGTCGAGCGCTAGAAACAGAAAAGGAAGAAACCCAAAAATATCAAAATGGCGGTTTTAACGAAAGTTCCAATTTATCGTCAGCTGAAAATTCTCAAGATACGTTGCCAAAGACTCCTGCTACGGGACTCGTCGTCGATACGAACACGAATAGTAACGATAAAAATTCTAGTCAAAACCATTCTGAAAAACTCGGTAATGGCACAAATAGCATTCGAACTAGTTACAATGCAATGTCTAAACTACCGCTTAGCATGCATTCAGCGAAAATCGAAACAGTAACGGAAAATTCGAAAGCACAAAGCTTAACCACGGCACAAGTCATGGACTATTGTAGTAAATTGTTTATATTCAAGACGATACGTGTGAAACGTTTCCGGTAAGTAAACTTTCAATCACTTTGAATTGCCAGTTTGTAAATACAAAATAGCCCAATCTACGGATAATACTGAATGTTTGAAAATATTTCTTTATTTTATTCTCACACAGATCTTGGATGGCACGTCGAAAATTTCAAAACAATAAGAGAAAAATCAAAAGTCTACAACGTCCTACCCTTCCTGACGGTACAAAACTGATAACATTCCCCGTACTTGCTAGTGACTCGAACAGCTCGGAAAATCGAAAAAGTCAAAAGAACTGGATTATGAATCCAAATGGGAAAAGTTATGTGTGCATACTTCACGAATACGTTCAGCGTGCTATGAAAAAACAACCTTCGTATGAATTTAAGGAATTGGAAAGTGCTGCTACTCCATATTCAGCATCGGTTTCGATAAATGGTCTTCAGTACGGAACGGGACACGGTACAAGTAAAAAACAAGCAAAAGCTGAAGCTGCACGTGAAACATTAGAAATACTTATACCGGATATGCGTGATAAAATAACGTCAGTTAGATCAAGTACTACTAGCAAGAGTAATTATAAAGATTTGTCGGTAAGTTTATAATGATTTTTAAGCCAATGTGAGATCTAACACTTCTTGCCTGTTAGCTGTGAGTAACGTTGGCGTCTAGCCCTCATTAGCTACAGCTAAATTGCTGTTAAAGTGAAATACTAAGAATGATTCACTTTTAACGTTGGCATTGCTGCTTTCGTGTGCCATGTGATGTGCATTGGCATCACAGCCAATTATTAGCATTTTTTCACTTTTCTAAAGTAGTCTACTACTCCTTTGATGTTCTATTTTAATGTGTAGCTGTGCTCGGATTGCGACTGAGTCCCTGTTTGTGTAGTCTGGGATTTGAAGAAAGTTAATGTTTGTATTGATTGTGATTGCCGCTCTCGGGTTACCTTGTGGGCCAGATTAACTTGCTGTTTGTTGTATTTAGATCATATATTCTACCTTTATTTACCCAGAGTTCTTGTATTAGCTACTTGTTATAGGTGCCTAAAGCAAATCTACTGCTTACTTCCGCCGAGACATGCCAAAGCTGCCTCGCAGGTTCGCTTTTAGATGCCTAAATCCAAGTCTTTAGTCGACTAGGAACCACTGCGACCTGGTGTTGCCCACATATCGGTTCCGCTGCACTCCATGTTAGTGACTGCAGTAACCACCGGTTCGATCTTTCCACCCGCCTCTTTAACGGACATCTTAACTTGCTCATACGGGAAGCTAACGTTGCCGTTCTCTGCGGTTATTCTAGAGGTTAGGGCTTGGTCCGCTACTATGGCTAGCATAGCGCTCCCTGTGCTCCAGGACTTGACGCTAAAAACCTTATTATGGCATTTTACGAGCGCCAGGATCTTGTCCGCTGAGTTGATGAAGTAGCGAACAAGGGTATTGGGGCTGAAAATAAAGGATTTATCCGTGGTCCACAGGCTGGCTACTTTATACGGCTCTATCTTCAGGGCTTCCGTTCTTAACCACCGTTGATCTATCCTTGCAATGAAGGGGCACGTAGTCTACTTTGTAGATAATGATAAGGTAGCGAGGGCCAACGCTTCCCACTAACACCGCTAGCAGTCTCTGCTCAAGGGCCTTCTATACCTCATCCGTTTGGACGGCCGTAGAGAGTCCTTCAGGAATTTTTTTTCGGCATGAACGCTATTTTTACACCCTGTAATGCTCCGCTGTTGGATACCAGATACTGTTACTTGACTGAGGTTGCTTGAGATGTTTGGTGCCTCATATTTCCCCTTTGCTCTTCGCGACCTACCCCCACGAATATCATTTTTGGATCTGTGTCTTTTCGTATTGGCTTCTGGATCCATTGGTAGGATTGCCTTTTCGCTCGCCTCTTCTTTAGATATGTCGTTTTCATCAGGAAACTCATTTGTATGCTGGATGCACCGTTCGTGCTCTTCGGTTTTGGAACCCTCATCGGTAGCTCCTCCGAAGTTATGTCGAACGCTTTCATGTAAAGCCTTCGCGAGCCTCAGCCACCTTTTCCTTACCAAATGGAGTTTGGTCGGAAACTCTTGGTCCTTGCTTTATTGGATATTTAAAAAAACTTGTTTATTATTTTGGTTGATATGTGTAGTGTAACTTCTACAAATCTCAAACATTTAATTCGTTTTTGGACTTGATAACTATAAAACTTTTTAGGTATTTGATGAAATTAAAATTGAAGATCCTCGTGTCGCAGAATTTTGTTCCAAAACCACCGAACCGGCACCACACGCCATCCTCCTAACATGTCTTCAGCGCAATTTCGGATTGGGCGACGTACAAATCAAATATCAGGTGAACACTTTAAAAAATAAAAAGAACGAATTCACAATGACTGTAGGTAAACATACGGCTACAATAATTTGCAAAAACAAACGGGAAGGTAAACAGTTAGCGTCACAAGCTATCTTACAGGTAATATATTTTATATTCCCCAACAAAATATCGACTACAAATCTACCCCACCACTAGATTCTTCATCCGCACATCAAAACCTGGGGCTCACTTCTTCGACTCTACGGCAATCATTCAGTGAAAAGTTTCAAGGAGAAAAAGCAAGAAGAACAAGAAATCACTGTTCTTCAGAGCAAGGCTGCCATAAATCAACCAAACTATGCTATTCTGAATAAGTTGAAGCTCGAAATGACCAAATTATCTGAAATTCGTGCTGCTATCAAACCGATCGGAACGTTCAGACCGCCGAATGACATTGAACTGCCTTCTGCATCTGCTTCGAATCTTAATAATGTTGAGTTATGAGCCTTTTTATAATTGTTTCATTCAGGATTTTAAAGACGTTGTAATTTAATTTTAAAGATGAAATAATTTTATATTTCATAGTATGTACCTTGAATCATGAATCTAACGGTTTATCGACAGGTTTCCCAATTTTATTTTCGCTGCTCAGAATATTTTTAAGTAAAAAGTATTTTATCTTTTTAAATAAAATATAAAATGACAAACTACGCGAAATCGCCGAAAAATGCTTACAATCTAGGATATTAACACACTTTTAGAATCTGAATGAAAAAATAAGTTATTTAGATATTGCATTTATTACTCAAAAAACAACAAAATTACATGATTCATGTTATTGTAAATTAATTGTTTTTGTTTCATTAAAAAAAATCTTATAAATTTTCTTATTTCCCAGAAATGAAATGTTTTAAGACTGAATAAATGAAAAATATTCACTTTTGATATTTATCAAATGATATCAATTCAAATGGAATTATGTTTTAGCTGCTTTCTTGAAATTTTATTTTTGTGTATTATTGTTGCAGTACGAATTCACGCAAAGCAAGCATAAGATAAATTAAGAAAAAAAGTCAATAGAAAGTAGAAATGTAAATAGAAAAATATATATGTATTTTCTTTCATCCTTAAAATCTGTTTTCTTTTATATTTCGTTCCCAATTTAATTCCATCATAGTTTGTTATTGTGAAGTTTTGTAAATAGTGTTCATTTCAATTATGTATGTTCCGCTCCATCGCATGGTTTGCTGTAGAGGTGAAAAAAAACCAGTATAGTAAATTTTGTGAACATTTGCGTTTACTTTGGTAAAACGTTAGAAATGGTTTTCATGCAAAGAAAATGTAGCTCGAGTGCATTTGCACTAATTCATTATTTTATTTGCCTGCACAAATTCATTCGAGCTGCATTTTCGAGACATGGATTGCCGCAATTAGCCGCTGCCCTATGGAGAAGCATGTGAGAATGAGTTCAGCAGCAGCCGGTCGTTAGCTAATGATGCAGATGCAATTCCGCATAGCAATTCGTGGGGAGTTGGTTTACTGCCTTCGGCGGCAGTAGTAGCTGTGGTCGGAGTTTTACGGGTGTTGGTCGTTGTCATAGGGAATGAAGAATTGTTTGTGTTTAGTTGAGTTTCGGGAATTAGTTTTCGTGAGTTCGACATTTGTCGAAAACTGATAAGTATCTTGTGAATAGGAACGCCTGTGACGAGTAGTGGAACTATACGAATTGTAAGGTGGAGCAGCGGCAAGATGGAGCAGATTTATAGTCTTGCAAATTAAGGTGATGTTTGTTTTATCGCAATTACCGCGTGTCGTATGAGCAAAAGCAGGGTGACCAGGAACGTTATTGTGTATCACCGTAGATCAGTCGGGGCCTTATTGGTCTAGAATATTGCTACGAATGTAACAGGCGAGAATGTGAAGAATGAGGTATTAATTAAGGTATTACGTGATTATGCTAATCAGAACATAGTGCTAATCTTGATAGGCAATAAGATTGATTTAAAACATTTGTATGCATTGACTATGGAAGGTGGAAATTCGTGTATCGCGCAATGATTCCTCCCCCATAGATCCTAAAAATGTGTTGCTCCTCTCCCTAAAATATGTTGTTCTTGTTTTTGTGATATTTATATGTGGGTGCCGTACCACAAAGGTTGGGACCGCTCCAAAACCCACGCCGGACTGAGTTAGCTGGGCGCATCAGGACACGGCTTCATTTTAAATGTTGCACCGACGACAGCTCGGCTGAGGTAGGTTTCAAAATTGAAGGTGGCTTCTAAGTTTAAATTATGCGAGTAATATCGATACTGAAAAATTATTTTTATTTAATTTAATTTTTTTTATTCAATATAATTTGTTAAATAGTTTTGCTTGTGTTTTGTTAAGGGAGGGGTAAGGGTTTCAGCGTAAAAATAAAACACTTTTCTTACGAGTTTTTTTTAGAAATATGGATGGAGCAAATTTATTTAAACCTTTTGTACATTATTAATTATCTTTTCAATATCATTGCGTAATTTTTTTATGTGAAAATAACGACAAACAAACCGGTCACAAAGGTTTTTCAAGAACGGCTTTGGAAAAAGACGATTTGCGATGTTCACTGTGTCTCAGTGAAAGTTATCGGAAATCAAAGAACATTAAAATTTAGTCAAAGCATCATCAAATCCTCCCCCACCGTTCTTTGATTTCTATTTTTTTTTTTTCATTTTTAAATTTTTGGTGGTCATTTAAAGTGAAAATAGCTATTTTTCACGAAACAAAATTGCTATTTTTCACCTTCTTGTAGGTGGGTAACCCCCTTAATATAAAAAAAAATTCTAAAACTTATCGTATTTTACATGTAGAAAGTGTGTGCCAAGTTTGAAATGAATCGGTAATGTGGTTTTTAAACGGCAGTGAACACGGACTTTTAAAAATTGTTTTTCAGAAAATGACTACTAAACTCCGAGCTGTTGGAGCAACAATGATAGAGAAGATGGGACTAAGTATTTAATAACTTTGAGAGTTTTGCTCTGATTGACTTCAAATATTGGGACTATATTCTTGAAATATTTAGCGATAAGAGAACTGGCAATAAAAATACCGTTCCGATAATCGTAAATTAATTTTGATCCTCGAAATTATGAGCATTCTCTGCAAGCATGGTAACCTGGAGCCTTAACTCTGTTCCTGTTTTTCTCAGATATCCAAGAATTCTTCGGGCCACTGTTTCAAAAATGAATAAACAACTACAGCAACATAATTCAAATATAAACAACAGGATCGAGATATTGCCATAAGACAGTGGAACCATCTAGTAGTTTCGCATACGAGTAGCATATCCTATAAATACTACGGGGACCAGCGAATTCAGTTGAACAGCGAACGTTGTGTTTGGCAGCCACTGCCGAAATATTAAGTAAAGTAACGCATTGACTACAGTGAAAGTCGGCAATATTGAGTGGGATATTGTTTCAAGTGAAAAATGAAAATTTGTAAAGTGAATTTTGAAAAGTATACTTAAAATGAAATAAAGTACATTTTGAGGATAATATCGCGTGTTTTTACTTTCGTAAAATTTTATTAGATGATGCGAACCTGATAAGCGCAACAGAAAACTATGTATTAGCCGCCCATTTCAAAGACGGTTTTTAGGTTACATTGGAGACCAAAAGTATAGCATTATATATATATAGTATTGAGTCTACCGGCGTAACGACGACGAAATTTCTTGAAGTGATTCTTCAATATTTTAGTCTAAACCAAGAACATATGGTGTTCCAATTTTCGTCTTTATAACTGTACGATCTTTTAGGCCCGTTTCGCACGAGACACTCGGTGTCCGACCACTGTGTCTCCAGCCACTGACACTTTTTGTAGCTCGGCCACTGCTGAAATATTCTGTTATATGAGAGCGTACAGACAACAATTTAGTGGCTCATGATTCTGCTTGCCAGCAAATATAATTTAATTATAAAATTCGAAAAATCACTGCACCTCTCGATACTGAACGTTTCATTTTTTTTTTTCATTTCACTCAGAAAAGCTTTTTAAATATTAATCAGGATGAAAATGTTTACAAAACTGGACGAAAAGCTACTCTAAACAAAATAAAATAGATTTAATTAGGAACGAGGACAATAGTTTCATTTATGGAGTTAAGACGAGAGGTTCCAGCTTTAAAGAAAATTTGTCAGCATATAATCTTTACAGTTTAAAAGGATTAATTAAGGTAATAACCATTTTTGTTCAAAATGAACTGATAGGAAATTATGCGCCGCTGGCGTAAGAAACACCAAGTGGCTCTCATTTGGCAGTGTCAAATTCCATTGGCTGGTGACTAGAGATTCAGGGGCCGTAAACCGAGTATCACGTGTGAAGCGAGCCTCAACGCAATTGTCGGCGCTTTGGTAAAATATTTGAAATCAAACAGAAATTGGGAATAATTAGATCTGACAATGTACCAATTATTACAGGGCGAAATAATATTGTCTAAAAAAAATTGAATTACCTAAATATATTTTAATAAAATGCATTTGCCATTCCCTTCAGTAAGCTATAAGCCATGCATCGCAAGAATATCTTCTTCAAAGTGTAGGGTTTTTCCTTGTAAAGAGAAGCTTATAAACGATTTTCGAGATCCCTTAAACATTGTGGGACAACAATAAATTTCTCGAAAATGTTTAAAAAATGCCTATACCCTAGTATAATAAATACCTCTAGTATAATACATAAATACCTCTAGTATACTAAGTTAAAAAATGAAAGAAAAAAAATAGAATGTCTAGAATTTACTAAGTCAGTTCAGTTCAGTTCAAACGCAGATATCTTGTGAAAATCATGTAATGTTTTAAAGAAAAGTGAAAATTGTTGAAAATAATAAAAAAAAACGTTCAGTAAGAATAAAAAGTGTTATCATTGCCTGTAGAGAATACCTATTTTGGTGGAACACTTTATTTACAGGAACTCTTCATTGGAACTCTTTAGTATTGCCCCTAAAGATCTTGAATATTTGTGGCTATTAAACCTCTTATCACGAAAATGTTTTACAAGGGGATGAGCTAAAGTCGCATTTTTCTGTAACCAAGTACAAATGCTACATCGCAGATTTACTTTATTTGATGTATAGTAACGGGTGTGATCGGTTGTTTGTGCTTTTTAGGGATGGGTTACTAAATAGCAGACTGCTATTTACAAATAGCAATAGGGGCCTACTATTTGTAATTTTGAGCTATTTTCTTCAAATGCAATTTGAGTAGCATAACGTAGCAAATAGCAATAGCAGCATGCATAAAGAAATGCATTACAGAGTGTCTACTGTTGTTTGATTTTTATGGTATCGACCGTGCTAGTTTTATCATTAGTTTGTATGATTATTTCCCGGTTTGTGAACTTTTTGCACATACTATGACCATCAAAAGTTAGTGCCCACTTCCAAATTTGTTTTTGAGCTTCAATAAAAAACAAAGTTCCGATTGAAAAATATTTCTGATTGAAGAATATTAGACCTTTATTCGTTTAAAACAATATACTAAAAAAAACAGTTCCATACATTCACTAAAAAAAAAATTTACAGAACAACAAAAACAAAAAGTCAATGAAATACGAGTCAAAAGTAAGTGCACACTTCATATAATAAAAATTCATATAATAATTTTTAAGAAAAACTAGTATTTGGCTTGACCGCCCTTTGCCTTTAAAACAGCTTCCAGTCTTCTAGGCATGGATTCTACTAATTTTCTGGTAAATTCTGCTGGTATATTATCCCATTCTTCCTTAAGAGCATTTTTCAAACTTTCCTTGCTTGTTATTACACATTGCCGAATTTTTCTGTCTAAATAATCCCATAAATGCTCAATGGAGTTTAGGTCTGGGGATTGGGGGGATGATCCAATACCTTGGGAGTTCTATAAAGCAACCACAACATTACTAAATAGGGAGTGTGCTTAGGATCGTTATCTTGTTGGAAGATCCACGTCCTAGGCAATTCCAATTTTGCAACACTGTCAGCCATATTTCGCTGCAAAATATTGAGATAGCCTTGCTTATCTATTGTACTTTCAATAAATTCAAGGTTTCCAACTCCCGATGCTGCCATACACCCCCAAGCCATAACAGATTCTCCGCCATGCTTCACTGTGCCAGAAACCTTTTTTTCATGGACAACGGTTCCTCAGTATTTTTAATTCGCCAAAGTTTTTTATTTGTATGCCCGCCAAATATTTAAAATTTACTCTCATCAGAGAATAAAACGTTTTTCCAAAAATTGTAAGTACAGTTTTTATATTTTTTAGCATAATATTTGCGTTTTTTCTTATTCGCTTTAGAAATAAATGCCTTGCTTCGTTGTGCTTTGCCATGTACCCCATGTTCATTCAATATTCTTCGAACGGTGGAGGCTGAAACGAATTGATTGTGTATCGCGGAATAATTTTCAGCTATTTTTGCTGCATTTGAACGTGTATCACCCTTAACTTTTTTCACTATATTTGTTATTTCTTTTCTATATAATTTTCCTGGCCGTCCAGATCGTTTAGAATTATCCAATATTTTGAATTTATTGTCTTTGTCAATAATTTTTTTAACTGCACTGTGTGGTCTTTTTACCATTTTTCCAATTTTCCGTAAACTTTTACCTTCACAATGCAAATTCACTATAATTTTTCGTGTTTCTGGCTCAGTTTCTTTCCTCATTTTCACACCATTCTTCTAACACGTTTTAAATCAAACTAACTCCTTCAAAAATTACTTTACCAAGAATTTTTGCGATTGCTGTTTCCTAGAAACTAAATTGAAGTTGTATTCCATTATAGTAAAAGATCCGTGACTTTGTTTACAGCTAGAATCTAGCAACGTTTGAACAAGTGTGCATATTTCATTGACTTTTTGTTTTTGTTCCTATGTACATTTTTTTGTTATTTAATATATGGAATTGATTTTTTTGTATAAAGTTTTTAACAAATAAAGGTTTGATATAACTCAATCAGAAATATTTTTCAATCGGTAATTTTTTTTATTCAAGCTTAAAAACAAATTTGAAAGGTGTGCACTCACTTTTGACGCTCACAGTACATTGTCCAGTTAAATGGGCGATAGGACTCCACACGACACATCATACATATCAGGCGAAGAGCTAAAGACTTTCACACCGTTTTTAAATTGCAATCGAAACTCACGCAAAGGAGTGAAACTATCGAAATGGTAGCTACATAACACAGGAATTATAGCGCGCGAGAACGCAGTCTATCTGTGTCACATGAAAACCGAACCTGTCGCAATGCCACAACAGCATTGCCTTTCAAAAAAACAGGCTGCTATTTTAAAATAGCAGTTGCTATTGCTATTGGAAAATTCAGTTTGGCCCATAACTGGTACTTTTATTTAGAAGTGTTTTAAATTATGTTCAATAATTAAATGCTTTGAACTAACAAAGGGTCGATCCTGTCAAATTACTGTACCCATTAAATGACTTTTTTTTAATCTACAGTAACACAACATTGCAACCTTCCAAAAAAAACAAAACAACAAATATCAATGACTAATTTTAAAGTTAATATAAATGATTCCCATTTGGAGTTACCCCAAGTAGTTTTATCGTCCTGCTGAAAATATCCCTTTTGAAAATGCACTTAGGCAACATAATTTGCTAACGATTGTATCAAGATTTGCTAAGAAAATTGACAAAATTTTACAGCCATGACATATTATTTATATTAAGTGGAATATTTGTGACGACTCTACGGAGCTTTGGGATCAAGTTTTAAAATACAAAAATTTGGCAGCCATAAATACTTTTAAATAGTTATCTAATATAGCTATTACATTTGTATCTCTTCCCCAGCCAAATGACGGAGTGGAAACATATTTAGTGTAATGAATTTGTAACGAATCAATCTTTTCAAATGACGAAGTGGAAAACATATTTAGTGTAATGAATTTCGTTGAAAACCAACTAAGAAATAAGCTATCCATGATGAATTCTCTTCAGTGCGTAATTGGCGAAAACTTTTATAAATTAGAGCCACCTGCATACAAACATAACGGTTGTTTGTTGGTATTGAAAAAAGGCAGATTGCCCTTGAAATATCGAAAGTTGTCAAGAAATTGAATAATTTCTAGCTTCTAAATGCAAATTTGGTTTTTCAATAAAATATTTTGTTTGAGGTTATATCAATCAAATTCTACCAAGCTCAAGGCCAAGATGATTCAGAAAAATATATTCTTCATACTCACATAGCATAAATCGTTTTCAAACAGCTTGTATACTTATTTTAGATCTGGTGGCAATGCTGGTTTCATTATTTTCATCTTCGTTAGCCGCTGGATATATCTCTGCCTTAAATTGTACCTGGGTGTGTCTACAGAGCAAAACTTGGAATTATCAGCTACGCCGTTACCATAGTTCATGCAAGTTATGTTTAAAGATTGTTCCAAGCCACCAATAGTACTAGCGAAATTAGATTGATGAATTTCTTGCGATCTCAAGCCAATACTGTTTGCATCCTGATTCCTAGGATTTTTTGGAATGGGTATGAGTGAAACCGAATGTAGTGTAGTATCGTTTAGGTAGTTCTTCATATTCGCCTCAGGCGACACTGGTAACAAAGATTTGTTTTCCATTTGTTGTTCCCGTAACGGGAATATAGATATGCTTTGGGTTTCCATTTGCGGCAAATCGATTGCAGGCTCAGTAACGAACGAGTTAACATTGTTATAAGCGAGTAAGGATCCGTTTGAACGGCATGGTGTATCCCACAAACTGTTTGTACATTGCGATCCATCTGGACTGGCGTTATGCTCGACGAGGTGCACCGATGTAGAACCTATTGTTACAGATTGACCAGACATAACTTTTCTAGCTATTTCCGTACTGCCATTATCCGGATCAGTGTTTATTTCGGGTTTATTGCTACATTCCCAAGCGCAGCAGCGATTGGCTGGCATACCTGTCAATGGCATACCGCTTTGTATTCCTTTCAATTCAGCACACTGTATCGGTGGTTTTGGTTTTTTTAAAACAAAATCGGCAGTTGTAGATGTAATAATAAGATCAGGTTTGGGTAACGCATTCACAATCTGCTCTTTTCTAATGGGTAATATCTCCAAATCAGATCCAAAAGTACACTTTTGCACTAATTTTATTTTTTGCTTGTTCTTACGTGAATCACTAACATCTTGACTTAGAGTTGTGTCACGGCTTTTGGCTACAGCCTCATTGCATCGGGATAGATCCATCTTTTTATATTTGGTACGTCGGCCTTCTAAATTCTCCACATCTCGATCGAATTTAGGTTTTTTCAACAAATCCTTCTTTACTTTCGAAATATTCTGCTGGTCAGCCAGACTTCCTAGACCTTCAGGAGGGCTCATAAAACTAATAACATAGTGATTTAACTTTTCTTTGGTAATACGAATCCGGATCGGATCATGTTCTGCGGCTGCAGGAATTTTTGAATCCGGAACTTTACCTTCAGTGGATGGTAAAATAAATCCAGATGGTGACATCCATAAGCTTTTTAAATCATGTTGTAAGTGATGTTCCTCATGTCGATATGAGCGTAATTTTTGCAAAGATACCAATACTTTTGCAGCTGCTATATCTTGACAGGCAGTTGTTTTACCTTGTTTGGCTGGAATAACTCTTTTTTTGCAGGTTTTATTTTCAGTATTATCTTCCGGTTTCCTTAGAACATTTTCTTTTCCTTGATTCTTTGCAAGCTTCCTTTCGTCCGCAAAAGACACATTATCAATGTTACGTTTTATATCATAGATGCAGCTCGATGGCACCTTAACGGGGACGTGAGGAACATGCACCGCGCATGGAAGTGAACCAAAATCCACCATATACTCGAGAAGACTAGATAAATCGACATATACGTCGCAGAGAGCTCGATTGACATCCATAATACTGACCTCAGAACGACGGCAGAGTTCAGCATGATGAAGAGATCGGATGCTAAGATCTTGAATATACTTGCGTAATACGTGAACAAGGCATTCCAACGGTGTAGGCATAATACTATCCCAGCCAATAGCTTGGCTTATTTGGGCAACTACTATGCGAAGAATTTGCTCAGAATACGCTTCCATGATCGTAACAAAATATCACTTCCTCCTAGAATTTCAGTACTATTAATAAGAATAACCATTCTATCGTGTACAGTGCTACCAATTTTGTAGACCGATATCTGTGCGCCAACAAAGCTAAAGAAGCTCCTTACTAGCCACTCCAATACAATCCCTCTAAATACGTAAACGAAAATGAAACACCAACGAGTTTGACGAACGATGATTAACGTTTTCTACGTTTTTGCAAATCGCACATGAAATACCCGCAATTGTTTAAAGATTAGCACTTTGTCCTGGCACTTGAACCGTTTCTAAGCCGCATTGCAAAAAGACCAGTGCCTCTCAAACTCAATTGTGCTAGTGTTCTTTTCGCGTCATAAAAAAAAAAAGTGGTTTATGTCTTTGATTTGTATCACGATTCGAATGATCGGCTACAAACGGTTAATTTGAATTAATTAGAGAAAATTGATGTGTGAGCAAATCCGACAAAAAAGGGCGTTGAAATAAGGACGAAAAATTTAAATCGTTTTCAGCGTCCACATCATGATCGTAATTCATTGTCAATGAGATGCGGTCTTTGGTAGTACCTTCCTTCGTACCGGTCTGGTTGCATGTCGCGACCGGCCTTCTATATGACGGCCAGAGTCCAACAGTACAATCAAGAGTAAAAGGCCTTCATCCCCTATATGACAGACAGGTTAAAACCGAGGGCCCCCTAAATGTGTAACTATGTGTAATTAACGTGCGTGCAAAGTGGCGGATTTCAAGAAAAATCTTTAACCAGTCCGTCCAACGGCTATGGGGAACACGTATCCAAGTTTAGTCGAAAAAAGAATTGTTGCGTTTTAAATACTATGGCCGCCTGAATGCAATTCCATGTTATTTTTAACAACAATTTCAAATAATCATATCAAAAAAACAAAATAATGAAATTTTTCAAACAACTTCGCCCACTGGCAGCACTACACTCTATGCGGCGGTGAAATTCATCGATGATAAATGTCATTTCGAAATCATCGAGCAGGGACAGGGACGCGACTGACGCCCTCGAAAAGTATACTATCGAAATATCGATACGTTCGTGGTAGCTATCGATAAGATAGCCGTTTCGTAAAGTTTTCGTGATAAACATCCAAAAGTGTTAACCGTATCCCCCAGAAACACCTGAACCAATGTTTATCATCAATTAAAAAGCAGCAAAAATTCTCTACCGTCTCATGGTGATGCATATTCCGTGAAGAGCGAAGCGCCCATTGCGCCCGTGGTGTCCTTTTTTATTTTGCTGTTTCTGTGCTTATCTGAATCTGAACGCTTACCGCGATGCCCAAGAAACCGAGTAAATTCTGGACATTCTTTCAGAAGATTGATAGGAACACAGCGGAATGTCGACTATGTGGAAAACATCTGCGGACCTGCGGTAATACAACGAATCTAGGCAAGCATATTAAACGTCATCCGAATTATCGTGAGCTAGCAAATCAAAGTGGCGATAGCGACGATGAAAAACCTATCAAGTATGAGAAATTATGGGGATCGTCGAGTTCTGCGGTGAAAGATGATTCCGATGAATATGCGGCGGACGGTGTAAGTATGATTTCTTGAATCGGTTGGATGGTTTGTGTTTGAAGATTTCAACGGAGTAGTGTGGCATCGGATCGGTCTCGTTATGATTCCGATACATATTCGATAATGTATGCCTGATTGTGAGTCGATAATTTTAGTAGCTATTATACCCTTTATTTTTTCTAACAAACTCATTTGCCGTACATCCGATTTCGCGGCTGAATATAACCGACGTGATGTCAATTGCGAATAGGTGATGAGTTTCCCGGTGGGACTGGATGTCCAAGTGCCGGTGGAGAATATCATTATCCTGGGTTTTACTTATTGTTTAATTGCTGTCGTGAATGATGTATGATGACCAGAAAAATTTAGATTCATATAAAATAACTAGTATTACAAGCATGAAACCCGCCTAATTTGATATAAGAATCACTACTGAACATTGTTCCGAATTCTTTGGAAATCTTTTTTGTCAATTATTTCCAACATTCTACGACTCCTCTAACATTGAATGTCTCATTTAATGATGTAGCAAATTTTCATCATTTATTTCTCAGGACTATGGCAATAATGTTGTGGAAGAAATCTACATTGATCAAGACCCTCTGCTTGAGCAAGATAGTATCAAGCCAGAAATAAAACCCAGCGTAAAAGAAATCAAAAATGTTGTCGCAAACAATCATAGCAATTCATCGCCGCCCGAAGTAATGGTTTCCATACCAAGCAACCCTACGAAAAAAATGAAACTAACATCTTCAACTGCGGCACCTTTCTCATCTCCAACATCACATCTCCCCAACGTCGAGGCTGTTCATTTAGCTTTCGCTGAATTTTTCTTCGCAGGCAATATTCCCTTCAATGCTCTGAATTCAGTTCATCTAAAACGCTTCGTTTCGAAACTCAATCGGACGTATCGGCCTCCGAGTCTACGGGAACTTACAACAACGTATTTGGACAAGGTCTATGACAAATATAGTGTTCCTAAAAATTCAATAGAACAAGAAACCATCCTGTTGCTTAGTGGTTGGAAGGATTTCTCGAGTGCGGCTAAGTGCATTGTGGCCTGCCTGTATTTACGAGGTGACACAGAAAATCGAGTATATTTGAATACTTGGGACTTTAGTATCGATGTATATCCCGACCATGAAGATTTGCAGAAAAGAATATTCGAAGAGTCCTTGAAGTTGGCATCGGAGAACTACAACGCTAAAATTTATAGCGTCATATCAGACAGTCTCAGATTTAATACGGCGGACTGTGGCGTGCTGTGGTGGCAAACGGTTTGCCACAGCTATTTGGCTGGATGTTTGGCGCAAGACGTCGTCAATCAACAGGATACAAAACTTGTGAAGCAAATACTGCAGCACTTTCAAACGTCAGAAATTGAGGAGCAGATCGTTGAACGCGGTGGCGTTCGAGCTGTCCTGCCTTGGGACGGGCGCTGGTGCACATTTCGCGGGTCGTTTCAATGCTACGTTAAAAACAATCAAATCCTCCGTGATATTTTAACCGATAGAAAGCTTGAAATGGACTCCTATCTTAGCGAAACAATTTTCAACGATGATTTCACGAGAAAAATTGCGAATTATGTCTCGGTCTTTGAGCCATTGTGTAAACTAATTTACCTCGCACAGAAAAAGAAAACAACTTTGGCTGATGTCGCCGAAGAGTGGATGCAACTACACTTCCCGCCTGAATACCAAGCGCACTTGCAGCATAGGCGTCTCACAGCTCTCACACCTTTCGCTCTTGCTGCGAATTTCATGCATCCTGTTTATCGCGGCAAAAGCATATCAGACAATCAAATGGAATCGGTTGAATTCTTCTTTTTAGAAAATCTAAATTCGAAAGGACTTGACGACATGTTCTTGTTCAAGAAGAACGAAGGCATCTTTCAAATTCTAGCCGAAAAAGAAATCACTACGTGCAATACATATTGGAGTATGGCCGGGCGAAAACATCCCGAACTATCAGCTCTCGCAAAGAAACTGCTAAGTATACCGGCATCGGTGTCGTTCATCGACAAAATATTTTCGAACTGGTCGTCCACACAACTGACAGCTAGGAATCTTCTAGGAATGGAAGTGTATAGGAAACTTACGAAAACTCATTTTCTATTGAATCTAGCCGACAGTAGCTAGCTTGATTAATCAATGATGATAATTGTATATAGTAAGCAAGGATGTGGACATTTTTTTTACTAAAATTTAACATTGTCTAGGTTAAGTTATTTTTAATTGTATCGAAAAAGCACAAGAACGACTTTGTTGTTTTTAATCGAATAAGTAATAGTCACCTGAACAAATTATATTCAGTATTAAAAGGTGGCATTTTGATATAAATGATGGAAATTGTAGTCGAACGACGACTAGAGTGCAAAGTAAATGTGGCTCACTAGGCTCATTTCGAAATAAGAATTAATTTGAATTATGTTGTTGGTTTTCAATCTGAGGTCACGTGATGACAATGAATGCGATAAAACTATTTTAAGCTCAAAAACTATGATCTTATTGAAAAATTAGAAATAAAGTTGTTAAGATAAAAGTGTATCTTTGTCTCGTGTGTAAATTACTTATGTTAAGAAATTTAATTTGCACAAAAAACTGTCTTTCACCTCCTGCTCGTGAGCTGTTGGTTTCATTGTCCATTACATCCAGATTATTACTGCTGTACACCTCCATAAAATATAAGTATTTAGGCTGTGTAATAGGACGAATATAGAACAATATGAAAACCTCCGACAAGTAGCAAAATTGAACGAAAATCGATCGACGCGGTCGTTGAACCAACACAATTGGAGGCATTTTCTGCGAGAAGTGAAGGTTCCAGCAGGTCTGTAGTACTACGTCGACGACGAATAGTTGCTAGAAATAACAGTATTGCTAGATTTAAAAAAATATGATCAGTCTGCCGGAATGGCTCTTTAGCCGGACTTGACTCATGTTGGAAAAAGTGCAGAAAACCTTTCCGGCCGTTGAAATTTAGTACAATATCAACTCAAGAACCGAAATAACAATGAAAACGTAATAAACGCCCCAGGAAGAGGAAAGAAACGAAAACGATCACACACCGAAACTAGAAAGTTAAGCATATCCAGTCGGTAACACAATTATTTGTGCATAATTTTATATTTTTTGAAAAGGAGCAAAACTCTTTGTCCATTCAATAGGCAAAAGATTAAGCAAAGATATACGTGTCAAGGGTGCACAACAAGATACTAATCTACTTTAAAACTATTTGAATACTATTGTCCCCAAGATATATTTGCAACTTCTGCAATGTTTATGGAAAAGTTTACACGATTTTAATTTATGTTAAGAATAATATTACTGAATGGGAAGAAATTATTTGTAAAGGTTACCTTAAATCCTATAAATGCAATTTTTTCAATCAACATGTGAAAATAGGTCTGTTCCCGTACTTGAATCTATTATATATTAAAATAGATTCGTAGCAAGTCGTTTTCGTACTTTTGCTGGAAGCCAAATGCAAATTTTGCAGCAAAAAGAAGCCAGCTGCCAAATTCTGTTGCTGCTGCAGTTTGCTGAAGTACGGGAACAGACCTAATATGTGTCTTGAATTCTAACCAAGTGAAATATTGGAAACATAAATAAAATTGAAAGGGAATGATTTTTACTTATTGTTGTACTAGCTGTATAAAAGAATCAAATATTTAATAATAATAGCAGAAGGTTTACTTATTAAGTCCTAGCTTTGATAATTCAAACCACAGGTAATCCATTTTGTCGGTAAAAATAAACTTTTTTGAAATTTTCCCACCATTCCAAAACTACTGACGTGTCTCTGAAAAAAATGCATCGGCATTTAAACGGTTCAATCTCCAACAAACGTCCATATCAACAAGCAATTGCATTCTCATAGAACGAGCCGAAGTGAAACATAAAACGTATTTCGCTTCTTGGCTCGTTATTGCCGGTTGGCCAACGTGACGGAAATCGCGATTACATTTTTGACAAATCTCCCACCTGTCTGCATGAAATCAGCTGCTGTCATCTGTTGACCTGAGCTAGTGAAGAGTTTCGAGATCGATCGACGTTGAAACGTTTGTGTTTTGATAGTGTTATTTTGTCATTAAATTTCATCGAATCGAAAAACAAAATTTCCCTTGGGCTACTGCCATTGATTTTGATTTAGTTAGTGTTATCATTAAGATGTGATACCATTGCGACGCGTGCGATTAAAAGCGTTGAAATGAGTAAATAAAAGTGGCGCTCGATGGGTCTGCAAAGATATAAATCCACCAAATAACATCATGAATTATCTGTGGCCGAAATCGAATAGTTTACGCAAGCTAAAAAGTCTACTGCTAACATCGATAATCTTAATACCAATAACAGCAGTTGCCCTTACCAAAGCAGACGATGAAACAGTTCCATACGTAGGAGAGGTGTCTGGAAATGCAGTTGACTCTGTGGAAAAATTGCCGTTTTGTAGCGACGATAGTCAGCATACAATCAATAGAAGGTACGGTTTTCACGAATTTTCCACGATTTTTTTCTGTTCACGCATCGTCAACAGCTTTTTTGATATATTTTTTCTAATCGAACAAGTCGCCGTCGCGTAGCTTTCTGATAAGTGGCTAGCTACTCGCTCAAGGTCGTAAGACTTGCTTTCGCATTCCTTCGTATTTGTTTTTTAATATTTCGATTTTTCATGCTCCTTCATTCCATTCGCTTGGGCCACTCTCACCATTCCACAAGTGGCTGCAATTTATATTTGATAATATATAGTCAACCAGCTAATTAGATTGATTTGCCTGTTTTGTGGTATTCGCAGGAAACAAAAGTTGCCCCGATTTAGAGTAAAAGCGTTTGTTTGTTTGTTTTGAGGACCGCGAGCGGTAAAACAAGTTTTCGCTTCCTCTGCCCTTCTAAGCACAAACGTTCTTTCTACATTTTACTTTCACAAAAGTTAGGTTTTTTAAATTTGTGGAATGATGTAGTAGAGTATGTAATTTTCGAATCCGGCGTTAACCCAAAAATGAGAAAAATTCAGATAGAACGTTTATGTTTAGTAGGGCAGACCTATGGTGAGTTGATGACTCACAATGTTTTACTTTCAAGCTTAAAAATGTCTGATGAAATTACGGTATGTATATGACGCGCGAGGTTTATGTACATTATTAGGCATGTTATGGTAGCGAATGGGACTGATAGTGTTGATAATTAGATAAGAGTTTTACAGTATTGTGCCAGTGATAAATTTGGACAAAGCATTTGTAAATTGTTTGATTAAAAGACTGAATATGGCGTGGAATTAGCTAAGCCGGTAAGTGATCGCGCCAGAAACCGCGAAAATATTCGAAAAGCGGGTGAAATATAATCAAACAATAACATTAAACTAT
The DNA here is from genome assembly GCA_963978885.1 of Nemotelus pantherinus. Lineage (NCBI taxonomy): Eukaryota > Metazoa > Arthropoda > Insecta > Diptera > Stratiomyidae > Nemotelus > Nemotelus pantherinus. The sequence continues at coordinate 19,341,837 of OZ022264.1, read as the reverse complement.
AAAAAAGATCGAAGAGAGAAAAGTTCTTATAGGATATCTTGTAAAAGTAAAGCAAAATTATCCCAGGACAAATCGAGGTGTGGAAGCTAATAGAGAGCTTGTCGTGACGGTGGTGGGGGATTTGAAAAAAGGACGAGCGCCGTCCTTTCAGATTCTCATGTTTTAAAGGGGTACTACTGCCGTTCGTTCGGATCCGCACGAGCGGCGGCTTAATAGTACTAATTTTTAGGTTCGGAAAGTTTGTTGAGTACAAATACCGCAATAATAAGTGAAGAATGGACAAGCAAACGCGATCTATAATCTCGTACGTGAATGAGGCAATTTTACTAACACATGTACTTTACTCTCTGCAAAAGAAGCTTGGTGTTCTAGATAATCTGTGTAAACGCACATTTCCTCTATCGGGGGGTTTTTTTTATATGATCGTCGATTTACAGGCTGGCGAGAATTTTAAAATCTATGACAAATCAGACACTAATATTCTAAACAAAATGTTGCATTCGTACAATTCAAACCTAATTCTTTTCGCGAGAGGAAAGCTTTTATGTTAAATTCATTGAAATAGAGGGCATCGGTTTGAATTTGAATAGTACTTATAATAGATATTTTAGGGCGATATTCTGTTGATATATCAATTGATAAAATATTGGGGAGCTTAAAACAAGGCTTTAAACCACGAACTAGCCTATATAGAACTGCCGATGGAAGCATCATAAGTGGCCCAGAACAGGTGAAGGAAAGATGGGCGTCCTATTTCCAGCAATTACTGAACGGCATAGCAGATAATAGCAGATAAACTGCTACTTTGTACGTCGTACAAGCTCTTGACAAAGATTTTAGAGTTAAGGATTTCCCATCACGCTGAGAAAATTCTTGGTGAATATGAAGGTGGTTTCAGACGTGGAAGATCGACAACTGACCAAATATTTACGGTCAAACAAATTTTGGAAAAATGCTGGGAATTCAACATTGATGTCCATCAAATATTCGTCGACTTCAAACAAGCGTACGACAGCATCAAACGAACTGCATAACATCATGCTGCAGTTCGGAGTCCCAGCAAAATTGGTCCGACTGGTGAAAATGACCGACTCCACGTCACAAGTGCTGATTCAGAATAATATGACCAACTCGTTTTCGACGAATACAGGGCTAAAACAAGGGGATGGATTAGCTTCGGCACTCTTTAACTTAGCGCTTGAGTATGTCATCAGAAAAAATCGCCTTTGACACGAGGAACTCTATTATTTAAGTCGACACAGCTAGTAGCTTACGCTGATGACATCAACATTATGTCACGTTCGTTCAATGACGCCAAGGAAGTATTTGTAGCTCTAGACGAAACCGCCAAGGAAGTTGGTTTTTAACGAACGGTTTTTAACAAATTAACGAACAAAAAACAAAAGTTATGACTCAATCAAGGAAAAGGACGCCAATAAGACAAAACATAACGATAGGGGGCTATAACCTTGAAAACGTAGACAATTTCGTGTACCTAGGGACGAACCTCTCGAAGGATGGGAATGAGCTTGACGATATCAAACGACGGATTCAAGTAGACAATAAGTCATTCTTTTCGGTGCTTCCCACTTTGAAATCTCGATGCGTACACAGCAATACGAAACTTCGCATCTATAAAACAATTATTAGACCTGTGCTATGCTACGGAAGCGAAACCTGGACGCTGATCCACGCATCTGAAAAAGCCTTGAATACGTTTGAGAGAAGGGTATTGCGAAGGATCTTCGGTCCAATACGAGAAGAAGATGGATGGCGAATCCGATACAACAACGAGCTGTATTCCATATATGACGAGCCGGAAGTCTCTACCATCATACGACTCCAAAAACTACAATGGGCTGGCCACGTCGAACAAATGAGCGGCAATCGAATCGCCAAACGATATCTCAAGGGGCGAGCGAACGGAGCCAGGCCAGTCGGTAAGCCACGCAAGCGCTGGAGAGCACCGAACTGGAGGACGCGGGCACTGAACCGAGACGAATGGAGGCGAAGCATAGAGGAGGCTAAGGCTCGATTCGGGCTGTAGTGCTCTGATGATGATGAAAATTAAGTTAACAAGTAATGATACGGTATACATAATGATACGGTACTTGGACAGTTAGGTGGGAGTGAAGAGGGTGGGCACGTTGATTTGCCTTTGACGCATGTGTAAGCTTCCCTTCATCTTTAAGGGGATAGTTTACACAAGTCACCTCAAATCGAGTTTTTTGAAAACGGAGCTCAAGCCTGGCCGTCATATAGAAGGCCGGTCGCAAAAGCAATTAACGTACCAAGATGGCGTGCTTAATATACCCTTTTTCGACCAATCGACGTACATTTCTCGACCAGTTCGACCAATAAAAGTACATTAGTACCTGTCAGATTGCAAGTTGCGACCGGCCTTCTATATGACGGCCAGGGCTAAAGTGAAAGTGGTAGTATACCACAGACTTTGATGCTTTCTTTTTGCTGTTTGTAGATGATTCGTGGATGTCTATTTTAATATACGTCTGATGATGTGGATGATTATTTCAATATAATTTATCTATATGTATATATATATATATATATATATATATATATATATATATATATATATATATATATATATGTTTGTATATATATCTATATATATATATATATGTATATATATATATGTATGTATGTATATATGTATATATATATATATATATATATATGTGTATATATATATATATATATATATATATATATATATATATATATATATATATTTGTATGTATATATGTAAGTTTCTCCCCACCTATTTAAGTAAACGCATTATTCATCACCCGTTATAGTGATTTTTCTTAGAACATCTTATACGCGCTACCTGAAAAATCATTTTTTAAAGCCTATCCTAGAGGATATTTGTGCTTCTTTATTATGACTTCGAATAGGATACAAACAAGGATTCAAATCCAAACTCTTGTCGAAATAGGAAAATCCGTTTCCGAAATATCAAGGATACTAGTTGTGGACAGGAAGACCGTCCAATTTTGCCTAAAAAGTCATGCAGAACAAAGGACGTTCCAGTAGGCCGACAACTCTTTCACCTACAACAAAAATAAAAATAAGGAAGATGATGGAAAACAAGCCAGCTATTAAAACAAGGACACTGACCAAAAGGATAAATCAATCCGAAAATTAGCCACAACGTATCGAACAACGGTACTTGAAATCGACGAATTGGGGAAGTGAGACGAGTAAAGCCGCTTCTTACTGCAAAGAATGTCACAGATAGACCTAACTTCGGTAGAAGGTTGCAAAGCGAAGGATTCTGTGAATATAGTGCTCTTAGAAGGTCTAAGAGAGCTAACGTACTTTTTACGGAAAAATCCCCAATATGAAATATGAGAGTTAAAACAAGTTATCCAAGCACTATTCAACCCGTACAAAATCCGAAATTTGACCTCAAGATAATGGCTCACGTCGAAAGTCGAGACTTAATTTTGTTGAGCAAAACACAACCGTAGATGGTTCATATTACCGGAACAGCATTTTACCAGCTTACGTCATGATGACAAATTCAGTTTCCACATAAAAATTTGGTAATTCTTATGCAGGATGGGGCACGAGCGCATACAGCAAAGGCAACATTGACACTGACAAAATGTTTTTAACTGTTTGGGAAGATTGGCCTGGAAACTATCCTGACCTTGACTTCCTATGTTGATACAAAAGGCTCTCTACAAAGTACTTCAGTTTCGTTTTATACACTGACATTAGATGTTTTTACGCGCTTAAACGCTTTCATGCATTCTCTCCGCAAAGCGGTGATTTCCATATTTCACCAAGTGGACTTTGGATTCCTTGTGGGCTGCACGATATCTTAGCTGCAGAGTTGAGAGCACTGGTAAGGGTGTTAACCGCCTGAAGCAGATCCTGGTAGGAATCGATGAGGAGAGAGGATTTGGCCAGGGGCCAGAATTTCATCGTTCCTTCTTTTCCTGTTAAAAAAGCTGTCTGCCCAGTTGAGCTGCGGCCACCCACATTGAAAGATATTTACCTGTGAGCAAAGAATCAACACTCCTGGATAACTCTAGACATGTAAGTGGTGCGTGTGACTGTCAAATGAAACGTTAAGATCCTCCCTCCGATTGTTTTCTCCCTCCCTCCAACATTTACGATGGACATGTTGTAGGCCAAGGTGAAGTCCAAAAGTACTCCACCCTTCAGGATAAGCGTTAGAATCAGCACCTAGAATAAGATACATATAAATCCTCGTGACTGCCACCATAACATCCTTAACGGTATCACGGGGAGGATTTGTACATGATTGTGTGTCATATAGGAAGAAACAAACCAGGAAGCCCTCCGATCGATTTCCATTACAAAAGCCATGTCATCCTTGTCACAGAAATTGTGAAGGACATTAATGATGTTTTTTTGACAAGAATACAGACTTGTAGTTTCTCCAAGTTATCAGGTGCTATAAGCCTGTATCCATTGGTGCGTAGCTCATGAGCTTGGATGTTTACAACCCATTGTTCTTGAATCAAAAATTAGCTCCTTCCCTCTGTTAGACAAGCGAAAGAGTAGGGCAACTCTTGCTGCTGTGGAATAATGAAGGTTAGTTTGATGTACCATGACCAATCAGAGTTGAGTTTAAGTCCTCCTTGGACTCCCATGGTTCTTGCATCAAAAATTAGCTCCTCCCCTGTCATAGACAAGCGAAAGAGCAGGGTAACTCTTGATGCTGTGGAATAATGAAGGCTAGTGTGATATACCATGACCATTCAGAGTTGAGTTTAGATCCTCCTTAGACATTACAGTGTCTTATAGCACCATCAAAAGGTCTAGACAGCCACCCAACTCAGAGGTAGCCTTTCTCAAGAGCAATTAGCTATTGTTATCTTACATGAGTGGTAGTTTGTCTCTCATTGTTTTTATAGGTGGCTCGCACTTGTAATAAACGGGTAGTTTCCGTGGTACTCCTCCATTTGTTCTTCGGTATTTACTGATACCGATACCAAGATAAGAAGGAGACAAACACTTTGTGCCTAGAACACGTTACAGCTGCAACTTTATAACTAGAAGTTCTTTTAGTTCATAAATATATATCTTCTAACTTTACTAAACATATTTTCACCAATCAGCAAAAAAAATTATAATAAATGCTCACCAACCAATCATATTTTTAATTGAACTTTTTCCCCTCAGGCTCTTGTATGTAACAACCCTCGATGGAAAACTATCCGCCCTTGACATCGTAAACAATGGCAAATTACACTGGAGCGTTCCGACCGAACCGGGACCATTGATATCATCCAGCATCCACCGACTCGAACTGACCAACAATGGGCAATGGGTTCGTATGATTCCCTCATTGAGCGGCGGTTTGTACAAATTCAATGGCGAAACACTCGATCCAATTCCAATTACTGCTGAAAATCTCTTGAGTTCTTCCTTTAAATTTTCCGATGATCTGGTGATTTCTGGTGGTAAAGAAACTCGGACGTATGGAGTATCTGTGCGAACTGGGCAGGTCCTCTATAAATGTTCTATAAGTGGTTGTGTCAATGAAACCGATACGAACAGCAGATTCGGACCGCCACGAACTGAAGATGATAGTACACTGTTGGACGTGCATGATCCATTGATTGATGATGTTATGGTCGTACGGAGACAAACACAAACAGTTCGGGCTATTGAGCCACGAACCGGGCACGAAAGATGGAATTTTAGTGTGGGACATCATGAAATGGAAATTTTAAAGAGTCCGGATTGTCATAACAGAGCTTTTTCTGACATAGACCTGGCTGTTCTTGATTTGGACATACGAGTTGTAGTGCCGGAAGGAGTAGTGTATGCGTTCAGCAAGCAGGATATGAAAACAGTGCTGTGGAAGTATAAGGTAAAATCGGTTGAGACTCTTGAACTTTTCTTGATATTTATAATATTACACGAACAAGTGTTTTTCCGATATATTTCTTGTATATAAATAAAATACCTTGTATATTACAGTTTGATCACCCGATCGTAAGTGCATGGCGAACTGATGCAAGTGACAACGTTCAAACCATCGATCTCTTCGGCACTGCACAGTGGTTATGGAACAATGAAAATGGTCAACAAGCTTTAGTTGACCCGTCTGTTTATTTGGGGATGTATCAAAAGCAATTATATATTCAGGTACGTTTTGTTTTGCTAGATGATAAATCACATAAATTTTCACAATAACCATTCTTTCTGTAGGAATCTCGGTCACTGGCGCAGCTAATAACCGATGAAACTAGAAATTTATCACCGGATCTCACGACCAGTGGATCGAAGCTGCCACAAATACCATGGAAACCATACCCAGCTTCAAGCTCCGCTCTGGCAATCGTGAACCACGACGATGATAATAACAATAAAATCATTGAGGATGAAGATCCTAATACTGCAGCTCTTTCGGTCCTCTATGCATCAGAATATGTAAATGGAAACGGATTCTATTTGTATTCGCAGGAGGATTTGAATAAGACCAACAATGCTTTGTGCGACTCGGGCAACGAAACGGAGAGCCAGCATGAAGAATTTGACTTTAACTTTGAAGAAGCCGATACACCTGTTAAAATCATAGTTATATCGTTATGGTATTGGTGGAAAGAGATTGTTGTGATAGCTTTGACCACAGCTCTCATTGTGAATTTAGTTCTGTCGCCGAAAGTCCGCAGAGAAAGAGAATTCGTTGTAATTGAGAAACACATTCCTGTGCCAACGGCAAATGAGGCGACCGAGGATTTGTTCACAAACAAACGAATCACTCGTCGAAGTATATCTGAGTCGAATAGTACAAGCAGTGAAGGATATGTATCTCGCTTTTCGACCGATTTCGATTTCATTCAATGCCTTGGTAAAGGTGGGTTTGGTGTTGTTTTCGAAGCGAAAAATAAGCTGGACGATTGTAACTATGCTGTAAAACGAATCGTTTTACCGAACAAGAAAGAGTCACGAGATCGAGTTTTGCGTGAAGTTAAGACTTTAGCAAACTGTGAACATCACAATATTGTGCGATATTTCCAGGCATGGCTGGAAACTCCGCCACCAGGGTGGCAAGAAACGGAAGATAAGAAATGGATGGCTCAGATTGAGCTGCCATCAACATCCATAGACATTGAAACACCTGACGGAACCACTCTTCCGCCTTTCCCTAAAGACTCGTACTGCAGTGAAAATGTCATGGATAATCGTAACAAGAAATTGGAATCGTGGATATCTAGTCTAAATGGTGTTCCAGAGGACGCGAGTAATTTCAATGATGACATGATTAAGAACCAGTCGCTGGGATTGGATTGGAAAGTGGACGAAAGCTGCTCATTCATTCAATTTCGAGAAGATAGCAAGGCTAGCACTGACAGCTGCAATACAAAACGACAAAACGTCGATGACTTGGATGATGATGACTCGTTCCAAATTGAATTCAAACATTCCAAGAGTGGTATGAATAGTGGGATGGATGTGTCAAAGAACAGCATAGTTTCGAACGCAAGCTCGATTTCAAAGAGTAACCATGTTGGTAAATCTAAGAATATGAAACGCCACATGTCACTGGACTTGACGAGCCAAGCAGATGTGATCGTTCCCATGCCAGAACGCAGTCAACAAAGGGTCTATCTATACATTCAGATGCAACTATGTCAGAAACAGAGTCTGCGAGAGTGGATGCGAGAAAGTAGTGCAACAATTCGCCATCCCCGGGTCAAAAGTGTGTTCGAGCAGATCGTTGACGCTGTTGACTACGTTCATTTAAAAGGTCTGATACATCGCGATCTCAAGCCTAGCAATATATTTTTCTCGCTCGACGGTCAAATCAAAATCGGTGACTTCGGTCTTGTTTCCGATACATTTGAAACGCCCAGTCCAGGTGCTGCCGACGGACCACCGCCTTATTTCTGTACTCGACGCACACAGCAGGTCGGGACACGTTTGTATATGTCGCCGGAGCAACTAGAAGGTCGACCATACGATTTCAAAGTCGATATTTTCTCATTGGGTCTAATTTTCTACGAGTTGCTTGTCGATTTTGATACGGAAATGGAAAGAATCATCACATTGGAAAAATTACGTAAAGGTGACTTTCCGAATCATTTCCAGGATAATTTTGCCTTGGAACATAATTTGTTGCGTTCGATGTTAGCACCGCAACCAATACACCGGCCAACTACATCGGATATCAAAGCATTACTAACCAGTGTGGATCGCGCGGGCGGTGATAACTTGGTTTTTAGGCCGGCGGTGGCGGCAGAAAAGCTTATTCAAATGCCGTGTAAACTGGAAAATGTAGTGAGATCTACCTTAAAGTATGGGATTACGGAGAATGATTGAAAAATGAAAGAAAGTTAAACATTATTGTGTAGCTTGATTCTTTTTTCTATTTCTTGTAAAATAATTAAGGTGAATTGACTGATTACTAAGTTCAATTCAGAGTTTAGTTCGTACTTATCTTATTTCAAATAAATAACCTCCGACTCCCATACCACCACTTTGTTTAAGTTTTTTTTTTCTTTCGATTCATCAGCTTGTTGATAGACAATTGAAATCGCTAAAACTTACCTGAGATTAAAATTGAGTTAAACTGTTAAAGTGTATTTTATAAGTGTAATCCCCAAATCTACACATTAGTTAATTACATCTTTTTTTTAAATTTTGTAAAACTGGAAACCTAATGCTTTCAATTGAGTTTTCGTTGCTAGTTGAAACACCCATGTCGTTAGAGTGATAGTCTATATCTTATATGCATAAGCCTTATTAGTAAATTAGATTTAACTTTTATCAGAGTATAGAATAATCATAAGAGACGAGCACTAGACTTGTTTCTCATAGCTGAAATTAGACGAAAATAATTTCAATAAATATTGTATATAATCAGAAAATGCATGCTTAATAATTGAGAACTGTACCAGAGATTTGAATTTTGTATGATCGTAAAGAATTTTCATAACTGCAAATTTTCGAGGAAAATCATGGAATCTTTGTATGCGTAATTTAAATTTGTTTAGCAATAAAAATATATTTTTATATTTAAAATTAATGTGATAGATAATTTTTTGCAAGATGAAATGAGACGGTTAGAGTGGATAGTATTAAACAGACTGTCATCGAGAGTTTTTGTATTGAAAACTCATTATTGTTTAATAAATAAAAAAAAAATTCTCAGGTGCATGGCGTGTTCTGTTTGGATTATGTATTTTAATTGTTTTGTGCAAGTTTTTTATTTCCTCTCCATGTTTCCATCTCTCAGAGGAAACTCTCCTGTTGAGAACGGGCTGTTTCGAACAAGATCAGTCGAAGAGCGAAAAAACGGGCCATCGGATGGTGGCTACAGGATTGGGTTGTTTTAGCTGAAAGGCAATATGTATGCAGGGAACTGAGTTCCATCCAACCTTCAACAGCAGCAGTCGCTATAGGCGTTTAGAGATTATGTTTTCAGGCAGTTCGCGAGAGTTAAATTTAAAAAATTCGGTTCGCCGGCGAAGTGATGATAAATCTAATTCAGAAGCAAAACGATGTTTTTAAGTGGCGGCAGATTGTGCGGTAATCGCAGAAAATGTTACAAATGTAGGAAGTACGAACAATTTCCATGCAGTTTATCGTTGTATACTCATAGAATTTGCAGTCAGCCGGCTAACGAGCCGATTTGCTACAATTGAAACATATCGACCATCTTCCCCCGCAATTGTCCGAATCAGGAAAGCAGGGTAGGTGACAACCACCGCAAAAGCGGTCACATTACGCGCAACTGTCCAGCCAATGCCAAAGTATGTCAGATTTGCGGCAAATTAAGGATCTAAGTAGTGAGTACCAAAAAGAACACTGTACGGAACTAGGGACGATAGATTTTCATATCAATAAGTAAGACTATCTCTTGCTTGCCTGGCTGATATATGTTTTGAAATGGACAAACTCACTATCTTGTTTTATACAAAATGATACCACTAGTTAGAATATAAAAAAAAATCAAAAGGAAGAAGTGAAAATATATTTTAAGAGCTTATTATTTTAAATATAAAAAAATAAAATGGTAAAATACGATTTAAAATGGCAGTACATAAATGAATCGTGAAATGAAAAGAAAATCAATTGAAGTTACAGGCCGCATCGTTTCCAGCATACAACAGTTGACTGTTGTCCCGAAATGCGGTTTTTTTTATTTGAATTAATTTTTATATACAATTTTTTTGTACATTTTTCTTTTATTTGATTATATAGAATTAACTGGTTTAATTTTCGCATGTTTCCTGTTTTCTCTTTCGTTTATTATGCTATACATTTTATTACTAAAGCAAATTCCGAGCACATTGGTTGAAATGCGTGTGGGTTTGTGTTATATATTACAAAACCAACACGATTACATTGCCATGTCTTCCATCCCAGTAGGTTTTCCTTCCCCAATGTGAGCCTCGTCCTCGTGTAACGGTTGTTTTTATATGCTTGGCGTGGCACGGAGGTCGGATTCGTTCTTAAACTCATGCCAGACTGTGCTAGCAGGCGGATTAGGCATGCAGCACGGATCAGAACTCGACCTCAAACAACGTGTTGCACTGACGGTGGCTCGGTCGACTCAGGGTTCGCAGCAGAATGATCGTAAATTTTTGAAATTGACCAATTTGGTAGATTTTATTATATCTTAAGATAGGCATTATCGTTAGCAAATTATATTCTTTATGACCCCCCTACACAATGGCACATGATGGGCTAGTTCAAGCCATTACCATTATTAAGAGTGGTTTTGGATTTTAGTGGCCAGTAAATGCGAAGCATGGAAATGGTTATAACGGATAATGGCTTTGAGAACGGGTTTTCTCATCCCATCAAAGAGGGTCAGCCTGCACAACCAAAAAATCAGGACTGAGCTATCTAGTGGCCAAGTGTGTAGATCGAGCCCATGCCTAACTTGGACAGGTTAACGGTCGTGAGCATTGGTATAGGTGGCGGGGTGAAGGGGAAATCAACTGCAGATATAGGTGCACAATAGAATCAGAAGTGAAATTGTTGCAACTATTGGCAAGTGTAAGCTTTGCAAATGAAACGGCTTAGCGAATTAGCGCTTCGAGCCCATCGCCATAATAAAATGTGTTTTGATGTTTCCTGAAAAAAACGTAGACCTGGCGTGTGTGGACAGGGGAAAATATTAAATTAATTTAAACTTTTGAGAACGAACAGTCGGTTAAATAATTTTAGAAGTTTGCCATTTCGTAGCATATTTCCGTAAGAACATGTGAATTTCTGCAGTAGCCCCTGAAATCTTCGAAATCACTCCCCACATGTCACCAAAACTCGAAATTTCGTTGAAAATGAAACCGTTCAGTGACATTTGCCAATCAACTTTATTGGAAAGTTTGGTTACTACATTCACCAATGGCTGAAAATTGTCTCTGCTGGCATTAAAATCTTTGCTATACCGGGTAAAATTTTCGCGGTATCCATACCACGAAACGGCATAGATACTGCGTATGTACCGCTTTGCTGAGCTGGTATTAGCATAGAACTGGATGATAGACTAGTGGTATGGCCGATACCATGGTATCAACACCAGCAGTGCATCAGTAGTATAAAGGCATTCACAGCCACTTTGCTGCAGCGCAATTCATTCTTTTTTGCCTCATTAATAGCTGACTATCTCACATTTGATCAGGCTCTTTTGTGAACTTCGGTTCAGTTGAGATACCTTGATATTTCTCAAACTGTTAAATTCAAATTAGTATCGCTAATATAAAATAGCTTGGCTTGATTATAGACGAAATTGTGACGACACTACATAAACAATATTTAATGTAAAGTGGCGCCCGTGATTAGAGCGTTAAAAACGTATAATTTCCTGGCTTTCAAAATTGGACGTGTAATACGCAATGCTTAAATGATGTCTACAACAACTTGTGGAGCTGACCTATGGAGGCGAAACGGCAAAAACAGGTTAAATTTTGTAGTAGACTGATGAGGCCATTAAAATAATTGTTAAGCCTTACATCAACTATGGTGCGATATGCAGCATTTTGACTGTTAAGTCAGCACGAAGCTACTAATATGGAAAGAGTCAAGTCTGCTTTCAAAATAATGATAGGCGTTCCGCCAAAAACAAGATAGTTTTCGAATATCTCTACGCGCAACCTTCAAGATTTAGCTATAGAATATAAAACTGGTCGCCTTAAAAACAATACAATACTTTTAATACAATTTCGCGATATAGAAAATTGCAACATTATGCTGCGATAAGAACAAGGCGCAGAATTTTTCGTAAAACTTTTCCTCGGACATAAACTAAAGTAATGAATAAATTGTAGAGATCTGCTTTTCTTTATACCAGTTTTACGAATTGTCTTAGAAGTACAAATAATATAAATAAAACATAGTAAGATGCACACAAACACGGAATATTGAAAGAGGCCAAAGGTTTAAAAAAGCCTGAAGTTAAACCGATTGACGTCAAACTAAATTTCATATTTTTGCGGCATCCGTCTAACAAATTAACTTCGATTTCACATAGATGTACATACGTAATCCTAGCTATCAGTAGCAACCGATAGGCTCATTAAAGAATACAAGACGAAAACGATTTTCTAGTTTCATAATTTTTATTGACGCTGTTAGTCAAAACGAGAAATAAAAACTACAAATCAAAATACTTTTTTCAATCTTAACTTTTTACTGTTTTAAATATATAGCGCTTACTACATTCGTTTGTGAGATTCAACAAAAAATGCGTTCGCGTCAGTTTTCCATACAGTTCCACGCCGAGTAAATTTCTTGTCGCCGCATGCGTGTCTAGCCAATTTGAAAATATCTTATCAACATACGAAATTGATACTGGAATGCAAAATATCTTCTTAGCCAACCTTGCCACTTCTGAGCACTGCTGTTCAGCTATACTCCAAAACGTGTCCGCCGAAAGGACTTCCTTTTCAACCAAAATCTTGAAGATGCCACTGTTGCGCTTAAAAAGTAACAATTGATCTAGTCCTGTCGAATCAAGGCTTTCAAGCAAAAAATATTCAACTGTTTTCATTTGTTCGGCGTTCATGTTCCGACCGCGGTAGGTTGGATGTAGGAAGTAAGCAGTCATAGCGCATGGTGACAATGCTTCGGATCGTATCAATTCCAAGTGTGTTTGATAGTCTGCTGGGAATGATAGTTTAATCCATTCTTCTGTTACTTCAGCGAGATTAGTGTTCTTTTTTTGCGACAAATAAATTAGCTTGCATAAGGGCTCGAGCATTTTGAGGTAAGTTTGAATTTTGTCGGTGAATGCGTCGTGGAAAAGATGTTCCCGAACCAAGGGCTGCAAGGAGATTTTATTTTGCAGCTCTAGGCTACGAATTCTTATGTTATTCTTAACATAACATTGAAATGAGTCACGGTACGTACACCAACGCTTTTGTGATGGCAGAACTATTCGCTCCGACTCAATGGCCTCACTATCGAGCTGTTGAAGAATCTGTTTCACTACCTTTGCATCGTTTTCATCGATAATTAGCTCAGCTAAACTTCCGACTAAATGGCTATGGCAAGCCAACGACCACTGAGACTGCTCAGAAAGAACAGAATTTAGCTGCGGGTTATCTGAAACAACGGCATAGATTTTAGTATTATAGGTGACATGGGCGAGACTCTGAGATTCTTCGAAAATTTTCAATGCGATCTCTATGTCGTCAGAATCCATTTCTGCCTCGAGATCCCATGAGTTTAAAAATATTCGCGATTTTCGTTCTTTATCTTCCACCTTTAAATACAAGCACGCTACAATGCATTTTGAGGTCTCCGTGAAATTTTTCCAACCGCTCAACAGTAGGACTCCGTCCTGCTCCTTGTCGGCAATATTCGGTTTGTGCTTTTCATAGACTTTATCCAGGTAGGTGGTCGCAATTTCATTAAGTGTTGGTGGCTTGTAATCTGCGTTGAGTTTTGTAACGAATTCCTTCAGGTAAACTGATTTCAAAGCTGTTAGTGGAACATTCGAAGAAACTATGAACTCTGTGAATGCAATATTTGTCGATTCGAAGTCTTGATCTGATGGAGCAGGCGAAGTTTTAGGTGAACTTTTCTCTAATTTTAAACGTTTCGGAGTATTTGAGCTGCTAGTGGTTGGCTCTTCCTTGGCGATAGTTTGTGCTTCGGTTTGATCAGTAATAGTTGAAATTTTATAATAATCTTCGTTATCAAGAGAATCAGAATCATCGGTATTTTGAACGACGACGATCTGGAGGAGTAAAATTTCTTTAATAGAAGTTTTGTTAATGTTGGAGTTTATTTTTACCTCAATTGGTTCGGAGTCTTCGTCTCCACTTGCTTCGATATCTTGAGTATTCTCGATTTTAACATTTATTATTTTGATTTTTCCCCTGCTTTCTGGTGATTTAGGTGATTTTTTTGGATTTTTCATATATTTATTGTGCGCTAATGTCATAGCAATGCTGTCATCTTTCCTTGGACAATTTCTCCTGCAATTACAAAATGACGATGAGCATATAAGTTGGAGTAATATTAATTTGAATAAAATAATTAAGTTGCCGAATTGGGTATCATTTGGTGAAATTCATTATTTCGAATCCATTATTTATTGTGTGCATCATGAACCACTAAAGTTGGAAATGAGGCATACTTTCACCTGTAAGACTTACGATTTTCCAATAGCTGGGAAACTAGATGTAAACTTTCGTGGGTAGAGGGTAGGTTTTGGGCCAGTAATAAGGGAGAGGAATTTGAAATAGATTACCTTAAACCATTTCCTGAAGCGAATGAGGTATTATGAGCTGTGCCTTTTTTGGCTTATGGCTCGAAGTTCTTGCCTTGTGGGGATTGAGTTATATGAAGTTCATATTCAACTGAACTTTTCAATTGCTCAGTTTACATATCTGTTTAAAGAACAGAAGAAATCTAAGAGGTAGGTCGGTTAGTGTGTAACGGAGCTCTTAAGGAATGAGAAAGGTAGGAAATACAAAAATGCTTTGGATTTGATGAACAAAAAACAAACAAACAAGTTCACTATGAACTACATGCATAGTGAATGAGTAGCTCATTGCCTATGAGCTATTCGTGAGGTCAAGGTATGATCGTTAGGATCCAGGTATTGGATGAAGCGATTGAATGATAGGATTTGGGTGCTCAGAGGCACGACGGATAGCGTTGTTACGTAACTGGAGCAGATGAGAGGAAAGAGGCTTGACGTTAGATTTTTCATAGAGGACACTATTCCTATAATAGTGGCCATTGGGTTTAAAGTGAAGAGAAGTGACATTACGGAGGATACGGAGTTCAAAACGCGCCAGCTTCTCAAGTTGACTTGAGGATGCTGGATGCCAGATAGGGGTACCGTAGGTAAGGATTGGTCTAATTAGTTGTTTATATGCGATGCTTTTAGCTCTAGAAATATATAATGGAATTTGGCCTGAAGATACAGCCTATGAGATGATATGCTATAGCAGCTTTGTTAAGACTTGCTTGAAGACGGCGACTAACGCTCCAGCGCGGGTCGAGTTTTATGCCGAGGTATTTCACGGTCTGTGAAGGCGTAATTGTCTGGCCATTAATAATAATTTTTGAGTTCTTTATGTGTTTGATTCTTTTCCTGAAATCCTTGTGAGAACCTCTGAAGAATAGCAGCTCACTTTTGTTGACATTTATCTGCAAGCCCCATTTTGCATAGTATGCAACAAACTGAATTGCTTGAATTAATTTTCTAACACCGTTGTTACCACACGCGGATTATGATGTGAGCACCAAAACAGGATGTCGTCTCCATAAAGATTAATGGAAACACATGTGGGAGAGTCACATGAGATTCCTGGGATGTCTGCCGTAAAAACGTTAAATAAAATTGGTCCGAGAATGGAAACTTGAGGTACACCTGAGTCGATTTGGAATTCGTCAGAGAAAGCCCCATTGAAGGTGACGAAAGTCTTTATTCTGCTTAGAAAATCATCAACAATTTATTAACGGAGTCGAAGGTCTTCTGTAGATCAATTAGACATGCACCCAAAACCCTTTTGTTTTGCATGCTTTTCTCTACGGCGTATTTGAGAATCATTAGCGCGTCCACTGTAGAGTGTTTGGTTTTGAAACCGAATTGTCTTTCGAGTATGATATGGTTGATATCAATGGTATTATTAAGGTGTTTTAGAATAACCTTTTCAAGTAGTTTTCCCAACGTTTGCTAGAAGTAAACATCAAGCATCAACATCAATTCAATTACTCTGAACATTTTAAAGTCATCAACAAATAGAAGGCTGGGCTAATTAATAAATACAAAGATAACAAGGGACTTAGTATTGAAACTTGAGAGACTCCAGAAAGAAGCAAGTATGGGAAAGATGTACAAGAATCCATAGATACAAAACAGCTACGGCCAGAAACGTATGATGAGAACCAAGGGAAGAAATGCTCAGATACCTCATAACCTTCAAGAAGAAACTCGTAGTCAATAGAGTCGAAAGCTTTTACCCAAATCTGTGTATACCACATCAACTTGCTTCTGTTGGTATAAGGTGGAAATGACCAAGCTAGTGAGGACTTAGAGGTTAGATGTAGGAGGTGTGCCTTTTATAAAACCATGCTGCTCAGAAGTAGGAAAGCGATGAAGGATAGGAATTGGTCTATTGTAAACAACTCTTTCGTATTTTACTAAAACAAGAAAGGTGGGAGGTAGTACGATAATTGGATATGCAACTTGGGTCACTGAATTTATAGATCGCAGAAATATGAGCAGACTTTCAGTAGGATGGAATAGAGCCCAATGGGAGGGTAAGCTTGTAAATAATTGATAAAGGAACATACAGGAATAATGAAATTGATTTGACGAACAATTTCGAGATGCCGTCAGGGCTACAACCGCCATAAACGTAAAGACATTCAACTAAAAACTCAATTTCTAGGTGTTTGATATGAATAAAACAGATAAATGATGAAGCATAATGAGGGAGTTCATAAACACTTAACAGATTTTGCTCGGCAATGTAGTATTCTGCAAAAAGATCAGAAATCTCCTGTGGATTAGAATCAATGACATTATTAAGTAACATAGGATCGAATTTTTGAGGGTGTGGACGCAAGACCAAAAGGGGTTGTGATGGTTAGAACTTATAGAGGCTCGATACTGTTGAAGTAATCACGCATAGTTTGTTTGACGGTAGTTTTTTTTTCGATCGGAGCTTTGAGAATTCGAGTTAGTCAATAAGATAACCCTAAGCTAGATACTTAGCACGAGTTGCATCTGTTGTCTTGAAGGCAAACGCCACATCATGCCTAAATCAAGAAGCATCATTGGTGCAGGGGCTGACACGAACAACAATATATACAACAGGAGGAGTCATGACAGAGTGTTCATTGGAAATACTTGTGAATAGCGACTAAAACACCAACACCTTCCTATTTCATTGATGCAGTACGATCACGATCGCGACGAAAAGCAGCGTGAAGAGGTATTATTGTAAATATTACCTTTCAACCACGTTTCGGTAAGGCAAATAATTTGGCCAGAAAACAAAGTGGAAGGGAGATTAAATGTGTGTAGCTTAGTTCTTAAATCCCGAACATTCTGGTAACACATGTTAAGTTTATTGTTGGATCTATGGCGTTAATGCTGAACAGCATTTGTCGAAGCATTTGTTGACAAACAGTCTTTTAATTTAATGTGTTGCTACTGTAAGTAGTTTATTTACATTACACCTGATCTCTAAAGCTTAAATGAGCTTTGGACCAGGTACAGTGTTTGAGTTTACGGATTTCCTTTCTATAATGACTCTGCCAGTTATTTTTGATAAGGGCAAGAATTTCCTGCATAGTTTCGTCGGGATCATAGGACGACGTAAATTCAGTACATGTAAAATTTCCTTTTTTAGCATCACAGTCTACTAGATCCATGTCTTTCAAATTAAATTCCCAGCAGAAATGTTTTTCATTTGTCCGAATTGAGAGGAAGTTTAAGGCTTTTAGAAACCTGAGGCACTATTTGGAAGTTGTTTGCAGAAGGCTTGTTTGTTTTTGTTGGCCGCCATAATAATAAAATCATCCGCACAGTGTATGATGTTACCCAGATTACTTGTGAAATTGAGGAGATTGGGCAATTAAAAAGGAGTGTGCTCAGAACATCCATCTGGGGAATGTCGTTTTCGATCTAGACATTCTCGGAAACTAATTGTAAGCTTCTGATGTCTAGGTAGGACAGGATCTAATAACTATATTTAATTGGAATGTTAAATTGATTAAGGCAAGAGCTGAGTAATAACGAATCTATACTGTTTTCGTATTCGGTATGTCTGGGGTCTTGTATATATCATGATACCCTAATGGTTTTTTTTTGCCTCCCATGTCTATTGATCAATCATATTAAGACATGTACTAATCGATTTATTTGTCAAGTATTTGATTTAAGTTTGTCAAAATCTTTGCACTCGGTTATTAATCTGCCTTTGATGATTCCGTTTATTGTTTTTACGAGGCCGTTGAGTAATGATTGTAGCTTAGTGATTCTTTGGGTTTTGTTCCAGGATTTAGAATTGAAGAAATTCTAATTTTTAAGAGTTCTTTTAGAATCGAATTTGGGTTGACTACTGCATCTGACGCGTTCAATAAAGCCATAGAGCTGATATCATTCATCGCACTAAGCACAATGTAAGTGATTAGGACCAAGGGCTAACTTTTCTGTGACTGTTCAAGGCAGCTCTCAGTTTTTGCGGAGGCAGAACAATCCTCTGACTGGGTTTCAAGACCATTCCGAGACTTTTATTCTTAACCATAGTTAGATATTCGAGGTAATGTTTGGAATGCAAAAAGTATGGAGTTACGGAAGATCCACTTTTCCGACATCCCTCGCAAAATTTTAGAATTATTTTATGTTAACGTTAAGAACAGTTTATTTTATTTTCCCCACCAAGCTGTCCCTTCTGGCTTCTCTAACTTTTTCTTCAGATTCTGTTTGGCGCTTGGCGTTTGGAGAGTTTTTGTAGCGTTCGACAAACGTTTAAGCTCATCATTCCACCAACAATTGTTTGTTTGTTTGACATCTGGGTTATTAATTTGATTTTGTGTTACAACTTTTTTAAGGTAAATGGATATTAAAGACCAGTTCTTTGAAAAGTTGTGTTTATGAATGTCTTGAATTTTTTGGAATATTAGGCTTTGAAAGTAGATTTAAATAAATAGTAGCATCTCTCTGAGGTACTTTTATGTACCTGTATCTCTGTAACTAGATTCTACTCTCAGAAAATTTTGATTGCAGCTATGAAACCTGCCCAGAATGAATGGCAATGTGCGTTCATAAGATTATTATCTGCAAATCTAACCTGTGCATTGACAACCACGAGATACCGCGTCGTTTTCTCCGTATGCTTATAATGAAGTGGGTGAAATTCGGTTATTTTAATCAAATCTCGGCACCTATAATAAGACGTTCTAAATTTGAAGGGCAATGAATGGATTAAACATATTATTTGGACAATCGAGAAAGAGAAATATCATGCAGTCTTAATATGCAGTCTGCATTGCATTATGTCCCCACTGTCTACATTACGTTCACATAAAAAAAGGTTTATCAAACTAAATATAAAATATAATAGGCGTGTTTTTTTGCTCCCCCTATCTATAACAGAACAATGCTAACCAGTGCAGTGGAAACAAAAACAACTCCCCCTATCGATAACATGAGTTGTTGTTTCCAATGCGTCTGCACTGGTTAGCATTGTTTTGTTATGGATAAGGGGAGCGAAAAAACGTGCCTAATATAATTAAAATATAAAATATAATTACTTTCCCAAAAACTCACCTGTGAGTGATCAATCGTTTCCGAGCAGTATTTTTCAATTCTCGATTGCATATCAAACAGAGAGCTGTTACGCGTCCTGCTTCATTTTTCATTATTTGATATCTTCCTGCTTCCCAAAGATCGTGTTTTGGACGGCCAACCATTTTAAAATATCGTGGATACGTTAAAGAGTTTATTTTAGACCTTCCTGCGAAAGTACGAGGATGTTTTTTACTTTGTGGTTTTATCAAACAATACGTACAAAAATGTAATGTAGATTAGAAGTTGACAGTTCGCTGTAATAAATTGATGTGCCTGAGGAACGTAATGAAAGTTGCAGAGTAGGGTTGAGTAAAATACTCACCTGCGGAGGAACGAAAGCTGAGTGAGGTAGGGTTGAGTAAAATACTCAACAGCTTTTGGTGTTTATTTTTTGTGAAATTATGTTCTATTCGATTTTGTGGTATTTATCACAATCAATCGCATCGTTCATGTTTTTGCACAACGACTCCATAATGCTTGATATCAGTTTGAACGAGAAGACATTGATTGCCGAAAATATGGGTAGGGTCTGGATCTTTGGAATGGCTAATGAAAATTTATCATATTAATGCTGCTGCCCATATCAGAAATTCGGAATTAGCTTGTACAACGTAATGTCAAATACTGATAAGGAATTGTTTACGTCTTTTCCGGAATCCGGGTGTCTTCCTCGTATTTAGACAGTGGTTGTGATATTAATCGCATTTAAAGCAATATTCAAGCAATTAATAGTTTCGCATCAATTCAAGCTGCTATAAAATATGGTGCATAGATTAATGGCCTGCTCAGTTACTCTAATTATAGGTATTCTGTTAGTATATCTTGGCAAACATACATCGGCAGAAAGCAAAAATCAACCTAAGATCACACCAAAAATTTGTAAGCATTTACTAACTCTTTATAGATTAAATGAATTGAGTATTCGCTAATCGTTTCAGACTCAAACATATTTGTCCGTCGTCGGGAGGAGCATAAGATGTTTGTCAAGCATTTAACCAATTCAAATTATGAGAAAACTTATAAAATGCTAGAGTTAGGCTTTGATAAAATATTGGAGGTAAGTTTATTTAAGCTATATCGGATGCTAGTCTAAATGTTTATAATCATATTGATTGCATTTATTCGTTCCGTAATGCATAAACTTGATTGAAAACGTTCTTTTACTTCGCTTAGTACTCAGAAACATTAACTTAATTGCTTAGTCATGTGAATGCTCATAAATAGGTCAAAATATGTCTGATTTCGAAAAAATACGTTTTCAAATATCGATTAGTACCAACTATAATCGCTAATAATATTCATCCTACTTTCCAGCTAATCAACGACAACAACATGACTTTACACCAGTCCGGTTACAATCCAACGTCGGGATTCCCGATGGAAAGTCGTCTACAAGATTCTGTTGCTGTAATTGTCGAAAATATCTGCCTAGGCTGTGATTTAGTCCTGCACTTCCCCGAAATCTCATATCGAATTCTCAGAAAGCGTCCCAAGTGGAAACAAACGTTCGACTGGGGAACAACGTTTCTGAATAACTATGCCCACATCCTAAGTGATCAGACTTACGAGGTAGTTCAACTATTTCGCCAGGAAGTGAATCTAACGAAACGATCAGATAATTTTGTAAATCCTTACCACACAAAATTACCAGTGAATCTGAGCAGTGGCGAGAAGAAAGAAAAGAAGAAACCACGAAAGAAGCTGAAACGGGGACCACAGCTGACGGGACGAGTTGAATTGTAAATGGCAACTAGTTTTCGATGGTTTTTTATTTATCATGTAACTTGTATAAATATGCAGAGCAATATAATTTTAAAATATTTGAAAAACAATATAAAGTTGTGAGGTTGATTTTGTTTCTAGATTTTCAAACGAATTTTCTTCGAAAATGTTCAGTACTGGCACAAATTGGTATTTGTTATGCGTCTTGTCCGTCCATCAATCAATATACACTTTTTGCTACAGCTGGGGCAATCCAATCACCGCTATGATGAACTGCAAATTGAAACAACTATCAAATTCAGACAAATCGATTTATTTTATTATAAAATTATTGACTGACTTATCCTTTCTCTTATTATAAAACTTTAGTCTATTTACATTAATCAATTAGCATTTAAAATAAGAAAACGCATTATCCTTTTATCTTATCGAGTATCCGTATTGGGTGCAATTTTCTGTTGCAACAATTTCCCATACCCACCTCTGCCAGCATCATAATCTGTTCGATATTCGTCACGCACTTGGCCGCCTGATTTGCCACGGCCATACTGTCGGCCTTCAATGAAGCCAGCGTCCCAGTCAACGCGAATTAGCCTATCATCCAACCGAGTACCGTTCACGTACCTACGGGGTAGATTTTATTTAATATACGTGTAGGCGGCTGAACAAATAATTGAGAAGCAATTAGAAACGAGACCATATGTATCTGCGACGGTAATTTAAATCATTAAACATTATATAAAACTGTATTTTCTAAATATCGACGTCTTCTTAAACTAATACCAAATATTCTCTTAAACTACAAAATAATCCTATTACTACAACTCTAACCTCATTGCGTTTTCGGCGTCCAATCGCATATAGTATTCAACGAAGCAAAACCCGCACGGTGTCTTTTTATACTTATCCAAACCCATCACAATGCGTCGCACATCGCCGCATCTTGAAAATAATTCATGAATTTGCTCTTCTGTTGTATAAAATGATAAGTTGCCAATATATAGGGTCGCTGATAGTTTCAATAGCTTTTCCTGTTCGACACGAGATCCCTGCGAGCAGAAAAGTTAAGAATTGGTTGTTTTAGCACCTGCGTATATCATTATTTTATGAGGTACCTACTTTAAAGTGTTGATCTCGATAGGAACTTAATTCTAGTGATGAATTTGACATTTTCTAGGTCTTAGTTTAGCGAAAATTAAGTGCTTCGCGGCACTTGGAGTGTTTATAGTCGAACCAAACTGACAGTTTCCACGACTTCGGTGCAAACTGCAATGCTGTGAAGTTAGTTGGGAGTAGACAGTTCGAGAAATGTCACGCAGTTTCTGGTACAGTACTGTTGGAATTTTTTTTAAAATAATAACCGGCCTTTTTCGTGGCGCACTTCAGTTCGAGTTTTTAAAGGGTGGAGATGAATATGAGAAGATGAAAATAATATTGAGATCATTTTAATCATTTGCAGTGCTGTATACTGTCTGCCAGATCATATTTGTTTACTTAGATCTTACTGGCGGACATAATTTTTGTCATATTTTATTTAGTTTAGTTCAACGTGTATTATGAGCTAATGAATTATATAAGGATTAAAGTGAAGACAGGAGGTCTGTTCGCGTACCTGAATCTATTATAACATATTAAAATAGATTGGCAGAAAGTTGTTTTTGTTCTCTTGCTGCAAGCCAAATTTGGCAGCAAAAAGAAGCCAGCTGTAAAAATCTGTTGCTGCTGCAGTACGCGAACAGACCTAGGGTCTGTGATAAATATATAAATTTTAAGGCACGGAAATTCGCTCATCGCTCTCGTCGAAATTCACTCAAAGCTTCAGACAGCTGAGAATTTCTGGTAGAAAATTGGAAGTAACGGAAAGAATAATATATCTTTTTCATACTATGCCTATTTCATTACCACCACTTTTGCCTGAATTAACGAGAGCATTCTTATGGTCCATAGTATCGAATTATTTCTCGACTATTCTAGCAAAATAGCTCTAGAATAGTCGAGACATGCATGTAAATCCCACTAAGATTGTGAAAAATCCCACTTAGAATCGACAGTACACTGGCAGCCCTAATTACTTTTATCAGGATCCACTCCCGCCCCATGAAGCGAGAGCTACAAGGTCGTCTGTTCTTTGCTTTTGCGAACGTGTTTTGTGTTTTCTTCTCCCTTTTTCTTTTACCGGCGCCATCTATCTACGCCGCTCAGTCATTAGACTTGTCAAAATCACGTTCGCGTACGAATGTCATCTTGTTATTTAACAGGCACGCAGCAAGGGGTAATCGTTTGAGTAGTGCAGAAATACCACGGCCCGGCGATTTCTATCAATTAGGCAAAAAATAATCACGAGGCAATACTCGACAATCATCTCCTGCTCTTTATATTCCACCGTCGTCATTACAGCGCTGCCTCACTCTCGTCTCGAGAGTTCGTGAATAAAAAATCAGCAACACAACCCGACAGGTTTCCTATAGTTACTGTGTTGCACCCTCCGTGTTTCTTCTGCCATCATGCAGCCATTAGCTTGTTCGACAGTGCTCGCAGCAGTCGCACGTAATTCGCTACGCCGACTATCAGCCCCATCCAGTTGCAGGTGTATCTCGACAACAGGAGCCATGTCACAGATCAAGGCGAGTATTTATTTAGTTCTTTGGAATTGTCTCATCGATTGAATAATACATCGCGAATACAACAAATGAAATTATATAATGTGTTTGATGGCTACAATCGTGTTTTTTGCGCTAATGCGAATGTGGATTTTGTTTTCTGTTCACAGGTCGGAGATAAATTGCCCAGTGCGGAACTATTCGAGGACTCGCCGGCTAATAAAATCAATGTGGATGACTTAGTGTGCAACAAGAAAGTGATAATCTTTGGAGTTCCCGGTGCGTTTACCCCGGGCTGCTCAAAGGTAAGTATTTTCCGCACGAATTGCGTTTCCCGTTCATGACACACGCATGTTTCTTGTTCAGCTGTCAGCTACATATCCTGTCCGAATGTTATATTTATTTCATTTAATTGACCCTGACGAAAAGAAACTTGAGAATTCCTCTTGGTCCTGACACTCAGGCTGTAGTATGAAATCCTTTCGGAGATGTTTGTTTTGCTGTTGTTATGGTTAAATGGTTCTTTCATTAAAAACTCATTTTTTTCCTAATGTTTTTTGCGTGCATATTCATTAGTATTCATACGGAGTATTACAAGAGGCCTGAACGGGTTCCGTGTTTTAGTGCTAATTAGAATTTGTCCTTGGTATTCGTAACGGAGTTTTTTACTTTGTTTTTTAAAGCAATAACCGGAAATTGTATAAAACCGCAGTTATAGACGTGTGGAAAATTCGCTTACTCATTGCGGTATGCTACGTAATTGACCAAGGTCCGTGAGATAAGTACTTGCAATCTTCATTGAATTGTCTGCAATACTTATCGGAAATTACCGTTTATCTAGTTTAATCGGGAATCGTAGCGAATAGATTCTTTTAAATCATATTTTAAAATACCTGTCCACTTGTAATTGAGCATATCAACTTAGATAGCACCTACTGCTACTTTTCCATTTTATCAAATATTCATCGCTTTCCATATCTTCTCTGTGCATTTGCATATATTTCCCATTTATGTAGCTCATGCTGTGTAGGAGCACCTGTGCAAAATACACGATGTAGGGCATCGAATCAAATATTAACTGAAACGATTAGGATTTCAACCACGTCAGCATTAGGATACAAAATCGATAGGAATTTCCCAGAAGGATCATATATAATAATATTTACGTGGAAAGAAAGTATTTGTCGCGATTGCCTTGGTTGCAATGGATAAGCCCTTGAATTTCGTTTGCATGTTAGAAATAATTAAATGCTTGCCGAATCGGAAACTCAACCAGCTGTCAAGCTGCTACAGTTGTTAAAAATGGGATGCATTCAATTATAATGATAAGATTGGCACGTCGGATTTTTCGAATTTATGCTAAGGAAGGTTAAATTACTTTTCTTAAAAAAATCAATATTTGTGGTCACAATTGATATTCTCTATTTTATGGCTATAGAAAAAGCTGAATATCCGGACTCATTTAGATTAGTATTTCTTGAAACTTTTTGAGACAGTAAACTTCAGGCAAGTCACAAACCAGTAAAGCTACCACATTTTGTTACAACAGTGGAAATAATTCGGGCGTCGTTATCTAATAGTATCCAAATTGGCGGTGTGAATAACTATGATGTTTGTTTCCAAACTGCTATGCAATAATGTTTCCATTTTGTGACCACTCTGCCACTCTTTGTCGTAATTGTGTGATAACTTTTACCCGCAGCAATTATAGAACAATGCACTAGACTGTGACGCTGATTCGAGCCTAATCCGCGGATGTAACACAATGCGCACTCGAAAAAACCATACCAGCAAAATAGCTGAATCTAAGGCTATTGCTTAATCTCCAGGACCATTGTATTGTCTTTCAAGCGGAGGTGGTGGCTGCAACCAAATATTCGGAGCTAATATTGGTATTTTTATAAGCCAAGCGGCTATAGATTGCCTTGGTGGGCCTTGTACAATGCTCAGATTTGTTGCTGAGTGCCGGGCATCTCTTAAGAAGATGTCGAGACATTTGGTAGGTCAATTGATTTGGGTACCAGGACATAGAGTTGTTCGGGGCAACTGTTTAGCCGACGAACTAGCAAGTCTTACCTTATTGCTGCCGGTTGCTGCTGCGCTAGACCTAAGGTTGTCGGCTTTGGTCCGTAATTGATGCTTAAGCTTTGCTTCTAGTTTTTGCTTCAGTTTGAATAAAATATAAATGCAGAAATTTCGTTTTCACGAGGATTGCGTGTAGCCGCTATATTTAAGTACGAATCGTACCGTAACGGGTAAATAAGGCTAGGTGCTCCCAAAGTGAATTCAGAGATACTACGAATCTGGGGACTTGGATGGAAGTGGTATTTTGCTAAGAATTTCCCACCAAGTTCTAGTATATTTTTCTGTATTGGAAGAATATTTATTCCATCATATAGTTTCGGTAGTAAAGAGGGTTGGTGGCTATCATTAGGCCGCCAGTTTGGGCCCATTTGCCACCCTCCGCTGGCTTGTTAGAGCTGCCAAGTGACCGCTTCGCCAAACCGAATCAGCTGACTCAACGGGACGGTACTAGCCACCTCTACTAACTCTTGAAACTGGCAAGAACCAAAAATCTTAAGGCGTTTATTATTTAAGGCCGGACAATCGCAGAGTGTGCTCGATGATGTCCTCTTCCATCTCACACCTCTTGCATAAATTGCAGGATGTCAATCACATTTTGTTTGCATGAGATGCGGTAAGCCAGGGCCATGTGAGCAAGCTGACCGTCGCTCTCAAGCAGTTTCTGCTGATCTTGAGGAGTTTCCTGCTTTTGCTTGGATCAGGTGATGGCCATAATGTCCTGGCCTTCGTGCAGTCCATCCTGTTTTCCCATTCGGACTTTAGTTTGGCCTTTATGGCAGCATCTAGTTTACTTGTGGTGACAGCGATTGACCATGGTAAAAAGATGCAGGGACTATTACTAACTCTTGAACTTTTCCTCGCCAATTCATTGGCTTTTTCGTTGCCTTTGATCCTACTATGCCCTGGCACCCACATTATCCGATTAGGAATATGCCTTGCCTTTTCATTGAGAGCCACTCTGCAAGCGTTAACAGTTTTTGAAGAACATCTGCAAGACGCAAGAGCGAGAATGGCTGCCCTGCTGTCGACGCAAATCGTAGTTGGTTTGGTTGATGTTCCATAGAAAACACGCTCGAGCCAACACCTGTGTCCGTCTGTGACCCGTCCGTGTAAGCCCAGACACCATCATCGGCAGTAGCTCGCTTTTTCTTCCAGTCTGTTCTTGTGGGTATCTTGACCTGGAAATCCCTGCCAAGATGTATTATTTTGTTCATGTGATCCGTGTCTTCTACACCGAGCCCAAATCTTTTGCAGCATTCTGTAAGAATACCGCTGTGACCCCACAGATTTGAATCGTTCCACATGCCGGAACTTTTAGCGCGTATCGCTGCTAAGCTTGCGTTTCTAAAGATGAATCGATCCACGGGCAAAAGTCTCAGAATCATTTCCAACCCAGCTTAAAGCGGCCGTAATACTTATGCAAACTAATCTTTACAGTCTTGTTAGCCCCTTGATATTGGTTGTACTCTCCGCTGCCTTCCACCACACGATCGCTCCATATATCAAAATTGGCTTCACTACACATGTGAATATGTAGTAGGCCGCTGTAGGTTTAAGACCCCAGGTATTGGAGTAGGCAAATCGGCACGCGAAAATCTCTGCGCAAGCCTTATCTATTATGTGCTTCACGTTCCTAAACTTAGAAAGTAACTCTTTGATCCTCTTTACTAAGCTGAATAGGGTTATACTTGTGATCTCCACACTAACTTTCATGAAGAAGTCAAAGGCATCCTGCTCAGCAACTTAAGGTTTATTAACTTTTATTCCACCTGCTCTAATTTGGGTGAACATATTATACCCCCGGTAAGTTCGCTAGATGACCGTACTTTCACCAACTCACTCAGGAAGCTAGAGAATACTAGCTGGCAATCCCCTGGTTGAGGCATCTCGTTGCACTTGATGCAGCGATAATTTCTCTCGCAGTTTGTGGAAACATGCCTGCACGATTGGCATCTGAAGCATTGTGCAGTGGCTCGAGATGCACTTTCTGGTTGATGATATTTTTGATTTGCGCTAACTGCTCAAGTTTGCCGTCTGCTGGTAGATTTAATAGAACATGTTGAGCTTAAATCGTCATTGTTTCAAATCGCTGAATTTTAATTCAGTTCATGCCTTAAAGTGCCATCTCCGCATCTAAAAATAAATAAATTTCATATCTTATATCCATATCTGTACTATGTGAGCACTGTTTCTAAATGACAACTTAAACAAATTTATCTGATTTCCCTTCACTGATTTCCCTCTTAATTAATCTCTCAGATTGATATAAATCTCCTTAAACAGTATTATTGCAAACAAATTGATCATAATTTATCAAAATTTATCATAATACATTGTAAAAAAAAACATCAAATTCTTTTCAGACCCATTTGCCAGGCTACGTTCAGAATGCCGAAGAACTGAAAAAATCAATGGGTATCGATGAAATCGCTTGTGTGTCTGTCAACGATCCATTCGTAATGTCAGCCTGGGGCAAGGAACACAAGGCAACCGGAAAAGTTCGTATGCTAGCCGATCCTGCTGCGAAGTTTGCTAAAGCATTGGATTTGACTGTTGATCTACCGCCATTGGGCGGAGTTCGTTCAAAACGTTTTTCAATGCTAGTCGAAAACGGCGAAATCAAGGAATTGAATGTCGAGCCAGATGGTACTGGTTTGAGCTGCTCACTTGCCGATAAATTCAAGAAGTAAAATAAAAACACGCGTTCGTTATTATATTATTAGTTACGGTGCATACTCAAATACTATATTTAGAACTCAATCGAAATACGATAAAAAAAAACAAAATCAATCTATATTAGAAGCACAGCTGCTAAAAATCTTTGAGAGATAATTTTATTTTAATGAAGCATCTAATATTATCATTAGCGTAGAAAGAAACTTAAACACTGAATAAGAAGTTAAATACAGCCTGAAACGGAAGAAATCGTTTACAATCATAAGCACTTAGTGTTATCTAAAAAGACGCCTTTTGTAGTTGTAATCAAACTAAATATTGATTGTATCATGTTGTTTCTAATAGATGTATATGTTTCTTACTATCTGAAATGAACTCAATTTGAAATAAAATTTATGAACACTTATGAAACTGTTTCATTCATTCGATTTTTGCATAAAATATTTAATTGTTGTTTTGCTCGTTGCGCCCGACTCTTCTAAACGAATATTTTTCAATGAAACACCTAATTCTATCCTGTTAAATAATTGCAAACCAACCTGATTTCTGAAACTGTTTTCTATTTCGCATTTAATTTTTTTTTTATAAATTCTATATTATAACTGTAAACAGGCTTGATTACAAAAAAATACTGAAGAGTGAAAAATGCTTTGATGTATTCTATCTCGTCTTAGATTTTTCGGCGTAAATTTGTATCCCAACAGATTGAGCTGCAGTAAGAGGGAGTATTGAAATTTTCGCTTTTTCTGTAAAGTCTACTTCTGTTTCTTGCAGCCATGGAAAGTCCTGGAATCGAAACATTTTTTTCTTAACAAATATGTCCTCAAGTATAAGCATGATCTACTATTCAGTTATTAAGAAAATTATGCTTTGCTTTAGAACGCAACGCATGGTTTGAAAATTCTAACGGTATTTACGAACTTCTACTTATCTTTTAGTTTTACTCACCTGCAACGATGGATTGTGACTCATTTTCACAAATGCCGATTGTGTTGTATGCAACTGTACCTTAAACTTGACATCAGTTGGTAGTTTGCCTAAAGTTGCAATACGATCTGAAAACTGTAACAATGATCGTCGAATGTCTTCTTCGAATTTAATCAAATATTCATCTTTCGCGTCCTTATTCTCATATAAAAGTGGATTTTTGTCATCAACTTCAATAATGTACGTTTCATAAATTTTATTCAAGTCCTTATATAAGATGATTTCGACTTTATACAATTCATTGTTGGATTTCAATTCTTTAGCCGATTGTAAGACTTTTAATATGTAATCGTTTAGAGGTGGAAATATTGAAACAAATATTGGTGAATTGTAGATTTTACGTTTTCGAAATATTTTTTTCGGATAAACATTGCGTGCATAAAGTATGGTGTTGATATAGATTTCGAGAATTTCGATGAAAATATCTGTAACTGAAGAGAAATTCGCCGTGATATATTGATTTTATGTTTGGGGAATTTGGTAAACAGAGAGCAAACTTAATAGAGCAATATTTGAAGGAAATTTTATTTTGCTTTGTGATGCAGGAGTTAATAGATAAGTCAAAAATGTTTGTTCGTATTCCTTGTATTGATATAATGTTAAGTTGCCTGGTCTAAAGACGTCTTCAAGTGGATTTGATGTATCTTCATCTTCTGTAGTTTTGGCTATTAGAAAGACTTTATAACAGTATTATTTTCATCGCTCCGCCTCGGACGTGAATCGCGCTTGTGTTCACAGATGCGATGCCAGGTGGGTTGGATAAATCTGGTCTAGATTGAAGCAGTCTTTTGGTTCGAATGAAATTTATGATGAAAATCAGCCTACATTGCAAATTCAATATAGCGTTATCACGACGTATCGCATGGAAGAGTCATCTAACTCAGAGCAATACCGTCACATAAAATTCTTATTATGACCATCAGAAGCAACATTAGAATGATCTGCGTCAGGAAAAAATGCAGCAAAATGGATCAAAGACGCTTTTCACACAAGAACTGCAGGAAATAACCATAAGAGCACCAATGAGAAGTACTCAGGCGTTTTGATATGATGGCGGTTCTAAAATCTAGAGCTAACAAATCAGGTTCACGTATAGGCTGAATCAATGACACAAAAGAAGAGTAGAATTTACATGCAGGAAAGTCTAAATCGATCAAGAAAAGCCTTTAGTGATTGTTAGATTGACTGAGCAAGAGCGAGAAGAAGATGAAACGCAAAGAAGATAAAACATTACATTAGTTCGATCTACTGTCATTTACCCAAGCATAAATTGGCAATTTTGGCACTCAATGAAGCTAAGGCCCATTCTGACAACGATTTTAATCAGTATCACGTATTTGGCGATCGCTTCTTCCCCGAAAAAGGATTGCAATTTACGTTCGTAATCATATGCTTTTTATCACTCTTAACCAATGTACTCATGCTAATTCAGGGTTTAATTATCTCTACATTAGAAACAAACTCTCAAAGCACATCTTTTCTTACTATACCGCAGTCCTCACAAGTCTGATGCCAATACTGTTTGATCCTTCGATGCACTCTCTTCTGATATTGACTATACATCCACTTCATCTGAAATCATCTTTGCCGGCAGAAAGCAGCAGAAAGTCATTGCAATCCAGAAAGGAATCAAAGGTTTCTAGTCACTTGTTAAAAGAATCAAGATCGACTTATCCGGTTCTTCCGTGCCACCACTTCTTAATGGTGAGAACGTATTTACTAAGTCACTGGATAAAGCTAACCTCTTTGCTGAGATTTTTACTACTAACTCCTACTTGCCACCTTAATCACAGAGTCCGCCAAGCTCTCCGATGTGCGCTTTTAAACACTGTCCTTTATTTTTCCGCACAATAGAGAGGTATTGGAAATACTGGCTAAGCTTAATTTTTCGAAATCTGCCGGACCTGATAGTATTTCGCTCATGGCACCAAGTGCTGCGTCACCGCCTTAGCTAAATCTCTGAGCAAACTTTTTTTACTGTAGTTCTTGACTGATATATTCCATTACGCATGGAAACTTATACATGTTCAGCCAATACCTAAAAAGGAGGAAACCTGTGACCGACCAATTGCCACTAATTTTGACTGACTAAGGTTTACGACCGCCAATATGTTTTCTGTTCTGGGCGCTCTACTGGGGACCTAAATCTAGCATGTAAAACCATTGGCCCCATAACTTTGGTGAAACAATTGTAGTTTTTCTTGATATTTCGAAGGCTTTGACAGAGCCTTGCACCCAGCTCTATTAGGAAAGATTCGTCTATTTAGTATTTACTCCTTCCTTGTTAACTAGATTGACATTTTCCTCATAGATTGTTCCTTCCCAACTGTTTTGGATGGACTCCAATCCTGTGTCCATACTACCAATGACGGGGTACCGTAAGGTCCTGTTCTCTCATCAACTCTCTTCCTTTTATTTATAAATGACCTCCTCTCCCTCACTTTCATTCCAATTCATAGTCTTGTCGACGACGAAACCTTCGACTTTGCATAGTTTTCACAAAAAGTGACCGACTCTCCCGGGAACGCAGATTCAATTAGCAAAGATCGCATGTTTACCTCGTTAAACTGGGACCTATTAAGAATTACCGCCAATGCTATCTTCTTTCACTCAAGCTCTACCCTCCGCCTGCTAGCCACACTATTTTCGAAGGTGGTATTTTTGAATCATTCTCGCTTAACCTATTAGGTTTTTTTAACATCTCCAGCAAACTTAACTGGACCGGCCACATTTTTCAAATTGCGAAAAATCCCATGAAATAAATGCCTGGGTTTCTTTAAGAGAGGCAAGGAAAACTTCACTCCATTAGACATAGCGCATATCTACAAAACTTTTATGAGACTAATTATAACTTCCTTGACTAACTAACTTGAGTATAGCTTCCGTATATGCGCTGGCGTGGGCCGCACTGCTTTAGTAGAACTAAAGTCCAACGCAAAGCTTTCAAGTTTATTGACGATGAAACCATTACTTCACGTATTGAATCCCTTGAGCATAGCCGGTCATCACGTTCAATGCGATTGCGGAACAGACTACCATCTGCTGTTTTCCCCACCGCCGACATTAAGCCACAATTGCTTAAGCGAAACATGCACAGCTATCTCCTGAAACCTCAACCCCTACTCCATCTCTTTCCTTAACTTTCCTTTTGCTAAGATTGTGTTTTATCATAAAAGGGCATTCCATGAGCCTTGGTATCATCATAGAAAAAAAACAGCAGTAGCAGGGAACATCATGTAACATGGGACGATGTTGAGGTGATCAAAGTACAGCAATTCCGTGAACTTGATTCATGCAAGAGCTTTAACATTTGAAAAACCATCAGTAAGTAGACGTCTTAGCACCAACCAGGGAAACTGTTCAATAAAATAAAAAACTATAAATTAAATGTACTAAGCTCGGGAAATTCTTATTTCTATACAGAATAAATAGAAGGTAAATAGAAGGTCAAGGTAGACTAGGATATATATAGATAGCCATTGAGGAAGAGTGCAGACTACCTCGAAATTTCTATATTTATCGAGAAATTCACACACAGTTGCAAATAACGAAGTGGTGCAGCCACATTTTATATTTAAACACGTAAATATTCTAAATCTGGAAAATTTATTTAGAAAATAAACTAATCAATCTTTACAATTAGAATGATGATTGAACTGACAAAATCAATAATAAAGCAATGTGTTTTTTTCAAGTCAATAAAAAGTTACATTCTAAATGATGCATTGCGATTTACCGTTATCAGAAAAAAAACCAGATCAAAAGATTATAAGTTGAGGTGATCTACTACTTATTGTTAAAATCCAGTAAGAGTAACCTTATGTCAATATATTTACCAATAGGTCGTCGTACTTTCATTGAAAAGCCTCAACTCAAGCAGAAACTTTAAGTTATCGACAGTGAAGGGTTTTAGAAAATGTCGAAAAACATACTACTTTACGTGCGTCAAATCTGGGTAAAGAAAAGGAAAAAATTTAGACAAGACGTATCGACATGAAATCAATCGAAGAGTGCTAAAGGGGTAATTTTCAAGGCCGGCCTGCCCATAAGAAGCCATTGAAATATTTGCATCTTTTATTATAACTAGAAGCTGACAGACTGTAGTAGACATTGTTGAATTTGACCATCTTGCTCTCACTTGCGTATATTTTCTTGAATATTGTTGCTACAATTGGCTCAAGGATTGCACTACCCTACTGGTTTGATCAACTCTAGGTGTTTTCTCTGCAGATACTGCTACCATGTAGTTCGTTTTTCCTTCATTTATGTGCTGCCCCGAATTTTCGTATCGTCTCGTCGGTCTGAATGAAGGATTTTTCTACACCTAGTTCAGATCTTCCATTTATATCATCTACATAAGCTAGTATCTGGCTGGAGTTGGTGACGATAGTCTCTCTCGTTGACTCGTCAGAGTCTTGGATTGCTTTCTCCAACACCAGGTTGAAGAGGAAGCAGACCATATTCTTATTCTTACTTTGCTACGTAAGAATAATTGAGACAGTTAGAGAAGAGAGTACTTGCTAGCTTAGCTTTACAAAAAAAACTATTTGATCAAATTATTATGATAAACATTTAATTCATATTAAAATCTTCTAAATAAGCATATATTAATGTAAGTATGTGTAACTTTTAAACTAACTAGCAATAGAATGAACTAAATTATTAGATAGTAATATTCAAGTAAATTTCATTATTCATTCCGCATTCACATTCCAAACAGGCAAGCCACGGTACACAAAATACACTCGATCGTGATAAGTATCAGCATTCTGCCTTAATTTACATAGAATTAACGACAACCGCGGCTCATAAGATTTCTTATGACTAACATAAGACTCTTCCACAACGACTTTTCCCTCTTTCGCCCAGATAGTTTTATCTACATATCGCCAATGCGTTTTCTGCTTCGTTGGAATCCATTGGCTCAGTATGTCTGTTGTCATCAAATCCATCTTACGATCGAATGCCATCAAAATTGCTCCAACAACAGCTGGACACTGTGTCGCAAAATAGAACAAATGTGATCCCATCATTTCGCCATGTAGCCCTTCTGACTTCAATCGAACTGAGTCACATCCGAGTAAGAACACAACCGAATTCGAGTGCAGATTTGTTATCTTATGACCATTAAAAAACTGCAATCCGGATCCATGCCCTGAATAAATGAACACATCGGAGTCTCTCAAATATTGAATCATTGTTTCCGCATTGGGTGCTTTTCGATCAACGACACAATCCATTTTCGGTTCCCAGAATGTTATAAATGCCGAGATTCGGCGTTCCATATCATTGAGAGTTTTATCCGGATTCAAAATCCATTTGCTGCTATTAGCGGATATTTTCAAGTAACCGTTTTCTATTTTGCTGGAATACTTATCATACATAGTCTGTAGTATGTGGAATGAACTTATTCTGCATATTTCCTGTTTTTCATTCATTGTTTCCCAAAAGAAATGATCTAGTAGTTCGTCGACTATTAAAACACACGGCGAACATTTGAAAGGAGTTGAAAATTGTTTTAGTTTAGTTAAAAATTTCTTAATTCGACCGGAAATTTTACTGTCGCTACTGATTTCCAAGGCTGCAGTGTTCATATCATTCTTCGATAGAAGGTATGCATGGCAAGCCAGAGTACTTAAAATTATATATTGCCTTGTATCCAACATATTTTCGACTGAGAACTTTTTCACGTTTTCAAAGATTGATTGCTCTTCCGGTTGAAATGATCGATCTGCGGGTCCAGCAAAGAAACACCGCCAAGGTCCAATTAGCATTCGAAGTTTTTCGATTGCTTCCTTTATGTCCGTTTCAATACTCGCCAGATTGACATTGTACTTTAATTTGTTTTTCTTCGGATCATCATCGTTTCCCAGCATACTCATTCCAGATTTGAGTTTGACAGATATTTGGTATAATTGTTCATATATATTTGTTTCGCCACTTTCCATATTTATCTGAAAACAAATGGGATCCGAGTACAGTTCGCTCTGTGAATTTTTCAGTACTGTTAAATAGATTGGGGTTTCTGCGGTTATTAGTTCCATTTTTAAAGAAGCTGTTGCGTTTGGATTGTAAGCTTTACATAGCTGTATCACAGTCCATTCCTTTGGCAGTGACATACAGAAATCTTGAATTGATTTTATGCCTTTTTGAGGATCAGTTTCGGCTTTTGGCTTTGTTTCTTGTTTTAGATTTTCAGGCTTGGAAGACTTAGATAATGTATGCGCATATTCCAGCAATGGATTACTCGGAATTACTGTCTTATCATTTTTAGAAGCTATTTTGTAAGGTACGCCTGCTGGGTCAGATGTATAGTTCAGCAAGTATTTCCAACGGTATCCCAGGCATAATGTTTCAGTTTGATAGAAAACAGAATTATGAACATTTCCAGATTCGAATTCGACAGCGGCCTGATGAAGGTAAATGTTTCGAACGTATGGACTATTTAGATTTCCGCTGAGATTTCTAAGCAATTGAGTTGAGTCTAGTTTCTTCGGCGATTCCATAGTTTTGGGTCGGTATCTGAAACAAATACGATTGAGCCCTCTTATTAGTGGAAATTAAGATATTTTGAAAGCATAGAAAATTTTGAAGAGGTTGTAAAACAATGTACAGGACTGCTGAGCGAGACGCGGCATAATAATAATCTTATGTAGAATGGAAAGCGCTGAACCAAGAATCTTGTATTATCGTCACGGCAAGTTTATCCGAAATTAAAATATTTTAATTCTGTTTAACATTTATTTTGCTCTACCGAGACAGTATGGAAAAACTGTAATTTTAATGTACAGCATGGCAATTTGATAGCCGTTGAGAACAATTTTATTTGATTTTGCAAAAACTTGGCTTTGAGCACTAACTCAGCATAATATAACTCAGCAGCAGTTTCAAATTTGGAGATCATATGATGGCGAGCTGATAAACACGCTTTTCTCATTCAACTGATACGTTATAACATATAACGAACATCACAAGACTCAGTAAACTTTGAAACATTAACTTTAGAAGGAAGGATTCTACAGATCCCGGTTACTTATATTATATCGAATTGATCTTCTATTAGAAAACGACGTAATCAAGATTAAAGCTTTGCAAATAAGACACAATACGATGTAAAACAAAATAAACACATAACGAAGATCACCATACCAGCAGTATTCAAACATTCAAACTAAAGTTGGGTACATCGGCTTTTTTTTGAATAGGTGTCAAAAAACCTTCATAAAGTTTTCTGCGAACGATAAAGGAATATTTGAGATCTTTACTAACAAAAAACATCATTCGCTGACCACGAAAGTCCAAGCCGGGAATGCTTTCACAGTACTACGACTTGGTGAAGCCACTAGCACCTATCTCGTCACGAGGAGTCTGTGAGGCAACCTTCTTCTATTTTCAACATCTATACCGTCTTTACATATGCTAAAACACGTACCCAAATATTTTCTGAATGAAGCATCGCCGCCACAATCGTTTTCGACGTCGCATTGCTAATTGCAGAGAAGAAAGCGTGCAATACATCACCAATTTCCACAGTACATCATTTGTAGTATTCCGTTTTGACTTTCTCCATCCTGTGAAGGTATTTCTTAAAGTTGCAATAACCTGATAGGTTGGCTCAGGTAGAAGTTTATTTCACCGTGATTACAATTAAGTCAAATTTTTTTTTGGGGCTTATCACCCTATTCGTCCATCCTTCTGTTGTGCTTGTAGCACAGCGTTCTTCCCAAAGCTCAAGCATTTGCGCTCGTGCTTGAGCGATTGCTACCTCTTTTCCCGCTTCGGAGCTATTCTGGAAGACCTCCTTACGGATTAATTTTGCTATAACCAGCACGGAGTTTGGCGATATCGTACGGTTACTACTTATGATTTGTAGTGCTTTTCTGCGTTGAGCGCTCGGTATCCTAACTCAATACTTTTCACTCCGTAACATATAGCAATATTGAATGAGCTGAAGCCATAACTACTTGGCATTTACTTGTACTAAGTACTACTAAAACCCATGTGAGCAAAACCTTTTCCAGAACTTTTTTCGCATTTTTGTGTTTTGCAGCAGTTTATGATGCTTCTGCTTTACCGATAGATTGCCGAGCCTAGCACCTTCATGATAGATCTCTTTGTTTCAGTTCCGCTATCTCTTCGGTCCAGAAATAAGCCTGTTGCTTCCCAGGAGATTGTATCCTGCATGGCACCGGGACATCGAACCCTCGCTTGATTTCCCTCATGTTGAAGTTCACCAGCGTGACCATCCCTGCCTGATCTGTCTCTAACTCTACCTGATCTGCGCTGCTCTCGCCAGTAAAGCTACCGTCAAGCGACTCTAAGAGCTTGCTCCTGTTTAACTTGAAAATATTCCATCCAAGTATTTTTTGACTAGAGCTCGCGAGTCAGAAGATGTAGTTATGATCACTTTCAGAACACTCATCCATCACCCTCCAGTCCCTCGGTAGCGCTAACAATGCTTGCGAGGCGAGTTACATATGTCAGGTAGAGACTCGACGAACCTTGGTGTACGATAAGTAGGTCCTATTTAGGTCCATAATAAGTTTTCCATGTGTATTGAGTTGGTATTCCTCAGTCCAGCCAACACCAGAGCGGCTACATAGGGTAGTACCTCAGCGAATAGA
Source organism: Nemotelus pantherinus (assembly GCA_963978885.1). Classification (NCBI taxonomy): domain Eukaryota; kingdom Metazoa; phylum Arthropoda; class Insecta; order Diptera; family Stratiomyidae; genus Nemotelus; species Nemotelus pantherinus. The sequence continues at coordinate 19,303,362 of OZ022264.1, read as the reverse complement.
GCCTTATATTAGATTGCCAATTTCAAAATCATCAGAGGTGTAGAAATGACAATATCAAATAAGTAATTCAATTTTGCACTTTTCAATTTTTAGAAATATAAGGAAGAAAAGTTCAATGGGCAGCGGGTCTCGGGTTAACTATGAATATAAAAACAGCTAAGTGTTTCCACCTTGTACATGTAGTGTACTGCGAATATATGTATGTAGTATATCTAATGCGACTCCGCATCATCCACCAACTTCATCAGAAAACTATTTCTTTGCAATGGAGTGAGAAGAAAATGAGCTATACAGAACTTATTTTCTAAGCAATGGAGTGGAGCACAAAATGAGATATACATATCTTATTTTGCTTAATTTTCCTGTTTTGCGGGAATGGCACTATAAGCTTCTTCGTACTTATATTTGTTTCCGAAAATAGATACGTGGGACTAAATCGGATTTCGTAAATCTAAGCAATATTTGCTGCAGCTTAACCGGACTCAGTTTATATATATATATATTCTTTCCACGAAGATAATTGTAGTGTTCGTTCGTAAATTTGAGAGATTGATTACTTTTTAAGAAATAAATATATGAAAACCACTTTTCATTTTCGGTCGTTGTATTTCAAATTCCTATCTTAACTCCCTGAGTATGAATGCAATAATAACATATTACTTACATTCATCCATTTATCGATTGAAATTATCCGCTTTGGTATTATTAACACTTCAATTACAATTCAATAATTAGGATACAGAAAATTGGCGGCGAAACGAAAATCTAACTAACCAAATCAATCTTGTCAATATGAACAGCTGTTGTAATTTGAAAAAAACAACAACAATTTCATGCGATCTTCTGAAATGTGACATGGCAGCCCTAATTTATAACACAACATTTTCATCAGACCTAATTATAACAGACAGCAAGTTTGTGTGCTATTGAGTATTTAAACTCGAAATCCAATACCAAATAAGATTGTTGGATGATAGAAGGATTAATCAATCTAATTTATTTACTGGTCAAAATAGTTTAATGCTCACAAGTCTAACTAGTTTTCCGCTGTAAACTATTATAGCGCTGCGGTCGCAATTCACACGAAATGTCAGTTCGCAATGAACTACCGCCCCCCTACGTTAAAATTACACAACTCTATTGTATACACGCGCAATATGAACACGCACGCATACAGCTCCAACCATTTGCCGTGTTTTGTGTGTATTGTTCCAAAATGGCCGTCAAATCTCCACTTTTCTGAATTTTTCTATCTGAGTAAAAGCGTCCGTTGTTGTTGCGGTCGGATATTTTTGCTGTTTCAAGCCGCGAGTAAACGCAAATTCTGTATCCAAGTGATTCGGAAAAACATTCAGAATGAGAGTAAAACGGTCTGAACGTACGTAAATCGTTAAATAATTGAATGACCAGAAGAAAAGTGAAGTTTTCTCATCGTGGTGCCTGGTGGTAGCTGCCGAGAAGACCCTGGTGGTGAAGTGTCTCTAAGTAAAGTGGTGGCGAAAGAAAGACTATTTTTCAACTCGGCAATTGAAATATCGAAGGCGGAAAGTAGAATTTTTCAAGAAATGATTAATTGCTAGCATTGAGAAAAGGGTCAGATAAGTATAGTAAATAATCGGTTGGAATAGATTGCGAGAAAAGGATTTCCACACAACGCGGTCCAAGTGAAAGTGCTTTCGCACAAGTTGCAACTTTTTTGTTCAATGCTCGGGGACACCGCGAGGCTACGTTCGAAGCTGTGTTGTAGTAACCAAGAGGGTGATCGCAGTTAGCATTTAGTGAAATTTGTTGAAAGGAATCGTTATCACTGAACAGCAGGTGGATTTAACATGTTCGGTGTCTAGTTCTGTAAAAGGAATATTTATGGCTTCGCAAGTTAGATAGTTGTGAGTTAAGGTTTCTCGTAGAAATATACCTCTCTTCTAAAATGAAATTAAAATGTTTTCGCCCCTACTGAATCACAGTTGTGAAAAAGTTTTTGTGAAAGTGTTTCAAAGCCGTAAATAGAAAGTTTAATTTAAAGGCATTTAAAATTACGCTCGAAGGATAAAGAAATACACTACAAAGCAAAATGGAATTGGATGAACTCGAGAATATGACGAAGAACGACTTCATGCCGTTGCTGCCACTCATCAAACAGGAGCATTTGGAGGGTGCTGAGACAGCTTCGACAGCAAACCCTTGCGACAGTGTCGAAAAACAGGTGAGTTTTGAAAGTTCCTCTTAAAAATTACATGAATTTACTAAATGCAGTGGGGTGAAGCAATATGTTATACCATAATCGTACTGAAATTGTATATTTCAGCACACATAGGTTGATTATATGATGGCACCATTAACCTCACGTAGTCTTGGCTTCTTTTGCGTGAAGTCATTTTTTATTCCAAAACGTCCCCTCGACATTCACTCCAAACTCCATCGCAAAGCGGCTTTGTAGATCCCAGTCGTATTATTTTTTATACCTTTTTTTGCCTCTCAACGCTATAGTCGTTTTCTAAAACCGTACACGAGACCGCATCGATAATAATTCTTCTTAGCGTACACACGACAAGAAACTTCAGCAGTCCCAGCCTCGCGCATGCTGCACGACAGCAGTTGAGGCTTGCTTCGACGGTATCTTGGCTTGTTTGCTGCTGGTCTGCCTGCTTGCCTGGCCGGTCTGGTCCTCGCCTGGTCTTAAAATTTTAGCTCAACAGTCTGACAGCCTCTTATTTTTTGCCGTATACAGTGGACCTAGCACAGAGCCCATTTTCGAATCAGCAAGGTAACAATGCTCCGTCGCCCGTAGTAAATCAGAGCCAAAGTTCTTGTGCTCTTCTTGTTACCGTTCCGGTCTTCGTTCCGTAACATTAGTTTGCAGCAGTTCTTTTTCGAAGCTGCCTTGGCTTGGGCACTAGTTAGCCGGTTAATGCTTCATCGTGGTGGCTATTTTAGTCCACCCGCGAAACTTACAAAGCGTCCACAAAAGTTGATCTTTGGCTTAACTACATCTTATCTTCTGCCGAGTGTATTTTTTTCGTTTCTGTTTCCATTAGATTCGTGAATACACTTAAGATGCGGCAAAGTAAATCGGTGGCAGAGTCTCGGAGGAATTAGTTAGGATCCGAAGCTTTACTTTGCCGGGTTTCAATTAATTTTCAAATTAAATGAGTTCTCAGAGGATCGACTACGTTTTTGACTAAGTCACTTGAGGGCATTGATGTAAACGGCGACAACGTGCGTATCACATGTCGGAGAATTTAAGGCAATTTTCTATCACATGGAAATACCAACAACTTCCTTCTAGTTTAAATAGGAGAAAACGTGTACTATTTATGCAGCTTTTGTTTCGGATTTAAACACTGAACGACGCTTATCGATGATTTTTATGGACAACAATGCACTCACAGCTCTCCGCCTCAACTCTAGATACAGTTGTTTTTGGATGCATGACTTGAGGAAACTTTCACGTAGCAGAGTTCTTTTAGTGGATTAGCTCTGCACGTACAAAAAGGTAATATAATCTTCACATCGGTTTCTGTTGGCTATACGTAAGTATGTATATATGGATTGGCTGTCATGTGGAAAATTTTCGTTTCGAAGCTCTCAAGGCCCTGTTCACAAAATACTTAATCAAATTTAAAAGCCAAGGATTTGTCTGTGTTTTTTTTCTCTCTCCTTTGGTTCTTTAAAGTTTTGGCCCAAGTTCCAAACTATTCAGCATATGAACGAACGGTGGATATGTACTTATGCCGAACATAATTTTTTTTTCTGGTGAGACGCCAAGAATGCTTGTACTTGAGTGGGATGATGACTTGACGCTAATCGACTTTGATATTTTCAGACTGGGTTGTTGGGATGTGTTGGTCTGCGGAATGTGAAGGGGATTAAATGGGTTTCCGAGTTTTGAAACGAGTTGTGAGTTGAAATGACAAGGACTTGAATGGAGATTTCGGTCTGTTTTTGAAGTGAAAAGTTTGCCGTGAAGGTCCTTTGATGTCCGTAGTCGTAAATCTCTGATGCCTGGGGCTAAATATTCAGTGAAGTGATTTCACTTTGCCGAAAATTGCGTGTATTTGATAATCTTGGTGATGGTTAAAAACAAACCTTTTGTCTAAGAGCTAGGCACTACTGTGGATTGTAAATTAGATATTTGTGGATGGATTTCCAATTATTTAGTTTCATTGGTTTGGGTAATCAGTATTTTTTTTTCTTCCTTTCTTCCACTCTCTCCTTCACTCAATCAGTGTGTACGGACCGTGTGCATCATTATTCCCCCCGATAAATTCTTCCCAGGCAACTGGTGCATTGGTATAAGACAGCAAAATCCTCGTCAATTTGATACTCTTTATAATTTGTCTTCAGTGAAATGTTTCCAGAGAAAAGTGTATAGAAACTGGTTTTTAATATTTTGCATTGTTGCTGAGTTTTATGTATGATTTTAAGTTTTCTATAAACGTTATGTTATTTGACTTCACCGTATCTGGAAACGTCTTGAACACAACTATAACATGGCGTATTAACGATTCTTGATGCAAATACTAAAAGGTTATCGGCATACCTGGTTTCTCACTAATCAACTGTTCAATAGACCCAGAAATATCTACCCATTTTAATTTGTTGTTAATGATTTGGTATATTATTTTCCCTCTTGCGAGATTAATAATTTGTTGAATATTTAACAAACCTGTTTCAGTTTTCGACTGGTGGTCTTAAGGCGGTCCCACAATTGTCCGGAAATATTTCCGAAACATTTCAGAAATATTTCCGACACATTCGCGGGCAGCCTCTGTCCGTCCCGGCCTACACATGTCCGGAAAGTTCATTCATAATTAGCCTGGATTTGCAGGTAACACCAGAGCTGCCGCTGGAATCCGACCATCTACTCAACTACATACCATTTTTGGCATAGGTATCACAGCCATGCATAGCTACAATGGCCATGCAAGTCCCCACAAAATACAACTTTTGAGAAAAAGTTACATTTTTCATCAAACTTGCATGGAATACGGCAGCTCTATCTGTTCATGTTCGAGACTTTCCCCATCGTCGAGCGGAAAGTCTCGGAAATATTTCCGATACGTCGGGAAAGTCCACTGCGCAATAAGTCCACAACAAATCGATCAGCTGTTAAAATTTTCCGACTGACCGTCAGAAAGTCTCGGACGTATAAGAGTGTGACGAAATTTCGGCACTGTGCAGCCGTTGTAAATGCAAATTTTATGAGACTTGCATTTCAAAAAGTAGCTTTTGAGGAGCCAAGAATAGTATTATAGCTAAGTATGGCTGTGATACTTATGACGAAAATGGAATGGAGCTGCTCAAATGGTCTCATTGACCCGTTTTACTTTTTGATTTTGATGAGATATGCAGCTTCAAAAGCGGCAGCTCTGATTTCAGTAACGTTTCACGCTAATGCCTAGTACTATACTCTTCGCGAAACGAATTCAACGGTCAAATCCCATACAAAAGAGCTTTACTGACGAATTGAAAAGCTCTTTTTGTATGGGATTCGACCGTTGAATTCGTTTCGCGAAGAGTATAGTACTAGGCATAACCATAAATGAACTTTTTTATTTTACAGGCGCGACGGACAGAGATTGCGTGTGAATGTGTCGGAAATATATCAGAAATATTTCTGAAATGTTTCGGAAATATTTCCCGACATGTGTGGGACCGAGGTTAAGGTCCGCATTTTATACGTAACTTTTACTTAGTAAAAAGCTCCCAAACAGTTCGGTGTTTAGTTGTTCGGCTCCATAAAACTGCCCCATATTTATGAGTAAAAACATATACGCATTTAGGATCAAGATTTTGGTGTGGTTTTCCAAGAAATCATACTTTCTCAATGTTAGCTTCGGCTAGGTTTCGCTGCTGCCTTCTTTAAGCCAGATTCCGGAGAAGGCAGACAAGGGCCTATTGTGACACTGCATTGCGTAGTCCACAACCCTTACTAAATGAAAAGCCACCCTGAGTCCTTGATGAACTGGGTGATCTTCTTCAGGCCCGCCGACGCCACTCCGGTTAGGCAAGTAAAGAAGTATGAGCCAAGGAACTTCATCCATACTCCAGGGACGGCCAGGTCTTACAAGAATTCACACTAGGTGAGGAGCTGTCCAGTGCCGTTAAGACAGTCACCGCTACGTGAAGGGCCCTCCTTCCCAAACCGAAAGGTTCTCTAGTGTAAAAAGTTTTCCACTATTGTCTAACCGACGCACAGGAAGTTTTTTCCGTCCAGGACTTCACAGCGTCCTTTAAGTATTTTTGCCGTATGGGCAGTTTAAATGAAGCTAACGAAAAATCTCCCTGTCGTTTAGTTTAGAGCCATCGGTATGTATTTCGACATAATTATTTCTTAGGGACGCTTGGCTTTGACGCCAAATTGTCTTGCGGGTATGATGTGGTTTACATCTGTGGTGTTATTTAATTGTTTCTGAGCAACCCTTTCAAATAGGTTTCCCACGTTTGAGAGGAGAGAAATCGAACGCGCATTGATGTTTAAATAGGAGTTGAATATAATGGAGATGAGCTCAAAGAAGCAAGTAGGGACACTTTTTAAGATAAAATTAGATATTTTATCTAACCCGGAAGGCTTTTTAGAAGAGAAGGTAGACACCATAATTCGAAGAGTTTCTTTATTCACGAAACAACCACAGCCTTGGGAATTTGTAGAAGGATTTGTAGTGCTGAACCTACAAAGAGTCAACAATTGATTTTCTTGCCTGAAATTAGAGACAGAACTCTTGACGACTGATGCAAAATTTGGGTCAGAGCTATGCTGTTCATCACGATAGTTGAGAGAAAGCAATAGCATCTGCAGTCACTTTATCATCAGGGAGCGAATTGCTGTTGGAAGTGATTTTACGGCCAGTTTTTTTTTTATTAATTTCTTGAAACATATCTTTGTCAGGTACTATTTTCTGGAGACGTTCTTCGATTTTCTTGTTGACATGGGCTTTGGTCTTGACCATGATGATGATGCTAATGCCTTTTGTCAGAGCGGAAGTGAACCTATAAGAGTTATTTTCCGTATTGAGGTATCGTGATAGATTCTAGTAAAACGTCGTCGTAAAGATTTCCGCCGATTTTGGAGCTGAACGATATCGTGCGGTAAATCACGGAAGGCAAACTTTGTGGATTTTTTCAATTGCCGAGGACGGGATTTGGTTAAGCATTTCAATCCCGTCCTCGGCCATTCGTTGCGATTTGGTCCCAATTGATCTTATCGTAAGGGATGAGCAGTTCGAGGTCTACAATGAAAAAGTTTAGGTCACGATCTTTTTGGATGAACAATTGGATCAGCTGATGTCAGATTCAGCGTCGTGGACTTGGCATTCGTATGTGTCGAATTGTGGGAGAGAGCTGACCAGGCTCGGTGACACAAGAAAGAAGTCAATAATGGATGAAGACCATTGAATAGTAGGTTGCTGAGGGGAGGATGGGTTTGGTAAGATGGGGAGGATGGGTTGGATTTTGCGTCAGCCATTGCCTTATGGCCACGCCGTAAGGGTTGTCAACGCGATTGCCTCATGATTGCGGCCGAGCCTTGAAAAAACCCCCGAGAATGACCAACCCACGTGAAGATGCTGTCGCTAGTATGCAGTTTAGATCATGAGCCAGCCCAGAACCACTGAAACCATGATAGACATAGGCCCACAAATGTCATTTTATCATTACCTAATTGGAAACTAATGCAGATCACAGCCATAGCAGTTAGTCCTAGGATTAAATGTCGTTCGGTTTTGAACCGCTCTTTAGTTTAAAGTCCGGTACCCAGTTTGGAGCAACTTGGGTCCTCAGAAGTGTCCTCATTCTCATGATTCAGTAAATCCTGAACTAAGTTCCCCTTGTAGATGGGAACTGAGGTAGCGAAATTTAAGGCTGCAAACTTAAGTGGACGCATTGCTAGGTAACAGAAGGGCGAGTGAGATGAAAGTCCTCTTGAACGTAGGAACGAATTCCTTGATTTGGTAACCAAGGCGAAGAGATTGCAGCCAAACAAATTCTGGCATTCACCAAAGGCTACTGAGTCAATTGATGGCTAAGAAGTGTTGATAGAGGATTGAGTGAATTTTGCTGAAGGGGTAGCAGTTTTCTTTGTGCTGGGGGCTGCGAGCCTTGCTACCAGCTGCGAAGTGGCTGGTGTATGAAATGCCGGACCGAATAGTGTTTTTAATTGCCGCCGCGACTAGTTAGCTTTTGCAATCTTTTTCCAATTTGATGGCCTTTCACCTATGATTCCGAGATCCGAGTAGAGTCCAAGGCACCGTTTATCCAATACCGCACAACTCTCTCTAAAATATTCAATAAAGAGGAGTTTAGACAAATCGGTCTATATTCCTTTGGTCTCGTGTGCGAGGATTCCCAGACTTGAGGATAAATATAACATGTTTCCTGCAACTGATAGAAACGCACAAAAGTCTTAAGAAGGCTCAGTGTTGCTATAAATGGTGTGATTTAATTTCTGATGTGGTTGATATAATGTGTCGCTGACATTTTTGCATTCAAAATCAGCAATCCGAATGCATTTTTTGGGCATTTTTATGTTTCTTTGCTGGAACACAATGTATTTGGTTTTATACAAGTTTGCTAGGTGGTAGCCATCTCATGTATTTTCCCCGATCCATTTTTATTGCATTTTCCATGGATGTCAAACTTTTTTCAGTACACAACAGGCGCGTGTCACCAGTAAATAATACTAGTTTATCAGAAAACCTGAGACTGAACGCTGCTCCGTAGATGAAAAAAAAGCATGGACTCTAGAATCGACCCCTGTGGGATACTTTTATTCACAGAACAATCCTGACTGATGTAGTTTGCTTGTATAGTAACTATTTTTCTATCCAATTAAGAGCTTTTTATACGGATTTAGAACAAGACAAGTCGTTGAAGCAAAATTTCGTGATCAATGGTATCAAAAGCCTTATTTTAGATCGATAAAAATTGCTGCCATCTGATTACCTATATCGAATGAATGATTTATGAAATGAACCCCATCAAGATTAGTCGCAATAGTGCTACTGTTCTCTTGGAAGCCGTGCTGTATTTTAGTTAAAGTTGACGTTTTCAATTTATTCTTTGTGTTTCTTTCCAACACTTTACTTATCACACTAGTGACGGCTATTGGACGATAATTTAAGGGATTCAAAGGGTCAGCTACTCTAAAAACTATTGTTAATCTTGGCAACTTGAGACAAGCTGGCAACGTACCAGCTTTTAATTGGCGGTTTATGATTTTCGACAAAACTGTAGATATTTTTTCATGGAGTATTTTGATGTTAGATTGTCTATTTTCGAACAAACGCCGTTTTTTTTAATTGTACGTTATTTAAGCTTCTTCACTGGGTATTGTTGGTCTTCAATGTGCCAGTCATGTAATTTGGTATTAGACAATAATGTTCAAATTTTGATGATGAGGTTCCAATCGCTGCAAAATATTTATTCAAATGTTCCGCAATTCATTCACTAGAGGATATAAACGATCCATCTATCCGTAACTCTTTGATGATGTGTGGCCAGTTGTACCTTTTTGTGTTTTTACCAATTCATTTATTATCCTCCAGTCTTTAGCGCTGTTTCCGTTTACATCTTCAAACTTTTTAGCATAAAATTTATTTTCCTCTTCCGTTACTTTTCGAGGTTGCTGGTTTTGCGTTTTTACAGATAGCTTAGATCTGCTTTGTGTTTTTTATACGCTTTTTCCATTTCCACTTCGACATATCAATAACTCTTTTTAAGATTCTTGTTGTTGGATGACTCTTAATAATAATAACTATTTCATGAGCTTTTTTATTCGAATGCTTTGCTTAACTCTGATAAATCTTTAACTCACACAATGACTTGTCTTAAATTACCGAGGTAGGTACCAACAAAAAGCTGCTTTTGAATTAAAAGTCATTATTTGCTTCTCAAAATTAGCGACAATTTAAAAATATTGATATTCAGATTGATATTAATCCTGTCTAATTAGCTTGTCACATGCGAGTAGATATTGTGCTAAAATATAACTTTCAAGGATCCTTTTTATAGGACTGAATAGGAGCAAATTTTGAAGTGCACTCAACATAGCATCTTGATAGTAAATAGGAACTTAAAAAGAATTAACATTTTACGCTTTGGCTGTGTTCTACGTTTAATTCATCATTAGTGACAGTGAATGATGAAAGTTGTCGTGTTAATGAAAATGTACTTATGTTTCTAATGTAATATTAGTAATTAAAGTCGGTGTGTTAGCACCATTCAACGGTTCGTTTCATTTTCTAATTGTTAGCATCGGAATTCGATTTGCAAGTTTTTTTGCATCAAAGCGTATCGGAGATTATTACGTAACGAAAAAATGTTGAATTCACTGGTGGTGGGTGCAACTTGTGTTCGGTGTCATAAATGGTGGGACACTTACACCGAGGAAGTACTTGAATTGATAGTTGTATTCCTCATTCAACAATGAGTGAAATTCATTTTAAATTTCTGCTGGAGAAAATTAGTAACCGCTGCTGATCATAGAAAGCCTGTCAAAAACATTTAGTATGACAATTTCTCTTCAATACACTCCGCGAAATAATTATAAGCGTACAACAGCTTGTAGTAGTAAATAATATATTTTGAGTCATTTTTAATGTTGCAATCAACAATTTTATTACTTTACGTAATTGCACTTTCAATAATAGTGTATTAAAAGACTAAGAATATTCTTTTAAATTTTAGAATAATAAAAACTGAAAGTAAGAACGAAATAATTATGAAGGCACTTAATACTTTTATTGTTTTTTTTTTGTAGTGACTATTTTTTCCGTAAGCTTAGTAAGAAGTGTGATCGCCGTTATTGTTTATAACCTCTTCTAAACGTCTTGACATTTTAAACGTCTTGATATTTATTAAGGTACAGATGGTTGCAGGACCGATGTCCTTCCACTCCTTGCTGATTAAATTCCTTTGCTCCTTTACGCTTACGTATTGGTGCCGATGGTGAAAAACTTTAGCTGGTAAGATAGACCACAGATTCTCGATTGGATTATGATCCGGATTAAGTGCGGATCAGTTGACAGTCCGGATGCCACGGGACCTCAGAAAGTCTTTAGTTTTTCTCGAGCGATAGATCGCCGTATTATCTTGCTGAAAAATGAACTTTGCGCTAGTAATCTTCTCTCCGGAGTCAATTAACACCTCATCTATGAAATCAATATAATATTTCGAGTCCATTTTTGTCGAAACGAGCAAATACGTGTGGTATGGTATCCCTGCCCAAATCATGAGTGACCCTCCACCGAAATTTCGACGTTGATGTTTTTCTTTCGCAGAACCTTTATTCCGCCAATATTTATGTGAACCGTCTGGACCATATAAATTACATTTTTTTTCATCAGTAAATACTATTTTGTTCGATTTTTCGTCCCAAAACCGGTACTTTTCTGGCAAATCGCAGTCTAGTCAATTTATGTCTTTTCGTAAGCGGAGGTTTTCCACAATGTATATGTGAGGTTCAAATCCTACTTCATTGTTTGTTGGACTCTACGTACACCTATTTCTAAGCTTATTTGTCCTCTAATTTCGTTAGCACTAAGATTTTCTTTGGTGGCAATTAGAGTTGGGTCGTACTAGCATTTTCAAATACTAGGTATAACTAGTACGAGTTCAAAAAATACCTGTTCCAAAAAAACTAGCAAGTATTTTTTAAAGTATGTACGTATATACATACAATACATACGATTTGCAGTGATGTAGTGAAACGGTATGATATGCCCTCCTCCACACTTCAGACACAAAGTTCCCAAGCCAGAATGGTGATGGTGCAAGATGACCTTCAAAGGATACCGAGTTATTAGTCCGTGCAGCTTGTCCATAACTTTCCAATGGTCGGCCATTTATGTGGCAAGTCTTTCTCCAATCTAGGGCCATCTAAAGGAAATTTGAAATTCAATTTGAAATTCATTTTATTATATGCACAAAACGCCTCCTGTATTCGTTCAAATGACCAAAGTCAAAAAAATGTACTAAGATAGGACCAACTAATCCTGTTGCCATGACTTATGACTTTTATACATATATGACTTTTCATCGATCGATCTCTGATACCAAACTTTTCCTGGCTAATCTAACACAGTCGGTTTTCCACTTCGCCTCACTGAAGCATGAAGTTTGCCGAAATTTTTTTGAAACTTTGCACTTTGAGTTATGCGTACCTAGGGATGAATACTATACCAAAAGTCCTCAAGAATATGATTGTATACATTTTTGATTGTATTCATTTTTCTTGTATTCGCAATGGTTCCCGAGTTAAAGGGCGCTAAAGATACCGTTTTTTTCTTCCTAAAACTGTCGAGGAGCTCGTCATTCCCGCTATGTCATCACGATAATTTGAGTTCTAATGTTTTTGGTATTAAGAAAATTAGATTACACACTGAATGCCGAAAAGAGTAAACGCGGGATGGGTCTATGAAGGCATTTCTGAAACAGCTGTCTGCTGCAGACCCCTTTTCATCAGCAGAAGGTAGCTCTTTGCTCCAAACAAGGTCGTCTGTGGAAACATTATTTGGGTTCAAATCAAAATGTTCCTTCTGTGGAGATGTTATTGATGAAGAGTATTTTAAAAACAATTAAAACAATTAAAAAATTTGATGCATTCTATTCTGGAAGTATGGAGATGATGATTACAAAAGGTGGTGTAGCCGAAAGATTCGCTGACAATCCCAAACATTTGCCAGTGTTATGTAGCCTATGTTCTTAAGCATTATGGTGGCAACAGCTGCATGGTGGTGTTTGATGGTTATTCAGCCATCCCATCCAGTACAAAGAGAGCTGAACAGAGTCGAAGGTATAAAACAAAGATGTATGTTGATATAAACTTTGGAGAGAAGACAGTAGTAACAGTCAAACAGGATGATCTTCTTTCTAACGAAAAGAATAAATCGAGACTAATTTCATTCCTAATAATTGCTCTTACCATCCATGGAGTTGAAACAGAACAAGGATTCAGCGATGCTGATACATTGATCGTCCGAACAGCATTCATGAAATCCTTCACTTGTGACAAAATAGCAATAGTCGGTGAAGATGTGGATCTTATTGTTCTCCTGATGGCCTTAAATCCGACTGAACAAAATATATTATTTGTGAAACCAAGCTATGGCAAAGTAGCAAGCCAGCAGTTGCAAAATTTTGGGAATGAAAGACAGCATACTTTTGGTGCATGCGTTCAGCGGTTGCGATACGACTTCAGCTGAATATCGAATAGGGAAACTTTCCTGTTTGAAATTTATCAAGAAGCAAGCTGTACTGCAAGGTGTTGCTGATATATTTAACAGCCTGAATTCATCCCGTGATGCTGTAGGTGCTGCTGGAAACAAAGTTTTCCTGGCTTTGTACAATGCACGCGCTCAGGAAGCAAACCTCTGTTAAAATGTATAGGGGGATATGGGAGCAGATATGGCTGGCCAAAGGCAGGAATAATATGCCCTGGCTAATGTTTGAATTGTGTTATTTTCACCCTCGAAGAAGACTTTGATGATCCCGATATCATAGACCTTGAAAAAACAGACCATTCGGTGCAAATAACAAACACTAAACATTTGGTACATGAAGATCAAAATACTGTGCTTGTGCTTGCTGGACGCTTAACATGAAGTCAGGTGATATTGCACATTTGTATTTTATTGCTATTAACTTGCCTTGTAATAGTATGCATAAATCGGTTGTTGTTCTTATCTGTATGATGGTTCTCTCACACCATCATCTCCTACATAGTTACCTCTTCTTACTGTGCTTCAAGTGCAGAAGCTGAACAAGATGAACAGATGGTAGGGCTTTCTACCAAGAAGCAATCAAATTTTGATTGATTTTTCTGTGTATTTCATTGTTTAATATATATCATGTCTTTCTTTTAATACAAAATTATAAAGTTGTTCTCCTCAACCATCATTGGTATCCAAACATGTAAGTAAATCATTGTCATATATTATTAGAAATGCCATATCGTACCGCGCTACCGTGGTTTTTCAAAAAACCTTACCTTTAGCGCCCTTTAACTCGGGAACCATTGCGAATACAAGAAAAATGTGTACCATCATTTTTGTTGCAAATTTAATAAGCGTTAATTTTGTATAGAGTCAACTTGTGGCTGGACTAAAAACAAATTAAAAGATAATTTTTTTTCATTTTTTAGATTAATGTTAAAGTATAATTGCATTTACTAAATCAAAATATCAAATTATTGTGTCGCAATCAGGCAGAAATCATGTGTGAGTCATATTGACCTCACGCTATGCTGTGAGAAGTATCAAATAACGTTATGTATCTAGGGGTTGAGAGAACAATAGCCAAGGAGTCCATAGATCACAAAATTAATTTAACTTCCTTCACTTGTACTAGGGGAAATTTCAGATTCGTCATAGCAATAGGTCTGTTCCCGTACTTTCAGTAACTGCATTTTACTGAATTTTCCTGAATCATGTGGTGGGGCATTTCATGAAAAGTACGGGAACGCTCTCATTGTATTTCCTGAAAATGGACAACCGAAAGTGTCAGTTTTCGGTTTTTGGGAGAACAATAGTGATTATAAAGTTATCCTAAGCGGTAATAAATTATCGCCACAAAAATATTCGACCTTCACAGCAACATTACGCAAAAAATATGTTGCTTGCCGCGCACATTTGTAAATATTTACTCCGTTTGAAACTTCAGTATTTTTCAGTAGCTCAGACCCTACTGAAATTTACTGAAAGAGGGGAAATTTTCAGTTATCAGTAAAATGGAGTACGGGAGCAGCTTCATTGCAATTAATCGCGATTAATCGCAATTAATCGTAGTACGGGAACATACCTAATATATTCGAAAATCGGAAAGACATTAAAGAAACTGTCGACGTGTTTTTTTTTTACACATTTCGTACAAAGGTGCCCCATAAAGCGAAACTGCACAATAGAAAGCGGGTAACTAATTTAACACAGAGTAAAAGATGGATATAAATAAACGGCGATATGAAAAGTTTATGGAAAGTGAACGCAAAATGAACGAATGGAAAGTGAATTTTTCGTAAACTGTGGCTAACAAAGAAAGCATAGCAAACTTAACGTATAGTAGTAGAATACATATACTTTATGGAAAGTATGTGTCGGGGAAAAGTGAATATGCAAATGCTATAAAGTAGCATTAAAACAATAAATCATAGTTTCAATTACGCAGAGAGCTTCAGTAAAACATGTAAATGTTGCTTGAAAATAAATCTCAGTTATAAATGAGATAGCATCGATCCATTTATGCGATGTTTAGTCGTTCTTATAGTGAATTTTTTCGATACTCTTTATGTGATATTTTTTTATTTATTTCAAGAATCCGAATTATCTTGAATTCAGGGTATTTTGCAACATCGTTATTGTATGAGGATATGTAAATTTCAAAAACTAAAAAACTAGTGGCGTCTTATTATGTGCTACAAGTCAAATTAGAGGCAATCAGTGGTGCAATAGAGCTGTAATTTCTAAATTTGGGAGAGGAGATATTCGGAAATATGGCAGAAAGTTGAAAAACTAACGTAAAATTTGGAAAATAATTACGTTATGAATAAATAATAAACGTAAATGCCAAGTAAATTAAAAAAAAAATTAAAGTTTTTCAAATGCATCTTTTTGATGACATACTGACGGACTGTATTTTATAGAACCTCTAATCTGTTCGTTTGTAATATCCTTGGTCGTGCTCACTTCCAGATAAACATTCAATCAACATTTTACAATGAAAACGGGACTCATTTCCTGCATTAAAACTCTACATGCCAAATGTGTCTTAACAGAATTTCTAAACAATAACAAAAGTACAAGCAGCTAACATTGAATGTTTATAAAACACGGCGAATCAAAAAGGCAAGTCAATTAGGAGGTTCATTGTTTAATTTCTGTGCGATACTATGCTTAACCGGATTAATAACACAAAATAAACTGGGCGCTTTGAAATGTAAATATTTAAAAGATTCGATATGATGACTGTTATATACAGCCACAGATGTTATGCACATGTCTCAATTGTATACTAAATCGAATTGTCTGGTTCATAATAATAAAACAGTGATGATTGGCAGAGTGGTATGATGCATTGTTTACACAAAGTCTAAGATGGGCTTATATTTGACGTTTCTTTGACTTAAAGATTATCGGAGGAAATCAATTATGAAACGAAAAATCGCAAATTATGGACCTCTTAGGCCCTGTTTACACATGAGTCCATGCGTTTAAACCGTTTTATTTTTTAGAAAGTAGGAGTAAAGCGGAAGAAAACGGATACGTTGATTTGCACTTCCACTTCACTCTCGCCTTCTAAAAAAAACCAGTTCAAACGTATGGAGGCATGTGTAAATACCATCTTAGAAATAACTTAAGTCGCACAAAAGGGTGGAAAATTTATTCAAGAAATTTCATCGTAGTGTTCACAAGAGCTAAAACGCCAGAAAAAGACAACATTCATTTCCGCTGAACAGAAAACAAGATCAAGTTTCATTCAATTAAGGACTTACGCATGTGTTACTATATGATGCTAAAATAGCACAGTAAATTTGAATCTGAACGAGTAAGAAAAAAATACGTCGAATAATTAAGAACTCGGCTCTAGGATTGTGTAATAACCCTGCAGTGGCAGAGCGTCCATACAACCCGATTCTTTCCGGCTTCCCTTTCGAAAATATCGACCTACTTCAGATTTTACAAAACATGTATATGCATCTTAAACATGTACATGAAATTTCAAATAACTAAAGATCATATAACATCTTCTGTATAATACGATAACGTGAAAATTCCCATTCATAAGCCGAAGTTTTCCGGCTTGTAAATTCTTATTTGCGAGCCACTAGAGGCTTTGGCCAAATGTGTATTGCTTTGTGTCTGTCTCTTTTCGTTCTTTGCTGAAACGCTAGCATCGTCTCGCTTTAACAGATGAAAAACAAGCCGTGATCGATCGGCTTACGAATGGTTCTAGAGTTGAAGAAAATTTAGATCGGTTCGTTCAATATTGCCGTTGTGCTATTTTTATGTGAACGTTACTTTCGATAGTTGTATTGATCACATAAAGAACAGCACGTAAAGGTTATATATTTGAGATAGGAGTATGAAGATACAATTTTACTGGGTATCTTAAATTTAACATTTTTCTTATGTTAGTTTTTAGAAATGAATTTTGCCGTGCTAAGAAAAAAGTCATAAGCACCAAAATGCAGTTTTTGGGTTAATTTCATGATGTAATAGAGTGCATTGAACTCTGTCTTTGTAACCTGCCAACAGTTTGTTTCTGAAGCATGTTTATAATCAAATCGGCTAATATTATTATCACATATCCAGAACTTAGCACTTTTCCTTAGTTTAAAAGTCTAAGCTCCATTTTTTCTACGCCAAAAAGGGAAATCTTATGCTTGCAGAACTGCAAATCAACTAAGTTTAAACATTTCAAGGTCCGCTAATATTTGCGTGTAGTGATTGAAAGATTCATTCCTATGAACTAGAATCTCAGTTTTTGCGAGAGCTTGCCATAAGAAAGTTTAGCTGAAATAAAAAAGAGACTGAAACAATTCATACTTTGAATGATTTAAGGTTTTAAGTTTATGTTGAATGATTTAGGTATTACAAGGACTATCATAATTTACAATGTAATATGTTTTAACGAAAATGTTGTTTCAAGTGAATTTGTTTCATATTTTTAGTAAATTGTATCAAAGAAATGTCTTTTAGTATTAACAACTTTGTTTTCGCCTTCGGACGTTATCCTAAGCAAAAAAGTATTAAGTGCCTCTATTCACTAAACATCAAACATTTCTTGACATTATTTGCATTTATGAAAAGTACAAAACTTATCTAACCGGCGAAGTCATTTTTTGGAAGTGCAAAGTTTTTACTACGTGCCAAATCGGTAAAATGAAAATTCGAATTTCCTGGAAAAAACAAAAACGGAGCTAAGAATTTTTTACTAGGGACTGCAGAATTCCTGTCTTGCGTTAAACTCTTTTATGATACATATTCTGCGTAAAATTGTTTTCATCTTTCTAATTACATAATATTTCATGAAAACCAGGGATCAGGAAATAAAATATAAGTACATAAAACTATTTGTCGTGGAAAATCTGAAACTTGATATTTTTAATATGTATGCCTAAAATATATGCGTTAGCCCTTAAACATATCAAAAGTAAAAATCGCAAAACAGTTTGAAAGTATTAGTAAATGAAAAATTGTCTATACATCCTCATGTTAAGGGTTGACATTTTTCCCAACTTTTTCATTTCAACCGCTTTATATCCAAAATATTTATAAATTTAATGGATGAAAAATAGCTGCTATCAATTTTTTCCATTTAGCGTTCTTCAAGCTCAGAAATACGTTTTTTCAATGCTTCTTTTTTACAAACATTATTTACATTAAAACAAATGGTTTCATGTATATTGAAGGTGATCCTATAAAAACTGCTCACTAACTTATTGATATACATGTGCTTATCATTTTTTTGAATTACGATTTTTTATACTGTCTGTAAGTGTGACGAGAATTAAATAGAAATTAGTAAGTCTGAAAAACATCAGCATGCCAAACATCATTATTATACACATATAAAATGGTGGATAATTATTCGGCTTCCCTCCATCGATAATTCACCCCTCGCCACTGTAACCCTGTGTTATAAAATAGACGTTCTTAACTTTTTAAATGAATAAAGGAAAATTACAGTCTTTACGATCGCGATTATGTCGGGTAACATTGTAATGAAATTATCCTTTTGAATCACTATCAACATAATTTCGATGAAAATGTTTTCCCCGGTTGCCAAGAAAATCTATTCCCAATCGATATCAGTCTAATTATCTATAGACTGTATCTACACTCATATCTAAATCGATAAATCATAGTCAATAATTCTACATTAGAGATAAAAAATGAAGTTGAGGCCTTTGTTGATTTACTAAAAAAGAATAAAAGACTATGGAGTATAGTATAATAGGCAAAATTTCATTCAATGGTTTTTAAGTTGAACTCTCTGAGGATTATATAGTTAAAATATATAATTTTTGATACATCTTATTCCATTCAAAACGCGAATATATACGCACATAAATGTTTTTACTTACAAACTTAGCTATGTACGGTTTTATACAGGCAAGATAATTTCAGGGTTTCTGGACAAATACAAGCATTAAATAGGTCCCCGAAAAAAAATCAAGCTAAATTCTAGAACACAAAAGATGAAAAATTCAATGGTTCGTTAGTGAATAACAATGGTTATTCATGGCGGCAGTGCATGCGCCTGTGTAATAAATCAGTATGACAAAATTCTTTTGTTGCATGCTCAAAATGTAAATTATTTATATTTATTTGTTCTGTTTTTTTTTTTCAAATTCCGGCACGTAGCTACACTAATAATCGAATATTGTTTAAACTAGATTCTAATTAAGGTCGTGCCATGGGGAAAGAATGCTTGTAAATTATAAAGGCATTATAAGACAATAAAGAACCTCACTAAAAACAATATTGTATGCAAGGCTGTACTGAGCCTTCGTCTGTTTTGTCTGATCAGTTTTTAATAATTTCATGAGCTTGAAGTATTAGTTATTTCTGTATATTGCAGATGAGTTTTGTCATCCCATGAAGTAGTTATTAGGGCAAATCCTTACAACCAGTAATAGAAAAACTACTGTTTCTTAAGAATTGATTTAAGTGCGAGTAAATCAATTGATAAAACACTAAATGATTGATGATTTGCGATAAGCTTTTTCCCTTCTTGTCTACAATTTACAGGCAACGTATATCTGCTCCATGCTGGAACTTCTAAGCGGAGACTATCGACTCAAGTATTTTGTGTATTATTTTTGCGGATTCTTAGATTAGATTGTCCCCGCTTAGGAATTCAGGCATGGAGCGGATATACGAGGTGTCTGAGAAAAGTAATGTAAAGTAAAGAAAAGTTTTTATTTTTTTCAAACAACAATGTTATCCCCTTCAAAGAAGTTCACTTTGGCAGCTATACACCGGCGAAGTCGTTGTTCCCGCTCTTGGTAGCAGCGCTGGAAGTCTTCAACTGGTATGGCTTTTAACTGTTCGGCCACATTTTTTTTAATGTTCTCCAAAGTTTCAAAATGACGTCTTTTTAAGCCATGTTTCAATTTCGGGAAAAGGAAAATGCCATAAGGTCTCAAGTCAGGTGAATAGGGGGGTTGAGGAACAACAGAAATGCGTTTTGAGGTCAAAAATTCACTGATGCAAATAACCGTGTGACATGGGGCATTTTCATGATGAAGCATACACTTGTCTGCAATGTTTTCCTGAGCCTTTCAAGGACACTTTTATAAAACACTTTGTTGACAGTTTGTCCTGGTGGAACAAATTATTTATGCACGAAACTCTTACTGCCAAAAAAAAAAACAAATCAGCATTGTCTTAATCTTCGATTTGCTCATTCGACATTTTTTCTGTCGAGGAGATGATGGAGTGTGCCACTCTTCGCTTTGTCGCTTTGTTTCAGGATCATACTCAAATATCCAGGATTCATCACCTGTGATCACACAATTGAAGAATTCTTGGTCATTGCCAATCCTCTCGAGAAGATCAACGCACACGTTTCTTCGATTGTCCTTCTGTTCAGTTGTGAGGTTTTTCGGCACCATTTTGGCAGAAATCTTTCGCATCCCCAAATCGCCCTTTAAAATTTGATGTACGGTGAAATTGTTTAAATTTAGCAGTTCACTCATCATCCTTATTGTTAAACGACGGTCCGATCTCACTAGAGCCCTCACACGATCAACGTTTTCGTCAGTTTTTGAAGTTGAAGGTCTCCCTGAGCGAGGTTGATCTTCAACCTAATTTGTGCCAGCGGAAAGTTCGTGCTCTTGATAAGCAATGGTCCCCATAAGACTGTTTCAACTTTTCAAAAGTCACATTCGCGGATTCACCAAGTTTAACACAAAACTTTGGTTGCACAACGTTGCTCTAAATTTCGATGCTCCATTTTTACACAAATGCTCCAAATAGACAAGTTCATTGATGGCACTGTCAAAAATAATGTGTCAGATGTACGGAATTGAAACTCGGACTGAGAAAGTGGAAGGGATAAGCAAACCGGTCTAGCACAGGCCGGTAGACACAACGTTGGCAGATCGCCAGCAGTGCTGCCAGTCTTATTACTTTTTTCACACACCTCGTATATAAATTGTAGACAAGAAATGAAAACGTTGATCGCAAACTAACAAATGGCTCCTATATAAATTTTCCATATAAATATTCCATATAAATTTTAAATTATTTTTTTACATAAATTTACAGTGGCAAAAAATTATCGCAACTAAGTTTAAGAGAAAATCAAACAATAATCTCCCACCTTCCCAAGTGGTCACATCAGTCAGATACAGCTCCGAACATATCATTAGAAACACTTGTAGCTTACTAAGAAAAATTCACTTTTTCAATGAATCCTTTAATATATCTCATTCCCTTTAGCTTAGTTTTGTATCTGATTCAATGGTAATTGAGCGAAGTAAAGGATTAGCCGAAGCTACCTCTAAAAGGGCCACGTGACAATAAAATTCCGACAGGACAATAAAGTATCTAAATACTCATCCTGACTACAAAGGTGGAATTTGCAAATGGGACAGACGTTCATTATATTTGCAGGGTGGGAGGTGTAATTGAAAAAAATTGCAACCGAGTGAACATGCGTTTAACAGATTCTACCACATCTACTAAGTACCGAGTTAGTATATTGCGATCGATATTATTAGTTAGTATATTGTGGGCGTAGCGAAAAACAGATGCAAGTGAATTTGCCGACGAATGACTTAGAAGGTCAGAGGTTGAGTTCAAAAAACCAAGAAACCTTGGCTGTGAGTTGTTTTGCATTATATGTTTGTCGAATTTGAGCTTAGCGTCGAATATTACTCCAAAGTTTTTAAAAGTAACTACACAAATAATATGAAGCTTGGAAATGAAATAGAAAAAAGAACAACATGCCGAAAATTCGCAACATATAAAACAAAAGAATTAGCAATTGTCTAGCAAGCAAAGGTCATTCTTGAATTACAAACAGTTCTCGGATGCTTCAACTTCTCTTAACACTTTGAATTCATCAATATACAACTGGCTAGAATATTTTATTCATGAGTCTACATTATTAATGAACAGCAAAAAAAGTAATGTACCAAAAAAATCCTTACAAAACACCTGAGGAGAAGAGAATGGAACGGTGAAACGAGAATTGAGGGTAACAGTACATATGCCATCAAACATACATGAAGAATATCAGGAACGCAGAGTTTTAGTTTTAGTAAGATAAGTTGAAAATCAACAGAATCGAAAGTTTTAGTGAAGTAAGCCTGGATTATGTCTAGCTGGTTTTATTTATTATAAATAGATTGCAACATAATTATCAAAGAAATCCTTGCTACATAAATGATTAGTAGCGTCGAATATACTTTTGATGGATTTAAGTATGCTGTTCTTGACAAATTCTTGGCAGCAGAAGGAAGCAGAAGCAATATCCAACTTCCGCTATTGCATTGAGAAAATTTGTTCAGCATTTATGGGTCTAAAACGTTTTAAATCATCATTATACTGATGATACAGTTTTGGCTGTTTCGAAATTCACAATTAACAATGAAAGCACATGGGCTTGATAGTTTTCAAGTACCTAATGACTTTCTTTTAAAATAGTATATGTTGTACTTTGTTTTGACCAAGATTTGTTGAGTCAATGATTAATAATTGGTAGAATTAGATTTAAATTTCAAAATTAGTGATCTTACCCCGATTCATTTTATTTTAAAATTTTATTGCCAAAGCATTTTAATACTAGAAAAAATATCAATATAGTTTAAAAATTTATCTAGAAAAATTTTTCAAACGCGTCCCAAATCAAAAGTTTGCGAAGAATAATGAAAAATTCTAGTGCATATGAGCCGGTAGAAAAACTGAGATGTAGATGAACCAAATGTGCTCCAAATTTTTCATAAGACTCAATGGGTTTAAGGATTTTTTTTTCATGCAATGGCTTGAAAATTCATCCAAAATTGCCAATTCATAGTTAGGAAAGTTATTCAGAAAGTATCCGAAAATATAAAAAAATCGATGCCTACGTGTAGGCTCTCAGCACTGGCATAGGGCTAAAAAATTTCAAAACGTTATCGTAATGAAGCAAAATAATGACCAACTTTAATTCGGTATGCTTGTTGTTTTAAAACAATATATATTTTTCATAGATATATTCGCATAAGGGCGCCTGAAAATGGTCTAAAGTGCCCGCTGTCGCTAAAAAGCTAACGATATCTTAATTGCGATTTGAACTTTTATGGTTATATTGTTTCGAGTTTTCTATAATATTGTAGCCTACTCTCATACGATATTTTTTTCGGGACAATTCAAGGACACCGTAGTGTCAATACTTGTAACCAATTGCGGAACATATTGCATCAAATAGACTCATAAATACAACATAATAATTCTTATGACAGATTATATTTTGTTTGAAAGATGTATCTCACAAATTTATTATGTACTCTTTCAAGTGAACCAATATGTGTTTTATAGTGGAAACTGTAAAAACAGAGGTACTAAAGTTTACTTTTAAAATTAAGATATAAATTGCACAAAGAAGAAAGTCTTTCTTGTGACATAGTTGATATAAGATAATTTTTGAAAACGACCGCTCTGCACTTCATACAGATAATGGTATTGTTAAAAGTATTCGCAAAGCAACATACATATTAGGATAGACATCAATTAAGTTGTTTTGAATGATCATTTTAACAGATTCATTGATTGTAGAATCGGTAGGTATAGTCCTGCAGTACATTTTCAATTCTTGGTATAGTTCGTCGCCATCGATGTCAGAGTTAAATCTTGTATCTAACTTAAATGTTAAAAGCTCATGAGATTGGTCCATTAAAGAATTAAGTCTGTAGATAAATCCAAAATTTTTATCATACTTTTTAACTTCACTTAATCTTAATTTGTATTAACAAATCGTACTAAATAATTAATAAAGTTATGAATTCATAGGAAAGTATTTCATTGAATAGTGAGTCACACTCGCTGGCATTAGAAGGATCATATGTTGTATCTTAAAGTACTTTTCACTTTTTCCATCTAGTTTCAGATAACTGATTCAGAGTAAGAGTAATGTTAGTTTTGTTTTGTTTTATTTACTCATCACATCACATCACATAACAGCAAATTCCAGCTATGGCATCCACATGAGGTAAAAAATGCTGGAGGGTTTTCAGCTAATATTGTTGATTTTACACCTCTATAGTTCCCCTGATGTTCGAACCATTGCCATAGCCTTGACCCCGGCAATTTTTAATATCAATATCAAGTGCTTTAAGTTCTCTAAGGAAAGACGTTGCTAACTCTTCGCCAGTAGTAATTTCAAGAGGTTAAATCCCAGAAAGCTTTCTTGAATATGGCCAGTGCTTGCATTTACATATCTCAAAATTATGATATCTATTCTATGCGACACACAATCTAGTGCAATCAAGAATGGTTAAGTAATAAAAAATGAGATCAAATCTTGCCATTATTTTCACAAGACCTAGAAAGCTACCACTGTGATTACACTGATCAACAGTGGCCATGCCACACAAGCTCTGATAGGTGATCGTGTTTTGACTACTTACCCTCAATACGAAAACGCGTTTATTTTGTTTCGATCACCCTCAGTTTTCTTGTGATGAGGTCAAGTTCGTTTTCAGTATTGTAGCGATAAACGCATATAAACGGCCGTAAAAAAGGAGTGCTATATATTTTTTTCGCTATTAATTTAAATTGTCTTGGTTTTAATTAACTTCTTTGCTTGCGCGAATATGTTGAGAAAGTTTATTAACGATCCTACCTCTTTCTGTTATATTTATGGTGAACTGACTTTCAAAAATCAAAGGCGAAATTTTTCTGATCTTATTTTAAAGTGTTATCGCGAGTATTTTAGTTTTGGGGTGGCTCATCAAGACAAATCTTGGGCTCCACATATTTGTTGCATAGCATGTGTAAAAAATTTAACTGATTGGAAGAAAGGATCACGTCATATGCTATATTTTTGTCTTACTCTAATAAAAGGCATAAATCCAAAGGCATAAATCAAAGGCATAAATCAAAGGCATAAAATAATTTATCCTCAGCAATAAGACCTGCTCCTCATGACAATTTACCTCTACCAGTTCCATCTACATCGTTTAAGGTTGACGACTCACAACACTCCACTTCAAGCCAATTGAATAAGTTATGCTAAAATCAAAGAGGGTATTTTCGTCGGACCTCAAATCAGGGAATTAACAAATGATCTGAAATTCGAAGAAAAATTGAATGTTTTAGAAAAATCAGTTTGGCGTTGCTTTAAGGGAAAATTTTTTCAGATTTAAAAAAAAAATCGATTTTTTTTGTTACAAAAAATTAAAGTTACATACGTGTAGAATCTGTATGCAAAAAGTTATTCCGATCTGGAACATATTTATCGCCTTTGGACGTCTCAAACGCACCTACTTCACGCGCGCTGAGGAACGCTCAGGTATAGCCTGTTCACCGCATGGCCCCAGATGGCTTTCTATGCACCGGAACTAAGTACGATCTGAATTATCGCATACTTTAGATTCGTAATCAGCGACCCCAAAATCCTATAACAATTGGTACTGGTCGTGATAACTGAACAAAGAAGAAAGTTATCCCAAGGCAAATTTGCTAAAAACTTTAAACGCGTTTTTCTCGAAACGATATTTTTCATCATAAATTCAAGCACAGGTCTCGATCTATTGATCCGATTCACTTCATTCAAAGTCTGCCCAAAAGGATATACTTTTTTGTATGACTTATACCTGAAATGAGCATAAAAAATTGTCAATTCGTAATTATTAAGCGAGATCAAAGTGAAAAAGAACCGGGTTAAAAATTGCACTTTTTTTAAAATGTCCATAATTTGGTTTATTCTTTGGCCCAATTCATTCTCATTAGGTATAAGCCATGAAGATTTCCATAAATTTTAATAACTTTAAACTATGACTGATTTCAGTTTACTAAGAGAGGCTGCTGGCTTGAAGTTGCTGGACGATGTCTCGCGTGCAGAGGCAGACGAGAGCCGCCATTTTGGAGCCGCTATATTGAATTTCATCGTAATAAAAATTTGAATGATTTTAGAATGATCAACAAATAGAATAATCAAAACCAGAACTTCGTAATCTTTTTCATTTCTCAAACTTTGCCTTATTTTCGACCGTATCTGAGAGAACCTTCCCTTAAGAACGTGGTTGCAAATTTTTGGGTAACCATGAGAGTGAGAACCATAGAGAATATATTAACGAGCTTCTATTGACATGTGAAGCTTTGGGTTGCAATATGTCGCTTAAAATTCATTTTCCAGACTCACATCTGGATTTTACTCCTGAAAATTAGGGAGCTGTGAGTGATGCGCATGGACAAAGATTCCATCAGGACATTTCATAGATGGAGAAGCGTTATCAGGGTAGATGGAGTCCAAGGATTTTGACTGACTACTCCTGGACGTCAAAAGGGACTAACCGGAAGCCAAATTTTCCAGAAAATCGTAGACCTTTAATTTACAAAATACATTATTCACATGTTTCTGAAGAACTATTTAATATTTTCTTTATAATTTATATTTCTTAACCAAACAAAATTCACACGTGATAAAAACAAAGTAACTGCGTATTTTTATTCACAACACCTAATACATAGAAAAAAAACAATAAAAAAGTTCGTGTGGCACGACTAAGATTAAATTTTGTTAACCAGTGTTATCATTCATAGAAAAAACACTAAAAAAGTTCGTGTGGCACGACGAAGATTAAATTTTGTTAACCAGTGTTATCATTTAAATACTCCTTGTGACCTCTAAAAGCAAGTTTGTGACCTGAGAAAAAATCAGTAATTGCTAAAATTATTGTTTCTAAAATATCTCTTCGTTTTTGCTTGAATTTGGGTGTCTAACTGGTCTTCTACATTTCAGCTAGTTTTAAGGGGGTAATACCCGTTATAATTTTGAAAAAATCAGTTTTTTTGTTTTAATTTTGCATTTTTCAATTTATTATACCTTCAGAAATCACGTCTCAAAATTGTATTAAGATACTCCCAACAATAAAGAAGTTACGGCAGACCGCTGCTTTTAATTACTGCGAAAAAAAAGATGAAGAGCGCATAAGTCAGGCAGGAAAAGCGGCAAAAGAAGCGCGTTTAATAAAAACAAAAAACTACCCAACTGCAAGAGCAACTGGCTTATGTGGACTCAAGAATACTTATGTATTGTCGAGTGATTGCAAACTGAGCAATTGTAGGTGATAAAAATATATTTTTTAAATAATATTCAATAAATAAATGGAAAAAAAACTTTAAACGTGTTTTTCTCGAAATGACGTTCTTTCAAACTGCGGACACTTATTCTCCGGATTGGCCGAACCGATTTAAGTCAAATTTGGTGCACTACTTTATTCAAGTATCTTCTGTGGTAATCTATCACAATATAAGCCAAAAGCTAACGCAAAAAAATTTGGCAAGCGAACAAAGTCAAAAAAATAACGATTTTTCGAAAAATATTTTCAAGCAATTTTTTGTTTTAAAATATTGTGGTAGACTACCACGTAAGAAACATTCCTCTTTAAAATGCGGTTTGGTTTTTTTGTTTCAGATTCTTCATTCCTGAGATTATCTGTCCGCAGTATGACGAGGCATTTTTCGAGACGTCAACTTTGGCGCCCTCTATGAATAAGTAGAAAAATGAAAAAAAAATTAAAAACAAATTTTTTTTGTAATCTTAAAAACGTGTTTACCCATGCAAATTTTTAAATTAATTAAAATAAAGAAGGTGAAAAAATATTGAAAATGAGGCTGTTTTTTAGCATTCTAACCGGTACTACCCCCTTAAGTATTTTTCAATCCATATGGTCAACAAAAGTGTTATGTTTTATTAAATAGAATAAATAAAAGTTTTATTTTTTTTTAAATAAGTTTCCCAATTCGACCAACTATTCACTCCAGGCTGCCTCTGACACGGAACTCTCCACACGAATGATTGCTGATGTGCATTGGCTCGTTTCTGTGCGTTTCTGTGCATAATCACATCGATTGATTGTGTCATTTGATTGCCTCGTTTTGATTACCTGGTCATGTGTTCCCCATCTTCATTCACAAAAGTTTCGTTTATAGGGATCCAGTAAAGAAGTTCTTTTGAGGCAACCCGCTCAGAATTGAGTGTGTCGACAAACAAGTTGGGTGCGAGTGATTGACTCATTTTGATCGCTTCACTCATGTGTCATCCATCTGTACCATCTACATAAGCTTTTCGTATCTCTGCAATATAACACTTGTCGTGTTTGAATATACAATAACAGGTGCTTCTTTACGAGAACCGTGTACTGCATAACCAATTCCATAGCCTGCTTTCAACGTTCTCGAGAGCTTTAGATTTAGCGGTTTTGTCCTATTATGCTGCTACAATTAGTTATCAACAAGTCTGGTTTTGCCATCAGCGGTGCAACTCTATTTTATCGAAAGAGAATGACACCTCATACGAATGAAATTTAAATTCAAAGTATAGTATATGCCGAGAAGAGGTTTCAATCAAACTTTTTTCAAGAGATAACAAGATAAAACAATGGCGCATATAACACTACATAATCAGTATTTTTCCTTTTTTTCAAACGAGCTGGTACTATAGTAGAGTTTCTATTTCTCTCCACCTTTGTCAAATTATTTCAAAAAATTAATTATAATACTTATAAAAATCCTAGTTACCAACAATTCGTGCATGTTCCTGAGAAAGTTTTCCATTGATATATGTAAATATGAAAGCCATTCGTCAGCATTATTTCACTTCTCATCTACATTCGCTAACCAGATGTACAGTGAAATTGCATTTTGCTCGAGTCCATAGTACACATAGAGAGTGTATGGGTTATCTGCGGGCTATCATAACGATAATGTCATACATTTTGATGAAGTGTCATACTATTTAATAAAAATGATTAAAATTGTAAAGTTGTGCAAAATTACAATATGTAAAAAAGTAATACGAAGGCATTGTTACTATTTTCAATTTGGTTCTATTGAAATGGAAAACCTTACACAAATTTGTTGACAAAATTAATTAAATTTGAAATTCCATTATAAGACAATGAGCCCATCAATACTAGCAGTCAATATCAAAAGAAAAAAATTAAAAATTTGCACATTTTCAGGCAACTGTAATTTTTCCGATAACAATTGCCGTTCATTAGAAAATGAACAAATGATTTCAGATTTTAAAGTAATTGGTTTGATTGAACGTTCAATCTCTACGCGTTTTCTTGAAATTGCATGAATCGAACTGAATGAAAATTAGTCTTACTGAACGAAAATTATTCAAATTAAACTGTTTTTAACAACCGCTCTTTTTGAATGCGACACATGTTTGTCATAAATGCACGCTCTTCTTATTAAGGTAGAAACACACTGCTGCCACGTCACGTAAGCTTACGCCTTGTCACGTCATGCGTGTGGAGACATGAGCTCACGCTTGGAAACACACTTGTGTCATGATAGCAGCTCACGTGAGTTGCAGTTAATTTAAGTTGATCGACTAAAACTGGCTAAAACTACGATTTCAATTAGAAAATACATATACAAACACATATCGTAAGAGTTAAAAGTGATGGCACTCTTAGAAATTTCATTTTTGAACTAACATATTTTTCTAACTGTAAGGCATAGAAAACAGTTGAATGTCTCAAATCAAAGTTTTATTCGTTTCTAAGAAATTATAACCATTTCATTGCAGTTTATACAGTACTTATCATTTTATATTCAAAAACATTGTAAGAGTGCTATTTTTATCAGTCAAAAGTAATGGCACACTTGTTCCTATCAATTGAAAAATTACAGTGTAACTTAAAACTATAGTGAAATCTTGATAGCTCGAATCGCAAGGGATTTCTTCGAGTTAGAGAGTGTTTCGAGTTAGAGAACACAGTGTTCCTAGAATTCGAGTTAGAAAGATTTTTATTAAATAATCACATTTTAAAAAAAAAATCAGTAATTTTTCTCTGGGTTATATTTTTTGTAATTTGTTTATTAATTGTGGAAGTTTTTTTGAAAAGAACTGCGTACGCATCTTCCTCAACCACTTCACTTTGCTCAATCAAAGACCTGACATTATCAATGGCTATCTTAGCGTGGCTATTTGATATGATTTCAAGGATGAAGCTGTCGTCATCATCTTCTTCATCACACTCTTGTTCGTTGCTAGTTAAAGACTCCAAGATATCATCATCTGTCATCAAACCGCAAATAGCAGCATTGTTGTCAACATCCATATAATCATCAATTTCTTCAGGACTTTTTGCTGGAAATGATTGTTGTATTTTCTGAAAATCACGACTAGAAGATGGCTCACATGGTGGTACAGTTTCAGATCCAACTGCGAATCCACATTTCTGAAAACAGTTTTTGATTGAAGAATCAATAATCCTTATGGCAATTAGTAAATCAATAGCAGGCTTTTTCTTTAATTCCATATCCGAAAGGGCTTTGCTCATCTGCTCCTTACTATAGTAAAATTTGAATTTTTTTATTATTCCTTGATCGAGAGGTTGCAAAACTGATGTCGTATTCGCTGGCAAAAATTGAACTTTTAAGTTCGTCATCTTAGGAGGTATGGTGCTATGAGCTGGGCAGTTATCTATAAAAAGCAGTATTTTTCGTTTTTTCTGCTTCATTGATTTATTAAAGTTTTTCAGCCATGAGCAGAAGAGATCACTGTTCATCCATGCTTTGTTATTTGCGTGGTATTCTACAGGTAAACTATTCACTCCTTTAAAATACCTTTGTTTGGCTGATTTACCGATCAATAAGGGTGTTAGTTTTTCAGTGCCAATTGAATTCGCCGCAAATAAAAGCGTTATTCGGTCCTTGCTGTATTTACCTCCATGACATTTTTCACCCTTAAATTCCATTGTTTTATCGGGAAGACATTTGAAAAATAATGCTGGAAGTGAATATTACAGGTGGGAAAATTGTTAAATCAAGTTTTCAAATTGAATCTGTATAAGCTTACCAGTTTCGTCTGCATTGAATACATTCTCAGGTTTGTAATCGCCTACGATTGTTTTGATCTGCGCCTTCCAATCATCACAGACATCTTTGTTTACATCGGCGCTCCCACCACAAACTTTGCGGAAGACAATCCCGTCCGATTTATGAATTTGTCTAACCAACCGTAACTCGCCCGGAACTCCGTATTCCCTAGACGTTCTGCGTAAAATTTAGCTTTCTCTTGAATCAAGGGTCCCGATACACTCAGATTATTGCAGTACGGAGTTTTCTATGTCCGGGAATTCAGCGTTTCTTTTCCTCTTGCGGCTACAATCATGACTTTCGAAACGCCTCAATATTTCTTCTTTATTTTTCAAAATTGTTGAAAGCGTGGAAAGAGGAATATTGAACTGTGCAGCAATTTCTTGCTTGGTTTTTGATGATGAATTCACTGCTTTTATTACTTTGACTTTCTCCTCAACAGTGAGGCACTTTAGTTTTGTTGGCATATTGACAACTACCAGAATACTGATGAACCGATTCAGGAGGAGTATAACCTTCTAGGATTGTAATAATATTACCAAACAATATTGGGTCTTTCTTGGAGTTATAGAGTTGAAGGTCTGGAGTGATTCCACTGTAGTATTTAGTTTGGGCTCCTTTTGCTTTTCTCACAGCTTGCAGGCGTCTTGGCATAGATTGTACAAGTTTCTTTGTCACATTTGAGCTTAGAGCTTCCCATTCTTCAAGCAAAGCATATTTCAAACCTTTCTTGCAAGAAATTGGCCTTTTTCGAACTCGCTGATCCAAAATTACCTACAAATGCTCTATAAGGTTAAGGTCTGGAGACTGGGGAGGGTGATCAAGTTGATTTGGTGTCCGATACAAGAACCATTCTTTGACCAAGCGAGATGTATGCTTAGGGTCGCTGTCTTATTGGAAGACCCACGTCCTAGGCAACTCCAATTTTTGAACACTGGAAGCCAAATTTTCTTGCAAAATTTAGAGGTACTGCTCTTTTCATTGTACTATCAATGAACACGAGATTCCCGACTTCTGTCTCCGCCATACACTCCTTTAGTTCGCCATATTTTCGTAGATTTGTTATGCCCGAAAATTACGAATTTGCTTTCATCGGTGAAGAGCACAGTTTTCCAGTACTCAACTCCACAGTTTTTGTGTTTATTTGCATATTTTCGCCGCTTTCGTTTGTTCGTGTCCGATATGAAAGGCTTTTTCCTTGGTGCTGGTCTATGTAATCCATTTGAATTCAGTGTCCTACGGACCGTAGATGCACTTACTGACTTCTCTGTCTCATGGGTGATGTTTTGTGCAATTTTCACAGCACTTGATCTTGGATTAGTCTTTACTTCTTTGATGATTTCTTTTAATTGCTCGGGATCCAATTTCTTGGGTTGACCAGAACGTGGATAATTTTCTAATTTTCTACTAGATTTGAACTTCGCGATTATATTTGTGATTGTCGCATAATGTCTTTTGACTATTTATCCAATTTGCCCTTTTACCACAAATTTAAAATTATTTTTCTTAATATGTTAGCTCAAAAATGAAATTTCTAAGTGTGCCATCACTTCTAACTCTCACAGTATTTGCGTCGCTCAATGTGCATATATGCACTTATAATGCATATTTTGATTAATCAGTACTTATTTCGCCATATCCGACATTCAAAAATATACGTTACAAGTTAAACGTGCTGTCACGTGAGCTCAAAAATCTGAATTTGCAGATTAGCGAGAACGTGAGCTCACGTGACAGCACATGAGTCCGGATGACGTGACGTGACGTGCCAGCAGTGTGCTTCTAAGCACACAAAATGGTACTGCAGATCTATGTCACGTGAGGTAAGCTGATGTGAGCTCACGTGACGTGACAGCAGTGTAATTCCGGCATTAGTTATACATTCAAATGTTACAAGTGCTATCTTTAATTGTGCACAGATTGGCTTTGCTTTATTGAGGGGAGTTCGAAAGATGAAGTAATGTGACTGAAACAATTTTTGGTTTTTGATTGTTGCTTACCTGTGGGTTTAAAAAATCCAGTAAGGAATACTAACTATCATGCTCTGCTATGCTTATATTTGATATATAATTTTCTGATTTCTGCAGTGATACGCCAAAAGTTATGAATTCCTACAAATTCTTATAAGTGTTAGAATACAATTTTCAGTAATGGATAGAACTACATTTAAATTATTCAGTAAATACACTAGTTTTCAGTAAATCGTTAAAAAATCAAAAGATTTCGTTTGATTGCATCGCTATTCATAATTTGCCCACATAAAAACTTCACTGTTTCATAGCGCCCACAATTGAAACCTCTAAATGGGATGCATAACGAACATGAAACGTACATCTGGATAAACCTGACGTTAAACTTAAATTACTCTAGTACCTACTCGCCTCAAACGCAACAACACATTTACTTATGTGGGATTTTTTTTCTCGAAACGACTGAAAATGTGGGCGAACCTGCATTTTTGCTTTTTATAGAAGGCATATATTTTTATTTGGTGTATGACATACATATATAATGCTAAAATTTGTAGTCTTAAAACATCTACTCCTTCAGGTTTTCAATGTTTTGGAAAACTTGTTACAACTTGTTGATTAATGATTACAATATATATTACCTTTTGTACTGTAAATAGGTGTTTTTATCAGTTTATGTGAAAAAAAGTGTTTTCTAAATATATATACGGGAGAAGAAGAAATGTCATTAAAAATATTTTTTTGGTTAAAAACACTGCAGAACGTAATACTTAAATAACAATTCTGGGGACTTGCGATGTATTTGACCATTGAATTGGTTTGTATTAAGTTAGATGAATAATTCGACAACCCTCCCTTGTTTTGCCATACTTTGCGTAGTCTCCAGTATGAAACTTGTAGATGTCATTACAAAAATAATGCAAACATAGAGCTCGGAGTATCCTCAAGGCCGGCGATACATGTAAACGCCTCAATTTAGACCGTTTTTCAGAGGCTTATTTAAAATAGAAGGAATAAACTAATCGTTTTGAAAGTGATCACGTTTATTCATTACATATTAAAATACAAGAATCTGATTTTATTTAATTTTTTTTTTTTCAAAATGGCCGCCGTAGTAACCAATCACCTGAGACCCTCGCGGCGAAAGGCATCAATCGGCGGGATTTTCAGCATCAGTTACAGCAATTTGAAATCAAAAAAATGGGTTGGTGTGTGCTAACTAAACATGTATCTTCTAGTTGAACCAAGAAAAGAAAAAAAAAAATCAAAAAATCGTGAATTAGCACGCCTCATAAAAAAAGCACGATTTTTGATCCTTTTTCTCGACAATTTTCGGGTCGAAAATGCTAAATTTTGAAAATTTTTTTTGGCATTATTGAAGTTCAACTAGAAGCTTATACTATAGAGAAAACGTGTGCCAAGTTTCATAAGAATCGGTTGAGAACTTTTTGAGTTATCTTGCCCGCCAATTTACAAAAAGTCGTTTCGAGAAAAACGCGTAGTTTTGACACACAGAAACTCTATGATCACAGCGGCTTACCAACTAATCAGCCATTGCAGGCCCATACAGAAGTCTTTCAGTACGTTTATTCTTTAGATGTTAATTTAACTATTTATGCAAAAAAAAACAAACTCAAATTTTTGAAAATTTTACATGTATCGCCGGCCTTAAATGGTCTCGAGAAAAAATTGTCTGTGAGGGTCGATGTGAAATATTAAAGGGGTCCGAGTTATAATGGTCAGTTAGTCATAAGACCTTTATCCTATAAAATAACCTTTATTATTTTTGCTTACAAGTGATTAAAATAGCGAACCGTCGAAATTTGTTTTCATTGCTATAATGCCCCGTTTACATAAATGGTAAATGATTCGTGAGGGCATTCGACAAAACAGTCGACGAGACGTTCAGCAAGACATAGGGTGAAAATGGCTTATCTTATGAAATGATACCTACCTACGTACACGATATTTATATCTGCACACTTAAACTTCGCACCCTTCTGCATTATGTAAAAGTTAAGTGGTAATATCGTGTAATTCTTTGTTCACAAATTTGTTTACAAATATTCGAACAGTGTGTCTTGTACCCATTCGTAAGCGTGCATCTTGCCTATGATTTCATGGACAAACCAAATAGGCTTGTAAATATCATCGGAGTCAGCTCCAAACCTTTTTTCAAATCCCTTTGAGGCGATACGTAAAATTGACATCATTTCGAGCGGCCTCGAGGTATATCATACTCATAAGCACTCATAAACTACTCATAAACACTCAGACACCCCCATAAAACACTTATTATACCCTCATAAAACAGGCGAGAGCCGACGAGGAAGCCATTTACACTCGTGCTTGCCATAAAACAAATAGGCGAGAATAGACGGGGAAACCATTTACACTCTCACCTCATCAACGTTTGCCATGTCTCGGTGGGAATGTAATTGAGGCTTAACACTTGCTTATCCAGCAAGAGCAATAATTTGCCGGCGATGACAGAAGTCGTAAAGTAAACATAGTGCAACCAAACTCTGCGACAGGCTCGTCTAGTGTTGGGTAGGACACAGTTTCAAAAAGAATTTGTAATAGTAGTCTCGTTTTTTGTACAAAAGAGGTGAGGTGTTTTCTATGTGCGCGGTACAAAAGAGGCGATAGTACAAAAGAGGCGAGAGTACATTTCTGTTTTGTCCTCATGACTGCATGAAGATTTGAGTTAGAAAAAGTCTCCACACTCTCAACTCGTCTCTACTCAGTAGTACAAACTGATTGAACGTAAACACATCGTACTTTCACGGGACATTGTACTAGCTTGCACCCGCATCGTACAATGTAATGCATCTCTCTGTCATGTCATGTTGGTCGTCACCATCGGCTCTTTGTCTCTCACCTTACAAATCGCAAAATGAAGAGTAGCATGACAAACATTTTGAAGTGGTACATTTCATGAATTTGAGCCGCCATGAAGATTTTCGGTCTTGGACGGGACAAATGTACTGACTCTTACAAGTCCTACTCAACACTAGGCTCGTCCACCATTGACGTCTTCCCGAATTTGGATTCGAAACACCAACATTAGAATCCCAAAGCCGAAGCTCTATCCACTAAACTACACGAACTTTTTTAAACTCTAATGTTTCATAGCTTATTATAGCAATATGTTCTGGGACTATTGTGTAGTAAATATTTTGCGGTTTATCTTTTTCTAGAATTAGCCACTGCCCTGCATGTTTTAACTTCATGAAAGCCGAAATAAATAGCATTTATTAATTTTCCTTCTTTCGCGGTATCGATACAGACAGTGCTTTATATTTGCGTCTCTGATATAATTCCTCGCTTCACATCCACTTCGAATCGAAAGATGTTCCCGTGGTTCAATTCGGAAACTGCTGCCGCTCTTAAGGCAAAGAATTCAGCATTATGTACAAGGGTACGGGCTCTGAAGCCGACTTACGGGAGAGAATACGGCCCGAAGCTAAAACGATTGCTAACATGACTACTCGTAGTTACTTCAATAGTTTTTGTCACCCATCCGCTCCAATGACCAAACACCTTTCTGGCGTTACGTGAACTTCCTTAGATATTAATATAGCAATCCAGTAAATATGCATTTCAATTATGTTTCCGCTTGCAATGCCCTCGGCGCTTGTAGTCACTTTGCGTAATATTGTTCCTCATATGATGTTTCCTTTCCTTTTATCTCATCTTCACTTCGTACTGATCCTATAAAAGTCGAATCATTGATGAAGCTCTGAAGATAAAAGCTCTGGTTGTGGCTGCAACGTCATTGCCAATGTATTGCTGCATTTACTTGTCGCTTCCTTGTTGTGTTTTCCTCTGTTGTCCATACTTTTTAATTGTGAGAAATTCCGCCGTATTGGAAAACTGCAAAAAAGTTCCCAATACACAGATCTGGCGATCAAAAGCAACATGGTTTTGTTAAAGGAAAGTCTACACGCACAAATCTTTTGTCCTACACAAATAATGTTGCATCCACTTTAGATCAACAATACAAGTACTTTAGATCAATAGGGACTAGGACTTTAGACAAGTAGCTTTCGTGTATACAGATTTTTCCAAAATTTTTGACTGGTTTCATCATACGCTACTGCTTCTAAAACTGGACCCAAACTTTTTCTGATTCGCTTCTTCCTTGCTGTTCCTTTTATTTGCATGACCGTATATGTATAGTAACTACCAGTTTATGTTCTTCAACTCCCTTTCGTCTCATATCGAGAGTTCCACAAGGATCCATTCTTGGTCCATTACTGTTTTTGCTTTTGATAAGTGACTTTCCTTCATATACGGATGACTTCGAGATATTTAGATTGATTCATTTTCATGAATATTGCGAACAACTTCAAAATGACCTTTGCACCTTGAACAGCTGGTGCTCTGTCAATACTCTCGCTCCGGATGTCTCGAAATGCCATAAAATGTCTTATATTTTTAAGAAAACATTTTTGTATTTTGTTATTTCCTGATCCAGTCGATAACTTTAAAGATCTCGTTGTTGTTTTTTATTCCAAAGTTAATCGTCTCGTTATCACGATCGTTTGTTTTTATACTTAGGCATTCAAAATTTTTTTGCAAATATTTCAACCCTTGCGCATCTGATCGTTGTTCTTAAGCTTCTATTAGTGAAACTGATCGCTACAACAGATACACTAATATGTTTAGCGTCTCTTTTGCACGTACAAATGTATACTTCTACTCATCAGTATTACGAATATTAAGGGATTCACAATCTTAATTTTGGTCCTTTGTTCTAATCACAAAAACTATTATAAAAATACAGTGATTTTAAGCAATATTTTCTTGACTTTATGTTTGAAAGTGTTGTTTATTATCTTTTTTATTTAATTTTTATTACTTTCATATATCGTGCATTAATTGGATTATATCTGTCGTATCTTATGTGAATAAATATATAAATAAATAAACTAGCAAAAAAAAATCGCTAGCGACAACAGCACCTTTGAATCGCTTGACTTGAACACGAGAGCCAATCAGGAGATGGCAGCTTTGCTCGAAAAAGTTAAAATTCACATAATTTTGATGGATAATTATTTGGATGTAAATATGAAGAATTTTCTCTAGCAGGAAATTTTTCTGTCGAATTTTCGCAGAGTGCATAGCCTTTCATTTATCGCTGTAATACGAATGACCACAGGTGTCATTTCATCGCTAACTAGGAAATCTACCGCGAGGACGAATGGGATGGCAGCTGTAGTAGATATTATAGTTGCTCTTCTCTAAAATACTAATTAATATCTTCCCATCATATTTCCTGGAACATTGTTATGTCAGTATTATATTTAGAAAGATCATCGGCTAGCTGGCTTGTGTACAAAGAGCGCATGTTTAACGAAGGAATGTGCAAATAGATGTTCCGTTTTCGTTGAATGAATCCTGGTATTCTATCCTGTTGCTATTTAACAGGATAGGGAAATTTGGCATGGTGCTTACATTGGCGAAGCGCTCAACTTGTAGGGTCTGTTTTTAACGCGCCAGACACTCGTGCTTGCCCAGATTTGCTATGGAGATTTCTCCCACATCTGGTGCAGTTTTCTAGCCGTTGGATTCATGTTGTGAAAAAAAATACCTCTCTCAGCTGGAGATATCTTAATCTGATAATTTATTTGGAACATAATGTCAAGAGAATGCGAAAACGAAATACTATTAGTTCATAGTGTTGTCTACGAAATCATGTTCCGAGACAGCAAAACCTTTTGTTCTATAAAGTAACAATGGCTTTGTCAAGCATCAACAATTTGAGTAAATAATCATTTTATATATTCGTGTGACGAAAATCTCTATAACAATATGAATGTGAGAGTTAATGACACTGAATAAATAATACATCAAATTTACAGCTATGACGTTGAGATGGTGAAAGTAAGAAAATAATTTCCAATATCGACGCTTGATTGGGCACTTTCTCTCTGCTGTTGCTAACTCAATTAGGACAAAATATTCGTGATATCTGCCCTGCAATTATGGCTCCTTTTATCGAAATATGATTGAACTTCAGCAATATAAATATTCCAGTTTGTAGCCAGTAATGGACATGCTCATAAATATAAAATCGATTTTCTTATAGAACATCAACTAAAAATATCTTGTAAAGTAGTGAAAATTGCTTGCTACGATGATATTGGAATTGGTGACTAAGTGTTAAATATTTCTATTTATATCTGCGACTTCAAATTATTATGATGCTTATTAAGCTCAAATTATTCAAATGAAAACCTTAGTTGTAAGACTTACGATTAAGTGAATTACTAGATTTAGTCTTTGTAACTATTTAATATTATGCAAACCAGCTGGCTGATATCCTCCTGATCATGAGGATTCAATGCAGTAAAATAAAGCCAGTTTATCATACTTTTTATCTCTACAAGATAAGATAAAGTCACTTATAATAATCCGAGTTTTCAATCTGTTGCCTGATTATATTTATTTGTAGTCGGAATAATCAACTAAGATAAAGTTTATCGTGGAACTGGTTAAAGTATTTTTGACAGTTAAAATAAATTGAGTAGATAAAATAATGATAAGAACCCATAAGAGTTAGTGGAAATGGTTACGTGTAACCAAAAAGGATAAAACAAGTACTGTCACAAAAAAATTTTTTCTTCTTCTTTCTAATAAATGTTGAATAAGTATGAAATAATTAAATGTTTAATCATTTAATAAGATCCATTTTCAACTATTTTTCAACAAAAGTTAGTCTACTTAAATCCCACTTTTAAAACTTTTTAAGTTAAAACATCCACCAAATGGAGAAAAACTATACCAGAGAGGCTCATCAATTAAGTACAATCAATAAAATCAGATCAAAAGCACAAATCTTTTTATTCAGCATTTTCAATGCTGCCATTCTGATGGGGATGAGTGCTCTATTTCAATATTGAAAATTGCTGAGCATAAATTGATTGATAGCAAATTTATTAGTTTATAGCTTTTATTTTTGAACTTTGTACTTTTGAATTGCTGCAGCTACAAAAATTCTGCTCTTTCATACATTAATAATCTGATTGTTGCGAACTAAGCAGATTAAATCGGAATTCATTTTTTAACAATGTTGCATGAATTATACACGATTGCATAGATTTTGTGTATATAGCGGGCTCATGAATATTTAATGCATATTTTAATCAACGAATTACGAATGGAAATTAAAAGTAATTTAACATGCACTGCTTTGATTCGAATTTGTGAAAGTAGCACGGTCGTGAGTCGATTTGTTATGGTAACATGAGTATTTGTTATGGTAATTTTATGCGTGCTGATTTTGCATCCCACCTAAACAATAAAGAAAGTGCAGCGATAAATTAATAACTCAATCGCTAAAAGCTAAAAAAGAAAATAACTGTTTCTATCCCCATAAAATTTCAATTTCTTTCAAGGTTTTTGACAAACGTTTATATATTCTAGTCAAAATTCTCACAGAGATTGAAAATAAGTCATTTTTCTACTTAACACCGTTATTTGAGATAATCTACACCGGAAATTCTTAAACACAGACAAAATCATAGCTGTGATTAGATTATCCGGCAACTCAGATGCAATCGTGAAATACTGTTGTTAAATGAAAAATCAGCAGCAGGATATCCTCATTTGAATGAATTGATGTAATCTGATACAGCCGAGAGAATTAACTGATTTTGTGATTGCTCTAGTAGTGATGTCTATGAGATTAACTGAAGTGGTTGCAACTTTATTACTAATGTTCGAAGAACATTAGTATTAAAATCGATTCGGCCAAAATTCATATTTCCATATATATATATATATATATATATATATATATATATATATATATATATATATATATATATATATATATATATATATATATATATATATATATATATATATATATATATATATATATATATATATATATATATATATATATATATATATATATATATATATATATATATATATATATATATATATCGTCGGGTGTACGCCAAAACCATGAATGTGCTAAAATGCTATTTCGAGTAAAATCAATTTGAAAATTTAATATTATAAATCAGTTTTAAAATATAAGAAACATTTTTTTTTAATTAAGGGAGATAATATTCTAATACTATTCCGTTACACTAAAACAATGAATCTGCACATTCATGATTTTGGTGTAACGCATTTGGCAAATACTTAGTTTTTAGGTAATTCATAAAATTGAAATTTTGGCTTTGTGTAGGCATAAAATGGAATTTTACATTTCCGGCTTTGGCAAATTGTTTGTATAAGAATTCCGCGTACAGTGACATGAAAAACTGAAAATCACCAAAAAAGCACATTCATGGTTTTGGCGTACACCCGACGATATATCATCAAAAAATTTCAGTGAGATAATCTCGGGAACGTGCCATCCGATTGAGCTGAAGCTTTCAGGATACATTGGTGTGCATCCAGAATAGGTCCAGGTCTCACTAAATGTCAGTTATTGTCAACCTTTTGGTGCCGGCGGCCATATAAGTGATATTTTTAATATACCTATTATTTCGTACACAAATAATTTTCGCAAAAATAAAGTTGACGAAATAAATTTCGAACGTGTTTTACATGTGAATCGGATAATGTTTTGGAATTTTTTAACCCCATGTGTGCGCTGGGTGCCTAAAAAGAGAACGGGAAAATTTGAAAATTTTTAAATTGCGATAACTTTTGACAAAGCTATTCAATCATTACGAAATTTTCAGGACATATTTGCAATATTTAGTTGCAGACTTGTGTTGCTTTTAATGAACGTGCTGGCAACCCTGTAGCTAAAGCAGGCACTGAAAGTGAAAACCTCCAAAGCATCGTCTCTCTTGAAAAAATGCCGTTTCTTCAAAAAAAGCCACTCATATGTAAATTTTGTGCTTTGTTTACATAGAAAATAAAAAAAATTTGATATGGTATAACGGGCACGCCTGGTAACCCTTGCCCAATTCACCTATATTTTTAGCATCAAAAACTTCTGTTCACGGAAACTCACGATCCGATGAGCAGAATTAATTGAAATTTGCAGAATATATTGGTCTTAAATAGGACCAGGTCTGATAGAAGTGATTTTGAAATGCAGGCGATTCTGTGCCAGTGGTGCCATCTTGAAAAATCACTAAAAAAGATAGCTGCTTTTAGCCCTATAAATTCTGATTGAATCATTCGATTTTGACGAAATTCACACAGAAGCTGGACCTTACTTCAAACCACGTTTGATAGAAATTTGGTCGAAAAATTCGGTTGGAGCTGCTAGCTATGATAATTTTAGTGTCTTAAATTTGAGAAAAAATTATTTGAAACTGAAAACATTCAAACCATGGAATATTCAAAATAATTTACGTTTCTTACAATAAAACCAATCTGTATACAAATCTTATGTTTTATCTACACGGACAAGAACGGTAACCCTCTCCCAGTTAACCTATATTTTTAGCATCAAAAACTTCTGTTCACGGGAACTCACGAACCAATAATCACATACAGCTGAAATTTACAGAATGCATTGGACTTAAATAGGACCAAATCTGAAAGAAGCGATTTTGAATTGTGAGCAACTCTGTGCCAGTGGTGCCACCTTGAAAAATTACAAAGAAAAAAAACTGCTTTTTGCCCTATGAAATGTGAATTAGTTACCAGATTTTCATGAAATTCACACAATAGCTGAACCTGTTTCTAGTCTCTGTTTGGAGGAAATTTGGTTGAAAAATTTGATTGGTGTTGCCAGCTATGGTAATTTTTGTGTCTTTGGTTTTGAAAATTCGCTCAGGAAAATAAAACTTTTTGCCCTATAACTTCCAGTGCAGTCATGAAATCAATACGAATTTCATACAATTAATGAAACCTATCATAAACATTATTCAGGCCAAATTTGGTTGAAAAGCTATGGTAGGGTTGCCAGCTATTGTTGGTTTTGTGTTTAATTGCAATATCTTTATTAAGCGGTTTTATCGTAGAATTTTCAAATGGTAATGATATTGTAGTGACAATAAACAGCAAATATTAAGTTTTTGATTATTTGAAAAAACTCGCTACAGGTAACCCTAAATTTCTTTATACTCCTATAACTTCGAATGTAATATAACAACGTGAAGCAGATGTGATATATTCTTGGCTTTGATACTGGCAGAAGGTTGCCAGCACGAGTCGGTTGTGCTACTTTTGTATCAATAAATGCTTACAGTTAGTATTCATACCGGAAACATTTACAATGAAAATAAATAACCAATGTTTCAATTCCCAAAGCTCTGCAAATTTTTCGGATCGCAGCCCCAAACACCAACTTCAGTTACAGTGCTGCAGGCACTGAGCATTTTCTTCATTGATGTTATATGAGATGCTGCTTTCAAAATTATGTGAAATAAGCAACTGATAACGAATATAATTAACCCGTGTTTTGCTCTCATAAACGTTGAAATTCATGCCAGTGGTAATATCTGAAACCTTCTACTATATGAGTTATAATGCATTCTTAAGACCAAAGTAAAACGTGGCATTTGAAACAGTTTGGCCGTAATAAGCAGCACATGTGGTGGAATATGCACTCAAAACCTGCACGATTCTTCTACTGTTCTTCGAACATTAGTGTTTCTAGCGGTTCAGGTGCGCTAGAGTATTTTTTATTTAATTCTAAGTGGTTATGACTTTATTTTCTGAATTGGGTTAGAATTTTATTCTTCTTTCGATCGGCAAAAAACGAAAATTAGAGAATGTAAATGTCTTAAAAACTAAATGATTGCCTTCAGTGAAGGGATCGTTATTGCAAATGTAGGAAACGGCTTTTTGACGAGCGATTCTTCTTAACAGGAATAGCGCGATTTAAAGGTTATTTTGCTGCAAAAACTCACAAAAAGAAGAAAAGTTTTCATCAAATGGCTGACAAAGTTAAAGAAATAACAGATAATGGCGAAAACTAATCAATGAAACAAAATATGTAGAAAACACCTTCGAGAGTGAGGGAGCTTATCCATGTGGACACCAATGGCTCAAAGTTAAACAATGAAACCGAGAGTTCGAATGAGTTGAATCTGAAAATCTCCTTTCGTCTAACACAAATACTGCTCCGCAAATACTGCTTCGTTAACATAGAATTTAAAATATTCA
Organism: Nemotelus pantherinus; assembly: GCA_963978885.1. NCBI lineage: Eukaryota > Metazoa > Arthropoda > Insecta > Diptera > Stratiomyidae > Nemotelus > Nemotelus pantherinus. The sequence continues at coordinate 19,259,255 of OZ022264.1, read as the reverse complement.
ACACAAAAAAATAAGGTTTTTGGATGAAACTCAAAGTGATATAAATTGAATATCATTGATAGATATCTGACCTCTCTGAAACTACCGAAATGTATGAAACATTCATAACAGCCAGAGCTATCCTTTGGAAACGGACTGAACTAATGTGTACTCTATTTTTAAGATTTTTTGACTCTTATCTAGTGAAAGTATAAAGAAGCTAAATCATTTTTATATGAGTATAGCACATACGAGATTATCATTAAATTTACTATAAAACTCGTATATTAAATATGGTAATATCACAATGACATTTACATTAATTTAAAACTAAAAAGAAATTTTTGTGTCACCATCAAATAAGTTTCCTGTACTGACTCAAACGACTATAAACTGATTTTGCGATCAAATGTAATCAATTTAAATGTGATATATCTCGTAACTGCGTTTGTGGTACATATGCTCACAACGAGATATCTCGTACTTTGGCGATCAAGGAATTAATGTGATTGAATACAACACAACAGCTTCAATGAATATTCGTTCTCAACCATATGACCATTTTGTTTGGAATGCAAATTCCATCATCGGCAAAACCGAAGAGCTGATACAATTCCTATATGACTATAGGATTGGCTTCACGTTTATTCTGGAAACATTTCTAAAACCAGCTGATCGCCTTTCCATCTGTAACTAAAAACTATACCGTAGCGATGGATTGACAGATAGAGGTGGAGGCCCTGCTGCAGTCCTTGTCAGAAAGGGCAGTAAATACCAACGTATCCAAACTTCTATTCTGCAACAGGTGGAAGCAACCGTCACTAACGTGCGTACGGAGTCTTTTGAGTTCCTAGTGATTTTCGCATACATACCACTTAGAAGCATTAATTTTCAGCCGAAACCTCGAAAAACTATTCAAACACGTACACGTACGTTCAAACACGTGTGCTCTTACAAGGAGACTTTAATGGCTACCATCGCCACTGAGGAGACGTGAAAAGCTATTGAGCTGGATTCGAACTACATAGTTTCATCATGGACAAGTGTATCAGCCTGGACCTCACCAACGGACCAACACACTTTCGGAGAGTTTATAACCATGTGCTAATGTAGATTTATAACTAAATTTCCACCACAATCTACGATTTACCATCCTCAACTAACTTTCATTCGACCACGAGCCGGTATTCTTCATCATAGTAAACGTCTACAAGGACGAACCAATTCCAATAATAAAGAGAATTAATCGGCAAGCCTTCCACATTGCAACAGTGGATGAATATTCTCGAGAACCACTCGAAACTGCCAAAAACATAAACAGAGCAATCAACTCTCTGACAGAAAATAATCAAGCAGGCCAAAGAGGAGAATACGACTCAAAATCCGATCAAGGGACATAATTCTTACGAACTCCCAAGTGCCATAAAATATCATCTACGAGGCTCTAGTATTAAAATGAAGGCAAACCGGTTCACACACATTATCAGCTGTCGGATCGCGCAGCTCTGCATTGAGAAATGGGAAGACTTCCTCCACAGAGTGGAGCCTGGATATGCAAATTCCTAGCGCATACCAAAGTTTCTACGGCGAAAGAATAAATTTAATATGTCCCCATTATATGGCTCGCAAGTGCTTCATTTTGACAACGCATGCAAAACTGAAGCCTTCGCAGATACACTGGAGCTGCAATTTCCAGAAAATTGCACTCCAGACGATGACGCCCGTGGAGACGAGGGAGTAATTGGGTCTGTTGAACAAATTCCCACTTCTACGCCAAACCGTGGAAGTCAAAACAATTGTTAGATGGACCAAACAAGCAGAAATTACCTTCACCTGACTCGATTGGCAACATATGACTTATTCATCTATAAGACAATACACTGACGACTGCAACTGGCGTAATACAAGCGATCTTTCGAACTAAGAGCTTCCTAGAGGTCTGAAAGATGGCGGTTACAATAGTTTAAACCAGATAAACAAATCAACTTCCCACATACATTGAAGATCAATAACTATCCTCCCCTCCGTATGCAAAATCGCCGAGCGTTTACTTCTCGATCGGCTAACTGAAATAGTTTTAGAAAAATCTATAATCCTTGAGGTACATTTCGATTTGAAACAGCTCCAACTTGCAAGAGTGGCTCAATACATTCGTACAGAGTTTAAGCTAGGGCATTTGACAAAATCTGGCGTGCAGGACCAGCTTTCAAAATGCATGATTTTCGGAATGCCTTGGTACGCGAGGAAAATAGACTTACGTAGAGAACTGAAAAATAAGACAATATTCAATATTATAGACAAATTATTCAAATTAACCTTTATTACGCCGCAATGTAATGTGCCTCAAATTTGATTTGTCTACAGATTTTGTCTGACCCAAAAACATTTTTTTTCTACAATTAAACTATGAGACACAATTCATTTTATTTCTTTGAATAAACGCACTGAAAATACCTAAGTTAATAAAAAGCAATTCTGCATATGCCGATCTAAGCTCGTGAGGAGACTATTATCTATGCCTACCCCGCAAAATCAAAGAAAAACCTTTGTTTGAATTCTGCACCGACGCGGAAAAACATTTTAATCTACTTGCTGAAGATGAAGATCATTAAATACTCTGCCTACTTATCTTTCGTATTGAGCCAATTTATCAATCATCAGTATTTTTAACAGTGAATGAAAAATCACTAGTAGCAGCAGTGACTAGATATTCAAAATGAACGAAATCACAATGAGCGGAATGCTAGCGATCAATATCTCAGCGAAAGAAATCACAAAGAACGATATCACGGCAAAAAATCACAGCGACCAAAGTCACAGAGTACGAAATCTGTGGTTCTGTCCATTGCTATTTCGCTCGCTATGATTCCGATCGCTGTTATTCTGATGACTGTGATTGTGAATTTGGAACTTGTGTTCGAGTCGAATTTTGTGAGTGATCAAATCAAATGTCCGATCAAATTAAATTTTTTTGGAAATATTGCTGTATGCGAAGAATAGATTAATGGAGTAAGAGTATTGTGTTCCAATAAGGGATTAAAATTAACTACCTAAAATCAAAGTGATTCCGAAATCAGAGTCATCGTTTCACCGGTTATTTAAAAATCCCGACATTTTCATAAACGGCTTATCTTAAACATCACACCAAAAAACTGCAATGATTAATGCAAATTACTTTCGAAAAATTCATATCTAACATAAAATTAAGATATATCTATCTTAAAAATGAAAAGTTGATCATTCAAATGTAAACTAGTGTTTGAATATTCTTCAAAAATATTTTATTATGTTGCACTGTTGGATTTTATAGTGCCCAACCCTATTTTTCTTCTGCTACATATGTACATCGGTAAGAAAACCGCACAATATTCTGGTCGGTAACCACATTTTAGAATCACTATTTTCAGTTGGCCACATCTAATTTGTTTTGAAGCAAAAGGATGCGGTAAAACCATCCAGATTTTTGATTTTTCTTTGTGGTTTTGTGGTGATTTTCCCTGGAGTACGAGTAAAATTTAGATAACGTTTCTGAAAGCCGTAAAATTCAGATTTCATTGTGGCTATGCATGGTTTCGAAGAATTCAATATGTTGATGGTGGAACTACCGACTGTTAATGAAAACTTTTTAAAGCGATTCCGAACATTCACCATTTTAGTCAGTGTATTGGAGTATAATTCTGAAAAAAACAAATGTTAGTTTTTTGGTATTTGCAAAAACTTGGCATATAAATTGATTTCTATTGAATAATTAACTTAAGACCAGTTAAACCAGTTAAAAATATGTTAAAATCGTTTGAGTAAGTTTTTAATATATTTTACTGTGAGCTTTATTTAATTAACAACTTTCGCTATTTGAATTTGCTAAAGACGATCAAAATAAGACCATTAAGTTAAAAATTTTTTATATACTGATCTTTTTTCTTTTAAATTTACAGGTGGACGAAACAACTACTCCCGGCGAGCCAATCTCAACTAAATGCGTATGGTGCGTCCAAATACTCACAGCTAATGATCGACCTAAACTATTGGAATGCCTGCATGTAGCCTGTTCACAATGTGTTGTAACGAAATTTAGCGAACTAGATCGAACAATGCCACCACTAGTACACTGTCCCGTTTGTAATATGGCCAGTCAAAATGAATATATTGTCGATAATCAGTTTCTAATCGAACAAAGTAATGCAAATGAAGATGGCCAGGGCTCGGGCGATGGGGGCAATAAAAGCAATTCGGTAAGTTACACAAGAAAAAACTGTCTGACAGTCTTAAAATGTAATTAGTTTAAAATTTGAAAATGAAATTTATCCACGCAACCTGCCGCAAAAAATGAATTCTAAAATTAAATAAAAAAAATTAATCATAAAAATCGTATTATCATTTCAGACATCTGTCAAATGTAGTAGCTGTAGCGATGATGCTAACGCAACGTCATGGTGTGTCGAATGTTCCGAATATATTTGCGATAATTGTGTACAGGCACATCAACGATTGAAAATCACAAAAGACCATACGATCAAACCAAAGGAGGAGGCAGATAGCGATTCACAAAATGGCTCGAATACGAACAAAAGTCTTTTGTGTACTGTACACACTCAAGAGAAGCTATCACTTTTCTGTGAAACATGTGATAAATTAACATGTCGTGATTGTCAATTGGTCGATCATCGTGATCATAAATATAAGTTTGCGCATGAAATTGCAACGGAAACAAGAACCTCATTAAGTTCGCTCCTGAGCGAAATTAACTATAAGCGATTCCTTTTGGTTAGTGCTAGAAAGGTAAGGTTGTCTTGTTGTGTTTCTTAATTTTATCTATATTTTTTGAATTTTTGGTTTCACAATTTGCTTGAATTTTTTTAAATAAATTAGTGAAAACTAACTATGCAAAATTTAACAAATAGTTTGCTTGGACTAATGATTGAATAAAACTTGAGTCTTCGAACTATTTCTTAGGATTTGAATAAATCAAGAGAGAAGCAATGTAAATGGCCTATGCTATCCCGGCAAGAGAAGCAAAATTAATTGATTGTTGTTGTCTTAAAATGTTTTGTATTTCATTTTCTTGCACGCGGCATAGTCTCATTCATTATATTCACCCTTCATTCCATCTTTCTAAATTTATGTTGGAACGACTAGTGCACAAAGACTGTACTTTTAAAATATCATTCTAGTAATATTACTTCTCTACACGAAACAAATATGAGTCTATTTTTTCATATTTCATTCAACTAGGTCATCGATGATCGACAAAATCTCATAGCGGAAAAGAAGAAAGAACTGATTCGTGAAATTACCAATATGGTCGTTAAAATCACCAACACCGTAAATCATCGTGGCAAACAATTGGCTATGCGTTTGAATGAAGTTTGCGACAGTAAATTGAAAGTGTTGAATGAAAAAAAGGAAGCATTGCAGCTTCTTTCCGAGAATACCGATCATTGTATTGATTTCGTTCAGGCTGCTCTGGATAAGGGTAGCGACTGTGCAATTCTCTACAGCAAGAAATCTTTAGCGAGACATTTACAAAAGCTAAAGTGTCAACGTGCTGATATTCCAAATCCCGAGATACCAGTTCGAATACAAGTACAATTAAATCAGGTCCCAGAATTGCAGAAAGGTAATTCCGTATAGAATTTGTTTTTTTTTTGTGATTTCTATTAATATTTTATTTCTTAGTAATTTCACAACTGGGGACGATTATAGTGGATGGCAAACCCTATCCACCAACACCAACTGCGAACGGCCCTCCGCGACAACAACCTAGTCCAAATATGGCACCACCTTTACGACCCGGACTTCCACCGCCTGGTATGCCCCAAATATCACCAGGAGGTCCTTCCGGCTTCCAAAATGGTCCTCCAATCTACAACAGTCCATCGCCACAGCAGCAGTATAATAATATGCAGATAAATCGACCGTTCGGACAAGAAGTTCCACGTAAGCAATTATTAGGAATTTTCAGTGCAAATGTGGTGATGGGATATTCATCTATACTTTTGAGTTTTTTCTCGAAACAAATGTGTGATGGGTATGGAATTTTATAGAGTTTATTATTTCAGCTGCCGTTCGATTTACAAACATGGGCCCGGTTGGTATTCAGCGTCAAGGTCAGCCTCATGTTAGTTCGTCCACACATCCACAAAATATGGGTGAGTAAATCTAAGTTAATCCCTGTGGCTTGGCATAGTATTACTTTAATTCCTCAGACATAAGTTTACGTGGTTTACTAAACAATCAAAATGCTCCACCCCCGAATCAAGGTCACATGAATTTCAACGGTCCGCCCAATTATCCGGGCAATAATCAGCAGAATGGTCCGCAGAATGGTCCACCACACCAAAACATGCCCCCTCAGATGAGACCACATTTCATGGCCGGACCGCCAGCGCAACAGCATCAAAACTTCCAGCAACAACAGTCGGGACCTAGTCCACAGAATTACATGAATAACGGGCTACGATTCCAAAACTTCCAGCGCATGGCCACACATCAACCGACCATGGGTCAGCAGCAGCAGCAGCAAAATGTACAGAATAGCGGTGTTGCTGGTGGAGGAGGAGGAGGTCCTCCACCGAACCAAATGCGCCCAATGATGCAAAATGTAAATTTCGATAAATATATTGTAATGTTTTGTATGAACTAATGTATTTTCCCTGTTTCTACAGAACATGGGGTTTCCCGGGCCGCAAGGATATCAACCAGCACCTACAAATAATCAGCAAATGCCAATAAATATGCACACTGTCGCCAAATGGCATATACCGCAATCAGCGCAACAAGCAAACGGTAAGCGCCGAATAAAATCATCAAATTCAAGTTTTTGGATTCGTTGTCGCCGTCAACGAAAACCTTAATTTGAAAACAATTTGATTTATCTATAAGCTAAGATTAGATGAAAATGGAATAGATTTAATTTTTAATCAGGTTCCCTAGGTCAACAACAAGGTCCTCTAATGCAGTTCCCAAACGGCCGGCCCGGAGAAAATTTCAAAATCAACCTGAAATCACCGACAACATTGCAGAAGAGTACAACACCGAATGGACAAATTAGTGGACCATCGATAGTTCTTCCTAACGTTTCATCGACAAATCCTAAAACGCCAAGTCCAAGTACAAATGATGTGAGTATATAAAATATTGTCTGCCACAGAGAAAATTACGTATATATTTCCTTGATTTCATTATCATTTTTGGGGTTTTCGGTCTGAGCAAAAATTATTTATGAAATAATTGAAAATTACTTTGTTCAGTTGCAATATATTTGTCTAAGAGCTAAACGCAACGAACAAACATGAGGCTAATTAGATTTAATGGAAATCAAAAATGTTGTTTCTTTTCAAATTCAGATCGAACGAAACAAACTAGCTGAATTGTTTTATTATTTCAACATCGATGTTTATTGATCAAAAATATTCATACCAATATTGGTGATTTTTTATCAAACAACTTTAATTTCCAGACCTCGAAGGATTTTACGGAGCCGATAGATAAAGTTCGAGACGATTCGATAAATGACTTGATGGCAACTATCGCGAAACTCGATTCAAACGGTGTTCAAGTTCTCCCTGAAGGGCGAAATAAAACAACTTCGCCTCAAGTGCACAGCTCGACTGATATTGCAAATATTGCAGAAGGTAAGATTTACTATTTTCATATGTTGTAGCTTAGTAAAATAAATTTAGCTCCCCAATGAACAACTCATCCCTTATTTCATAGTTTCTAACACTTTCCTTTTTGATATTCCCACTGTAGATAAAGCCGATCAAAAGGACGATCCGAACGAAGATTGGTGTGCGGTTTGTTTAGATGGCGGCGAGCTAATGTGCTGCGATAAATGTCCGAAAGTTTTCCATCAGAATTGTCATATACCGGCAATCAGTTCGTTACCAGATGAAAGTGAAACTTGGCAATGTTTGTTGTGTGTGAATTTGGTGGATTTGGCAAATACAGTGGACTGTGAACGACGTAATGGTGAATTGGGTGCGAGCGAATTAAAAATAATCCAACGGATATGCTTAGAATTATACTGTCAATACGAGCAGAGTTTACCATTTCGAGAACCAGAGCCGGCAACACATACCGCCTACTATGAGATAATTTGCCAGTGAGTTATTTATTCTAGTTCTAGTATAGTTTGTTTTTCTTTGAAAATAGATTCACATAAGAAACAATCACTTTATTTATCGCAATTTCCTATGCTATTGAGATACTATAAGCCTATACATAGTCTTTATCACAGAAAAGAGTCTATAGCATTTATTCAAAATAATGTTATTACAATGCAAAACACAGTTTATTTATACGATAAGCACTATGGTTCGGGTTTTCTGCATGGCTTGGAAGAAGAATGCAATAAATCTTTTTTTATCAATTATATATCATGGTATTCAAATGTATTTTATTATAAATTTGCAGAATAATTCTTGCTTGAATTTGCTGTTGCTGTTTTATGCTATTTGAGTCGCAAATTTGAATCTGCAATCGATTTGTCTTATCTATGGATAGCATAACTCACGTTCTATTGTAACTTTGACTGAAGAATTTAATTTTTTTATTAATTTTATATTTTTATTATTTTTATATTTTTATTATTTTTTTTATTAAATTCTTTTCAAAGTGTAGTTCATGCACCTATTGCATCCCAAAAAAATAAATTGAACCATAACGTTAGTGCATAAAGAAGTGGCTAGAGTTAGCCCAAGGGTCTCTTACTGCGGGACCACTAAAATCTTTCGAAAACCAAGAAGTCATTAACAGCAGATTCGAGCAACTACTTCTAGCCATCAACGAATATCGACAACACGACGATGGCCAGAGCAGTGCTGCCCCCCAAGCTATCACCTGAATCCAAAAAGTCAAATCACCACCCATAATTTTTCCCACCTATGTGTCTAATAACAATCATTTCATCAAATCTTTATATCGAAAACTACTATATTCAGCATTTGGGAATTGGGATAATGTGACGAGGGAAAAGTTATATTTCTCCTACAGTGTTTAGATCGCTATGAACTAATGTAGATCGCTATGAACTAATTAAAAACAATTTTCGAACAAGCATAATACACAGCTGGTCATTTGAATAGGGACAGCCGATTCAGGAATTATTTTATCTAAAACTTAATATTCGAAAAGAGTTTCCGATTACGCATTCACGTGCAATAGGTGAGCGCTAGAGATGTCTGCCGTATCATACGTTAGCTTTTACCTACTAAATTACACTACTGGTGCTTAAAGGTCGTACATTAATTACGTGCGGTCTAAATAGGATAGGGAGAGTTCGGATAAAATCACTATTGATCACAATGGAAGAAGGGGGTGGCTTGATGTTACATATCGCGTGTATATTTTCGCGCAACCATGACTGAGAATGTCGTACTAGGTCTTTTCGCGTACTTCAGCAAACTGCAGCAGTAACGGAATTTGCCAGCTGGCTTCTTTTTGCTGCGAAATTTGGCTTGCAGCAAGAGTACAAAAACGACTCTCTGCGAATCTATTTTAATATATTATAATAGATTTAGGTACGTGAACACACCTACTGTGCGCTATCGTATGACATTGCGTTAAGTAATGCGCAATTGACGTGGTCGATCTTTCTGAAATCAGGTGCGTTTTTTTGTGACTCGATCAGAAGCTTTAACTTGAAAATAACAATCTTGCCTCCTCAGTTGTTTTTTTCAATGCTGCCTGCCTAAATCAGGTCTGGATCGAGACGCAAAAAATGCACCTATCTTATTCCCTTTGGCACTCTCAAATTTGATAGCCACATTAAGACACGGTAAAATCGACGAAATACAATAATTACAGGTGGTCAAGTGTGACGATCATGCTTGCTGTAGAAACATGCAAAGCTCTCTTCGACTTGTTTTCCCCGAACGTCTCCAGTCGTCTTGTCGCTTATATATTCCAAAATCTGAAGGTTTTAAAAAAATGCCCTATGATCTTTAGTGCTCTAGTCTGAAGAATGAACGTTACCAGCTTATGGGAAGAGCATACAAGCAGTGTGAACTCCATTTTTGCACAAAGAAAAATGGTCAGACACACGAGAGGTTTCTTCACTGTCAAAAGGAACAAGGCACGGGCCCAGCAGCAAATATTCGGAGTTATATTTGACTCAACTAGTATATTATGAAAAATTATCTTCGTATGCATTCTCTATTGGAACTATTATTATATTTCTGTCGGACTTCGCTTTTCTAGTTGATTTAGGCAAAAGTTTATTGATCTATCCTCCTGTAAGTAGGCATGAGAAATTGTAGGGAGTATATTTAAGATCATACTTTCATTAATTAGTCTATTTTCGATAATTTGGTTTATAATTTTAACAAAGACATTTAATAGGGTGGGGGGGTCGGAAAGTACTTAGCACATTGAGCACTCGCGTCGGTCCTTGGGGACCGACAGTGGACTTTTCGTTTGTACAGTGACAGTAACTAGAACCGACAGATTCAAAGTTAAAAAATAAATATGGTGTGCACTTCCTTGGTTTTTTTCTAACTGATTGTTTTCTGGGCATATCTCTCTGTTTATATTAGCTCAACGTGTGAATAATCTTGAGTCTTTGTCTGGTTTGGAAATAGGTACTTGTTTTATTTTCAGCCAACTTTCAAGATTGACGCTATAATTCATTAGGTATTGAGAGCACTCTTACATTAAATGTTTTTACCCATGGTGTTTACTTTGACAAGGTCACTAAAAACTATGTCGGGTGCAGGGGCCGACATTTTAGTTCGGGAATTTAAAACCTGTAGTAATTATTGATAACCAAAACCGATTTGAGTACTTTAAAGTGGAAGGTGATGAACGGACCACCTTCTGAGATTGTATTTAACAGCTATTAAGTTGAGAAATGGAGATGTTTCAGGGTGTTGTATTTCTCTTAATTATCATATTTCTTTTAATTATCAATATAATCAAAAGAAATCAATAGTCGATAACTCTTAATCAAAAGTCGATCTCTCTTCCCTTGGCAGCAATGCTTTCTAGCAATGAGCTCCTTTTATCCGCTTTGATTGCCTGACCCTAATTTTCATTGACTTCTCTCATTTTGGTGAAGTTATGCGGAGCTCTTATGCGGACCAAATAAATCCTTGTGAAACCTTTCTTCAGATTCCATTTGATCTTTAGTTTATCATTCCACCAGAAATGTTGGGTGTATTTAAGATTTCTGGACTGTCAACTATTCCTGACAATGAGTAACTGAAATTTCTCTGTTATTACCTTTAAATCATCTAGGAAAGGATTATGGGTTACTTGTCTGATTAGGTTTGACATATTAGTTTTTAGTCGACTTTTAATGAAGGGATTGAGTTTGTAGGAGAAGATTATAGGAAGACGCCCACTCACACTAATATCATTGATCTACGCATCAAGACTAGTATTTAGATTCACTAGAGAAATATTAAGATTCTCAGTAATTATTAGATCAAGACTTCCTCGTAAGGAGTGTTGTCTACTTTTGGTAGAGTAATCTTTTATTAATCTAATGTTATTAAAATTTTGGGAAATAAGAGTGTCTGCTAAGCAAGCTAAGTCAATTTGATGTCCTTTAAGATCGCCTGTAAAGAGGTACTATAGTTTATCAGGGTTAATCTGTGGAGTTAACTGTAACTAAAATTTTGTTGAAGCCTCCAAAATAGAAAAGACAGACTTCTAAAATAGAAATAAAAGCGATGCGTGCATATAATCATATACAACATGTTTTTTCACCTATTCCACTGATGGCTCTGGCTGCGATTTAGTTTTTTACTTCAAATATTATGGTCGGTTTTTTCCGTTTGAATACTTCTCCATCGCGATATGTTGCTAATTCACACGCGATTCGTACAATTTGTTGATATTATCTGTACAATTAACTATCGATTGCGAATCACTTTTTCTCAGGAAAATATTATGAGAATTCTGCTTAGATTCTGTTTGCCTTTGCGAGCAATTTTTAATCATGCATGGCAATGTTGTTGTTTCGTGATTAGTTTAATAAATTTGACTGTCTTCACCTTAATTGTACTATCGCATTTGCTATTAATGATTTTGTTACTTAAATAATCATTTGTATTGTTACAGCCCTATGTCATTGGACGTCATTCGTACCCGTTTAGATCCATCAAGTCCGAATCACTACAAAGATATCTCAACATTTGTAGCTGATGTTCGATTGCTCTTCAAAAATGTATACTTATACTATCAGGTAAAATAGCTTTAAATTTACATCAATCTAAAAATTGTGTTCTAAATTTGGAAAATATCCCATTATTAATTCATAGGAAGATTCAAAAACCTATGCACATGCCCGCTACTTAGAACAATTCTTCGAAGAACAACTAACCAAATGGCTTCCGAAATATGCACTGGTCAACAAAGTCAACAACGATGACGATGACGATTGCCCTGTGAAACGACTTCGAAAAGGATCTGACTAACTGGACGCCGCCGCCATTTTGGATTTTATTAGAATGCATAGTGATAATACAACAATGATGTTGTTGTTGTATGAAGCGAAAGCACTACAAACAAAACCAGATTCATAGAGATTATCTAATTGCATACAGGAACTTTATTCTTAGTCTTTAAGTTTTGATGTGTAATTTATGTTTTAGCTGTCAACGTTATATACTATGTCGCGAAACAACCGGGGAACTTGAAACTAAAAATTTATTTATTACTTATTATATGCATGCATAGGTACGAAACGATTCTCAGAAAGTAATGAATGTTGACGTTTATAAATTAGAAGAAAGCTTCTAAGTTTGGTAATCTATATGGAGTGGGCTTGAATTTTGAAGCATGCTTTTTACGCCAAAATCCTGAGAATGAAAATTTAACTTTCAGTAAATATTTTCAAGTATATTTCTTCCGTATTTAAATATATTTGTATGACTTTGAAATAATGCTGCGATATTTTATACCCTTAATTTATCAGAATAATATGATCTACTGACCCAGTCGCGTGCATGCGTAAATGTTTTCTGCTCACTCCACTTAAGAGTTTATTGAATCCCAAAATTAACTACACTTAGCATTGTACTTGAACTTAAAACGAATCTTTCAGTTTCACATCAGGTACCTACGTATGTATGTGTATGAAAATATACCCTCGAAATATTGATTTTAACGAATCCATCAAAACTACAAGAAAAAAAACGTAGTGTTTACTTATCAATTTTATTTTAGACTTAATAATAAATTAAAGACACTAAATGTAGAAAAATTTCCATTTTATCAGCACTCTGTAAATGACACATTTTATTAAACAAAAACTTTTGTTATATCTCTTCTTTAATTTTTATTTAATACATAAATTTAACAAGACTAGCATGTAGACCGGCATTCGGTATAATCTCTTTTTTAGTTGATGATTTTGGAAAATCATTTAACTATAAGTAAATAAACGTTGCTGATCTAGCATTTGATATATGCAAATATCTGACATACATTTGCAAAGACACGATATATGAAACAAAACATTCTATTGAGATTTTAGATTTAAACGAAAATTGGCATATTGAAATTATTAGTTTCGGATTTACGTAGAGTTTTTGTTTAGAGTAGTAAGCATTGCATAATCCCGCCTGGTATGAATTTATGATTTTATCATAATTTAAATGATATTGTAAGTAGAGCAAAAACTCTTTAACACAGTTATCATAAATATATCTTATCGGAATCGAAAATAAAATCAACTGAGAAACGGGTCGTAGTTTTTTGTGGTTAATGAGAAATTATTTTTTCGATTTGAAAGAACACATTCTTATTGTTACAAACGTTCTGTTGGCGGTCTAGAATTTTCTTTAGTGTTATTGAAGATATTTGGAGTCGATTCGGTGCTGATTATTTTCTAAATTGTATACTTGAGCGAAGAAAGGGAAATCAAAATAATAACTTCTTTGAAATCAACTTTTTCGAGAGTTAAACCAATTGTTGGTGTTAATCGATATCAATCCAGTAGCACTTGACTACTCGTAGATGCCCTATTTTATTTCATGAACAATTCTTTCGTTTTCGCATTCGGAATTCAAAAATATCTCTCAACGTAGAATCAAAAACAATTATCGTTTCTCGTCAACCGTGATTATATCTTCATTTGTTACATTATTTCGCATCATAACCAAAAACGCAATGAATTTAAAAATTTGCTAATTAAGTACTCAAAAACCAGCGCATTGTTATACTGTATACGCATTATATAAATACATTTATAATAATCACTTATTAGATTAGTATGTAAGCAAATCACAAACTATTATGTAGAAACAACTTGCAAAAAATCAGCATAAAATACATAACTATTTATAAATAATAATAATAATATTAAATTACCTTAGGATATATCAGAGAGTGAATTGTAATGAATTACGATATTTTACCATACACAATACAATATTTGCAAGCATCCAGAGTACATTGATCAGAGAATGTACGAATACATGACATATGTTTAATAATTAGACTAATAGAATAGATTTCCTTTATACCTACATAATTCAAACATTTGATGTTCATCATTAATATCAAACATATATATTTTCAAAACAAAATACTTATCTCCTCAATCTTTATCAGTGCACTTTCCTTATTTATTCTACTACCTTCAATCTATATAGCTAAGTATCTCATTTGTTGGACTTGTTTCATACTGGCATTCGTTGGACTTGTTGCATACTGCCTACACTTTTGATATTCATTTCGAACGCTTGGTGTTAAGATTTCTGATTTCGGATATATATGTATTCAAGCTACACTAAGCAGTCTTTACTGACTTGCATTACATTTCCTTAATTAAGTACACATTCTGAAAGCTCATATTCTTTTAAATATGTTTTGTTAATACTGTACAATCTTTTATTTGCTTTGTCCACAAAAAATTAGAAGTTTCGAAACAAAAAACTATACATATACATGAAGAATTTATTAGAATTTTGCCACAAAAAAAAACTCTTCAAAAGTTATGATAACTAATAAATTAGTATTATAAGTGAATGAAAATTAGACATATTCAACTTCCTATTTAAAATGAAAAAAAAAAACAAGAAATATATCCGCTACATTTACAATTTTCATATAGTGAATATTAGATTATAAATAAACGGTATAAGTTTTGCTGAAATTAGTTCTATATAGTTTTTAGATTGGTACATCAAAGGCCGCAACAAAAACAAAAATAATATGATTGAAAAATTAATGAAAAGGAAAAATCGAATAAAATGATTCCATGGAAAAAGAAATAAAAGTGTTTTAATTTGAAATGGTAAAATGGTTCCAATTTTTGAAATTTTTACGATCAGATGAACAAATATTTCACCAGTTAGTTGCATTGGCTTCACCACTAATAAAAAAGCAAGATACAATGATGAGGGAGTAGAGATGGGCAAAATGGCTCATGGTTCACCACTGATCGTTCTTTTTTTTACAGCATTGCGCCATACTCTCAATAAACTGTTCGCTGCACATTTCATTAAGTTTATTCCAACGAAAGCTTTCGCTCGTAAACGATGCTGTGCTTTCTTCAGGCGCTGCACTGTAAAAAAGAGAGATCAGTGGTGAGCCATGAGCCATTTTGCCGATCTCTATGAGAGAAGCTATTTGCATTGCTGCAACAGTGAGATAGTTCAAGAAACCTGTAATGCATTGTGTGTGGGTCTCAAAGAGTACACTGAATCGAAGTATCATAGTGTCGATCCATAGACCTCCTTTGATTTTTTCGAATCTCTAATTTTTCAATTTTTTTTTTCGGAAATTGGTCCTGAGTAAATTGAATTTACTTTCTATCCTCCGTTGTGGCCTCGGGAAATTTTCGCTGACACATGTTTAGCAATTTTTCATTTTTTCAAACGTCTGCGCAATTTTCATCCCTGTTCACATATTCCTCCGATTCGATTTGCCATAAAACTGGTGGGAATCGTAAAAACAGACGCCATTAAATTAAAAAATAAGTACAGTCTGCACTTTAAATTGAAAATTATGTCTGGATACTTTCAGACTTAATAATTAATATTAATAAATCTTAAAATGAACTTTCTCTCCTGTTCTTTCTCACTTTATAAGCTTGGTTAACTCGGGAAATTATCATTAAATATACACAACTGCTTGCGAAAGACTGACGACATATATTGATCAATATACTCCTTAAATATGAAAACAGAATATGCTTTTCAGACGATCAATATTTTGACTAATGTCGATGTTGCGACAATATTAGGCGTGTTTTTTTGCTCCCCTATCTATAACAGAACAATGCAGACGCATTGGGAACAATAACAATGCCCCCTTTCCATAACAGGAGTTGTTGTTGTTTCCAATGCGTCTGCTTTGTTCTGTTATGGATAAGGGGAGCAAAAAAACGCGCCTATTATTGATCGCGTGGGCTCTGATGCAATGCATCAAAAAACCATTGTGAGCTGTAAACCGTTATTTCAATGAAACGAAAACTCGTCTAAGAAGATGATAAACGTAATTTCACCTCTTCGAATTGATGGGGAAACTGTAGATGAAATTTTTTATATTGTGCGCTGAAGAAGATGAAGTGTACACAATGTTATTACAAAAATTATAAAAGAAGCCTATCGACTATATGAGCAAGAAAACAAATTGATCACAAATGACGAGAAGTTTATGGAACGTATCATCGAAAAGGAATCCTTTATTTTGGCAGATAAAATCAGGATCTATATTCAAAACGGCAGAGGAAAAATCAGTCTTTGCACAAATAATTCGAAGTACAATAGGAAGTTACTTTTTAAATGTTCGAGCAGCAGTAAAAAAGCCGTATATTGTTGAGCAAAACTAAAAAAACTTGACTACGCTTTGCAAAAGCCCAATTCATCAAGTTCCTGAGTTTTAATTCAAAGAAAATAGCCACATTTTAAGAAAAATCTGGTTTCACATTTATATTACAGGTTCTGTTCACCGATTAAAGTGAATTTAATACAGATTTAATACAATCGTGATGAACTTGGGTATGTCTCCAGACGAGACTTTTCTAATTTTCCAGATGAGACTTTTCTAATTTTCCAGATGGAGGGAAGAGCCGAGCCAAGCAGCTATAATCTTCGCCTAGCAAGTTTTGGACAGTATGCCAGAAGGTACTCTACACTTTCCGCAGTATCGGCAGTAGGCGTCTCGCTCCTTGTACATCCTGTGGAGGTGCTTTTTGCAAGGAAGATGGCCTGTTCAAGCTCCACATAGGGCTCAAATGCCGCTTTTACTGAAAGTCACTGCTTCTTTTGGTCTTTTTGTATCGAAGCTGAGATAGTCTTTTGAGTGGTTCAAATCATCTTGATGAAGCCAGTAGCTTTTGATCTTTTTGTTAGTCCATGTTTCGATTTTCCTGACATATCAGCCTTCGAAAAGCATCAACACAGAATGGGACCAATGCAGAGCAATTTAGCCTTTTCTATGGCGTTGGTATCAGCTTCCTCGTTTCCTTGGCGTTTCGCATGGTCAGGGACCCATATAAGCCCGAATCTGTTCGGTGCCCTTATTTCTTTTAGGGCCTCTCTCGTCTCTGAAAGTACAGTTGATTTTATTTGATCGTGATTCATAGTCTTGAGAACAGCTTCGCTATTTGAGAGGATCTTAATGCTGACCCTTTTAATGTTCCTTCGATCTCGATCTTTATTATATGCATGTCCTTAAGTAGAGATAGTTCTGCTTGATAGATAGTGGACTCCATATGGAGGGGAATTACATTTTGCACAGTTCAGAATTTTTAATCATTATCCTGATGCATTTTAGGATACTAAAATGAAATTTTAGGTCTGATGATTTGTACGAGTACCTGCCGGTCTGTTATAGGCTTATCGTCTGTTTTGCCGCTTTCTCCGAGATTTTCAGGTGTTATGGTTCAAGGTTTAAAAGGACCTCCTTCCCTACCATTTGAGTGGAGCCTTCTAACAGCAGTTTCCTGTGTAGTTTTCTTCCATCACACTGCTGATCATTATAGGATGATAGGTCTCACCATTTGTTTGTATGCTCAGAGTGCAAGAATTTATTTTGTCGCCGAAAGTGCTTAGCCACCTTCAGTGTCATTTTATTTAGATGGCTGCCTGAGGTGAGTTTCCTGTCCCCGTGGATTTTTGAATATTTTACCTCCTCTTGTAGACACCTTTGTGCGCCTAAATTTTAGGGCTCCAATCTCGATTTTTCCTTTTTCTGTTAAATATAGCTCTGTTGGTCTTTTGAAGATTTATAGGTAGAGCCTCCTTCACGCACCAGTGCTTGTTCATTTAAAACCTTTTGCATTCTGGAGAGCAAAGTATCCGAACGTGAATCTTTTATTATCATCCGCGTATTCGAAAGCGGTTAATCCCTTGCGGTTGACGGTCCCAAGAAAGTCATCAACCAGCAGCGACCATAGCAGGGGGTATAATACCACTACCTACGAATATTCCATTAGCTTTGCTACCCCCAGCTCCACAAATACACCTCGGTACCTAAGTACTTTACTTGCCCATTCCATTACCTGTTGGGGGCTTTTTTCCTATGGAGTGTATAGTGTCGTGTCTTGCTTTGTCAAAGTCTCCTTCTATATCCATGAAAGAACATAGGGCGATTTCCTTACCATACAATGCTTTTTCTATTATTTATTAAAGCTTATGTTGACTTGCCCTTTTGGTAGGCTAATTGAAACTTGTGTAGAGGCATCTTCACTAAGAGGTCACTCTGTATGTATAGTTTGATCAACTTCTCCATGGTCTGCAATATGAAGCAGGTGAGACTGATTGGCCTGTATGATTTTGGAAGTTGTTTCGTTACCACTGTTTGGGATGAACACCACCTTCGCTAACCACCACGATTAAAGTATGTAGCTGGGTTTCAAGCTCGCTCCAAAAATGTATTCCAGGATTTTTGGGAGTTTAGAAGACTGTTTAACTCCTCTTTGGTTCTTTGTAGCAGAGTCAAGATCCTATCTGGCTCTGGTTTAAATGGTTTACAGGAGTTTATTGCTCATTCAACGTTTTCATACGAGACGATTTGTTTCATTAGTGAGTGAGATGTCCACTCTGGGCGTTCGGCTGCTCCCCTGTTTACACTATCATTACTAATTGTGCACCCTGGGTAGTGTGTTTTGATCAAAAACTTCTAGTGTACCTCCGCAGGGTGGTCGTAATTCCATCGGTGGTCCTAAATATCCTTGGTGGTCTTTGGACAGAGCTTTCTGTAAATTTGCAGTCTCTGGGATGCCGTTGAGTCCCAACCCTCCCAACTTTTCATTTGGATTCCCTCAGTTCTTTGTTGTATTTTGAGATTTTCTTTTTATAGGCCCCTCAGTTCGATGTGCTTTTGGCCCTTTCTAACTCTCTGTACCACCATGACACTCTCGTTTTGGGGGCAATAGTTTTTTTTCCGGACAATTGTAATGGTAGGATTAGAGGATTTTTTGGTGACTTTGCTCACTGTATCCTTCAATTCCATATTTATAGAGTAATTCGGATGCAGGCCATGAAGTCCCGCTGCAAGGCAGTTTTAATTGCCTTCCCAATCCATTCACTTTGGTTGCCGGTACTTGACTCTTTTTACGCTATCTGTTCCTAATCCAGTTGATGTGTCTGTGATCAGAAAACGGGATCCCAGTTAGGACATTCCAATTCTTCACTAAGAGCACTACACTGATTCAAGCCAACATGAGGTCTAATACCTTTTACCTGTTAGCTGTCGAGAACGTGTGATGTGCATCGGCATCACAGTCAATTATTAGCATTTTTTTCTCCCTTTTACAGTGGTCTAATAGCCCCTCGATATTATTACTTGGGACTTGAACCTCATCGCCGGGGTAGTAAACTGAGGTAAATATCGCCTCTACGGTAACTCCTTGAATGAGAACCTGTGCTTGGACTGCCATTTTGTCCCTGTTGGTGTAGTCTGAAATTAGAAGAAAGTTAATGTTTGTGTTAATTAATATTCCCAGCCTCGGGTTTTCTTCTACTGTAGCTCAGATTAACTTGCTCTTCTTGATATTTTGGCCACATATTCTGCCTTTATTTACCCAGCGCTCTTGTATTAGTCCCATGCTATAGGAATCTGAGTCAAACCTGCGGCTGTTTTCCGTCGAAGGAGCTTTGGCATGAAACAGGTTCGCCTGTAGACACTTTAGTCGAAGTCTTTCGTCGCTCGGGAACCACTGGGGCCTGGTGTTGCTTTCAAATCGGTTCCACTGCACTCCATAGTTATAGCTGGAGTGACCGGGGCTTCGGAACCTGCCCACTCGCCAGCCATTTTGCGGTCACGTTAACTTGCCCAAACCCAAAGCTAACATTGCAGTTAGCTTTGGGTTGGGGCAAGTTATTTTCGAGGTCTGAGGTTTGGTCCGATGCTAAGACTAGCATAGCGCTCTTGCCTTTATTCTCTCTGAAATGGGTCCTCCAGGACTTGAAATTAAGCTCTTTATTTCGGCATTTTACGAACACCAGGATCTTGTCCAGTGCCAGCATCACTGAATTGGAAAGTAGCCAATAAGGATTTTGGGGTTGGAAATCAGGCCTACAGGTTGGTTCCCTCCTACGGTTCTATCCTTAGAGCTTCTGTTTTTACCCATTCGGCCGTTGATCTATCTTTGCAATGAAGAGACGAAGCCTACTTTGCACGCAATGATAAGAAAGAGAGTGGCGTCGCCTTCCTCTATCTCCACTAGCAGTCTTTCCTCAAGGGCTTTTTGTACCTCATCCATTTGAACGGTCGTAAGAAGTCCTACGTGAAAACCTTTCGGCATGATTGCTATTGTTGCATTCTGTAAGCCTCCGCTATAGGATATCTGACACGCTGCCTTTTACTGGGTTGAGAATGCTTTAAATGTTTTGGTGACTGATACAGGTTCTTTTTCTTCTTCGGCGGCTTGTCCTCTGGAGTATCATGTTTGAGTCTGTTTCTTGTTCTATTGGCTTCTGGAGCGATTGGTGTGAATGTCTTTTCCTAGACCTCATTTTTGGATATGCTGCTTTTAACAAGATGCCTCATTTGCTTTCTGGCTGCACCGTTCATACTCTTCGATTTTGAAGCCCCCTTCGGTAGGTCCTCCGTAATCATATCGATTGCCTTCACGCTTTGGGAGAGCTCCTCTTCAAGTTGGTTTGCGGATCTACCGTCAAACGTAGAAGGGGAGGTTAAGAGAGCCTCTGCTACATTTTTCTCTACCAGTTTGCCAATTACCAAATAGAGTTTGGCCAGGGATT
This sequence comes from Nemotelus pantherinus, assembly GCA_963978885.1. Lineage (NCBI taxonomy): Eukaryota > Metazoa > Arthropoda > Insecta > Diptera > Stratiomyidae > Nemotelus > Nemotelus pantherinus. Next base: position 19,238,112 of record OZ022264.1, on the reverse strand, counting down.
TATTTTAGTGTGCACGACAAATCGTAATCTAAATACAGCACAATGTATTTTCTTTAAATAAAATATTTTAATTATAAAGGATAATTTAAGACGTAAATAACCTTATTACCAAAGCAAATAATATTTATTTTTAGGGTCCCCGGAAAATAAGACGCATTTCTTACTGGCATAACTAGAACAATCACTCAAGTTTTTCTTTCATGCACTGAATGAATAAAGTCTACATTAATGACTCTATTCGTGAACAGAGTAGTGGCCTACCCGCATCCGTTAAACACACGCAATTCCTTATTGTGACGAAGCTCAAACAATATCAACAGTGAATAAAATTGATGAAGGAAATGGAACGATGACAAAACCTTTAATTCTTAATATTATGATTATTACAACATCGTAACTTTCAAATACAAGAGGTTGAGATTCGATATGGCATTTTCGTGGTAGGTATATGTAATAGGGAAATTTTTTAAAAGAAATCTATTATCCTCTATTACAACATGTCTTATGACATTTTAACACGCGAAATTAATTCATTAGGAATATCGGCACAAATGCGACGTAGATGGGAGGATAAAGATCTAGTGGAAGTCTCGAACAACCACCACAGTCTCAATGGTGGTTTACTTCATGTGCAGGCAGTAATAAAAATGTGAATATAAATTAGTATTTAGTAGTACTCTTTTTCGGGTGTATAGTAAGTTAAGATGTGGTTTGCAGTGGTGCTGAAACTAGTAGACATGAACGTTTCGATGGTTCCTGGTGTTTTCCTACACAGGTTTTTTTACCTTAAGATAATATACTCAATGGGTTCATACAGTTAACCGAGTTAGATAGTCCTACCCATTCCGCCTTCTCTATTTGATTACTGCTTCTAGAAACTCACAAACTCATCCTTGAAGAGCTCATATTATCAGGAGGCTAGGTCAACAAAGCGACATATGGCCGTAATTAGCTCGCGTATCACAGTTCACCATCAGTCCTTTCGTGGCCGTATGTTTCAAAACATTTCATGTAACCATGGCAACTCAATTCGAATACAAAACAATATTCCGCGTGACGTCCTGCTATCGCGTCTACGCTACTTGAAGTCAGTTAAAATCAGACTTACTAGCATTTCAGTCCTTCGCGAAGCACGATCCCAAAGTTGACCTGTATAATTTCGCAAGTCTCTTACCAGCCAAAAAAAATTCTCTTAGGACGTTAGAGATTCGAGGAATCCCATCCTTCTTGTGCCTGTTACGTGCAGTGAGTGTGTTACAGAAAATGATAAAAGTGATTGATAAAATCGTGCTGGTCTTCCTGGTGATCGTGATTAATTGCGATTACTTCTCAAAGTCCGAGGATATGCATGTGTTTCCGTACAAAAGCAGAAACAGTGCAAAAGAAACGAACGTTATGACATAGACATGTTTCAGTGTGTTGAATGCGATAGCAAGAATAGTTGGCTCGTACCATCGTTAGATCGTAAGTTCAGATATGCTATAGACACTATATGCACTTTATTCCATGGCCACTTGTCTGTCCTTGAAAGAATACTTCATTGGGCTAATGCAGGGCGTTATGAATTGATTATCTATCATCAGCACTGTACTGGATTGATTATCTAAGTGCAATGAATATTTGAAATCTTTGCTTTATTGGATTGGAAAAATTTGCGTTGTGTTATAAAATCGCGACGCATTTATTTATATCGTATAATGTCAAAAAATAAATAAAATTAAAACAATGACATAATTTTTAGGGGCGAAATTGGGTGAACTTTAATATAAAATTTATCGTTGCAAATATCGAAATTACTCAAATACAAAGTTTTTTGCGAATATAAGCAGACATCGACAAGAATGAGTTCCTGTACCGTAAATTGAATATTGTTCGTGCATAAAAGAGAGATCGGTTCCTGGCACGTACATAAATGGCTTTAGTGTTTAAAGAGAAATAGTATCAGCCAAGAAAAATTTCTTTGTAATACTCTTGCTAAACTGGTGAAATTTATAGATGTTTTCGTAGTGCTACGTAAAACAAAATTAAACGCTAATGTTTGAGAATCAATAAAGTTTTAGATCAACAAAAAAATGAAGCTTTGAGATTGAAAACTTTAGTAAACCTTATAAACAATGTCAAACCATTTGTGTTAATAAATCGCTCAAAGCATTCGATCGGAAAATAGATGGCAGCGATGATTAAAAACCGTATCTTTAAAGATTATTATGGGACGCAGGAGGCCAGCCTAGTAACAAACTCTAGATGAGACTTTGTAAACTAAAAAATAAATTCAAATGGAGGTGATAATACGTAAAATCACCCCACTAGAAGCAAATTTGAAGCCAATTTGAATTGAAGAAGCGTTGGTAAATATAAGGGATTTTACTACTGGCTTGATACTCCAGACCCTCGATTAGAAAATTTATCCGTAGGGTTGACTTGTTACATAGCTTGTGGCTGTTTAGGAAAATTGCTTGTTAGTCTTAATATTTTTCGTATCTGCACGAACTATCACTGGATTTTTGTTCAAAATGCACAAGAATTGAAAAAAACTTGCTGCTGACGAAGCCAATTAATTAAAGTTGAAATGTTATCTGTTCTGCTTGCTTTTCTGTTTCTATCAAAATTAGAACACAAACATAGTTCTTGCTGCGACGATTGGAAATGAAAACGATTCTCTTTTTTCATTGTTTTTCTGTTCCTTATTTTTGAATTTGTTTTTTTTTTTGTTTGTGTCCTTATTGCTATCAAATAAATTTTATATTCGATACTCATATCGAGTGCCTCTTTTTTTTGGAGTATCTGCTTGACTATTTGAAATTTATGCTGATAAATTTGAACCAACGAAGGAAGTCATGGAGTAAAGAAGAATACGATTTAATTGCTCATGAATCCTATTCTAAATCTCACGAGGCCTATGACAGATACATTAAAACTACTGGGGAGAATATAATTCGCGATCCCAATTTTTTTTTTGATTTTGTTAATATGAAGCGGAAAACAAGCGGCTACTCCTCTTCAATGTCCAGTGAAAATTCGATATTGTCTGCTTCTCCTTAGGAGATCTGCAACTTTTATGCCGACCATTTTCAAGAAGTTTTTGGTCGAGTTAGCATCCCAACATTGTATCGATTACCGGGTGCGACTCAAACAATTTTTGCTGAGGATATGACCATATCGAGGATTGAAATATTTACTGCCATTAAGGAGATTGACAGTAACAAAGGCCCTGGACCTGGCCTCCTCTCTCCTCCCTCCTACTTTTCTGATCAAGTGTCTCAATTCTCTCTCTTCTGGGCTATTTCGTTCGTTTTGGAAATCTTATATTATACAAATTTATAAAAGTGGTGATAGACGTTTTATTCAAAATTATAGAGGCATTGCCATTCTATCTGCTATTCCCAATCTATTTGAAAAAATCATCTACTGCAAAATTTCTCCTCTGGTCGACGCTCGACTGAACGAGCAGCAGCATGGATTTAGAAAATGTCGTTCTACAACTAATCTTATGGTCCTTGTTTCTGATGTTTTGGGCAAAATGGAGAAAAGTGATCAAATTGACGCAGTCTATACAGACTTTAGCAAAGCATTCGACCGAGTTTATCACTCCATCTTGATCCCTAAGCTAAAACAATTCGGAATTGCAGGATCTACCTCCACGACCGCTTGCAATAATAACACATTAAGCATAGTACTGAGTTCGATTTCACGTGAATTTTTCATACAAAATTTCACGTGAAATCTGTTTCGGCGAAAATTTAGCTTGAAAATAAGCAAGTTTGGTACTGTGTTCTTAGCATGAAAAGTTGCTTTGAAGTTGCTTTCGCTTTGAAAACATAGATGGCACTGAAACATGTTGTCAATCATTTCACGCCAATTTAGTTTGTGCAGTTCATTCTTTCGAGCGAAAAAGTGACATTTAGTGTTTCAATTTGAAAATTGAGCAGTGCAAATGACTTTCCAATAAGAAAATCGATCGAAAAGTGAAATTCTTGACATTTTATCCGTCAAGAATGAGCAGTGTCTCTGCTTTTCTCCGTTGTCAAAATTTTCGCTCGAAAGAATGACCAGATAATGGAAACATGTCAAAATTTCACGTGAACTCGAACTCAGTACCAGCCTTTAAGTACGAAACATTAAGTACGAAGTACATATTGGCCGAGCCCAGTCGAAAGCTGGCGAGCCCGAGTGTGTGGACGGTCCAGACAAGCGACTTTGACAGGGCTCGCCGGCGCTCGTGCGACTTCCGGTCGGAATGGGTTTTGGGCACGTGTCAAGGCGATTCGTGACGAGCCGTCAAATGCCGTCCACTTGTTGGCAGCCTCGTCTGACTTCGGCTCGCCTGGCCTCGGCTAATTTGTATTTGCTACATTAGATCTCTTTGTCATCCTGGATGAAAAGCTCCGCTTCAATCTACATTACGATAGAGTGCTTTCCCGAGCAAGTAAACAACTTGGTTTCATTAAGCGACGAGCCGAAGAGTTTAAGAATCTCTGGGCTACTAAATTCTTATATATTTCACTCGTGCGTCCTCTTCTTGAATGTGCGTGCACTATCTGGAACCCGGCTTTCAAAATTCACAGCCAAAGAAGCAGTTTTTACTGTTCGTTCTGAGAGATCTTTTCAACCCCTATGATTTCAGTAATCTACCACCATACGAATATCGTCTTAAATGTATTAACTTCTTACCACTTGCGTCGAGAAGATTAATGTTATCTGCCTGCTTCAGCTTTGATGTCATCAGAGACGTTGTTAATGTAGTCTACTTGAAAGAAAAGTTTGTGCTCAATCAGCCCTTGAGAGTCACTAGATCCCAACGATTGCTTATTGAATACCAACCCAACACAACATACGGAGCAAACGGGCCAATAAATAGGTGCTGCAGGGTCTTCAATAGCATGAGCGAGAACTTTTACCCCTACGATATCTAAAGCAACTTTTAAAAATAACATTATCAAGGCTCTCTCTTCATAGTTTCCCCCATCTCCCACCATACTAACATATATGTCTTGTATATTAAATTTAAATTTGGTATTTAACTGCTATTCATTTAGTTATTTGTCATTTATTTATTACTTTATTTGTTATTTATTTGTAACTAATTTATTTATGCGTTATTTATTAGTCTTGTATTCATATATAGTTTTATTTTTTATTTTGTTTCGTAATTTTATCCATGTACTATTTTATTTTATTCTTCTGTACATGTACACGTTGCTTGGTGAATAAATAAATAAATATTGTACTACTTAAGAAGTACTTAAGAACTTGACAAGCTCTAAAATTAAAAAAACACCTGCATAATATTAGATAACTTACATTCTATAAAACTTTTGTCATGAAATTGGTCGTGACGTCGCTGCATGTAAAACTAACTATTTCAACAGCAAACTCACCGCAAATTTAGGAAATGCTAAAAAGGAATGGGCAATTGTAAATGAGATTCTAGGCAAAAATAAAAAAGGCGATCTTTCTAGCATATATATCAATGATACCATTATATCTAATTCTCTGGATGTTGCAAATCTATTTAACGATCGCTTCTCGTCTGTTGCGAATAGTTTCATTTTTGATTACTCTGTTTACAGTTTGCCATATCGTGATGTTGCTTATAGCCGTAAACATTCCTCGGCGAATAGCCTTTTTTCGAAGATTTTTCATATTCGGAAATTTACAAAATTATAATATCCCTACAGTCTACCACTTCATCATATGACGGCATCTCCAGCAAAATTATTGAATGGAGATAGAGCTATAGGAAATGTCTGCGAGATCTATTCTGTTCTATTGAACAGCAAAAGGAAGAACCGCGAGGGAGGCCATTCACAGACATGTCAGTGAGAATGAAATTAGGGACTCAGACGTTTCGTCGTCGGAGTCATGCTCATTCATTTAGCTGGTTTCTGAAGAGAGGTTGCCTGCCTCTCTTCAAAGGCCTCTCCCAATACTAATGCGGATGAGGAGTCTTCACGGCCATTCCTAGGGTACCCTGCTCCTAGGGCACTTTTTTTTTAATTTGCCTCTTGATGGTCCGCCATCACTCACCCTGCTTGGCAAGCTCTCGACTGGACTTCGGTTCAATTGAGGCGCCTCCAAGCATCCCCATTACTTCTAAATCGCTACACGATCCGAAATTATAATTGACACATATTAATTCTGTCAATGGGCTGAGCAGTGGGCTACGAAACTAGATTCTCCCTACCTTTGGATTTGTGGGCTACGAAACTAGATTCTCCCTGCCTTTGGATTTTTCCTAGGGGCTATCTCTCCACCTGTTACAGAATCCCTAAAAAAGTTAGACCTCACAGAAGACCATACTGAGGTTTTTTCTGTATGAGCCATCTCTTCTGTTGGTATAGTGTGACGTTCAGCCTCCAGAGTGATGATCAGCCATCAGCAAGACAAAAAAAGAAATTTGCCCTAGAAACGGCTGTGAAAGTCTCTCATCCGTATTAGCAGAGCACCTTCTAGTCCACATCTGATGTGGACGCGGTTTGAGTGGCTAGCTAACTCGACGTGGTTGGTGGACTTACGGCAAAAAAAAACGTGAGCCACTATGTGCGAAAGATCTCTTTTCCGTAAAGGACCCAAAGGGTCTCAGGCATTAGCTAGTAACCTATACTCAGCTGAAATGTAAGAAATCACGTTGCTAAGACTGGGAGCTGAAAACCACCGTAAACTTAAATGCGGGAAAAGGCCTGCATTTCTGAAGCAGACCTGATTGGGGGCGGGAAGCGTCCGGCTCCAGTTGTTATGGGGCCTACATCGACCCGTGGCTCGGGCTTCGAACAAAAAAACTTCTTAGCTGGATGTCTCTCTTTTGATCACTAGGCGTATCAGGACTCGACGTAAACAAAATAATGGACTGAGAACGGTTTGGTCGTGTCACGTACCTAATGAAAAACACTAAACCTATCAGGATTTATTTACAAAAAATAGAGACAAGAAAATGCACTGTACGATAACAAATTTGTTTTCTTCTCTACAGGACTATCATGTGTGTGCCAACCAAATGCTTCTGAAGATGTCATCTATGATTCCACGAAAGCACAATCTATTTGTAAAGTTCTCAGCTGTAAAACATGCTCCACTCCCAAACAGCCAAATTGCAAAATTAAATATATCGATTCGAAAAAAGTCAACGAAACAAATCAAAAGTCGATTCAAATTTTCTACGACGATTCGAAAAATTGTTCCTGTGATATCAAATCGAATATTCCTTATCACGATTTCTGTATTTCAACTCTGCTGTTGAAAAACTTTCATCATCTCACCACCTTCCATCCGGAACGAGCAATTTACTCCGATTTGAAGTTCATTGCATTCTTCTGTAAAGTCCTTCGCAATTCGACTGCATGCAATCATTTGGCTAATTTATGCATTTCGTCGTCGTACAGTCTGGCGAAGAATTCACCTTGCAGCTTGTTTTATGTATCACAAGCGTCCGATGCAGCTGTTTATACGGAAGACGATATGGAGAACAGAAGGCCTTTCGTGTTCTACAGGAAAGCGAGGAGTACGCAGAAGGAGTTAGAGAAGACTATTGATTTTACGTTCGACTTAAACAAGAAAGAGGTACGTATTGCAGGCAGCCGGAAGTGCGTGCTAGTGATAAATTAATAATCATGAATGAATTTTACAGCAAAGGATGTTGCAGTTGGTTGCACTAACGTATTCACTAGACGGACGACTTGTTCGTATTGGGGAATTTATTCCGCATTATGTGAATTTGTGCAGCCGAACTGTAGTTTCGAATTACAATGGTTTTAAGTTTGCGTACAATTTCGAAAGTAGTTGCAAATTTACGTTGAATCAACTGTTGGATATGAGCATGAGTGCGAATCATTTTTATAGTGTTTATTTGAACTACACCATTGACAGTGTACAGTATTTGCAGCAAGTTCCAGTTTTAATTAGGAATGCATTTAAATTCAACGAGGTAATTTTAATGTTTCACACAAATTTTTCATTTTTAGATCATTTTTGAACACAGAACACCCACGATACAAATTTAAACACTTAATTTTTGGCCTCATATTATGTATGTGTAAAACATTCTCGATTACGTTATTATGCTCTGTTTTGTCTCTTCATTGAAGTCTGTACACATTTCTAAACGCATAGTAGTGATCTTTGATTTTAAATTAAAATTTGGTCAGCAGGTATGGCCCACCACAATTACGAGCCCTCGAATATCCAGCTTTATCACTTGTCTGATTTATCAAAAATTATTAACCTTTTGTTAACATTTCAACTCTTTAAGTCTGTTTTTTTTCTTCGTTTTTAGTGCCCTAGAGTAATGTTGTCAATTTCGGTGTCCTCATTAAAACTGTTTAGTTAATACGGCTGGATATGTGCAGCGCATTTGCGGTAAAGAATGAGCTGACCAAGGGTATCGCGAGGAGTAAATGTGCCAGATGGCAGGCTCTTTGCGAGAAAAACTTAGACCCGTGGGAAGATGGCTACAAATTGGTCTCCCGTAGACTCGGCCGCATACGGCCTGGCACTCTCATAGATGCGATATCAATGAAGCGTATCGCTGGGTCACTGTTCCCAGCGCATCCCAAAGGTCAGATGACCCAAGTGGATGTTCTTTACATAAACCAATTGGATGTTCTTTTCCTCTTTTGTTCTTTTTCATTGGATCTGAAGAGTGCAGTGTCTAGGATGAAGAACCGAAAGGCTCCGGGGACTGATCGATTACTGATCGAAACACTTAAATTCGTGGCGGAGAGTCAACTGAGTCTATTATTGGATGTATGTAATTCATGTTTAGCCATGGGGGCCTTCCTGTCGTAGTGGAAAGTAGCTCGACTGGTACTTGTCGACAAGAGTAAAGGTAACCGTCATCTGTGTATGCTGAACACTGCAGGAAAGCTTTTCGAAGAGTTTCTCAAGCCGTGGCTGCTGTTAGTAGTCAGATGGACTGGCGATCTTTTAACAGGCATCACGGCTTCCGAAAAGGACATTGAAAAATCAATATCTCAGAGCAATGCAGGGGTTGATCTCAAGACCTGACCTCTGGAGCATCATGCACGATTATCTGCTGCACCAGAAAATACCTGGGGAAAGTATTTCTGGTAGGTTACGCTGATAACGTCGCACAGTAATCACTGCCATTTCTGCCGATTCAATCCAGCTTAGAATAAATCAAGTCATGAGCAAGGTGGGGCTGTGGATAAGTGAGCAAAGCCTTCAGCTGGTGGTCTGATAGGTAAAGATTGTCATGCTGACGAAGCGGAGGATTGACTGTCATACCCATGATAGTTGGCTCAGTCGAGGTCCAAATCAGCAATTTGGTCAGGTATCTGAGAGTGACCCTGGACACCAAGTTGTTATATATCCGCAGGGCATGTTATAGGGCTCTAGTAGTCGTCACTTCACTAAGTAGGCTAATAGACCACGTCAGTGAACCCAGTAAGATGAGATGGAGGCTGCTGATGGCAAAAAATAGTTCTATGTTGCTATATGGGGAGATGTATTCTGAACTAAAAAGTTCCGGAAGCGCATTGCTAGCAAAGCCAGAAGAGGCCGTGGTGCTGGTATCGGGAGCTATCCCAATGGATCTACTAACGTGATAACGCAAGCAAGGGCATTTCTCTCGCTCAGAGCTGGTAAAAACTGAGGCTCTGACGTGTGCACGGACACACACCTTCCAACTTTGGCAACAACGTTGGAGTGAAAGTATTAAAGGACGTTGGACGGCTAAGCTTATTGCTCTTATTGAGCCTTGGGCTAGCCATAGCCACGGAAAGGTGAACTACCTTTGTCAACTCTTGATGGGTACGGTTACTTCAGGACATACCTGACCATATTGGGAAGGTTAGTACTGTGTGACTGAGCTCGACGATGCTCAGCACACATTCTTTGTGTGCCGTCTCTTCACAAGGTTGAGGCGCACCCTTGTATGGCCATGCTTGTATTCACGTTCGGCTTGGTCAAGTCTGAACCGATCGTGGATGCAATTCTGTGAAACAAAGAGAACTGATGCACCGTCACAACATAAGCTGTAAAAATATTGCGCATAAAGCGGGAGGAGGCTTACCATCGACCCATGTACTGCGATAATTTTTGAAATTCATGTGCACCGATCCGTGAGTCAGCACGATTGGTTTGAAGCGTTGCTTTGCCGGGTCCCGACTCAGAACTTCATGGGCTTGTAGATGGTATTTTTTTAGTGAATCAAACCTCATATACTCCGTAGTCTGATAAATCATGGTCTGGTAGGGGATCTGGTAAGCAGATTTTTTTCGACCATCTACACAGGGGAAAAAAGTCTAGATAATGTATTGAATGCTTTAAGTATTCACAATTTTTTCAGCTTCTTAAAGGTTTTTTCTATTGGTTTGGACTTACTGTCTGTTAAAAACTGTTAAAAATTTGGTATATAAGTATGATTCCACCTTATTTTTGGGTACGTTAATGTTTTTTTTTACTTTCACACTGAGCTAAAAATTTGTCCAAAGTATGCTAAAGTTAAAGCTAAAATATTCTGTCGATGTTTCAGAAAAATTACGGATTCCCTTCCGCTGGGCATTCTTTCTTGACAATGATTCCCTTCCGAATTGTTTAGCATAATTTCGACACATTTGTAAGAAGTGTAGATGTGAAGCTGACTGCATCGACCAGAACAAATAGTAATGTGACGGTGCAATGTCTGATAAATACGGTGGGTGGGTTAAAATCTCCTATTCCTGCAATTCTGAGCAATTTCAATTGTCAACAACAAACTGAGATTTGGCTCTGTATTGACGGAAATTCAATTTTTTTGTGCCTATTCCTAGATTGTAGTCATTTATACTACGTAACTTGATTCAAGTGCTTTGATTGTCACTGGTAGACATCATCAGTATAAAAGCTTCAGATGGTTTCAGCAACTCATAATAGGTCAACCTTTTCTGAATACACCAAATTTCACAACATACAATTTCCAACATATCTTTCTTTCATGGGACTCCTAATTGGCTCCTTCAAAACTATTCTCATCTTGATGATACAGTGATTTTGGTGGTTTGCCCTGTTTTTCGTCGTGCTTGCTAAAATTGTCGTTTTGAAAACGTCGAATTCATTCTTTGTAAGTTGTATTCGATGAGAAATACCGTAAATTTCTGCGAAGAAATGATATGTTCAAAGATATAGTAGAATAACGTAATACACCGTCCTGCATATACTCGTAAATAAAGTTCTCAACTGAGCAAAAGAAATACTGGTTTACACTTAGAACAAATGTCGTACACTAATAATTAAAGTTTAGTGTCATAGTTGTTAAATATCAGTGCAGGCAGATGTAGCAAGTAGCAAGATTAACTACATCTATCATATTTTTACACCTAATGGAATGTATACCTATAAAGCAAAAAGTAAAGAGTAAGAAAAAGAAAAATTGAAATTTTTTTATTATAAATTATTTGTACAATCTCAACCTAACTTACAGTTTAATTAACAAGAAAAACACTTAAAATCTAGCGGCTATACTATTTTGGCCTGCTGGCTCTTATCGTTTTTACTGATTTTCGAAGAAATTACTAATTTTCGAAGAAAATTAGTATTAAACTCGTTTCGCCGAAAATTCATATTTCTTTATATATATATATATATATATATATATATATATATATATATATATATATATATATATATATATATATATATATATACATATATATATATATATATATATATATATATATATATATATATATATATATATATATATATATACATATATATATATATATATATATATATATATATATATATATATATATATATATATATATATATATATATATATATATATATATATATATATATATATATATGTATATATATATATGTATGTATATATATATATATATATATATATATATATATATATATATATATCAGCAAAATGGTTAAGGGAGATAATCTCTGGAGTGGCCGATCCGATTAAGCTGAAATTTTCGGAGAACGTAGATGTATATAGTAGGTAGGTCCATGACTTTCTCAAATTCAGATATCTTAAACCTTTTGGCGGCGGCGAGCGTTTTAGTGAATTTTGAGGCACTCCTATATTTCCAAGCAGCGTTAGTTTTTGTTAAAAAAAAGTATTGGGAATGAAAACTAATTATGTTTTAAGCTTGTTTATTATAAAAAATTGAAAATTTTGAGCCATGTGTGGGTGCTAAGTGCCTAAAAGTAGGCAAGGATTTTTTTTTTCAAATTTTGATTTGTCATTACTTCTGATAAAAACATTGGGTCATCGTGAAATTCGCAGAGCGTATTGACGTTGGCTAAGATTTAACACACATGGATTTTCAAGATAGTTCAGGTAGCCCTGTAGCTACGGCAGGCTCCTGAAAAAAAATCCTTCAAATCATTGACCCTCCTCAAAAATTTTTGATTTTTAACAAAAAATTCAAATCATTGATAAATTTTAACCTTTGTCCATCATGTCAAATTGAAATTTTTAGAATTCCGATTTGCACAAGAACGGCAACCCATCACCAAATTACCTCTATTTTCAGCACTCGAAAGTTCTGTTCACGAGAACTGACGACCGGATTATCCGATCATAATGAAATTTACAGGACATGTTGGTATTAGTTAGGACCAGGTGTGATAGAAGTGATTTTTAAATGTGGGCAACCCTGTGGCAGTGGTCCCGTCTTGAAAAATCACTGAGAACAAAAAACAGCTTTTTGGCCTATACCTTCCGATCCAACCATCCGATTTTAACAAAATTCACGCAGTACGTGGATCTTACTTTATGTAACATTTGGTGCAAATTTGGTTGAAAAATTAGAATAGGGCTGTCAGCTATGGTGGTTTTTGTCTCACTAAATTTGCAAATTTGCTCAGCAAAATAAAGCTTTTTTCCCTATAACTTCCGTTCCAGTGTAGAAATCAAAACGAAGTTCATGCAGTAATTGAACCTTAATCTGACTAAATGTCGTTGGAATTTCGTACAAAAATCATGAAAGGGCGGCCAGCTATGACCATTTTTGTAATTTTGTGGAATTTCTTTACTGAGCGAATATGTCATTAGATTTGCAAATGGGAATGATCCTGCAATGAAAATTAACAACAAATATTAACGCCTAAAATTCTTTTCATCCGTATAACTTCCAGCGCAGTGATTCAGTCGAAACGAAATTTACTGGTTGGGTTTAACTTAATGTGAAGCAGATTCGGTATATATTTTGCTCTGCTGCTGACACAGGGTAACCAGCATTAGCCATTTTCGTAAATATTGCACCAACAGATGCTTCAAATTACGTACTCATATGCAAAGCATTTGCGATAAAAATAAGAAACCAATTTTTAAATTTTCCGAGTTTTGAACATTTTTCGGATGGCAGCCTCAAACAACGTTTAACCGCTGAAACTTTCGATGAAATCCTCCGATGAGAACGAAATTCAAAGGATAAGTTGATTTAAGTATGAGCTTGTTATGGCAAACTTATTGCTGCTTCGTTGTGAAAGTGTTGCCAGCACTGAACATTTTCATCATTTGTGTTATAGTTGAGTTTTGTTGCTTTGGATAAGGAATAGTTGATATGATTCTGCAAAAAAGTGCATTACGTCTTTCCACATTTTTTTGTGACTCAAAGACAATTTCTTCGAAAATTAGTTTTCTAGCGGTTCTGATGCGCTAGACTTTTTGTTTTTTTTTTGGCACAAATTTTGTTTCTTACACACTAATGATATTACCCAGCCTGTACAACAGCTGGGATTACACTGGTTATAGTTTCCTTAAACATTACCTTACTCTTAAATTACGATCTAACCTATGTCTAATTATAGTTACTAAAGTAATGAGTATCAAATATTTATTTTCATTTTTTAAGGGTGATAATCCATCGGATTGGCAGCTGGTCAAACGTTTTCAAATCTATGACTTTCACGAAATCTCTCCAACTTCAACTTATATGCCACTAACCTACGATCATGATTCTTCCAAATTAACACAATTCAAAATGATACGATACATCGATAGCTTCCAAATGACTGTTAAAATTCGCGATGGCAATCGTATATCTACGCCACTACTAATCTTACATTATAAAACAATTTACATCGATCGAAATAGCTCCTTGTCTCTAGAATATAAACATAAATTTTCCATTAATTTCAAAAGAGGACACGATCTGGATTTTTATTTCGAAATAATTTTACCGTTATTAGTAGCAATCGGTTTTGCGTTCGCCATTTTACGGACTTTCAACTATAAAACAAGACGAAATCGGGAATATTATGATTTGTCGGCACTGTGTCAGTTTGTTTTGTATTTGTTTTCGAATTGTGCCAATGCGATGTTTTTGATAGTGGCGTTGTTGTGTTTTTACGTACTTTTCATGTACACTGGTCAAGGAACGGTTACCGTTTTGGTACCGATACCCCAACAGGATTTGATGGATGTTTTGATTGGGATCGGAGTTAGTTTGAAGGTTGCTCTTTCGGTTTCAGGTGTTTCGTTTTAGCTAAAAAAAATTGATTTCTTTTAAAGGGCATATACTTGATCTTCCATTTTTGGAGAATAGTTCACGGTGACATATTTTTCATAGACTGGGAAAGACCAAGAGGGTATGATTCATTGTCAACACATCGGAGTAATTTGGACACGCCTTCAGTTTGCTCAAGCGTAAGTAAAGTAGCCATTAAACCCTCTGAAAAATGTTTCTGTACCAAAAAATAGCCTGCTGGTAAAAATGCGTTCATTGAACAGTATACCGTTTAACGGAGTTTTGTTAGACACTTTAACAAGCGTCAGTTGATTTTAGTAAAAGGCTGGACATGTTTTGCGTGATATATATTTAGACTAAATGGTTAATTGATCTGAATTTTTTTTTTTTGTACTTTCAGGTTCGTAGCATGAACAGTGACGCAGTATCAGCCTGGAGAAACTTTTTTGTTGCAAATGAATGGATTAAAATATCGAACAAACGAAAATCATCGATTTTCATTCAAAATATCATATTTCTACTCGCTCTTGATGTAATTTATTCAAAAGACTATTCGACTATTTGTACTCCTTTAACGAAATCATTATTTCTACAGCTTACGATCTCCAACATCAGCAGCCTGAACGAGACAAACGATAGAACACTTCGGCTGGCGTTAATCATTTTAATACATCTAATAACTTACGGACTTCAAATATGCATAAATTACATATTCATCGAAAGAATATTTATAAATCCTCTGCAACAGTTCATTGATGTCTGTTCAACTGCTAATATATCAGTATTTCT
Organism: Nemotelus pantherinus; assembly: GCA_963978885.1. Classification (NCBI taxonomy): domain Eukaryota; kingdom Metazoa; phylum Arthropoda; class Insecta; order Diptera; family Stratiomyidae; genus Nemotelus; species Nemotelus pantherinus. The sequence goes on along the minus strand of OZ022264.1, from coordinate 19,222,894 downwards.
ACTACTTCATGATTCGTATGGGTTTTATATACATGGCAGATCACCACATGGTTTCTCGGATGTTGATATGTCATCGATAATAATTCAGCTGCAAAGGGAATCACAAAATATGTGCGGAAAAAGAGGACTTCTGACAGGATCTGACGATCAAAATTATATAATGCTGGTTCCGACTGATTTGAGGTACGAAACTGTCTTTTTTGCTCAATGAAATAACTGGTTTAAGATGTTCTGCTCATTTTCAGAATGTACTATACGAAATTATTGACCCCATATCAGCGAGCTGCAAGCCTTTCACAGTCACACTTCGAAAAAGAGTTTTCACAGAGCAAAAATCCAGATTATTCTCTGGAGAGAACGACTGCAGCCTACAATAATATTAATAAGTTTTTCTGTGCCTTCATTGATCATGTAAGAAGTTGCAATGGCATACAGTAATTTTCTTCAACGTTCATATCATGTCCCTCGCTTAATATCCCATAGTGTTTGATCAGCTAATGCATTTATATTTTGTAATATACTTTCAGAGTATTAAAGATCTAGATTATATAATAAAGGAGCGATCATGTATTGAAGTTCTCTTGAACTGTGAATTCGATAGCTATCTTTCAGAAAGTTAGTTCTTGCAATAATACTTACCGAACCTTCTCATTCACTTCGTTTACTTCTAGCAAAAGGAACATTTTATGTAGACAACTATCAATCTTTTGGAAAGATGCTTCTGTACGGAAATGATTCACAACTGTTTATATGGAATTTAATGTTATTTTGCTTAATATTTGTGATATCAGAGAGCCCTGTTTTATCAGCATTTGTGACAAGTGTTATTGATCAGGTAATGAGATGTAAATTATGCATTATGAACTTCAAATACAGTTTACAATTCGGTTTTCTAGGGCTTTCAGACAATTTTTAGGAGACTAATTAAATCGAATGTGGCAAAAAAGACATTAATTGATAAAAGATTTCTGATCTAATTTAAAATAAAGATGTTTAAATCCAAGATGAGTTTTAATTTCAAGATTGTAGAGAGTATTTTTAAGAGCAGTAATACTATAGCAATAGTAATAGTAGCAATAGTAGTTTGAATTAAAAAAAACTTCTTTTTAATATGGAATATTCTTTCTGACATTATGTTTTAATGAAGATTTTAAGCATATGACAAAGCTAATCCTGTCGATAAGATTTCATCAGTTTGACGAAGCTATCCTGCCGAAAAGATCTCGTTCTGCTATTTCGACCAGTTGGAGCTTTCTCTCACTTATAATGCGCTAAATATTACTTTATTCGGCCTTAATAGTTTACAGTTTATCATCATTAATCAAAGACTTTACAAGACTTGCTCGGGCCCAAAAGATGTAATAACGTTTAATAACAGGATTTCGGTTGTCAATTCACTGGTCGTTTTCTCTATGTGTTATTATTGAAACAAGTCCTGAATAAATCAAAACCTTCATTGCGCCATCCTGCTGGAAACATAATCATGGTCCATTTACTTTTACACAAAAAGCAATCATGATCCATTTACTATTACGCGAATTCCGACCGAATTTTTAGCGAAGTACGAATCGATACTGCTACCATCGTGAAAATCACGTTTGTGCATGTAATTAAGTCCCATGAGTCTCTTGTAATTTTTTTCACATCAAAAGCTTACTCATAAGCCTATTGATTCAAAAGTGAGATTTGTCAATAAACACATTTGCTCAATAAAAATAAGAACTGGCTTCTAAAGCCTGAATTACATTGTCATACAGTCTAAAGCCTGAATTACATTGGCATACAGTGCAGTGCAGCGCAGCGCAGTTTCGAAGCAGTGCACGCATTGCAAAGCACATTGAAAGCAGTGCAGTGTTCTGATAATTAATGTCAAATCAATTTGTGGAGGTTTGATATTTAGGTTTACTGCATCTGTTTGTCGTCCATTTACAATTTAATGCCTGGAACGGAATTTCCGCTGCACTGCACTGCAGTTAATGTGAATTGCCACATGCAATTACATGAGTTGTAAATTTCAGTGCACTGCACTGCACTGCATGCTAATGTAATTCAGGCTTAACTGTTCAAGAGCGTAACCCAAAAGCTCTTTACTGAAGCCATAAGTTGTAAGCACATAGCAGCGGCATTGCCGCAGCGGCGCCGCAGGGGGAGGCGTGCTTGCCGCAGTTGAATTTGGTGAACCACAATGCAGCGACAATGTCGCTGTCAATGCAACCAAAGCACCAGCCAAATTAATTTTTTTTTCTTTTGTATAGCTAAATTCTGTTGTATGAAGATAAGGTTGGCTTATCACAATACATATCAGCCATCGCCTGTCTATTCTACTAGACCATTCAACCTAATTCAAGTTGACTTAATTAACGGTACGGTAACGGTACGATAACAGTACGGTAACGGTGCAGTAGCGGTACGGTAGCGTTACGGTAGCGGTACGATAACGGGACGGTAACGGTACGACAGCGGTACAGTAACGGTACGGTAGCGGAACGGTAACGATAGCTACCGCATACCGTACCGCATACCGTACTGTATACCGTACCGCATACCGTACCGCATACCATACCGCGTACCGTACCGCATACCGTACCGCATACCGTACCGCATAACGTACCGCATACCGTACCGCATACCGTACCGCATACCGTACCGCATACCGTACCGCGTACCGTACCACATTCCATACCACACACCGTACCGCATACCGTACCGCATACCGTACCGCATACCGTACCGCGTACCGTACCGCATACCGTACCGCATACCGTACCGCGTACCGTACCGCGTACCGTACCGCGTACCGTACCGCGTACCGTACCGCGTACCGTACCGCGTACCGTACCGCATACCGTACCGCATACCGTACCGCATACCGTACCGCATACCGTACCGCATACCGTACCGCGTACCGTACCGCGTACCGTACCGCGTACCGTACCGCGTACCGTACCGCATACCGTACCGCATACCGTACCGCATACCGTACCGCATACCGTACCGCGTACCTAGTGAATCCAATCCCGGGATCCGACTCCCGGAATCCCGGGATCCCGAACAGTTTTTAGCCACTAAAATCCCGGATCTCAATTAGGATTGATGGTTTATAGTCCCAGGATTATAAATCATCAATCCCAGGATTATAAAACATCAATCCCGGGATTTTAGGGACAAAAAACTGTTCGGGATCCCGGGATCCCAGGATTCTAATCCCGGGATTGGATTTCCTACGCGTACCGTACCGCGTACCGTACCGCGTACCGTACCGCGTACCGTACCGCATACCGTACCGCGTACCGTACCGCCTACCGAACCGCATACCGTACCGCATACCGTACCGCATACCGTACCGCATACCGTACCGCATACCGTACCGCATACCGTACCGCATACCGTACCGCGTACCGTACCGCGTACCGTACCGCATACCGTACCACATAGGGTACCGCGTACCGTATCGCATACCGTACCGCATACCGTACCGCATACCGTACCGCATACCGTACCGCATACCGTACCGCATACCGTACCGCATACCGTACCGCGTACCGTACCGCATACCGTATCGCGTACCGTACCGCATACCGTACCGCGTACCGTACCGCATAAGGTACCGCGTACCGTACCGCATACCGTACCGCAAACCGTACCGCATACCGTACCGCATACCGTACCGCATACCGTACCGCATACCGTACCGCATACCGTACCGCACACCGTACCGCATACCGTACCGCATACCGTACCGCATACCGTACCGCATAAGGTACCGCGTACCGTACCGCATACCGTACCGCATACCGTACCGCATACCGTACCGCATACCGTACCGCATACCGTACCGCATACCGTACCGCATACCGTACCGCATACCGTACCGCATACCGTACCGCGTACCGTACCGCATACCGTACCGCGTACCGTACCACGTACCATACCACATACCGTACCGCATACCGTACCGCATACCGTACCGCATACCGTACCGCAAACCGTACCGCACACCGTACCGCAAACCGAACCGCATACCGTACCGCGTACCGTACCGCGTACCGTACCGCATACCGTACCGCGTACCGTACCGCATACCGTACCGCATACCGTACCGCATACCGTACCGCATAAGGTACCACGTACCGTACCACGTACCGTACCGCATACCGTACCGCGTACCGTACCGCATACCGTACCACATACCGTACCGCGTACCGTACCGCATACCGTACCGCAAACCGTACCGCATACCGTACCGCATACCGTACCGCATACCGTACCGCATACCGTACCGCATACCGTACCGCATACCGTACCGCATACCGTACCGCATACCGTACCGCATACCGTACCGCATACCGTACCGTATACCGTACCGCGTACCGTACCGCATAAGGTACCGCGTTCCGTACCGCATACCGTACCGCATACCGTACCGCATACCGTACCGCATACCGTACCGCGTACCGTACCGCGTACCGTACCGCATACCGTACCGTACCGCATACCGTACCGCAAACCGTACCGCATACCATACCGCATACCGTACCGCATACCGTACCGCATACCGTACCGCATACCGTACCGCGTACCGTACCGCATACCGTACCGCGTACCGTACCGCATACCGTACCGCATACCGTACCGCGTACCGTACCGCATACCGTACCGCGTACCGTACCGCATACCGTACCGCATACCGTACCGCGTACCGTACCGCAAACCGTACCGCATACCGTACCGCAAACCGTACCGCATACCGTACCGCATACCGTACCGCGTACCGTACCGCATAAGGTACCGCGTACCGTACCGCATACCGTACCGCATACCGTACCGCGTACCGTACCGCGTACAGTACCGCACACCGTACCGCGTACCGTACCGCAAACCGTACCGCATACCGTACCGCATACCGTACCGCGTACCGTACCGCGTACCGTACCGCATACCGTACCGCATACCGTACCGCATACCGTACCGCATACCGTACCGCATACCGTACCGCGTACCGTACCGCATAAGGTACCGCGTACCGTACCGCATACCGTACCGCATACCGTACCGCGTACCGTACCGCGTACCGTACCGCATACCGTACCGCGTACCGTACCGCAAACCGTACCGCATACCGTACCGCATACCGTACCGCGTACCGTACCGCGTACCGTACCGCATACCGTACCGCATACCGTACCGCATACCGTACCGCATACCGTACCGCGTACCGTACCGCAAACCGTACCGCATACCGTACCGCAAACCGTACCGCATACCGTACCGCATACCGTACCGCGTACCGTACCGCATAAGGTACCGCGTACCGTACCGCATACCGTACCGCATACCGTACCGCGTACCGTACCGCGTACCGTACCGCATACCGTACCGCGTACCGTACCGCAAACCGTACCGCATACCGTACCGCATACCGTACCGCGTACCGTACCGCGTACCGTACCGCATACCGTACCGCGTACCGTACCGCAAACCGTACCGCATACCGTACCGCATACCGTACCGCGTACCGTACCGCGTACCGTACCGCATACCGTACCGCATACCGAACCGCATACCGTACCGCATACCGTACCGCGTACCGCATACCGTACCGCGTACCGTACCGCATACCGTACCGCATACCGTACCGCATACCGTACCGCATACCGTACCGCATACCGTACCGCATACCATACCGCGTACCGTACCGCGTACCGTACCGCATACCGTACGGCATACCGTACCGCATACCGTACCGCGTACCGTACCGCATACCGTACCGCATACCGTACCGCATACCGTACCGCATACCGTACCGCATACCGTACCGCATACCGTACCGCGTACCGTACCGCATACCGTACCGCGTACCGTACCGCATACCGTACCGCGTACCGTACCACATACCGTATCGCATACCGTACCGCATACCGTACCGCAAACCGTACCGCATACCGTACCGCATACCGTACCGCATATCGTACCGCATACCGTACCGCATACCGTACCGCATACCGTACCGCATATCGTACCGCATACTGTACCGCGTACCGTACCGCATACCGTACCGCGTACCGTACCGCATACCGTACCGCATACCGTACCGCATACCGTACCGCGTACCGTACCGCGTACCGTACCGCGTACCGTACCGCATACCGTACCGCAAACCGTACCGCATACCGTACCGCATACCGTACCGCATACCGTAACGCATACCGTACCGCATACCGTACCGCAAAACCGTACCGCGTACCGTACCGCATACCGTACCGCGTACCGTACCTCGTACCGTACCGCATACCGTACCGCATACCGTACCGCATACCGTACCGCATACCGTACCGCATACCGTACCGCATACCGTACCGCACACCGTACTGCATACCGTACCGCATACCGTACCGCGTACCGTACCGCGTACTGTACCGCAAACCGTAACGCGTACCGTACCGCATACCGTACCGCATAAGGTACCACGTACCGTACCGCGAACCGTACCGCATACCGTACCACGTACCGTAACGCATACCGTACCGCATACCGTACCGCGTACCGTACCGCATACCGTACCGCATACCGTACCGCATACCGTACCGCATACCGTACCGCATACCGTACCGCATACCGTACCGCATACCAAACCGCATACCGTACCGCATACCGTACCGCATACCGTACCGCGTACCGTACCGCATACCGTACCGCATACCGTACCGCATACCGTACCGCATACCGTACCGCGTACCGTACCGCATACCGTACCGCGTACCGTACCGCATAACGTACCGCATACCGTACCGCATACCGTACCGCATAAGGTACCACGTACCGTACCGCGAACCGTACCGCATACCGTACCGCGTACCGTACCGCATGCCGTACCGCATACCGTACCGCATACCGTACCGCATACCGTACCGCATACCGTACCGCATACCGTACCGCGTACCGTACCGCATACCGTACCGCGTACCGTACCGCATAACGTACCGCGTACCGTACCGCATACCGTACCGCGTGCCGTACCGCATACCGTACCGCATACCGTACCGCATACCGTACCGCATAAGATACCGCGTACCGAACCGCATACCGTACCGCATACCGTACCGCATACCGTACCGCATACCGTACCGCATACCGTACCGCATACCGTACCGCGTGCCGTACCGCATACCGTACCGCATACCGTACCGCGTACCGTACCGCGTACTGTACCGCGTACCGAACCGCATACCGTACCGCATACCGTACCGCATACCGTACCGCATACCGTACCGCATACCGTACCGCGTGCCGTACCGCATACCGTACCGCATACCGTACCGCGTACCGTACCGCGTACTGTACCGCAAACCGTACCACGTACCGTACCGCATACCGTACCGCATAAGGTACCACGTACCGTACCGCGAACCGTACCGCATACCGTACCGCGTACCGTACCGCATACCGTACCGCATACCGTACCGCATACCGTACCGCAAACCGTACCGCATACCGTACCGCATACCGTACCGCATACCATACCGCATACCGTACCGCGTACCGTACCGCGTACCGTACCGCATACCGTACCGCATACTGAACCGCATACCGTACCGCATACCGTGCCACATACCGTACCGTATACCGTACCGCATACCGTACCGCATACCGTACCGCGTACCGTACCGCATACCGTACCGCGTGCCGTACCGCATACCGTACCGCATACCGTGCCGCATACCGTACCGCATACCGTACCGCATAAGATACCGCGTACCGAACCGCATACCGTACCGCATACCGTACCGCATACCGTACCGCGTACCGTACCGCATAAGGTACCGCGTACCGTACCGCATACCGTACCGCATACCGTACCGCGTACCGTACCGCATACCGTACCGCATACCGTACCGCATACCGTACCGCATACCGTACCGCGTACCGTACCGCATAAGGTACCGCGAACCGTACCGCATACCGTACCGCATACCGCATACCGCATACCGTACCGCATAAGGTAACGCGTACCTTACCGCATACGGGGAGCGGTACGGGGAGCGGTACGGTAAGCGGTACGGTAAGCGGTACGGGGAGCGGTACGGGGAGCGGTACGGGGAGCGGTACGGGGAGCGGTACGGGGAGCGGTACGGGGAGCGGTACGTGGAGCGGTACGGGGAGCGGTACGGGGAGCGGTACGAGGAGCGGTACGGGGAGCGGTACGGGGAGAGGTACGGGGAGAGGTACGGGAGCGGTACGGGGAGCGGTACGGAGAGCGGTACGGGAACGGTACGGTAAGCGGTACGGTTAGCGGTACGGTAAGCGGTACGGGGAGCGGTACGGGGAGCGGTACGATAAGCGGTACGGGGAGCGGTACGGGGAGCGGTACGATAAGCGGTACTGTTAGCGGTACGGTAAGCGGTACGGGGAGCGGTACGGGGAGCGGTACGGGGAGCGGTACGGGGAGCGGTACGGGGAGCGGTACGGTAAGCGGTATGGGGAGCGGTACGGGGAGCGGTACGGGGAGCGGTACGGGGAGCGGTACGGGGAGCGGTATTGCAAGCGGTACGGTAAGCGGTACGGGGAGCGGTACGGGGAGCGGTACGGGGAGCGGTACGGTAAGCGGTACGGTAAGCGGTACGGGGAGCGGTACGGGGAGCGGTACGGGGAGCGGTACGGGGAGCGGTATTGCAAGCGGTACGGTAAGCGGTACGGGGAGCGGTACGGGGAGCGGTACGGGGAGCGGTACGGTAAGCGGTACGGTAAGCGGTACGGGGAGCGGTACGGGGAGCGGTACGGGGAGCGGTACGGGGAGCGGTACGGTAAGCGGTACGGTAAGCGGTACGGGGAGCGGTACGGGGAGCGGTACGGGGAGCGGTACGGGGAGCGGTACGGCAAGCGGTACAGTAAGCGGTACGGTAAGCGGTACGGTAAGCGGTACGGTAAGCGGTACGGGGAGCGGTACGGGGAGCGGTACGGTAAGCGGTACGGTAAGCGGTACGGGGAGCGGTACGGGGAGCGGTACGGCAAGCGGTACGGTAAGCGGTACGGGGAGCGGTACGGGGAGCGGTACGGGGAGCGGTACGGTAAGCGGTACGGTGAGCGGTACGGGGAGCGGTACGGGGAGCGGTACGGGGAGCGGTACGGGGAGCGGTACGGTAAGCGGTACGGGGAGCGGTACGGAGAGCGGTACGGGGAGCGGTACGGTAAGCGGTACGGGGAGCGGTACGGGGAGCGGTACGGGGAGCGTTACGGGGAGCGGTACGGGGAGCGGTACGGGGAGCGGTAGGGGAAGCGGTACGGGGAGCGGTACGGTAAGCGGTACGGGGAGCGGTACGGGGAGCGGTACGGGGAGCGGTACGGGGAGCGGTACGGTAAGCGGTACGGGGAGCGGTACGGGGAGCGGTACGGGGAGCGGTACGGGGAGCGGTACGGTAAGCGGTATGGGGAGCGGTACGGGGAGCGGTACGGGGAGCGGTACGGGGAGCGGTACGGGGAGCGGTACGGGGAGCGGTACGGGGAGCGGTATTGCAAGCGGTACGTTAAGCGGTACGGTAAGCGGTACGGGGAGCAGTACGGGGAGCGGTACGGGGAGCGGTACGGTAAGCGGTACGGTAAGCGGTACGGGGAGCGGTACGGGGAGCGGTACGGGGAGCGGTACGGTAAGCGGTACGGTAAGCGGTACGGTAAGCGGTACGGAGAGCGGTACGGGGAGCGGTACGGGGAGCGGTACGGGGAGCGGTACGGTAAGCGGTACGGTAAGCGGTACGGGGAGCGGTACGGGGAGCGGTACGGGGAGCGGTACGGGGAGCGGTACGGTAAGCGGTACGGTAAGCGGTACGGGGAGCGGTACGGGGAGCGGTACGGGGAGCGGTACGGCAAGCGGTACAGTAAGCGGTACGGTAAGCAGTACGGTAAGCGGTACGGTAAGCGGTACGGGGAGCGGTACGGGGAGCGGTACGGTAAGCGGTACGGTAAGCGGTACGGTAAGCGGTACGGGGAGCGGTACGGGAAGCGGTTCGGGGAGCGGTACGGGGAGCGGTACGGTAAGCGGTACGGCAAGCGGTACGGTAAGCGGTACGGTGAGCGGTACGGGGAGCGGTACGGGGAGCGGTACGGGGAGCGGTACGGGGAGCGGTACGGTAAGCGGTACGGTAAGCGGTACGGTAAGCGGTACGGTAAGCGGTACGGGGAGCGGTACGGGGAGCGGTACGGGGAGCGGTACGGGGAGCGGTACGGGGAGCGGTAGGGGAAGCGGTACGGGGAGCGGTACGGGGAGCGGTACGGTAAGCGGTACGGTAAGCGGTACGGGGAGCGGTACGGGGAGCGGTACGGGGAGCGGTACGGTAAGCGGTAGGGGAAGCGGTACGGGGAGCGGTACGGGGAGCGGTACGGTAAGCGGTACGGGGAGCGTTACGGGGAGCGGTACGGGGAGTGGTACGGGGAGCGGTACGGGGAGCGGTACGGGGAGCGGTACGGGGAGCGGTATTGCAAGCGGTACGGTAAGCGGTACGGTAAGCGGTACGGGGAGCGGTACGGGGAGCGGTACGGGGAGCGGTACGGGGAGCGGTACGGGGAGCGGTACGGGGAGCGGTACGGGGAGCGGTACGGTAAGCGGTACGGTAAGCGGTACGGGGAGCGGTACGGGGAGCGGTACGGGGAGCGGTACGGTAAGCGGTACGGTAAGCGGAACGGTAAGCGGTACGGAGAGCGGTACGGGGAGCGGTACGGGGAGCGGTACGGTAAGCGGTACGGTAAGCGGTACGGTAAGCGGTACGGGGAGCGGTACGGGGAGCGGTACGGGGAGCGGTACGGTAAGCGGTACGGTAAGCGGTACGGGGAGCGGTACGGTAAGCGGTACGGTAAGCGGTACGGGGAGCGGTACGGGGAGCGGTACGGGGAGCGGTACGGGGAGCGGTACGGGGAGCGGTAGGGGAAGCGGTACGGGGAGCGGTACGGGGAGCGGTACGGTAAGCGGTACGGTAAGCGGTACGGGGAGCGGTACGGGGAGCGGTACGGTAAGCGGTAGGGGAAGCGGTACGGGGAGCGGTACGGGGAGCGGTACGGCAAGCGGTACGGTAAGCGGTACGGGGAGCGGTACGGGAAGCGGTACGGGGAGCGGTACGGTAAGCGGTACGGTAAGCGGTACGGGGAGCGGTACGGTAAGCGGTACGGTAAGCGGTACGGTAAGCGGTACGGGGAGCGGTACGGGGAGCGGTACGGGGAGCGGTACGGTAAGCGGTACGGTAAGCGGTACGGGGAGCGGTACGGGGAGCGGTACGGTAAGCGGTAGGGGAAGCGGTACGGGGAGCGGTACGGTAAGCGGTACGGGGAGCGGTACGGGGAGCGGTACGGGGAGCGGTACGGTAAGCGGTACGGTAAGCGGTACGGGGAGCGGTACGGGGAGCGGTACGGTAAGCGGTAGGGGAAGCGGTACGGCAAGCGGTACGGTAAGCGGTACGGGGAGCGGTACGGGAAGCGGTACGGGGAGCGGTACGGTAAGCGGTACGGTAAGCGGTACGGGGAGCGGTACGGTAAGCGGTACGGTAAGCGGTACGGTAAGCGGTACGGGGAGCGGTACGGGGAGCGGTACGGGGAGCGGTACGGTAAGCGGTACGGTAAGCGGTACGGAGAGCGGTACGGGGAGCGGTACGGGGAGCGGTACGGTAAGCGGTACGGTAAGCGGTACGGTAAGCGGTACGGGGAGCGGTACGGGGAGCGGTACGGGGAGCGGTACGGGGAGCGGTACGGGGAGCGGTAGGGGAAGCGGTACGGGGAGCGGTACGGGGAGCGGTACGGTAAGCGGTACGGTAAGCGGTACGGGGAGCGGTACGGGGAGCGGTACGGGGAGCGGTACGGTAAGCGGTAGGGGAAGCGGTACGGGGAGCGGTACGGGGAGCGGTACGGCAAGCGGTACGGTAAGCGGTACGGGGAGCGGTACGGGGAGCGGTAGGGGAAGCGGTACGGGGAGCGGTAGGGGAAGCGGTACGGGGAGCGGTACGGGGAGCGGTACGGTAAGCGGTACGGTAAGCGGTACGGGGAGCGGTACGGGGAGCGGTACGGGGAGCGGTAGGGGAAGCGGTACGGGGAGCGGTACGGGGAGCGGTACGGTAAGCGGTACGGTAAGCGGTACGGGGAGCGGTACGGGGAGCGGTACGGGGAGCGGTACGGTAAGCGGTACGGTAAGCGGAACGGTAAGCGGTACGGAGAGCGGTACGGGGAGCGTTACGGGGAGCGGTACGGTAAGCGGTACGGTAAGCGGTACGGTAAGCGGTACGGGGAGCGGTACGGGGAGCGGTACGGGGAGCGGTACGGGGAGCGGTACGGTAAGCGGTACGGGGAGCGGTACGGTAAGCGGTACGGTAAGCGGTACGGGGAGCGGTACGGGGAGCGGTACGGGGAGCGGTACGGGGAGCGGTACGGGGAGCGGTACGGGGAGCGGTAGGGGAAGCGGTACGGGGAGCGGTACGGGGAGCGGTACGGTAAGCGGTACGGTAAGCGGTACGGGGAGCGGTACGGGGAGCGGTACGGGGAGCGGTACGGTAAGCGGTAGGGGAAGCGGTACGGGGAGCGGTACGGGGAGCGGTACGGCAAGCGGTACGGTAAGCGGTACGGGGAGCGGTACGGGAAGCGGTACGGGGAGCGGTACGGTAAGCGGTACGGTAAGCGGTACGGGGAGCGGTACGGTAAGCGGTACGGTAAGCGGTACGGTAAGCGGTACGGGGAGCGGTACGGGGAGCGGTACGGGGAGCGGTACGGTAAGCGGTACGGTAAGCGGTACGGGGAGCGGTACGGGGAGCGGTACGGTAAGCGGTACGGGGAGCGTTACGGGGAGCGGTACGGTAAGCGGTACGGGGAGCGGTACGGGGAGCGGTACGGGGAGCGGTACGGTAAGCGGTACGGTAAGCGGAACGGTAAGCGGTAGGGAGAGCGATACGGGGAGCGGTACGGGGAGCGGTACGGTAAGCGGTACGGTAAGCGGTACGGTAAGCGGTACGGGGAGCGGTACGGGGAGCGGTACGGGGAGCGGTACGGTAAGCGGTACGGTAAGCGGTACGGGGAGCGGTACGGGGAGCGGTACGGTAAGCGGTACAGCAAGCGGTACGGTAAGCGGTACGGTAAGCGGTACGGGGAGCGGTACGGGGAGCGGTACGGGGAGCGGTACGGGGAGCGGTACGGGGAGCGGCACGGGGAGCGGTACGGGGAGCGGTACGGTAAGCGGTACGGTTAGCGGTACGGGGAGCGGCACGGTAAGCGGTACGGTAAGCCGTACGGGGAGCGGTACGGGGAGCGGTTCGGGGAGCGGTACGGTAAGCGGTACGGTTAGCGGTACGGTAAGCGGTACGGGGAGCGGCACGGGGAGCGGTACGGGGAGCGGTACGGGGAGCGGTACGGGGAGCGGTACGATAAGCGGTACGGGGAGCGGTACGGGGAGCGGTACGGGGAGCGGTACGGTAAGCGGTACGGGGAGCGGTACGGGGAGCGGTACGGGGAGCGGTACGGGGAGCGGTACGGTAAGCGGTACAGCAAGCGGTACGGTAAGCGGTACGGTAAGCGGTACGGGGAGCGGTACGGGGAGCGGTACGGGGAGCGGTACGGGGAGCGGTACGGGGAGCGGCACGGGGAGCGGTACGGGGAGCGGTACGGTATGCAGTACGGTATGCGGTACGGTATGCGGTACCTTATGCAGTACGGTATGCGGTACGGTATGCGGTACGGTATGCGGTACGGTACGCGGTACCTTATGCGGTACGGTATGCGGTACGGTATGCGGTACGGTATGTGGTACGGTATGCCTTACGGTATGCGGTACGGTACGCGGTACGGTATGCGGTATGGTATTTGGTACGGTACGCGGTACGGTATGTTGTTTGGTATGCGGTACGGTACGCGGTACGGTACGCGGTACGGTATGTGGTACGATATGCGGTACGGTATGCGGTACGGTATGCGGTACGGTACGCGGTATAAAAATGACATGAATTATTAGGTCTTGTAAATTTTAAATATTTGGATATTTTGTGTAAAAATCAATTATTGGATGGTATTCTTAATGAGCTGGAAAGTGAATTTATGAAATGTAAAAGTGTATTGAAAGTAAAATGCATAAAATATCGTTTAAAAATAAACGAGAAAAAGCAAAAGATATTTTAGAAATTGTTCATACTGATTTGTGTGGACCATTCCAAACGACGGGTTTTAAAGGTGAAAAATATTTCTTAACCTTCATTGCTGATTATAGCAAAATTGCTAAAGTGTATACGATTAATTCAAAGGTTGAAGTTTATGATTACTTTGTTGAGTACGTAAATGAATGTGAAATTAAAATGTTGAGATGTGATAACGGTAAAGAATATTTGAATAAAAGGATTTATGAGTTTGCTCGTGAAAAAAGTATTAAAGCCGATCCGTGTCCAACGTATGTTCATGAATTAAATGGGGTCGCAGAGCAATTTAATCGAAGAATTATGGATATGTCACGTTGTTTGCTTGCAGAAGCAGATGTTGATAAAAAATATTGGCCGGAAATAGTTTGCGCGGCAACTTATTTGAAAAATCGGACATTATCTAATACCGTTGAAAAGAAAACTCCGTACGAGATATTTTTCGGAAAGAAACCGGATGTTTCGAATTTGAGATTATATGGAAGTATATCGTGAGAAAACCGGAACAAAAAAGATCATCTAAATGGGATAAAAAGGCCGATATGGGGATTTTGATCGGTTATAGTAATGTAGGCTATCGAGTACTTTTAAATGGTAGAGTCATTGTCGCAAGACACGTCGATATTGTAGAAGAGGGTATTAAATGTATCGGTTTAAATGGAGATAAAATTGAAAATAAAAATGGTGATTTAAAAACTGAAAATGAGGAAAATTCTGATAGTGAATCATTGGATGAATCTTTTCAAAGCATAAATGAAAGTATGAATGATACTTTAAAAGAAAATCAAAATGAACCTGACACTCGTAGATCTCAACGAGAGACAAAACCTCCAAAGAAATTTGATGATTATGTTATATATAATAGTAATATTTTTGTATATCATTGTAATACAAATATACCTAATGCATTTGAGGAGGCGATTGAAAGTAACGAAAGTTAATTTTGGGAAAAGGCCATGAGTAAAGAAATTGACTGTTTAAATAAAAATAAAACTTGAAAATTAGTTGAAAATGTTGAAAATAAAAAAGTTTTGGATGTTAAATGGGTATATTCGAAAAAATTAGACAATACATATAAAAGGTCTGTTCCAGTACTTTCAGTAACTTAATTTTACTGAATTTTCCTGAATCATGTGGTGGGGAGTTTCATGAAAAGTACGGGAACGCTCTCATTGTATTTCCTGAAAATTGACAACCGAAAGTGTCAGTTTTCGGTTTTTGGGACAACTATAGTGATTATAAAGTCATCCTAAGCGGTAATAAATTATCGCCACAAAAATATTGAACCTTCATAGCAACATTACGCGAAAAATATGTTGCTTGCCGCGCACATTTGAAAATATTTACTCCGTTTGACACTTTTCAGTATTTTTCAGTAGCTCAGACCCTACTGAAATTACTGAAAGAGGGGAAATTTTCAGTTGTCAGTAAAACGGAGTACGGGAACAGCTTCATTGCAATTAATCGCGATTAATCGCAATTAATCGTGGTACGGGAACAGACCTAAAGTTAGATTAGTTGTAAGAGGTTTTCAACAAGATGATGAAATTGACGATATTTATGCTCCTGCAGCTAAAATGCAAACATTAAAGATTTTATTGTCATATTGCTGTCAAATGGGCCTAGATATTCAACAACTGGATGTTGAAACAGCATTTTTGAATGGTAAAGTAAATTCTGAAGTTTATTTTAAAACAACCTAAGGGCTATGAAGATGGCTCAAATAGAGTTTGTAAATTGATAAAAGCTTTATATGGTTTGAAGGAAAGTCCAAGGGCATGGTATGAATGCCTGGATAAATTTTTGATAAGTTTAAATTTTATCATTGATTCGTGTTTATACGTACTTAAAAATGGAAATGGAAATATTTTGGTAAAGATGAAAACGAGTTAAAGAAAATCAAAAATTGCTTATCAAAAAAATTTAAAATGAAAGATCTTGGAAATATTAGGTATGTTCCCGTACTACGATTAATTGCGATTAATCGCGATTAATTGCAATGAAGCCGTTCCCGTACTCCGTTTTACTGAAAACTGAAAATTTCCCCTCTTTCAGTAAGTACGATGAAATTGCAGTAGGGTCTGAGCTACTGAAAAATACTGAAAAGTGTCAGACGGAGTAAATATTTTCAAATGTGCGCGGCAAGCAACATATTTTTTGCGTCATGTTGCTATGAAGGTCCAATATTTTTGTGGCGATAATTTATTACCGCTTAGGATGACTTTATAATCACTATTGTTCTCTCAAAAACCGAAAACTGACACTTTCGGTTGTAAATTTTCAGGAAATACAATGAGAGCGTTCCCGTACTTTTCATGAAATTCCCCACCACATGATTCAGGAAAATTACTATCAATGGAAGTAAATTTAAAAATTGAGAAGTCTGATAATTCTGAGAAAAATATAAAATATAGAAATTTGATTGGAGCTTTATTATATATAAACTCAGCAACAAGGCCGGATATAAGTTTTAGTGTAAACTATTTAAGTAGATTTCAAAATTATTATAATGAAAAACACTTTAAATATGCCTTGAGAATTTTAAAATATTTGTATATGACTAAAGGTTACAAACTGATTTATAATAAAGATGGAAATGTAAACATCCTTGATTGCTATGTTGATGCTGGTTGGGCTGGAGATAATAATGATAGAAAATCCACGACTGGTTAGGTAATAAGATTGTTTGGAAATGTTATATATTGGAAATCAAAAAAAAAAACAAAAATCGGTAACTAAAGCTTCTATATTTGCAGAGTATGTAGCATTATCGGAAGTCGTGAGTGAATTAAAATTTGTAAAAGAATTGATAAATATATTTGATATTAAGTTGATAAAGCCAATTAATATTTACGAGGATAGCTCTGGTGCCATCGATGTTGGGAAAAATGGTAATTTTACGAAGAACTCGAAAAACAAAGTCTTTATGTGGAGAAAAATTTGAAAAATTTAAAAAAATTTTGAATTTGATTTAAATGGTGCACCAGAATGTATATAAAATAAAAATGAGTTTAAGTATAATATAAATGTAAGGAGGCGTGTTGAGAAATATGTATATGTACATTTATATTATATAATAGTTCGACTGAAGCGTAGCACGCATGAGCGCATGAATATGTATTGTAAGTATGTGTGAGCAGGCTCATGCGAGAGCTACAGCGAGAAGCGTCGCTGAGATAGTTCGTTGTAAGACGCCGTGATAGACGCACCACGTAGAAAGAGCTCCGTGCTAGTTTAGAATGCATATTTGTTCGTTAAGCAATAAAGCCTTATCATAATTTAACCGCCTTTCGTTATTTTATCGATCCACACCTCAACATAAACATCCCGGAAAGTGAGTATCTACTACGATCTTCAGCAATTCCGAGTTGTTGCTTGTCAATTCTCCAGCTGGCTTGCAAATTCAGCTTGGCGTGACCTGGTTTTAGCAAGTAGTTTCCGAAGTATCACCGCTTTCGAAGTTACGTCAGTTCTGCCGCAGAGCTCCTTGCAGGAGCTCCACCTGGTTTTCAGTATTTCTGATTTATAGAGTCTTAGAACGTCCTTGTATTCATCTCAGCGTTCCTAGCACTCAGCTATTTTGACTAATTTGGACAGGAACTGTGCTTGTATTCTACGACGCGCATCTATTCTGAGATGCGCTTCAGACAGACTCTGCGAACGCTCAAAAGCTTTCATTCGTTTTCACGTGAGTGGTTTTTCGCACACATCAAAGCGGGCTAACATGCGCGACCGAAAAATCAGAGCTGGCCTATATAGTGGCCCATTGTGTAGAGTCAGCTTTGTGTGATAGTTGCCATCATTGCAACCATTGTAGTGGCCAATGATGGCCCATAATGTGGAGACGACATCAGAGTGAGCATATACCAAGTCGTATCTCATCACTAGTTTACATATAATCAGCTTATAGCAAAAATTGAGCAAAAAGTTGCCAGTTCTGCAAACAGTAAAAAGTTCTGGCATTTCAGAAAGTTATGTTTGGGTGCAACATATGTACGCTTTGCGTGGTTTGCCTCGGCGCATATGAATTGCCGCATAAGCAGACTCAAGACTGGCTGGACCTTTATACGTTTTCGCTGAAATGTTGGCTTTTGGTAGGGTAGCAATTTCTTTATCCTGAGTGCCTCCGTGGTGAGTTTAGTCACGTCATCCGGCGGAGCAACCTTGTCAGGTGCCATGTACGCGCTCCTTTTTGGCCCCCACATGTTAAATCATCCGTGCTGAAATTCTACGGACGATAAGCAAAAATATTCTTTCTCATCAACCTGGCCATTCTTGTTTTGGCTGCTGTAGTGGGAAAGAACAGATATAAAAGCCGTGTACCCAGTCTAGCAACCTGATCTTCGGCGTAGATCTACGGTTCTTTCCATCCATTTCGATTTCCATTCTTTATCTCTTTTACAAAGTCGATAAGCCCGAAATAAACCGTGGAGAATCTAACCGAATGTTTAGACTTTGATCGTACAGTACACAAACAGTTGGGCCTAGAATCAAACTCTAAGAAATATCAATATAGGTGTATGAATTCTCCATAGCTAATTTTATTTTAAAATGAATTTTGAAAGTAGGATTTGTTCACAAATCTTGGTGAATTACTTCTTGTGCCTTAAATTAGTATGTCTAATATAAAGCTGTATATATTTCAATCGTTTGTGTTTGTGCAATTCAAATTGCTAAATATAGTCACAACAAAAACATTTGTCTAATTAGAGATTAATACTAGGATCATCACCAGTTTCTAAAACTACTTATTAGAGTGTTGCATCCCTATTTGATTTTTAATTATCAAGGTAAGATGTAAAGCAGTGGTATTGTGCTTGAAAAAAACCCTTTTTCAAAAATAATTTATCAATCGATCGATTTCATTTCAACGGCTTTTTAACGAGCAGCCCGCCAAAAAAAACCTCAACATATTTATCGCTATCATCCACTAGAAGCAGCACAATCACTTAACGATCCCAGTCACATGTTTCGTTTAATTTCTAATTCCCCTCAATACCCAATTGCATGCTGCTTGCCCGTAGGTAAACTTGTATGTGTGCTTGTCTACCGACTTTTCAATTGACTTGACATTTACATGTCACATTCGTGAAAATTATCCGGGTCGCGCTCGCCAGGGCCTGAATTAACATAATTTTCTTTGATTTCTGAATTAAATACTGAACCCGGCGAAAATGTTCGAAGAGGCTGATAATTTTGCTGATATTTTTCGTGGTGGCTTGCCATATTATCTGCTTATAGTGCTTCCAATTTTGATAATTTGCTCATCGAATCCTGTGTTAGCATCGAGTGAATTTGCCGTGCAAAGGATGTCACAGTTCGATGTTCATGGGAAACAGTTTGGTAAGTTCACTAATAAATTATTAATTCTGATAAGAAGCTTAGAATACTATTAGTTCTAATAGCTTTGATATCGATTCGAGAAACCTGTGAAAATCTGTTCCCACGATAATTAAGTTTTGAGGTTAATCGAGGTACAGTTTATTGACAAATTTGTAATATGACTTTCAATCAGTGTATCTGATATAAGCTTATTCAATTCAAATGTATAATTTAATTTAAGAACACTATTGATTTTGTGATGGAAAATATATGGAAATCGAATTGTATGTAGTTAATGTGTGACGTTGAAATAAAGCTGATTATCCAATACGGATAATAGAAGTCATTACTCCCAAATGAAGTCTTATCTTAGCTAAAGATAAGGTGTAAGGCCATTTTCAATAGTTTGCCCTAGTTAATTAAATTTTAATGTAACATTTTCCGCTTTGTAATGATTTTAACAAAATCAAGGCAGGTTTATGGAAAATGTATTTTTCTGGGTCTACTAATTGAGTGAATCATATAAAGAAGCTGATCTCCTGTAAACAATTGTATTTATTTTCTTATATATCCGCATTTAAAAAATGATTATCTCTGCTTTGGATGTTATTTTGATACAAAAATTGTCTGCCCACACCCAAAAAGAAATGTTTAGTTTTTATCCGGATATATTGCTTAAGATAAGGCTTAAAAAGACTTAAATAATACAGTTAATGTTATTTATACGATTTAAATTATTTTTTTTTTCACTTTATGTGTTCCATAGGATGTCGTTCGTCAGGTGTAAATTTGGAAGGAAAATCATTGTATAGCTGGAGTACATCGAGGCATTGTGTGTTGACAAGGTTGGTTAACTTTGAAAAGTATTGAGAGAAATCGATATTTATATTTTTTTGATACAATTCACTAGATTTTTAATTGATTGAAATATTAGATACTTAGCTTGTATGAGTGAAAAAGATATGGCGAAATAAATATTTATATATATATATATATATATATATATATATATATATATATATATATATATATATATATATATATATATATATATATATATATATATATACACGAAAGTAAGAATATTTAAAAGCACAAAATACTTTTAACACTTTATATTCATCACTCATAAGATAAGACAATGTTACTGCTTCATTATGAGGTAACATTAACTTCTCTCATAATGTTTAAATTGCTTTGAGCTTTTAAAAATACGTGTAGATATATGTGTTTTGCGAACGTTTAGTTTTACTCAAGCACTGCAGCTCTTATGCTTCTTTTCCCTTAAATATAATCAAAGAGATATTCAATGTGCTGTTGCGCATTGAATATTTCGAGCTACGCAGCCTTATATATAAGGGCATTGAACACAATGCTTTTATTTGTCTATAATTTACTGGAAATAAAACTAATGTAAGTCCTTACCGCTTTTAATGTTATTACAGACTTCAAGACTTGACAATCAATCATTTTCATGAAATTCGTCTCAAAGCTGGTGGTTTAGTCATTTTGCTGCCAAATGATATCACACAACTCAGTGATGAAATCAAACAGGTTTCTTTCAAACGCACACTATTCTCAGCTAATATTTTCAATGTACCATTTTATTTCAATAGCAAATCTATCAACTGGAGAACTTAATGCTCACACAGGCTGTTACAATTCCAGTGTACTTCTCGAATTACAATAAGAATTTCGAGCAAATCATTACAGATCTTGAAAGATCAGCCACGGCAGAAGATCATCAACCAGCGTCGAACAAACAGCGCGAATCAGCCCTGTCGGAAATTATGAACTCGATATCGGCGAATGGCTACCAAATCGTGATTTCCGGAGGAAGTCATACGACACCAAACAAACAGAGCAAAATTCCCATAATTCAAGGTGAATTGGCACCAGTAATAAATGTGAAAACTATTGGTGATATGGATGTTAATAGCAAACTACCGTTGGTTGTTGTTACCGCCAACTTGAAGACCTTTGGTTTGTATAATGTGAGTAAAATACTAATAGTAGCCGGTAAATAATCAGCATTAGATTTGATCTTAGTTGTGTTGTAACGCGAAAGCTAACTACTTTTCAGGCCCAATTAGATTAGCAGTTTTATTGGATTATACCATAAATAATACGGGGTTTTTATGCGTCACTCACGGTACAAAATTAGAATACATAATACTATTTCTAATCTAAGATATATTCTCAATGATTTTCTACGATACTTTTCCGTCTTTTTGGTAGACTTTGAATAATCCTCTTCCAAAATCGAATTGGCAATTCCTCAAGTATCGTTCTTACATTCTCCATCGAGAATCCATAATTTTTACATACAGATTTTACAAACTGCCGAAAAAGCGATAATCCGATGTCGTGATGACCGATTAAGATGAATCATCACGACAATATTCCCACAGCATCCAGCAACTGCGGTTACTGACGGAATACAGGCACCACCTGTAGTCGGGGAAACGCCATCAGTAACGGAGAATGAGCTGAAAAAACTCGGCAGTAAAATCGCGATTGTAAAACCCCAGATCAAACGAAACTCCAAACGAAGTTCTTCAATCCGGAATGAAAAAAAAAACCCGTTTCATATGTCTACTGGACTCGATGGATAAAGTATTCGACCGCATTATTTACAATCGACTTCTGCCAATCGTAAAAGCTAAAAATGTTCTCTAACGACAAAACGGTTTTTGGACAGCTCGCACTACATCCGATGCAATCAAGGAAGTCGTAAAAGTGGCTGCTAGTGCCGTTTGCTGATGAGAGATGGAGGCATGGAAAAGAGAGTAGTGCACTTTGGTCACATTTGACGTGAAGAACCTACATTCTGGACTTGATAACGAGCTACACCCAAGAAACTTATATTCGAAAGCCACAACGGAATGGAAACCTACGAAATCACGGCGGGTATTCCGCAAGGGTCTGTAATTGGCTCAATCCTGTGGAATATAATTCACGAGAAGTTGTTGAAATTTCCTTCTATAACCATCGGAGTATATAGCAATAGTAACAGCGGATAAATATATCCATAAAGTTGACCCTGCTACAAACGCTGCTATTGCTCAATTAAAAATATGGCTAGAGGCCACCTAGGCCTTGCCGAGCACAAAACAGACGCAGTGCTGCTAACTAGCCGGCAATAGGTTCATGTTTATCTAGGTGCGACTTGGCTCTGAAGCCATTAAACCAAAGACATCACTCAAATACTTTTGGAGCTTTAAGGGCACATAGGCTAAGCAAGCACAGAATCAGTAAAAACACAAGCATCGCTTGCCGGAATATTGCCAAACATTGGTGGGCCCAAGACGATCAGGCGCAAAATTTTGGTTGGAATAGTGAACTCGATGATTCTCAACATTTCCCCAAAGTGGGCTTATGCTCTCGTCTTATTAAGCCTTCCCCATAAATGGCTTTCGCACGGTATTTGCAAATGTTGTTTGTGATTTTTTGTGTTTATGATGCGGTATGATATCTATCGGTATCCTGAAACAAAACGAATAAATGTTCGGTACGTCGTGGATCGAAGCCGCAGAGACGCAATTAAACAACAAGAGCGAATAGTTTCTTTCTTCAAGTTGCAGCTGCGCTGGATTTCTAGTCAGAAAGGAAGGTGGACGTATCATTTGATACCGTAAATTATTCCTTGAGTGCAGAGGAAGTATGGTGACCTAAATTATTATCTAACCAGTTTCTAACTGAGCAAGGTTGCTTCCGCCAATGTCTACATAGATTTGGGTATTACGAAACAATAGTGTGCCCAAACTGTCATAAAACGTAAGAGGATGTAATACACGTGTTTTTTAGTGCTCTTGCGTTAGAGGACATCTTAGTACCATCAAATCACAGAGCTTAGTATTATATATACTGCGATCGGCAGGAAAATCAGACGAAGCAGTGTCAATGATCGAGCTCAGGGGCCCTATTATGATTCAAATTCCGAAATCGGAATTCGTAAAATTTTCCGACTCGCCAATGGTCGGAATTTCGTATTATGATCTATTCCGAAATCGGAAATTAATTCCCATTTTCAACTGCAGACAGCTTCACTCGAATGGGTTAAATCGATTCCAGATTTCCAATATATTTCCAATATAGGCCCCCAGGAGAACAGTGCGCGCCAGGAATGGAGCGGAAAATCTTTATAGTGAAAAATCCTAGAAAAAAGCATTGACTGGTGATTAGTTTATTTTTTTATTATTTGTATCGAAAGGCAATCCCTAAAGAAAATGGTTGAAAAGGATGCTATGTACTTTAGCACATAGGTGCTTCGACAAATCGTGAATACCTCTAGCCCGGGCTAGAGTACCTATGAAGGTCTCATACGCCACCGAGGCCGTGAATGAAAAACTGGTTTAGCCTGGGATTTCGGGGTGTTTCTTGTGCCTACCCACTGTTTACGGCAGTTGCAATTTTTTTCGAGAAGCAATTTATCATCACTAGTCAACAGCCGATCCAAACATGGTTCATTCTTGAGACTTGGGTACACAATAACTCTCTTTGCACGATTAGACTCCGAAAGTTTCTGAGGAAACCAGTGACCCAAATTGGTGACTTTCCTGATGGCATGTAAATGTCGATGAATGACCAAATCCATATATAGTTTGGGGCTCGAAATTTCCGGAACCATCTTTGTTGCGATCTTACATTTACTGTGCAGTGTCCATACACAACACTAACATTTCATGCTCTTTCGGTTATACTTTATTACACCATAAAGCAAACAATGAAAAAAAAAATTATCTTTGAATATTTGCTTGAATATTTTCTCGTGGTAATAATCCTGTCCTTGCGTGATCAGCCACACAACATGCTTCACAGTCACATAACATACTTTAAAAGGAAAGGGTCAGGACTTCTCATCGAGGGCGTCCTCTTCCTTCACGACAACTCGTAAACCTCATACAGCTCAGAAGACCACCACGCTGTTGAAGCAGTTTCACTAAGACATCATCTAGCGAAATTCACCTCTTTCCTTACTTGACGGAGCATCCAGGACCGACGATTCGTTTCAGAAGAGCAAGTGAAACACCTCGCATCAACGTGGCTGAACACGCGAAGGCAGAATTTTTACGAAGAGAGAAAATTTAAAATCACTCCATGAAGCGACAAGCACCTAAACCGATATGGAGAATAAATTAATATATGTGCTATCAGTCTTTTCTTGGTTGTATGAACAAAAATTTTAACGTTTCACTGCAGGCTTTGTAGCCTTACTTTTTGATCACCACTCGTGGAATAAGAACTAATTGGGTTTTATTTATAGAAAGTGATGCAGATATTTTATCCATGCATTTGGAGAGACCGTTATATAGGATAACCTAATCATTTATATATTTGTTAGAATTTTTATAAAAACTGACAAAAAATTAAAAAAGTTATGCCCATTTAATGCATTGCACCATTTATCGAGCATAATAAAACCTTTTAAATTCCAGGACTACTTATACAATCCTGATACAGCTGTTCTATTAACAATCGCAGAGCTATTCAGCAAACTCTACTCAACTTTAAATTCAGCGCCAAAATATCGTTTGCTCTTTCTAATCTCCGAATCCGGCACGCTTTTGAACTTTCAAGCAACGAAAAAATGGGTTGAAGAAAATTACCAAACGCCGAACATCGATTTTGCCCTATGTTTAGATACTATAAGCCAAGCGATATCTGATGATCCGACGAGAATCTACATGCATGTTTCGAAACCACCGAAAGACGGCACTCCGATGAATATTTTCTATAAAAACTTAAAATCGATTGCCGGAAAATACGGAAATGTGTCTGTAGAAGGAGTTCATAAGAAAATTAGTACGAGTGAAGAAATGGCATGGGAGCATGAACGTTTCACGTATAAGCGTCTACCGGGCTTTACTTTGTCCAGCGTGAAATCGCATAAGGACCCAATGAGATCGACCATATTCCGAGAGAATGAAGACGTTCGCAATACTCAGAGGAAAGCGAAAATTATTGCCGAATCTTTGGCGCGGTCAATATACAATATTGAGGATGGTGAAATATTCACCGGTAGAACGGTATGATATATATTTCAACGTAAAATCTACACAAGAATAATCACATTGTATCTTACAGGATGTGACTGAAGAAACGGTTAAATCGTGGATGAAAATCAAATCCATACTGCATAATAACGATTTGAAAAACGCATTTGAAAAGTATCTGAAGAACGTAAAGATTACGTATGAAAAGACAGAACCCAGGGACCCAGACTTCCTTTTCTATAACAATTTCGAGGGTGTTCTTAATGTTTATAGGTATGTTGCACAGCTGTTTCGCCTATACATTCACAAACTAACACAATTTGTCATTTCTCTCATTTCAGTGTTAAGCCAGCTGTTTTCGATTTGTTCTTGACACTATTGATTACCGCATATCTATTCTCAGTTTACTTTGTCATCCTGTATTTCCCTCACATCTACACCGTCGTGTGTCGAATGAGCAAAGAAACGATGAAGATCAAATCGAACTGATTGATGCAACAACAACATGCACTTGATGCGCAAACATTGTTATCATAAAATCAAATGAAATCGAATAACATTCTGCTTGCAATATCATCCTTGAAATAAGCGTATACATTTTAAATCATACTTCAACTATGAAATAATTCATTCTTGTTATCGGCTCGATTGATTGAAGCCACCCAACCAACCAACCAACCAAAGTGTCCGATTGATTCGTTTTATAAGTCGATCACACGCGCCATACTATTCTCGTTAAGATTCGCTAATTCGAACAATACAACGAATATGCCATCAAATCTGAATAGTATATTTACAATGAATTCATTTTAGTTTATAACAAAGTGAACGAAAGGAATGAAGAAATTTGCGTTTAGTAAATATTTCGCAGCTCCAAAGTTTTATAGTCAAATGCAAAAGAAAAGAGATTCGAAGTAAGAAACACTTCAAATATTTGATTACATACTTAGGTAGATTTTTTTTTGATTAGAGAATTTGTTCCGGGTGTTTGGTTCATTCTACATTTCTATGTATTGTGTTAGTAAAATATAATTTAATCATAAGTTTTTCCTTGGAAACCTCAAAATACCTTCTGTGCTGTGAGAAAGTAATAAAGTTTAATTTGTTAAATCATATGTTGTGTTGTCAATAATGCGACGTGTCCAGTGAGTAATCTTTATTGAAAATCTTCAGCGAACGGCTAATATGAATATTAAATGTTGAAAAATGTCTTTGCCACGCTAAAGTCACGCAGTGGAGCATAGGTTTAGCTTAGCGCGCGTCTACAGCCTCCGGTCGTACAAAGAATATTTTCAGGCGATTGTTTCGGACCGAAGCGGGTGTCTGAAAACAGCACACAAAATAAATATTTATTGGTTCCGATTTGTTAATATATGTTGAATTCTTTCAGTTCTTCTAGAAAATAGGTTTGGAAATGTAAGTACTTTTGAATACTGGAAGATGATTTAGAACGAGCGAGTTTCTACGATGGGCTTTTGGACGATGGATTGGACTGATGGAGTGTTCTGCTGACATTCTTGGCTAGTCCGTACTTCAAAGAGAATTATTCGATTTTCGATATTATTAGAATTCGACGTGGACGCTTAGGCGACTTCGTTCAGTGCCAAGAAAGAGTCATACGGGGTATACATCATGCGTCGGTTTACCGTGCATGCATTCGTGCTCAGATGTATACTTATACGCTCTTTTCAAATTCCAATTTATTTATTTTTCTTTCAAACCAAGCAAGGCATTTAACGAACAACATATTTTTCAAATCTGTTTTTCTTAATCTAAATTTAATAACCATACTTTTATCTGAATCTCACCGTAGATAGTTTATAGTTTGATAATGCTCATTTATGAGACGTGTGTACCAAGTCCGTCTTATAAGATTATTGAAAGATAATTTATTGTACAAGTATCAAAATGAAGCAAGAGCGCAGTGCCTTCCGTCTTGAAAAACCTACCAACGATTTTCTAAGACTAATTCTGTAAACAAAAGACTTTAGATTTTTAAAATCGTGGGGATTTTAAAGATTTCTCAAGGTGAAAAGTTCAAAATTCTTTTGAAAAGATGCAAGTTTATCAAAATGAATATCGAAAGTATAATTCCATATAATGCAAGCGTATTTGAGTTATAAGCGGACAAAAGCTATACAGTGTTAGAAAATAATAAATCAACTCAACACAAGAAGGCAGGTTTATGGTAAGAAAAATGAGCAAGTATATGTTTTAGTTGAAAATAAAATTCATACAAATTAATCTTCTTCCATCCTTCTATGTAATGACAAAATTATATTACACTAAATTCAAAATATTAATAAAAATTGTCTGGGGAAAAAATTATATAATCTTCATTATGGTTAAAAAAAAATATAACACAAAAAAACACTCTAATTTCAATACTTTTGTTTGACTCCGGATTGACATCTTTTTGGCATCGAAAAAATTAGATTCATGTTTTTTTTTTAAATCTGAACTACTCTGATTATATTTCCTTAAGCAACTGCCTGCGGTTGGAGAACCTATACCCTCATAAGAGCCTCTTGACTATATCCCATAGATTTTTTACTGGGCTTAAGTCAGGCAATTGTGCAGTCCAATCCTGAAGGTCGATTTGCTTCAGTGGCCCAATCACATGAAAATATGGCGGTTTGTTTGGATCGTGATCCTGCTGAAACCTACAACAAAGCGGTACTTTCTCTTCTGCATATGACGGAATGGAAATTTCCAAGATTTCTTTGCGCTAGAGCCCCCATCCATGTTGACTTCGATTCTCACAAAGGGCCCCGATAACATTAAACAGGATCTGCTTGAAACAAATGAGTTTACTTTTATTTTTCGTATAACGAGGGCATCCTCCCGTGCTGCCACCTTTATGGATAATTATCACACCACCGACCACTTTAAACTTGTTTAAAAGTCTTCAAATCAGATTTGTCCATGGTGTACTTCTCACATGACGACTTTTGAGTAAACCCATTTTTAAAATCACTTATGATGCACTCCTTGGTGAGCTCGTCTTCTTTCTGGCCCCATCTCATTAATTTTTTTGGATAAAAAACACTACGCGATTATTAGTGCTTTTCAAATGAAAGTGCAAAGCAAAAAGTTCTTATCACGCATCACCGGTCGCAATTGTGAAATGTTTAATGAACATTGTTATACAGATGATAAGAATAAAGACTCGCTAGCAAATTGTAAAATGACGTTTTTCACTTAAATTCTTCAAGCTGACAAAAGGTGCTTTAGTTTTTCCAAACCTTTTTTTATTATGTGTAACAACTTAACTCTTTATCGCTGTTATATGTCTTTGTAAAAAAGGATGCAAAAGTAATCATTTATATGAATTTTATTTTAAAGTAAGGTATAAACCGTTACTTTCTCTATGAAAACTACCTTCTTTTTTGTTAAATTGGTTTATTTTCTTCCAGCGCTGTATACAGAAATTTTGTAATTCATTCGAACAACTTAATAAATCATAATTGCTTGGAGATCCTGGTAACGACTTTGTGATTTGGAAAACTAAAACGTAAATGTTTGCCCTGAATGACACCGACACCGTCAATAGTTTCCAGTGGCAGTGGGAAAAGCATGGGGAAAGCAACATTCACAATAAGTTTGTTTCGATCATATCATTGCTTAAAGGGTATGAGTTTTGATTCGAATCAGATTCCGAATGAAATCGTTTACATAAAAAAGGTGCGGTAGGTCGGATAATACCTAGGTGGCTTATGGTACTTCAGCGGAGACTTTTTCAAAAACTTTGAAATTTCGCCTGGTGATCAAAATTTTACTGACGTCAGCAATTTGACGTCCTTTTTCATATTCGAAGTGATTATCATAAGTTGATCTGAGTACCCGGATATCTGGTACATTTCAAGTTAACAGTATGGCCGATGAACTGGTGAGGCTTGGTACGCTAGCAAGTCCTGAGCCGAAGAATCATCCTGTCCGATAGCAAGACAGTCCTACTTCCCGTAGTGCTCTGCGTTGTCCGATGGGCGTTCTTACGGGCCACTGCCTCATAGGGCGAACGAAAAAGCGCAGGATTTAAGGATTTTTGTGGCTCGGAGAATGAAAAAGAATCCATCTTCCATCTGATTTGCTAGTATCCGGTTCTGGCGAGACGACGGGCGGTTCTTGGTGCTTTATTCCTCTCAAATATGGTTGGCGTAAAGACGTAAAGAGGCCTGACTTTAGTGACTAGTGGACAGTGATTTAATTTAGTAATCAAGTTAACTCAAAAGTAAAACGATGTTTGTGGGCGTAGGCGCTTTCCTTCACTCTTCGCAGCATAAAATCATGTTCCAAGCGTATCAATTGCAGCTGCATAATTTGAATAGCTTGACTTAATAACTGCAGAATTTTTGTGAAATATAACACATTTCATACAAACTATCATCTCCTGCAGTTATTCATTTCAGGGAAATACCACATTCTCAACTAGAAAGTTGTAGAAATCTATCAACAAAATAACGACGCCAATCAGCCTGAACAATGGTGATGCGCAGTTGGCCTGGTCAATGTTTAGCCGTCTATTTATCAGGGTTTGACACTGAAGAAGAAGGCAGTTTACCCTCGAAATATCGATATATATCGAGTGATCAAAATAAATCTAGCTTCAAAATGAAAAAAATTGGTTTAAATTAAAATATTTTGTATATGTTTAGTCTTTCGTATGCATCTAGTTTTCGTAACGGCTGTACCTCCCGCGTCAACTCACATCCTCGACGAGAAACACACTTTTGGAAGAGCACAACATAATATGGGACAAAGTTGAGGTGATCAACGAGCTGCGAGACCAATCCATTGATTTTCATAATAGCATCAATACCAGGAGGCCATGAGCGGATGAAGCAAAATTTTGGTAAAATTGAATGCTTTCTTTTGAATCATAGTTTACTTCGAAATCTTAGTTATCTTTGAAACATTAGTTTTTTCGAATCTCAGTTGCTCTTTGAGATTTCAGTGTTCTTGGAATCTTTGTCTTATTTAAAATATTGAATTACTCTTACGGAAATATCTTCCTAAGTACGTCCGAAAACCACCATACATTCGTTTATCGGAGCTTTCACGTTTTCAATTTTTTCCGCTATTTTGATTACTAGTATATCATAGCTTTTGAATCATTTCACATCGAAAATTCAGAATAATAATGGAAAGTTTTATTATATATATCCTGTTGTAATACAAAGCAGTAGGACTATTCACTTAAAAATATGAGTTTACTTTTTGATCACCTTAACATTCCCGTTTTTTCTGTATTGATTACAAATTTTATTGTTAGAATCGAAGTTGATATGAATTCCTTAAAAACTATCAATTAAACTTATATCCAATCGAAACGTATGTAATTTTAATTTTACATAAATGCAAATTTAGCATATTGTATACATATTTACATAATTGGTTTACTCTAAACACAGTTATTTTGAATTATGATGTTGAAGTATATTTTGCATGGATTTCGTACATTTCAAGGACGCTACCTTTCACTACCGTTCATTAACTTCATTCTTTCAAAGACAAATAAATGGAATTTATGCGATAAAATATCTAATTGGCTCTTTTTTTTATTTCAAATAACGTAAGGCTTTACAATATAACAATTAAAGAAATATAAAAAAAAACATAAAAGATAAGCTTAAGCGCTACCCACCCTTTTCGGTTGCTGGTATTAATAAAGAATTGCCAATTCTATTTACACTATACTAAATTGCTTGAAATATTGTTAACTTTTTTTAAATTAATATTACCAAAATCTACAAAATATAATCCACCTGGACTGGCTAGGTTTAATGTTTATGCATATTAAATATAGAAAACTATGTCATATTATGACCATCTAAATCTTAAAAAAATTATCATTTAGGTTGCTTAATATAGAACAATAATGCAATTTTGTCTGATTTATTTGCTAACGCGTACCGTTCGCCTGCGGACGAAATTGAGATAATAAAATAAAATATGCAAAGTGAAGTTAATTGATATTTTACGAGATAGATTTACCTTTCGGGACGGTTACAAAGTCGCCGTTTCTTAAAACCAGAACTTCTTTTTCGGTTGTCATATGAAGATCACCAAATATATTGAGAAGCCTCTATTGGAATAAATATAAAAACATATTAGTTGAGTTGGCGAGTATTAGCGTCGAATATTCAGTCTGGCAATGATTTAGAAAGAGATCAAAAAGTTTCTTGTACCTAAACTTGGTAGCATTTGTAAATTTTTGACGGATCATAAGAGGGAAAGAAGCACATAAAAAGAGCACCATCATTGGTTTTAGAACCGACCCTTATAATTAGACTTCCGCAAAACAATTCAGTAGAATTATATGTTTCATTCGTTCACTATATTGAAACGTCTCACTGATGCTCCTCTTTTAGTTCACTGGCTCAATACGAAACCTTTCGTAGGCTTGTGGTTGGTTTTCGAAGCGGTGAACTGTTAGGCAAACAATTCTTTCGTTCGTGTCTTTTCCAATACTTCGGAACCATCGACCATTCCTTCCCACAGCTGCTGCATACAACCATCGATAATAAAATATGGTTTTCTTTTAGAGTCTTAGGCCACTAATTCGCACCTTCTAGCACCTTTAATAACATTCGGCACAAATTTAGTTTATAGACGATTTTACTTGGATCTTGATGCGTGGTGCCACTCGCACCATCGAGCTTCATACATGGTTTCTCTCTAGGGTATTTTGTTGTTATTCGAAATTTCAGACACGGACTGAAGTCGACGAAGATAATTCGAAAATTGTAATGTAGCCAATTATAAACAAAAATCAAACAAACCTCTGTGGCCTAGTAAGCAGTTGGTTAACATTGCTAGAAACGATACCAATGGTAATGACTCGGTATCTAATGCAAACGTTCATGCAACACTTGCCACCAACCTAAATGCGGAAAGAAAAAAAGACGACAGCGTCTTCAATGTAGTCAAAAGACGGCGAAGTTATTATTCGTTTCAAATTGGGAACGAAAGAAAAATATCTAAGCCCGATGAGCTGTAGGCTTCAGGCAGCAGCAACTACTACTACTTACTCGAAGCCGAAAACGACTCCGAAATTGCTTAATTATCAAAAAAAATCAAGTCACTACCAACATATCTAAGAGAAAAAACCAGCAAAAGCTTAGTCAATATGTTGATATCAATCATATGTAAAAAAAAAACTTCCATGTTGCACAGCTAAAACGTGGCCACGTTTCTGATATCCAAATTCAGGTTTACTCAGGAGAAGCGTTCAGGAAGGTGAAAAAAGAACTAATTTCCCAGCGTCAGCAGTGCTATACATATGAGCTAAAAAGCTGCAAAGAATTGCAGGTGATAATTAATGGCATAAATACTAATACTGATGCGATGAATCTGGAGGTCGAAGTCCTAGATTTTGAGTTGAAATCTATCATAAATATATTCAATAAATTAAAACATCCACTCTTCAAAGAAGAACTGAAACCCGAGGCTAGCAAGCCTAAATGGTGAAAATCACAAAATGTATAGCCTGCGATATGCAGCGCATGATCGATGTTGTAGAGCTGATCGAACGTAGAAGCCTCGTGCTTTGTGCGAATTGCCGGAAATACGCCTATACTAAAACCTATTGTTCACTTTCCAATGTGTGGGATGTTTGTAGCGAGTTTAACGCTACAGCCTTGTGACAAGAGCAAACAAGATCTTGCAGTTAGAAAATGTAGTGACTGTGGTAACATTCATACTGATAACTACATACATTGCCCAGTTAATTAATCTCTAAAAGCAAAGGCTATGCCTGCTCAAAGCAGTGCTTAACAGGCTCTGAATATTGCAACCAATAGACCAGTCTCCAAGCCAAAAGCTTTTGTACTCTCATTTCTTGTAAATCTTGGTACCAAATATTCCGACACAATCAACTTAAACAAACACAGCCCTGTTGAATCCACTCACAACTCTAACGACGAATTTCCTTCTATTTTGCCAACGCTACAACATGAATCGATCCATGACGACGATGAATAACATGATGCAAGAACTACTTAAAAACCAAAGCATGTTGCTCTAATTTTTTATTAACAAAAATTAATTCATTGAAGATTGCCCATTGGAATGGGGCTGCCATTGGCAAGCATAAAGCGGAAATATCCTCCATCACGGCATCAACTCACAGCATTGATGTATTCCCCATATCGGAAAACCACCTCACAGAAAAAAATAATAAATTTGACATTCTAGGCTGCATTTTCTACGACCCCTAACACCCAGATGGTAAAGCTAGAGATGGATCTGCAATACTCATTAAAAAAACATCTGTCCCCTCATCCTTTGGAAGAACTTAGCCACGGCTACATCCTATCTATTTGACTACGTGAGCAGTCTTCACTTCACACAAAAGTCAGCACTTTTCGAACCCCTACAAACCTAGTGCTTGAGGCATATTTGAAAATGTCTTGGAGGCATTCGCCACCGCAACATCTAAAATTAAATTGCATTCTTCACCTCGAAAAACCGACTCTTTATCAATTAGAATCTAAGTGCAGGGAAAAGTTGGACAAGAAGACATTGGCAGCTGCACATGTCACCCCAAACTAAAGTACGATTCAACAAAGCTTTTAGAAAGGTCAGGCTGGCACGTGCGGAAGACAACGAGTTACCTTACTCCTACTGCAATTCGCTTTAGAAAGCGGTCCAAAAAAAATTAACAAACCTAAGAACTACCAACAGACAATGGACCAAAAGTAACACAGAAAAAGCCACCCCCTTCGGAGTGCACCCAGCAAGTTGCGCTTTCCATTTGATATCAATGCTTAGAGCGCACAACCAATAAAAACTTCGGTTAAGGAAGTGCAAAATATTATTATCCAGGAAACCTGCTCTAAAAACCTTGATCCTATCACTAATGCTATGCTCAAACAATTGTCACCGATCGTGATCGTTCAACGCTATCTTCCGATTCGAATATTTACCTGAAGCGTGAAAAACAGGCTTGATCATAATGATCCCCAAGCCTTCCCCAGTGTAGTCATACTAGTGTACGTTAAACATCGATAGTACTATCGATACTATCGACAGTTCAGAACTATCGAAAACTTCGATGTTTTTTTTTGCAATCGATAGTTATTGAAAACTGAAAAAATGCATAAGGTAACATTTCTAACTCATCCCATCCACTGTGAGTATTTTACGTTTGCTTCGTTTTACTAATTTAATAATATTTCCTTTTCTTGTTATTATCAAACAGCACCAGCCAAAGATAGCAGACCACTCTTATATTTTGTTAGTTTTGTCACTTGTTATTTATTGTAAAAATGTAAAATTTAATTGCACGTGAAAATCATAAGCGCAAAAAATTCAGACTGAGAGAGAAAGAATTCTAAATAATGATTTGGCTAGGTGTAATATAAGCAGCAATCAATACAAAACAACAAACAGCGAAATTCTAAGCAGATGATTATGCCCAAAAAAAATATTTAGATCAACTATACGTTCCTATAGTTGTTTCGCACATAGTGCCTTTGCAGAAAGGAGAACATGAAGGCTTTCACGGACGAAAAACATGTAATTCCTGACGTCACAACATTGAAAACATCCTTGGTTCTAAAATATATCGAAGACGTTAAAATGCGGGTTCAAAATGCCATAAATGCAGTTCAACATATTTCTTTAACTACTGATATGTGGACAAATCGAAACAAAGAAAGAATACTGGCAATCACATCTCATTTTTTTCATAGAGGTAAATTAAGTTCTAGATTATTAACGGAATTTGACATAAAAGGAAGACACATATTTGAGGCAATGGTAGAAGTAAGTTGCATATTTATTTTATGCCTGTTTGATGAATACTATTGTTGGTGTAATTGAAAAGATGCATTTTCAGACTCGAAAATATTCACAGAATTTAGGCCACCGAGTTCAATAAGTAGGTTGTTTTTGGAAGACAGGGAGTACTTATCTTCTTATTTCTTGTTTAGGCGACAAATACACAAAGCAAATGGAACATTTGGTCAAAAAAAAATGCGATCGTCATTGATATTGCTGCTTGCATGTTAATGCAAGAAAAACTTCTTCAATTTAATCATATTCCATGCTTCGCGCATACTTTAAATTTGACTTTGTCTGATATTTATGACACCTGATTTTCATTTTATCTTGAAAAAGTGCAAAGATATTGATAATTGTTTTCAATCGAGTTCAGTTGTTTTAGATATGCTGACAGTTGCACAACGACAGCTCAACAAACCTGAATTGAAGTTGATTCAGCAGTTCCGTTAACGTTGGAATAACGCATACGCCAAGATCAAATGTTTCTATGATATCAGGCAAGAATTGACTTTGGCAGTAGCCGAATGTGAGAAGGCACCTGAAACGTTACTTTCCGAAGATTAAAATGTGATGCCGAACATTTTTCTGGCATTAGAACCATTTGATGTGGCTACGACAACAATATCTGGCACAAATTAAATTACTCTTTCTTATATAGCTCCGCTATTTCAAGGGCTGACTCTACAATGATCGAAAGTGGGAATTAACATAAAAAACACTGCTGGAAAGAAATCTATAATGCTTTATGCAAGTCAGTGCGGGTACGATTAATACCGCTCGAGAAAAGAGCCCTTATGATGTTAGCCACCATTCTGGATCTAAGGTTCAACAAATAAGTGAAGACGATGGAAACATAGCTCCGCAATCTCTTCAAATATAATATACTTCTTTTCTGATGACACAAAAGCTGGAGTCAACGATGTATGAATTTACGGCAATTGCATCTACAAGAAACTCAACTGTTGAAACTGGGGAAATTTACAAACGAAGGAAAAGTTGAAAGCAAAAAAAATCCAAGAAGTTATTATTTTTACCTGAAGATCTTTCTATTCAAAGCAAAGCTTATAGCTGTCCAAATAATGTTGCAATAATACATAGATATGTATATACCTAAACCTGGAAAAACCTCCCATTGGAAACTCGGCTACTGGTTTGATTCAAATACTGGGACCATGAGAATGTTTGCTCTATAGCATTCATTTATACTTGCGTCTTCTGTTCCGAATGAAAGAATTTTTTCGAAAACTGGTGTAATTCACAGAGATCGCGAAAACCGGTTAAAGTCTCAAAGCGTCTCAACAAATTGCTTTTCCTAAATCAAAATGCTCAGCATTTCGGAAATGAATAAATCTATATTTCTGTGTTTCTCTATAATAGTAATTGAATTCTCAGTTATTTAAAAAAAAATTATGAATCCTGGTTGTATCTACTAATTTCGCAAAAACACATAAACACCATCGATAGTCTATCGATAGCCTATCGATAGTTTTAAAAAAAACATCGATATTATCGAAACATCCAACTATCGATGTTTAACGTACACTAAGTCATACAAAGTCTTCGGTCTTGCGTGTCTAAAATTTTCGAGAAAGCTCTGTTGAAAAAAACTATTTCCAATACTTGAAGATGCAAGACAAATTCCAGAACATTAATTCGGGTTTCGAAGACATCATAGGACAAACCATGACATTCGAAGATAAGAAATATTTATTTATTTATTTTTTTAAATTAATTACAACAGAATAAAAATTCCAATTATGGCTATGAAATGAGAAGATACAAAACATAAATATTGATATTTTACTAAAAGATAAAAGAAACATGATTCAAAATTCAAGCGCCCCAACGCTGACAAGGAAAGAAGAGAAATATACAGTGATGACTTCCTGAGGCCTATTGACATGTAACGAGTTGCGATATCAGATCGAGTCGGCGAAGCCAGATATAATTTGAAATGGCGACAATTGTCAAAAAACAGTCGGCGTGACTCCAAGGAAGGAATTTGTAGGACAGGCCGGTAACATATGAGGATCAAGGGATATTATACTTAAAGACTAATGAGCGTGTAAACCTTCGCTACACACTCGATGGCACCTGAGAGATATAGGAAACGTGGAGGCCATACTTGACAAGCATATTTCAGGACACAACAAACATTAAAACAAAAAATTAAAACTTAGAGGTGACTTCTGCAACATCGAAACTAAATTCTAATTTAGGATCAAAAGTCACACCCAAGTTCTGAATTGATTAACGGTTGACAGATAGTTGTTGAAAAATGAATACGAGAATGAAATAGGAGAGGATTTGAGAGAAAAGGTCATTTGTTTATTTTTTTCAACATTTAAGGACCAGGAATAGCAGTTACAACAATTAAGAAGAGCGAATAGATCATTTATAAGAAGATTGCAGTCGTTACCTGATTTTATGACTCGGAACAGTTTTAAATCATCAGCATACATTATACAAGTGCAGTCGACAAAAGCAAAATCATTGATAAAAATCAAGAAGAGTAATGGGCCGAAAGTAGACTCTTGTGGAATACCCAGAAGAAAGATGAAAGGGAGAAGAGGAAAAGTGATTAAAAGTAATTTTACACAACGATTATTAAAGTAGGACGAAAACCAAGAAAGGATTGGACCGAAAAACTAAACTGCCTGACTTTACCCAGTATTTATGATTGACAGTAATCTATGATTGACAGTATCAAAGGCTTTTGAAAATCGGTGTACATGACGTCTACTTGTTTTTGACAACCTAAGGCGAGGGAAACTGTGTTTGAGACAATGATGAGGTTAGTCAAATCAGAATTACCACTCACGAACCCATGTTGTTCCGGAGAGAGGATAGGATGAATCGTGGGATACATTTTAGAGAAGAGAATTTGTTCAAGAAGAAGGAGAATAGAACCATAAATGAGACGAATGAAACATTGCCAGATTTAAAAAGTGGATAAATATTAGAAACTTTCTAGGCAGAAGGAAAAATCACGATTAATTGGCTCAAATTAAAGAGGCAACAGAGGGGGTGCTCAATGAAGAAGACATAGACCACGCATAGAAATCGGAATACTGATCAAGGCTGAGCAGTAAGTCCTCAACTTCAATCGGATTAGTATGATTAGAGAAAATGAAGTTGGAAGGGAAAGAATATCAGGGGATGTACAAGGGAGAAAAGCTTTTAAAGCAAGAAGGAAAGAAGTTTGCTAAGAATTCACATACATCTACGGAGTTTAGGAGGTAGAGCTATTGAAAGTAACATTGTAGTATTTTCTTTCAGAGAACGAATGTATGTTACAAGCCGAAAAAAGATGACTCGGAACTAGGCAAAGTAATTGTACATTGCTTGCTGCATTATTGTTTTAGACGAAGAATTTAGGGTCTGAAATACGGCAAGATTAGAGGCAGAATCCGAATTTCGAACCTTTTTCCGAATACGATTAAGCATTATTTTTCGACGCAACACATATTTTGGCAAAAGTCTTGCATAAAAGATTGATTTTCGAAATCAAATCAATACTTCCAAAAAAACTTCCACAAAATACTTTCCTCCTACTTAACAATCCACGTATTCCAGGTCAATTTTAAAAGCTATTCTACTGCGCATACTGGTGTATCTTAAGGAAGTGTTTTGAGACCTGTACTCTACACAATTTTTACATCTGATCTCCTAACAAGCGATAAAACTATTGTAAGTATCATTGCATTCGATGAGTTGATTCAAATTCAGTTATGGCATCACAAACCCTTCAAGTCCACATCTCACTTCTTGAAGAATAACTAGCAAAATGGAAAATCAGAATGGAAATTAACAGGAGGCTCACCTGGAGCACATTGAAGCTAAAAATCAGCAATTGAACCTCAAATTCATCAACGTCAAATGGATGCTCAACAGCAGGTCAAAACTTCCTCTCGATTCTGAAGTACTCGTTTAAAAGGCTGTCCTGGAGCCAATCTGGAATTATTGCTTACAACTCTGAGGACGATCTCACTTATAAAACATTATCATCACCCAATCAAAAACACTTAGATATATTGCCGGAGCCCCGGGATGTAAAGAACTGTGTATCGAGACGATTACATCCTTCGTAAAAATATACTAACCCGTCGTAAAAATCAGCAATTGAAGAGAAGACTCATAAGACCTTTCGTCTCTAACGTAGAACAAACAACTTTATGTAGTCCTTCTTTGGTATTCAATCTCTTTCACATTATCAATATTGTAACTCTACAACACTGATCTCAATTTTGCCATTAACATAACTTGTCTTCGAAATGCACATGTCTTCAACTATGAGGGGGTGGTGCACATCATTTGTTCTAATATGTAAGATTGTCTAACTAACTGAAGCTTCTTGTACAAAGGCAACAGTTAATAAAAATATTTAAAAAAAATATTTTTATTAACTGTTGCCGTTGGGATATAAAATGGAGATATAGTTCATTCATAACACCAAACGGAAACATTGCTTTTTGTCATTCGTTCAAGAGCGACTAAAGCCCACTTGATATTATTAGTCGAAAAACTATCACACCTTGTACCTACTTACCAACTCAAATAGTTTCGTTCGTTGTGTCGGCTTCGAGCTTTGCGGATGGAATCTCATGTAGCCATAATTGCGGCATGTGCCTACCCCAGAGTCATAGTACGCATAATCTACACCATCAATCGAATGGAATTCCAAATTCTGAGCAGGAACTATTGAATTATAGAAAAACGTTAGCTATAACAGATTGTTAAAACGATTCAATCAAATATCTTTACCAACGGTAATTGCAGATTGGTGCAATATCCTCGAAAGATCTGGATTTGATGTAATTGTCGTTGGTTCTATCAAATTTTTCAGCCACGATAGAAGGATGTCACTATTGGCTTGCTGTAATTTATTTGTAAAATTTAATTACAACATGAAAATTCGATATCGCCACGAATCATGAACAAGTATTCGGAAAACTTTATTTCAAGTCAACTTACATTTGTTTCGTTGTTTGTATCTGTTGCGACTCCTGAATCAGTCAAAATTATTCCTTCAGTACCGTTAGTTGTCCGTGAGATAGGCTTTTTCGGGAATTGTTTCTTGCCAGTTTTTTTCTTGCTCTTTGAACTGCTAGGCGCAATTTTAGGTTCTTCTGAAATAATTTTGTATATTTATACATATTCCGTCAGGACCAGAGGGTGTTTTCCAAGTCGAAGACTCTTGTTGTCTTCTAAAGAAAATTGACTACCAGTAGGGCGGCAATTTTCTTACTATACAAATATACTATGACTGACCAAAAATTCACTTTTTGCAAACTTACTATTTATCGACATTTCCTTGATAGCTTGAAACATATTCTCTGCCTGATCGTTCGACCCCACAGCACTAGTTGACGGTGGCGGATTATCTGCATCGCCGACAACATCGCTTGATTGTACAGGAGCTTGTATGTGCGATTGTTCTGCGATAACTTCGAGCCTCTGGTTTTTTTTCTTCGAACCATTCTTTCGTTTCTTCTCAGGACCCCCGCCTTGAAGATTGTTCTCTTTGTACGATAAAACTGGGATTTCGTACAGATCCTTTCGGGACGTCCAATATGGTCTCAGTGGAGCAGGCTTACGCGATGAACGCCTCAATGCTGATGAATCTAAATTAATGAAAGGAGTGTTTTTTTAAATAAATAAATAAACTACTTCCTGCTCAATGAATTTTACCTGCCGTTGTATCATCTCTCGATATGCTGCTTTTCGGTGACATTATCGACATTGTTTTCGATGATACAGTCTTATTCTTAGATTTTTTCTGTCTCCCAGAAACCGATTTCTTTTTTGATAGTGAACTTGAATTATTTTCTTTGTTCGTATGGCGACCTTTGCTGACCGGAACTTCACTGAGCATTTCCACATGCTCCACATTTTCCACTTGTTCGGTATTACCTGGAGAAAGTCGGTCATTATCTGATGCCCAATCATTCAGGACCATATCTCGGGCGGTACTATCATCTTTAGAAGATTTAACATTCGATTTTTTGTGGACCTTTGTCGATTTTGGAGTTTTTGTCATGCGGGATATTAACGCAGAGCTACTGTTTATTTCGCTATTAACCTCCGGCTCAGCCGGTCGTTCAGCAGCAGATTCATAAGGGTCACCTTGAATTGGTAGCGGTGATGAGGACGCCCGCACCTCTAACTGAGGGCATTCTTCTTGTTTTTCTTCATACTGACAGTTGTCGCGTGGTGTGTCTCGTTTCGTTCGAGAACTATTAATGGACAGCCCGGAAGAGCTGTTTCGCGTTACTTCACTATTGTGAGTTTCTAAGACGGGAACAGTTTCTCGAGTTTGATTTTCTGCTTTGGTCTTGCTTGGTATCGTGTCATCGGGCGTTTGCGTATGAATAGATCGTGAGCTACGAATCGTGAAAATTGAACTTGATGAATGACCACTGTCACTATTATCTCCACCTTCATTTTGACTTTCCGGTCTGGAAACTGCCACCATTAGATTAATTTTTTGCTTTTTTACATTTTGAATCCTTTGCGGAACAATCTTTCGTTTGATGGACAATGGTTGCGGCACTTTGAACAAGTTCTCATCATCGTCGGTGTTTGATGGCGCTACAAGCCGATCTTGCTCGGTCTGTTCGTTGCGTGCCTTCGAAAGTGCCAAGTCCCAGCTCTCTACTCTATCTTTTATCGTGTAGAATTTCATTGGCACCGGGCGTTTTTGGGGTTTCAGATTTTTCGTTTTTTTATCATAGATAGGCCTACTTGACTTACAACTTATGCTTTGACATGTAGTGTTGTTTCTTCGTGATTCGTCTTCGTCGGATGAGTTTTCTTCCAATGAATGACCTTTCGAATAGAGTCTACGTTGTCGTGACGTCCTGGGGCTCATATTCTTCCTTTTCTTTTGCCGCAACATACTGTACTCAATGTCGTCGTAGGTTACCGCGTTTGAGGCTGGGGACTAGAAAATGAATGTGTTTTAATATTTTAGAGCAGAAAAAAGCTTCGAGTTTGATTTCCAGCAGAAAAGGTTCATTGGCATTAATACTTACTTTATCAGATATGACACGACGTCCGCGCTTGGCGCCAGCTAGCGTTCTTGCTTTCGTTCCGTTTTTAATAAACTGCAGGGAGAAACGCAAAGATATGAAACATTTTCCGAACAATAATATAATTTACTTACCGAATTCATCCAACGCTTGCCCGTTTCCGGGGGCATATCACACACATACCCTCCACGGGTACCAGATTCTGCTTGCATCGGGTCCAAAATATCTTCGTTGAATCCTTCTTGTATTCTATTGGTTTGGCTGTTTATAGACGGTTCCACTTCATCGGGAAGCGGCGTTACATTACGGTTAATAGTCTCAGCAGATTTATCGCTGCCGGTATTATTAATTTTCTTCAACATTTCGTCTAACTTTAGAATGCCACTGAGCGATACTTCAGGGGAGTCCATGTTTACTGGTTTACCAACCAAACTGCCACTGGATGGGTGAGAAGGTACACTTGATTCCCGACCAATCACATACGAGTCTCCCACTGCATTTGTCAACTCTTTGAAATTGGCACTGCGACGGCAGGACAGCCTCAAATCTATGGCCTCATTAGGCTCATTACTGGCCAAAAATCCTTTAGATACGTGAGCAGCACCTTCAACAGTATTTTGGTTGCTGGTTGCACCGGAGATGCTATCACTTTCATCACTCGTGACTTGAAACTCCAAGAGACTGTGATCGATGTTCTTTCTTTTGATCGGCGATTCACTATGGTCCGAGGCTTGAGCATTTTCGTAAGCAGTCAGACGCGGTTGTTCAATTTGGCGTCCGCTAGCTCTGCTCTCGTTTTCTGCTCGTCTCTGGACAGTTTTAGTCGACAAATTGGCGCGATGCACAGCGTTGCCACCATCTCTTGTCGAGCTTGCAACATTGTTACTCTCGTCGCTGGTCAAGTCTATTATGGCAGACTTGTTCTGCTGCGAATAATGAGTCTTCGCTGGCGATGAATTCGGGCTTCTCATTTGAACATTATCGATAGGAAATGATACCTTTAAATGAGACCGTTTTGCGCCACTATTGCGTATACCGAGAATCGAACTCCTGTTTTCGCTTCGCAATTGTGACACAGTGTCGACATTCATATGTGCATTTGGAACATTGCGAGTTTGCTCCACATGCGAGCTATTTGAATGCCTTTGATTGCAGTGGGCTGGTGCAAACATGGGAATGATAACCATGGGCGATGTCGGGGAAGTAACGGGAAATGACTGACTTTGAGTCGGAGGAATTGTTACCGATAAGTCCCGAGGACTTGGCGGTTGATCGACACGAAATGGTGTCGGTGGAGCTAAAATTGGCTGTTGCTCTATAGACTTTCGAATTTTTGCAACCATTGCCGATACTATGTTGTCCAAATTGTTTAAATTGTTTGATCTATTTAGATTGGTTTGATGTGCATTCGGTGGGTTCTGTGAACCAACGCTGGATTGAGAATACCTCCTGTTGAT
The DNA here is from genome assembly GCA_963978885.1 of Nemotelus pantherinus. NCBI lineage: Eukaryota > Metazoa > Arthropoda > Insecta > Diptera > Stratiomyidae > Nemotelus > Nemotelus pantherinus. The sequence goes on along the minus strand of OZ022264.1, from coordinate 19,179,158 downwards.
CGACCTAGGAGGATTCCGTAGAGGATTACTACGATTGAAGTTTATAGGTCTTTCAGTGCTTTGTCTACGGTGAAGAGCTTCGTTGATAATTTCATTGCTTTGCCTTCTAGGGCGCTGTTGGGATAAAGATTTTATATCTTGCTCCTGAACAGGAGTAGCAGGATTTACGGGGACGTCAGTGGGAGAAACCTCTTCAACAGGCTCTTTATTGTCGTTGTTGCCTTCCGGAGGATAATTTGGACTTGGTTGCCTTGATTGCCCTGTCATTTTCTCTAGTTGATTGCCCTCATCTTGAATTGTTTTATTTTTTATGGATGGTACTAGCGAGGTTCGTGTTGATTTGAGAGCAGGACGCAATTCCTCTATTTCCATGCTTTCATTGCCGACTTGTGTCCTATTTAACGTGATACGTCGTTGAGGCTGTGCTGCAAACTGATTACGGTTACAATTTGAGGCGATGTCTTCATTCATATTTTCGGGAGAGTTTACGTTTATGTTTGAGATGGTTGAGCCAAATGGGTCATTTGGAATAGACCGTTGAACAGGTGTGCTTGCTACTGATGGGAGCTAGAAAAAACAAAATATGAAACTAAAAAGTAAAAGCCATATGAGATCTAAAGAGGTAAGTGTATGTCAAAAAATCGTTCTCATGATATTAAAGGAGAGTTTTGCACCAAATCATATCTTGCTATCACCAGCCAGCTACTCGATCGAGAGTGTAAGCTGAATTACTCATTTGGCCAAATTAAGACACTTTAGTAATGTTCACTTTAATTTAGTCCCTGCGAGTACATGACCAGCGCCCAGTCGAGTATTCACCTGGTGAGTTTAACTGAATACAGCTACAACACGATACTTACAAATAGTCCATTGTGGATGTCATCAAAAGTCTTGTGTAATGCACGTCTTGCAACAATATTTGGTGGTAGTTTTGTCAAAAGACGTGGTAACATCGACCGTTTGATGCTTGGCTGCTTATCCTCAATTTTCTTCTCGTTCGTTTTTACTTTCGACGTAGTTGGAATTGCATTAGCCACGTTAGCTGAGTTCTCATTTGCTTGGGGATCATTATCGCTACTGGAATCACGATTAGTATGAGCAGGTATCTTTGTAGCAACAACTGCAACGGGTTTGTTGACTTCAACTTGTATGGGAAAACTTCCTCGATTCGATGGTGAGTTGTTTGTCGGATCACAGAAAATGTTTTTATTAACTGGTCGATTCCTTTTAGCACGTATGAATTGGATTAGTTTATCCGGATCCGTATTCTCCAAGATCTCGTTGATGTTGAGACTTTCCCGGGTTTTAGATGCAGGCGCCATTCTGTGAAATTTTAATATTGAATGAGTTTAATTTGTGTAATTTTTTTTAATCGAGTCTTTTTTATTCTGAATTACACATTATTTTCATGATCTACAACTGAGAAGTTTAATTTTCGTTTGCACTTCAAGATATTCTTCTGAATACAGCCTTTGCACAAGGTGTTATTGTAAGGAATGCTGTAAAATTTAAAAGTGCAAAGACATTAGAATATCGTATGAAGACGTGGATAATGATGAACGCTTCAATTTATGTAACGAAAACACCTATTTGTGCATGAAAACAACAACGAAGCATTTTGAATAGTCTGATAACGTAGCAGTGCAATTGCAAGCACTTTAATTTCTAGGTTAATAAAGAAGTCTTATCAAGTTATAGTATTCATTATCCTACTGCCTTAGCGTGTGGATGCTTCCAGAGAAGTTTTCTGGTGATTGTGTTTCAGAATCGTGGGAACACCATTTTAGCATTTTCAAGTTCAAAGTTGTGCGGTGATACTGAGTGTTATTTTTTGAGTATATTTCTTGGAATTTAGTAAGTTTTTGTAAAATTTTCGTCTTTTTGTCATATGCTGAGCAAATTAACTCTGTAATTAAGAGAAAATATCTGATTGGTTGATCGACCTTCAATCGTAGTAATCCTCTACGGAATCCCCCTAGGTCGATCAACAGGAGGTATTCTCAATCCAGCGTTGGTGTCCTGTGTCCTTTTATATTTGGCTGCGTAGTGATAGGAAATTTCCTACACGTGTTGAATTTATAGTTGTACAAAGGACAATTTAAGACGTAGTAAGATGGGGTCGGAGCCCCCTGATAAACAAAATTTAGTTCGTGGTTCAAATAAAAAGGTGATTAAGATGAAAAAAAAAGGATCAAATGTTGAAGGATATAGTATAGTATCAAAAGAGGCGTGGAAAGAAATGCAAAAAGAAGGGTTAGGAGGTTTGAATGATGAAATAGAGAAGATTATAACATTACCCCAGGAGATGGTCGAAATAATAATGAAACAAATATATACGCACAGATACAAAAAGACTCAAAAAAGAACTATCCTGTTTTAATGATAGCAAAAGATGTAAACGAATAGAGGGTTAGGTTAAGTCCAGTGCTAATATATAAGCTAAGAAAAGACTTTTCAATTGTAGATATCATTGATGTTAAAAGTGTTGGATACAACAAAGTAAAAGTTATTTTTGGTAAAGCCGAAGAGACAAATCACTTTGTAGATAAAGGAAAGAATGAGCTTAAAGACTACAGTATTTTCATTCCAAATAATTTTATTTATAGGTTTGGAATTATCAAATAAATTCCGTTATGCTTTGACGAAAATGAATTTTTAAATGGATACCTATGTAATAAGTGTGGCAACCTTTTGGAAAATAATAAAATAATTAGTGCATATATAATTAAGAGAAGAGATAATGATAATAAAGAAAACATCATACCAACGACAACAATAAAGATTACGTTTGAAGGAGATGAATTACCCGATGGGATTAAATTGGACTTTCTGAAAATAAATGTGGATTATTATATACAGAGAGCTAAACAGTGTTTCAACTGTGGAAGATTGGGTCATTTTGCGGCATATTGTAAAAGTACAAACAAGAGATGTCTAAATTGTGCATCAGATGAGTGCCAGGGAAATTGTGTGGCAATGAAATGACTACTTTGATCATAATGCTCTTAACAGGAACTGCACTAAATGGATCAAGGAGAAGGAAAATTTAGAAATAGTTTCGAAGCTAAATATGTCAGTACCTGAAGTAAGGAAAATGTACTATGAAAATAGTTTCGAGTCCAAATGAAGTGAATCTCAATGATGAGGGAGCTTTTCCAATGCTGAACAAATCTAAATATATAAGCAATAGAAATCAACAAAAGGATGCAAATAGGTCAAGGTTCGAAACTAGCTATAGAAATGTTTTAGTTGGTACAGTTGCAAAACCAATCAAACAGATTGTAGGAGAAACAATGTGTTTAGATCCTTTGGAGACAGTTAAAGTTACAGAGATAGAAAGACTAACCCATGAAGAAGAAACAAGCAGTGATTGAGGGAATTGTAAATGAAGAGAGTATACATAATAATTTTGTAAAAAAATAATCAGGATTGCATTACACAGAATGATCAGGTTGTACAATATACATATATTAGAGGAAGATCTTGCTAGTGAGAAAGATATAAATGAGACTTAGATGCAAAGATATGAGAAATAGTTCTAGACCAAATTGGTGCAATCGCGGAACCAAAGATCACCTTACGAAATAAAATATTAAAATCACAAATATATTGAACCCATCCAAGGTATTGGACGTGATGGTGGCACCACGCTAACCACACGTAAAAGGAACGCTAGTTCAATCCAGACCGAAAAAATCTGCGATATACAGGACAACTAAAAGCCAATCGATAGCGTAGCTTTTAAACCATAGAGGGGCAGGAGCCCGTTGGAGTTCTGACGTACTGGTGATAAACCACTAGACCCAATAAATACAAAGTAATTTTCAAGGTTGCACCCAGAGCCTAAAGCTAAAAAAACACACACCAAAAAGCTAACAGCAGTGGTATACTAATTGGAATAAATTAAACGGATGGGAAAGCAATTGCAGCTTGGGAGAGGTAGAGCTCTAAAAGAATCGCAAATCAGGCGATTCACGGACGTGTTCGTAGGAATGGAAGAAAAATTCGACGATAAGTCGTGGGAGTTATGATGTCCATAAACTATGTTTCTCACTTGGGTGAGATCACCCATAACATGTTTCATTCGTTTACGACGCTGGGGGCCAATTTTTGATAATTTTATAAAGTAGGATGCTGGCCGGGCATCTCAACCAGACCGAAGTTCAGTTGGGTGCCTACCAACAGGTTTTGATGGCGAACGATCAACGAGGCAAAACAAAAAAAACTTCGACTAAACTCGACTACGTTTTTTCTCCGAAGGATAGTCTTTCTCTGGAATTGAGCATACGTGAATCAACCCATAAAAGTTAAATAAGTGTAAATCAATTTTATTTATGGTCAAACCCACCAAAAGGGTGTAATCGAAACCGATGACCAATACCTAATTGGACAATATCAACCCCAGGTTCCTCGTTGGAGTGAACCAGGAGTATGTTCAATATACTTGCTATAGCCGCTATTAGCTGCTCCAGCTGTCCAATGCCACGAAATAGCTGCTATCTGAAGCTTGCTATTTGACAGTCGGGCTGTCCAAGATTCCGGAATAGCTGCTATTTGCTGCTCGCAGTCTGGAGGATAGCAATAAAGTAGCTAAGGCAAAATGGACGTGCGTACACAGCTGACACATTGTTCAAACGTCATTGATTCGAAATTTAAATGAAAAAAAGTTTTTGCGCTGTGGTGACAAAGGAGATGAGCAATAAATTTAAAACTAGTGCTATCATAAACTAATACGGGCTTTAAAACACTTCAACTCAACTCGAGTTTTAAATCGGCTTTTGCACAGCGCAGCTCATCTTGAGTTTTTAGAAGGCGAGTATATCAAATTTTCGACGTTTCTTCTTCGCTCTTTTTCACACATATGGATGGCGTCAAAAGCCAGGAATAAGTGAAACGTTTTGAATATGTTAGGAAAATTTTAATCGTGTCTACAGCTGTATGCTGAAAACTCCGATATTACATACAATTTCCAAAGTGCAATGCAAGTATTGAGCTGATCCACGTAAATACAAAGATTAAAATTATTGAGTTGGGCTGTGTAGCTGAACTTAGTAGCAGCTCTTGGCTGTCCAATATCAGTAGCTGCTTCACCTAGCTACTGCAAATTTGGACACTTGCTAAAGTGATGCTATGCTATGCTTTTGGAGCAGCTATAGCATGCACATTGAACACACCACAGTCAACAAAAAAAAAAACAAAAATACTGGGAAACCCAAGAAAAATGCAAAATCATTCGAACGAAATCAGGAAAGACCGTTAAGTGAATTGATTATAACTCCATGCAGTATACGAATAGATGTCTAAAGAAGACACATCCGTGCTTGTCCACCAGGTTCGAATCGAATAAGAACCCAAAACATCCTAATTTCCAGACAAACAAGAAACTTTGCCCCAATTCCTGCACCACAACCAACGCCCAACAAGTGCCAAATATCAAAGCAATCACAAAACTATCAACAAAACAAATTCTTTCAACATACTTCTTTTTGCTTCTTTTACTGGTCATTATATTTCAATCACTTTCGGTTGGTCGCAACAGTCACATCACGCACTAATCGACTCTGCGCTGCACCGAAAACTCTTTCTAAATATACGTACAGTCTTCAGATTGGTTACAATGATGACTATCGAGTCCAAACTTTTGATTAAAGTTACCAAAAAGTTAATAAAGTAAGATATAAAACAGATTTAGGAGATCGGACCGTTAAGAACGCAAAAATTGAAAATCCACAATACCTAAATCTTGACGTTTGTTCGAATAGTCGATGACGGTTGTTGACGTTTGAATTGACAGCGAGTGAATTGATTAGAGGGGCATCTAGTGAGTATTTGAATCGTTGGAAATCGGTTGGAGTTTGAAAGTTAATGTGCAGTTTTCAGTTACCTGAAATCACTGAAACAGGGATTATGTGCTATTGAAATAATTCTACTCATCATGGTTGTTATTTGTTTTAATTTGCATTTATTGGTATGCAGGGGTTTTGAAAAGATATTCTGTAAGGATTTCTATACTCATCGAGGCTCATTAAGTTTTTAAATAAATTACTGTATATTTGATTGAAATAGCAAATATATTTTCAATGAAATAACCATCTAAAAATGTTACTTCGAAAATAACCCTCAACTTTTATCATGATTGGGACGATTGCGATGGTTTGTGAAGAGAGATATTCTGAGATTTAGGTAAATACTGAGCAGATAAATAAAAACCAACATGCTTTTCTATATATTATCCTCAACAAAAATGTATACTCAGCCACTATAAATAAAATATGAGTATAAAAAGCATAATATCAAAATGTGAAGGCGTTACCACGCTACATAAATAATGGCATTAATGAGTTTAGAAACAGATAGTGAATGTATAGGGTATGCACATGTTTTATGAAGGAGTGTAACATTCAGAAATTTCAATCGAAATTTCTGGACGCTAAATTTGCGATGGCACTGTGAAGACCATCCAAAACCAGAAGTACCGTAAGGCTTTATTTTTCGAGAACGAAAAACTAGCGGCGACTGGCCAGAGTCTCTTCGAAAACGTGGCTGAAGCCGGATGGTGGCTCGTCGTTGGGCGGCGATCGAAAAAAAAAAACGGGTCGACGAGGAGTTTTTGACTCGTTCGGAGTTCTTGACTCTTTAAGGGGTTACCCCCACTTGTAACTTTGCAGTTTTTCGTTTTTTTTTTTGTTGCATGTTTTTTAAGTATAACTATCTGAGAATACGTCCTTCAAATTTCAAGTCGATCCAAACATAATTAACCGAGATATGAGCGTTGAAAGAGAAGAAACTGTTGCTTATACAACCGCTACTTATACTTATAAACGCGTTTTTCTCGAAATGACATCTTTGAAGTCGGTGACCAAAATTACTCGAAAACTACTGAACCGATCTTTTTGAAACTTAGCAGGTTTGTTTAATACATTAAAATGTAGTGTTTGATCGTTCGATTTTTGTTTTTAATAAAAAATGGCCGTTTTATAGCCAAAAGACGACCATTTTTTTAAGTGAAAATCGAAATATTAACTTTGACTGTCCGCCATTTTGTGAAAAATTGATATTGTTTTAAATCCTTCGATCAAACACTAGTTTATATTGTTATTTAACTAAGTCCATCGCTATTTTTTGTTTCAGATGATCCAGTTCGACACAATTTTGGTCACCGCAAAATGTGAAAATTAAAATTCCATTGTTTCGACGGCCATTTGTAATTAAATCATGTAATATTTTTCAATAAAAAAATTACTGAAAGGTGTTCAATGTATGTACTTTAAGAAAATATAATAGTCGTTTAAAAACATTTCGTAGTTTTGTCAAAAAAAATTCATGAAAATGACCTATTTTATTGCGCTACAAGTGGGGGTAACCCCTTAAGTCTGGCCGTCATATAGAAGGCCGATCGCGACTTGCAATCTGACAGGTACTAATGTACTTTTATTGGTCGAAAAATATACGTCAACTGGTCGAAAAAAGGCACATTAAGCCCGCCATCTTGGTACGTTGATTGCTTTTGCGACCGGCCAGGCTTTCAGTCACAATTTCTAAGAGAATATTTTGAAATTGTTCGGCGTTTACAGTAGAAACATAAATCTACGTGAGTGCGCGATAATCTGTGTCGGTTTCCCGAATAAATTAGCAGTCGAAAATTCCAATACAGTGCGAGAATGAAGTGTCGCGTTTCAGGCTGCAATCGGGTAAATGAAAGTAACATTTGGCATCAATCTCGTCTTCTTTTTGACTGAAATAATAGTTGATTTCATTTGCAAAAAGCATTTTAATCTTGACTTGCCGGTTACCGAAAAAGAAATGTCAAACGACTTTCGAAATGACGATCTCCCGTGGTTATTACATTGGCGTTACCGCCTCAACTGTATAGGGCACACATCCCTACTTCATTTTCACACTAATAAACAGAAAGTCGAAAATTGTATCATTTCTCTCATTCGATTTCTAATCCATTTTCTCTTATATCTGTGGTAAGCCATCGGTTTTGATAACACCCGTATGGGCTTGACCTTAAGTATGACTTGACAAAACAAACTGTGTCTTAAGGTCTGTTCCCGTATCACGATTAATTGCGATTAATCGCAATTAATTGCAATGAAGCTGTTCCCGTACTCCGTTTTACTGAAAACTGAAAATTTCCCCTCTTTCAGTAATTTCAGTAGGGTCTGAGCTACTGAAAAATACTGAAAAGTGTCAAACGGAGTAAATATTTTCAAATGTGCGCGGTAAGCAACATATTTTTGGCGTAATGTTGCTATGAAGGTCCAATATTTTTGTGGCGATAATTTATTACCGCTTAGGATGACTTTATAATCACTATTGTTCTCCCAAAAACCGAAAACTGACACTTTCGGTTGTAAATTTTCAGGAAATACAATGAGAGCGTTCCCGTACTTTTCATGAAATTCCCCACCACATGATTCAGGAAAATTCAGTAAAATTAAGTTACTGAAAGTACGGGAACAGACCTTTAATCTTAACAACGCGCTGATATGATGCGCAGTTATGACACGATGATGCGCGTATGGTCAATTCCAGAGAAAGACCGTCCTTCGGAGAAAACAAATCACTTTGCAGTTCTCCGGCTACAACCTTCCACCACAAGAGACAATACGTGAAAGTAAAGCAATGTTTTGAAATAGAAACAAACGAATGATGTTGAATCCTGGCCGTCGTTGAATGCCACATGTTCTGAGAGCATTACTGTCGAGACAAGTATTTTTGCTAGAAACATTTAATGAATGGTCGTACGTGGTATGGGCAACTGTATTCACTATTCGCTAGACAACACATTAAGTATTTGCAATCATGTGTTATGTATTATGTTATTTGTTTCAGTATTGTTTATGGAAAAGCAAGCCGTTTTGATTCGCTGAATTATATTTTGGTTTTATATTAATTTACTCAGTATAAAATGCAATAATTTATAGCAAGGCCGTGGAAAATTGATTGAAACGTTGTAAGCAACATTGACCCGAATAGCCGATGGATCATTTTGTCTAATTCGGATTAGGTATGTTCCCGTACCACGATTAATTGCGATTAATCGCGATTAATTGCAATGAAGCTGTTCCCGTACTCCGTTTTACTGAAAACTGAAAATTTCCCCTCTTTCAGTAATTTCAGTAGGGTCTGAGCTACTGAAAAATACTGAAAAGTGTCAAACGGAGTAAATATTTTCAAATGTGCGCGGCAAGCAACATATTTTTGGCGTAATGTTGCTATGAAGGTCGAATATTTTTGTGGCGATAATTTATTACCGCTGAGGATGCCTTTATAATCACTGTTGTTCTCCCGAAAACTGACACTTTCGGTTGTCAATTTTCAGGAAATACAATAGGTCTGTTCCCGTACTACGATTAATTGCAATGAAACGTACTAAAACGGACTAAAAAACTCTGTTTTAGTACGCTTCATTGCAATTAATTGCAATTAATCGTAGTACGGGAACAGACCTAATGAGAACGTTCCCGTACTTTTCATGAAATTCCCCACCACATGATTCAGGAAAATTCAGTAAAATTAAGTTACTGAAAGTACGGGAACAGACCTATTGTTGCGTCGATAAGCACTCCAATTCAACTCAACGAATCATAAAGTCAAGGCCGTTAAGTAAACTTCATGCAGTATACGAATAGAGATCGACAGAAGACACGTCCGTGCTCGTCGACCAGGTTCGAATCGAATAAGAACGCAAAACATCCTAATTTCGCAACAAACAAGAAACTTTGCCCTAATCCCTGTCACCAAAACAAATGTCAAATATCAAAGCAATCACAAAACTATCAACAAAACCAATTCTTTCAACATACTTCTCTTCGCTTCTTTTACTGGTCATTATATTTCAATCACTTTCGGTTGTTCGCAACAGTCACATCACGATATTAAACATCACGCACTAATCGACTCCAGCACTGCACCGAAGACTCTTTCAAAATATACGCGCAGTCTTCAGATTGGTTACAAGGATGATAATCGAGTTCAAACTTTTGATTGAAGTCGCCAAAAAGTTAATAGAGTAAGATATAAACCAGGTATAGGAGATCCGGCCATTACAAAAAACTAAAATCAAAAATTCACGGTACCTAGAACTCGACGCTTATTCGAATGGCCGATGACGGTTGTTGTTGTTTGAATTGACAGCGAGTTTCAGTGCAGTGAGTGAATCGACTAAAGAGACATCTAGTGAGTATTTTACTGTTGGAAATCGGTTAGAGTTTGAAAGTTAACGTGTAGTTTTGTCTTGTCTGAAATCTGAAATGCATACTTTAACGATTATGTGTTATTGAAATAATTCTACTGATCGGTGCATGGTGATTTATTTTAATTTGCATTTATTGGTATGCAGGAGCTTTGGAAATATATCATGTAAGGATGTCTATGCTCATGGAGGCTCATTAAACTTTTAAACAAGCTACTGTATATTTAATTGAGATAGCAAATATTTTTTTCAATGAAATAAGCATAGGTTTCTTAAAAGTCTTTATTCAGTAATATAGGCTTTATTTACACTTTTACTTATGATCAGAGATCTCAGTTCCATGTGTTGTCCTTGTTCGCACAACAAAGATAACAAGCGTCAGGTCGCTTGGTCTCACTCACAAGACAAGCCGTTCCACTTTCCTATGCAGTAGCTGCAGTAGTGCTGCTCCATTGCATCTTCTTGGATTCCACAGGAGGTCGCGTTGTTACGGTATAACTTTCCACCACTAGCCCCTTCGATTCTCTCGCGCACAAAGCATGTTAAAGCAGCTTTTCCGTTCACATTCAATGTAAAATTGGAGGGGAACTACTTGGATTTGACCAGTTTTGACATTTAGCGGACAAAAAATTACTACCATCCCCTTCAATGTAAATCTTATGGGCATGTCCACTCCATTTCTACTACCTCACTGTTGTTTAGTGATATCCTCGTTGACAGTGGGTTGAATTACGATTAGGTTCGGCTATTTAAGAGTGCGTCAGAAGTCAGTTCCTAACCAGCGTACCAACTCCTTCCATTTTCCAAAAAAACACTTTGACCTTGAAATTGCGCCTCCATTTCCGCAATGCATTATCTGTCAAAGCAACCCGAGAGTTGTGCTGGCATTTTTTGCGACGGTGAGCCGCACGTGAGCTGTCAAATTTGCCCATAGTCCCAAAGTTTTCCTTCACTACTACTAATAAGATCGCACTTGTGTTTTACATCGATACCTGCAATGAAGCTTAAATCGATGGTCCAACATTAGGACAGTACCTATTAATTTGAATAGGCAACATCGTATTGTGCACTACAATACTATCATTGTTGATTAAACCCATGGAGACTGATTTATCAATGGTAAGATAGCATACCTATCTTCATATGACTTTTATAGCCCATTGACCCACATCACTCCTAAGCAAGCGCTGCATCCAGAAATGATTGGCCACCAGCTAGCCTAACAATTCTATAGCAGATAGCCTATGAACCACAGCCCCTGCGGAGCTCCCACTAAGGGGGCCTCTCCCAGCGGCAGGATATACCTTCGAAGTAGGCATGGGCTACACCTGCCCCCGCAGTTCCGATACTTAGTCACATAGGTCGTGCAAACCAAGTGACTCTCTTTCGGGTGAAGCTAACATCTTTTTGTATGAAGGAATGAAATCCTTATTCATACAGATGTACTCTGGAGCACTTGTCCATAGTTGCGCTTTAAGGCCAGGGCCTAATGTTACACTTTAGGTCTAATAATATATTATGTTTAAACCTATATGAACTTATTTGTGTTTATAATTTACCAGTGAGGGTTTACCAGATATAGATAATTGCTGCATCTAGCGCTTATTTTCCCCCACTGGGGCACTACTACTAACACTCAGATTCAGGTAAATTGCTTCAACTCCAACTGCTGTTTTCATTTCTTCATATCTCTCTCTTCTGAGCGTGTAGCTCATCCACGGCCAGGGAAAATCACAGCCCCCGTGGTTGAATATAGAAATCACAACCCTGTGCTAAATCTTTCAGGATACATTGGTGTATATGCCAGATAGGTTCAGGTCTCACGAAATGTCAATTATATTTAAGCCTTTGGCGCCGGCAGCCATTTTAGTGATATTTTTAATATACCTATTATTCTGTCCACAAATTAGGTTTTCAAAAATTAAGTTAGCGAAATGAATTTTGAACGTGTTTTAAATGTGAATCGGATAATGTTTTGTAATGTTTAACCCCATGTGTGCGCTAGGTGCGTAAAAAGAGATCGGGGAAATTTGAAAATTTTTAAATTGCGATAACTTTTAACAGAGCTATCCAATCATTATGAAACTTTCAGGACATATTGGTATTATTAAGCTGTAAATTTGTGTTGGCAACAACATGTTGGCAACTCTGTAGCTGATGCAGGCACTGAAAGTGCAAACCATCAAATCATCGGCTCTCCTGAAAAATTGTCGCTTTTTGGAAAAAGGCCACTCATATATAAATCTTGTTCTTCGTCTACATAGCCAAAGTAAAACGTTTGAAATTTCGCAACGGGCAAGAACGATAACCCTCTCCCAATTCACCTATATTTTTAGCATCAAAAACTTCTGTTCATGGGAACTCACGACCCGATGATCAGATAAAAATGAAATTCACAGAATGTATTAGACTTAAGTAGATTGATGGAAGTGATTGAAATGCGGGAAATTCTGTGCCAGTGGTGCCATCTTGAAAAATTACGATGAAAAATAACTGCTTTTAGCCCTATAAATTCTGATTCAGTCATTCGATTTTGACGAAATTCACACAGTAGCTGATCTTTACTCTTAAATATTGAAAATTCGCTGAGGAAAATAAAGCTCTTTGCTCTATAGCTTCCTTCCGTTGAGTCACGTAGAGTGTTCCTCGACGAGTGCCTCCTCTTTAAACTTTTTAACGGCTGTATATTGTGGTGGACCCCAGCATTCACCTTTCTGTTAGAGATTCGGGCTGTCATAATAGAACATTTTTCAAATTTAATGTTACATTTGCCCGTACCGACACCTATTTCTTTTCTCCCCTTTTGTGTTTGCCTCGTCAGCGTAATAACCTTAACCTTAGTCCTCTGCCTCGAATCTTAACCTTGGTCCTCTGCCTCAAATCTATATATTCTTGGATACATTTTGAATATTCAATATACAAGTCTGGGTCATTTGCAAATTTACGCTCAAGTGACATCAAACTAGCTACCGCCGTATTTCTTGATGAACCTAACATATGCCTGTTAACGCCTTCCTTAAATGGAAGGCGAGTAACATACTTCCCATCCACGTCTTGTTCCGTGTTTTGTAAATAGAATTTTTCACAAAATTCTTCTTCATTTGTCGACTGTTGAACCATCTCGATCTCTTCCAGTTCCCAAAATCTCCTAAGTTGCTTATTCAAGTCATCATGATGTGTTATTTCAATTTTGAAACTATGAAAATTCACTTTTGATTGTGAGTTCAATCCTCCAGAGACAATCCATCCTAAACTTGTTCTTTGGACTATTGGTCCCAACGCAAGCCTGTGAATATCACCAGTTATCACTTGAGCATATACGTCAGCTCCAAGAAGCAAATCAATTCGTCCAGTCTTAGGTCTGTTCCCGGACTTTCAGTCACTGAATTTTCCTGAATTTTCCTGAATCATGTGGTGGGGGAAATTCATGAAAAGTACGGGAACGCTCTCATTGCATTTCCTGAAAATTGACAAACAAAAGTGTCAGTTTTCGGTTTTTGGAAGAACAATAGTGATTGTACGGTTATCCTGAGCGGTGATAAATTATCGCCACAAAAGTATTCGACCTTCATAGCAAAATTACGCAAAAAATATGTTGCTTGCCGCGCACGTTTGAAACTATTTACTCGCACCACACCATTTGACACTTTTCAGTATTTTTCAGTAGCTCAGACCCTACTGAATTTTACTGAGAGAGGGGAAATTTTCAGTTTTCAGTAAAACGGAGTACGGGAACAGCTTCATTGCAATTAATCGCGATTAATTGTAATTAATGGTGGTACGGGAACAGACCTCTTGTCAAAGTTAGGGTCAGCTAAATCAAAACCTTTTAGATGGGAGTGTAATTCTGAAGTGACATTCCATGTAGGCAATGAGCTAGTTAAGTGACTCAATATGTATGCATTGATGTTCAAAGATCGTTTGTTGCGTAATACTAAATTCAAACGTACAAGTCCCTTGGTTGGTGTGATATTTGCTTTCCCAATGCCACTTACACTTGTGTTTGTGTGTTTCCTTCGCAAGTTAAGTTGTCGCATTGCATTCTCAGTTATGAATGATGCCTGAGAACCCTGGTCCAATAGTGCTCGAAGAATTTCTTGTCGAGTCACAACAAAAACTACCACAGCATGCCATAGATTTTCAACACTCATATTCTCAATTGCTTGTACGCATTCCATGGTTGTATCCAGTAAAGATTTTATAGACGAAGATGACTCTTGGGCACTGGATAGTGAAAACAAGCGTTTTAATTGTGTGTTTAACAAGATATTGACGTTGTCGTATCTGTCATTCAAAACACGCCAAGCAATATCATAGTTTGCTTCAGTAATACCGTATTGGCGAAGCAGCCCTTCAGCTTCCCCCGTTAAACTACACTTAAGATAATGTAGTTTTTGTACCTTGGACAAGTTTGTTCTGTTGTGAATAAGGGAGGTAAATAGGTCTCGAAACGATACCCACGAATCATAATTCCCGTGAAATTTCGGTATGGAAATGCGAGGTAGTTTTATTTCTTCAAAATGCGACTCCGTTTCTTGTAGCTTGGCTTCCATAAGTTTCTTTTCTTCTGCCTTAGTACTTTTTTCCGCATTTGATTCAGCTGCTAGTCCATTGTTGGTAATTTGATCTGCTTCTCGATGACCAATTTCCCGTTGCTTGATTTCCCGTTGCTTAGCGACAGCTTCTTTTAATTGTTCTTCTACTTCCGATTCAAATTCCAAATGCTGCTCATCAAATTGCAGGTAGATTTCATTTGCAAAGTAATTCACATTGAATTCAGATTCTTCGCCCTTTAATAACGAAAGAATCTGTTTATGGTTTTCTTTGAACGTTCTATAAAGAGCTCTTAATCTTTCTTCCACTTTCCCACAGTATGAAACCGTTCTACGGTTTAACGGAGCCTTTTTAAAATTAGTGCGCAGCCTACCTAACTCTTGCATGGACAGCTTCTGTTGCAAGATTAAATTTTCCATTGTAATTATTTCAGATTAACAACAAGTCAAACTGACTTTACAAACGAACTCTAAACGCAAGTTTTTATTTGCACTCAATAAGTTTCACTGATTGACCGCCCTTAATTGACCGACCTTCACACTGTATCTTTGCCCTTTTGTTAAAAAACAAACGCTCTTAACCGAATAAGCAGTTGTTTAACCCGCAATTCAAATTTTAATCAGGCGTTTAACTCGCAATTCAAATTTCAAGCAATGAGCTTAGCTCAAGCTTAGCACTATTCACTTCAATTCTCTTAATTGAATTTCAATTTAATTTGACTATCGTGATGCTATTGCTCACCTAATTTGATTCCAGTGATTATTTATATGATAAGCGATTGAATAATATAGGATATATAGGATATGATGATTTATATATGATGACTTAAGGAACAAAAAATATAGGATAATGAAGGAAACGGACTTACCCCGGTTTTCTGCCTTCAAATTGTAAAATATTTTTCCCGATTAACCGTATCGCGGCGCGGAATATATTATTTATCTATTATTTTTTCACTGGCACTATCTTAATTTGTCTTTTTAAATCACTATAATGTCACTACTAAATTTCTAATTGATCCGGTTCGAAGGACCAAAAAATGTTTTGACACAATCTTTCCTTTTGCAATAAAACGCAACAATTCGAACTACTAAACTTTTATTTGCAAATTACTAATTCCGAGATATAATGCGAATAAACTAAACTTACAAACTTATTAAATGATTGGGTAAATCAATGCGAAAAAGCGAATTAGCGAAATGAACAAGATATGGTTTTATTTCCGAACAAATGCAAAGTTTTAACTTAACTGACTGACAAAGAAACCGCAAATTCAATTTTATATTCAAGAAAATTTCGGTATATTTTACAGTTTTACTGAACCACTATTAACTTAGTCAAATTTTCAAAATGGAATACATCATTAATTTTAAACATATCAGCTGACTGGAATTGTACTGGTTTCGCTGGAACGGCTGACTGATGTCATACTGACAGTCAGTCCTCTGTCAACAAATGGTCAGGTGAGTAGACATGTTATACGTGATACTAAAATATTTCATTTTTAGGTTGCTTCAACAAGCTGTGTTTGAAAATATTTTAAAAAACAACGTTCTGTCAGGTACACGAAATATGTCATAATTTAGTCTTTTGTTTGTATCTTTTTTTCGGTCGATTTGTCTTTTGGCAACTTTTCCTTGCTGAATTTCATTTAATTTTAATTTCCTTTTTTTTATTTAACTTTTTTTTCTTTATTGACTCTCATGTAGCTGTGCCTTTTTTCTTTATAGATATATATATATATATATATATATATATATCTATATATATATATATATATATATGTATATACATATATATATATATATATATATATATATATATATATATATATATATATATATATTTATATTTGTTTTCTTTTTTTTGTTATGTCTAATCTATAATTAAATTTGTTCTGTTGATTTGGACATTAATAAATAAATAAATATAGTCATGGAATCATAACAAATTCAAAATATCACATCAAACTTATTGTAGGCAATATTCAGTGGAAATCTAGTTGGAAAAACAATGATAGGGTTGCCAGCTATGGTTGTTTTTGTATTTTTTTGGCATACCTTTAGTAAGCGGTGTTATCATAAAATTTTCAAATCATAGTGATCTCGTAGTGAAAATAAACAACAAATATTACGATCTAGGATATGTGAAAAATTTTGCAGGTGGTATCCCTGAAATTTCTTTGTATCCCTATAACTTCCAATGCAGTGATCGGATCAATACGAAATTCGCAAAGCAGGTTGACTTCAATGTGAGGCAGATGTGACATGTTTTTGGCTTCGGTGCTAGCAAAGGGCTGCCAGCACGAGGCGTTTTTGTTATTAAATTTTCTAAGGTCTGGACATTTTTCGGATGACAACCCCAAACACTTTTCTTTCGCTGTAACTTTCGATAAAGTCATCGAAATTAAATTAGGCTTAGGGTTTATTATTACTTGAGGTGTACGAGTATTAGTCTTAAGTACGAAAAATAGCTAGTGGTAGAATACACACTCGAAATCTGCACAAATCCTCTACTGTTCTTCGAATATTAGTGTTTCTAGCGGTTCTGATGCGCTAGGGCTTTTTCGGGGTGTTTTTGTTTATTTGTTTGCGTCCAGGGCTCAAAGATTTTTGTCGGAGCAATGGATCGGAGGACGAAGAGGAATCCGTCATCAATCTCATGTACCAGTGTCGGACTTTGGAGAGAAGAAGAGTGGCGGCACTTGGTGCATCCTTCTTCTCAAATTCGACCGTCCTATCCCTGGTTTACCTAAAGGGGATAGTACGGTTTATCAAGGGAAGCGGATGGTTTCCTAATTTTAGCGACTAGGTGAAAGAAAATTAATTGGATATCACAGCGGGCTTTTTTGTGCCTATGTGCATCTGTCGGCAGGCTTCTGTAGACTCTTTCTCTTTCTGGCTCCCTTTCACAATAAAACTATTGATTATCATTTTTATTTAGCGTCATATAGGTAAATAAAAATGAGAACATATATTGTTTAGGAAAACCAAAAAATCATAGTAAAATTATTTTGAACAACTATGCAAAAATTATGCCACATAAAGACTAAGCTCAAAGCATTAATATGACTCGTAAATAACATTACTTTTTCCACCAAAATCAATAATTAGCTATGCTTCAAGTCAATTTTCATGAATCTAATTCGTTTCGCGTGTAAATCGTTTCTGTTCAGTTTATAGTTTGGCGCCATTGATTTTATTTATGTCTTCATATGTATTTACATTCATATCTATAATTATCATTCTTACCAACTGACACGCATTGGCAGTTTATAATTTATGTTTCGATATTTATAGCTTGAAATAAACTTTAATGGCAGTTTTATTTGTTTCGATTATTGTAGAGCTTCAAGAGGAGTACGTGAGACATAAGAAAATGATGGCAGGGTGGGTGAAAAATGAATACGAAAATACTTTTATCTTTATGTGATTTGAATTCTATATCAGAAGCTCGATATTGTGGACCGATAAGAGAAAATCACTTCAAAGAGGTATTGTTGGAAAGTTGATGCATTCGTCATAAGTTATTCAGTGTCAAGAATTCATCGGCCTCTATCATTAACTTTGTATTTTAAATGCGAATAATGAAAATTTCGTCCAATAACGACAACAATTTGATATTGCAGATCTAAAAACTTGTATTCTTAATAATTCCAAGTACTTTTCTCATTATACACTATAAGTGCTAATTGCTTTCCAAGTTTTTCACAATGCATCAATTTTATTCAAAATATTCTGGAAATGTTTTAAATACTCATATGACTTCATATTTGCAAGAATTTATATTCTTATTGACGAAATAGGTCAATAGCACCTTTATTACCCATTATTTTCTATTTGTTTAACTAGAAAATGTATGCTGTGATGTGACCAAGCTCATTGTCTGTCGTTTGACGGGGTACTGAACGAAAAAATAATGTAATTGAAATTGTTAAATGTTTATTGCAGACAGCTTGTTGATTCATGTATCATACATGCTTACGGTTTTATTATTAGTTCGTTGACATGTTGTAAAGCAATGTTTTGAAATAGAAACAAATGAATGATGTTGAAAGTCACATGTTCTGAGCACATTACTTTCGAGACAAGTGTTTTTGCTGGAAACATTTAATGAATGGTGTTCTAAGTACATGGTATGGGGAACTGTATTCAATATTCGTCGAGACTATTCACTAGACAACACATAAAGTGTTTGCAATACATGTGTTATGTATTATGTTATTTGTTTTTAGAATTGTTTATGAAAAAGCAAGCCGTTTTGATTCGCTGAATAAATTTTGGTTTTATACTAATTTACTCAGTCCAAAATGCATTAATTTATAACAACATTGACCCGAATAGTCAATAATAGCTAATTTGGATTGTTGCATCGATAAGCACTCCAATTCAACTCAACACCAGCGCTCATTGAGCAACACAATTTAAGATATCCTTTGAGGCGTTCAAAATAAAATCCCACCCTGGTTATAGCAACTAGCATTTTCTGTTTATGAAAGTTTTCAAAGATATGCTTATTATTTTGATTTAACTGTCGCAGAGAACTGTGAAATTCGACAACTCAACACGAGTTTTTAGAAGAGACCGATATAACCCTGATTGTTACATATGTACATTTTATTAGGAAGCCACCGCAGATTCTCAAAGCATTTGAAGCCAGATTATCTCTTAATAATGCTTACAAATGCCATAATCTCAAGTTTATTGTGGTTATTTCGAAATCCTAATATCAGTTAACATACATATCACGTTCGGGTAAAATCACGAGTCCAAGGCTTAACAATGATGAACATTTTCTTATAAATTTGTGAAATGTTATTGTTTCGAAAATGAATGCATCTTGCGCCTGTTAATTGTTCCACCGCAAATACTGATGCAATTACAAAGGTAACAGCGGTTTTGCACGATCAATTACAATTGCATTCAGTTTTCGAAAATTATCCGGAAAATTACGCGAATGGTAATCTTATGAAATTCCAATCCTTTCGGTGCATCAGTTCAATGGGCTCAATGCTCGCTAAGAAGCTTGTCACGGGTCGCGGATTTTTCTCTTTAAAAAACAAAAAATCTCCACTATTCCCCAGAAGGGGGAACGATGGAGAATGCAACACAATCACGATTTACGAATCATTGAATGCTACGCTTTTGGTTAGTAGTAAGTTGTTAGACATAGTACCCAGCATACCAAGCGATTCGCTAACGAATCATTAGCGAGTCACTTTAACGAATATTTCATTCGCGAACGAATTCATCTACGGTTCGCTAATGATTAACCAGGCCGCCCAAATTTTCATTTGTAACGAATTACATTTTTCGAATGTCTAGCGAATCAACAAGCTTCGCTAAAAATGAATGTTCTTAGGGTTATGTACATTCGCCTTTGGTGAATCTTAGTGACTCGCTAGTGATATGGGTTGAATGAGTTGCACGTATATAAAAATATAATGTACTTAACATTAACTTACATTTTCTCTTTTCGTAAAGTAGATATGCCCTAAAGTAGGTTTGTCCTAAAGTAGTAAAGTAGGTTTTGTTAAAGTTCTTCACTAGAGAACATTTTAAATATAACCTAACTTATTGTAGTTACTCCCAAAAATATCAAACAGAACCAAAATATTTCACAAAAAAAAATTATGACGGAAAATAATAACGGAAAGAACTGTCCTGATGTCAAGTACGGCAAGTATCGCCAAAAGCGAATGCTGGTGTATTCACTTAAAGTGAATCTGAAGTGAAGATAGTATATAAGAACATGCTCCTATGTTCCCAATCCTTCACTTCAGGTTCGCTTAAAGTGAATCTAGGCGAAAAATGCTTTGGATCCGCACAATGTTCGCTATGAGTGAAGAAAAAAGGGTCGGCAGCATTCGTTTTTGGCAATACCTTCGCTACATGGTATGCTGGGTAGATAGGAAACCAGCTACAATACTATAAACAATAAACATCTGAACTAAACATCAACTCAGACGAACACCAAAGCAATACACATCTGAACAACACACAAACTCAGGTAAGCATCTAAACAACGTTCATCTGAACAAGACTACAATCATCAACGACGCTAACCTAAACTAAAAAAATACCAAAAACAGCCCGCAAATTAAACGCAAGAACCGAATTGTTTTGGCACAAATTTACACTGGCGACGGAACATACACACACGGTAAAGCAGCGTGTGGGCTGAGTCGTACGTACCGACAGCACCAGACCTAGGTTCACATCTGACCTACATACGGTTGATGCCGAGTGGATGCCCGAACTGCTGATTGTCGAACTCGGAACTTCCGATCTAGGAACGACTGAATCCAGTGACAAGATACCAATAGAATTTGCTCGAGATATGGAGGACGATCAACATACGCGGAAGAAAACATTCACCAGCCGAAACTTCGACAATCACAAACTCCCGCACGTAAACACAGTGGAGCGAATTTGCTGCCGGAGCGAATTTGCTACCGCAGCGAATTATCATCGAAAATATTTCCCCTCCAAGCGATGGGAATTAAATGCTAAAGTTATCACCTACCTGAAATTTAAATCCTAAGGTCCTCGAGCACCAACCGAATTAGTAAGCACGACACCGCAGTATAATCAAATTGACAATAGAATGTTGACATCGAGAAAGTCACGAAAAGGCAGCTGACAGATGTGATGGTGGTGAATTCCGGCTGTCCTAAATTGGATAGTCCTAGATTGGATATGAAAGCCAACACTTAAATGGATGAGCATCTACAAAACGGAACAGCGAGAAAGTTTGCCCTGCTGTCAAGGCAAATTGTCATGATGTCCGTGGCCCGTCCGTGTAGATCCATTCTGTTTTATGAGTTTCTTGACCTGAGAGTTCCTCTCAAGGTATATTATTTTGCTCAACCTCAGGAACAAGTTAATACCATCTCTGGTATTCTATAATAATACCGCTGTGATTCCATTGCTTTGAAACCTACCGCATGCCTGAGCTTTTAGCGCCGATTGGCACTAAGCATGCGCTCTTAAGGATAAACTGACCCAGGGCATCAGCTCCAGAATCACTTTTCACCTGGCCGTTGGGGTGGTTCTTAATGCAGCCTTGATGCTCAGGCAAGCTCTTATTTGCAGTCTTGTTAGTTTCATGATATTAGTCTTGCTCTCTTCACAAGATTCCATCACAGGATTGCTCCATACACCAAAATATATATTCGAGGTGACCCAATGTTTAAGCCCCTGGTATTTGAGTAGGCAGATAGGCATGTGAAAAGTGCTGGACGAGCTTTGCTTATTTGATTCTTTACATTTTGAGCAAAAAAGATATTAAGCTAATTGTGCCAGAATCAATCATATTATGATGATTCAACCTGCCAGATTTCGGTACAATGATCTCTGTAGCTTTTGCCCATAGCGGAGACAAGCAGTACAAATACATTGAAGTATAAGGATGATGGTTGTGCCTGTTGTTTTGAAGCATGATAAGCGATATCTTATCTATCCTTGCGGTTTCGTTTGCTCGAAATGTAGCTATAGCCCACTCAATTTTGACAGCTGATAGAATGTTCGCAATTGATCGTTCCGTGACGACGAGTTAGCCGATTTCTGGAAGTGAGTTTCCACTAGCATGTCCAGCCACGTTTCCTTTAATCAATCCCCATTTTCCCTATATAGAAATGTAGGTAGCCTGAAGCTACATTTACTACCTTTCTGATTCTGTTGGTTTCTATACTTCCCTCGATGATCTCACAGAATTCTCTGCATGAGTCGCATTTGACCTGTTGTATCTTCTTTATGAGGAGCGACAACTGATTTTATCGGATCCACTTTTCAGCGTTTCCGGTTCGTCTTGCGTTAGAGCCGTTTTACCATAGGGTAGTGTTTTTCCTCACGGGCTTCTTCGAGCACACGTCTTTGAAAGCTGGTACCAAAACTCCTGTTAAAAGGTTCACTTGCTCGTTAATGCGTCTCAAGCTCGTGAGATCCAGGTCGTCCAATACCCTGAAGTGCCTCTTTGTTCCAAAATAACCATTGATGGTCGAAGAGCGATTGCAGGTCAGACACTTGCGAACTGTGGATGCTTTCTGCTAGACCTGAAGCTGCCAGGCCAATATAAATTACCTCACAGCCGATGTTAGTATCAGTTTCTTAGCTGCTTCCGCCACTCTTCTCAGTCCAGGTGTGATGGGATCCATGTCGCTTCGTAAATAAATCGTCGACAGCAGGCAGCGTTATTTCCCGCCATCCGCAATCATTCTTTACCAGCAGACAGTGGCTGTATCTCTGTCACAAAGCTGTGGAATCAAGATTAACTTAGGTTCTTCCTTTGGACACACCCGTCGGCTGAATTACACTGAAATTAAACTGAATCCAAAGACTGCGTTCTTATATAGAAACGGCTGCTGTATCAGAGCGATGAACCGCGGACTATCGACTGCGTACAGCGGACTGCGGATAGCGGTCTGCGGACAGCGGCCTGTGGACATTAGAGTTGGGCGTTATTTAACGTAAAACGTTGAATAACATAGTTCCAAATCTGTAACATGTTCCCAATGGAACATGTTACTGAAAACTACATGTTATTTTTGGAACGCTTTACTCATATAAAAAACGAGTAACGCCTAACGAAACGCTTGAAAAATCATAAATGGCCTCAAGAGCATGCGACAATCGTTTCGGTAATTGGCCTCTTCTTTATTGTACTTGTTCGCCAGCTCACAAAAAAATCATATTTTTAGTTCTATGTGCTTTTAGCTCCACTGGCGATGGTTTGCACAGGAACGCACAAATACGCGACGTTGAGTAAATTCGATAGACAGTTACGTATTAGTTACAGTTCGTTATTTTGGAATGCGCAACGTGTATGATAACACACGTTGTGCGTTCCAATATAACTCACGGGAAGAATATCGTTCCAAAAATAACATGTTACTGGAACATGTTGCTCGTCGGAAAATATAACGCTGGAACGTGTTTCTTATGTTTATAGTTATCTCCCATCTCTAGTGGACATCTGACTAAGGTGCCGGAGCAGATTGGTCGTCGCCGCTATGCTATGGTGTAGGTTCGCTTGGACCACTTGCATATTAAATTATTAAAATTTCCATATAAAATTTCTTGTATCCAGAAAAAAATTCCTTAAGTAGCTATAAACATATCAATGTGTCTAAGTGTCAAGGATGGTTGCCAGGCTGAGGTTTTTGGCTCATTTACAGCAAAGCCCCCATAACACTTAGAGCCCAGGATTCAAAAAGTCTATTTTGTACAAGATCATGTTTTCCATATATGTATGTACTTATATCCTGGCGAAAATCAGTGAACTCCAGAAAATACAAAGCTTTTAGCAGATTATTTTTTCAAATCTACATATAATCAATAAACTCATTTTACCCATAATCTTCCTACTTTGGTTCGACCTAATAATCGATTAACACTTAAATTCACTTAAATCTACCAATAAAATCTTCCCCTATTCCATCTGTATATAATAGATTTAAAAATCTTTAGAATTACACCATATCATAATTGATTTCACGTCGTTCTTCTGTTATCTTCTCAAGTATATTTTATAGCTTCTTTAATGCCTATCAGCAGCACCACGAACTTAAGCCTTATAATATGAGCTTTTCATTGCAATGTCTCTGGGTTTCCATCCAATAGTAGATTTATATGGATCTAAGATAAGCTTCTTAATTTGTACGTGTCCTGGACCTGCTGTGCTATAGAAATTCAGAAAAAGATTCGCAGACTATGTAAATTGAGTCTCGCTCGTGGCATAATAAATCAAATTTCACACGAACAAAGGACCTAATGGCTTGTGACTGAAAGATGAAAATTCAGCTGGTGAAAAGTAAGGATTTGGTAGCATGATTTTGATTTGGATAGGTGTTTTAATTGTTTTTGGAGTATTAATTTATTTGCTGTGGATCAGAGATATTTAAGTCTATGCAAATATATATGAAACGTTTGATTGACATAAGAACATACTTATAGAGGAGAAGTTGGTAACATGGATCCACATCTTGATTTCGGCATATAATTTAAAAATTAGATAGATAGCCATACTTTATTTATGGCTGATCTTAGTTTGTACAAATACAAATACAAATGATAATTTCTTAATTTAGAGTTCAGACTATGTCTAATTTAAAAATTAATTTATTATTGTCTGAAACAAATTATTGTCAAAGGTATGTATAAAATTGAACTACTTTTAGGAAACTACAAAAAGACGTAGATACTGAAGCTGACCCCCGTCCCACACATAACCAGAAACATTTCCAGAAATATTTCCGACAATATTTCTCTCGCCAGTCCTACACTTGACCGGAAAGTTCATTCATCGTTAGCGTGCATCAAACCTCAAATCAGAGCTGCCGCTTTTGAAGCTGCATATTTTGTCAATATTAAAAAGCAAGACGGCTCAATGTGACCATCTATGCAGCTCCATTCTATTTTTACCATATGTATCACAGCCATACCTAGCTACAATACTATTTTCGGCCCTTCAAAAGCTCCCTTTTCACCCAAATAATGCAAGTTTCATAAAACTTGCGCTCACAACGGCAGCTCACAAGCTGCCTCGACTAGCATTTTCCCATGGCATGAAATTTGAAATTGCCAGTGGAGGCAGCCTATGGTATGCAATATTTTATGGTCTGCCATAAATGGTAGGCAATATGGTATGCAATTTGCTCGGCAATCTGCTTGGCAATATTTTGACAGTTCTTGATTTCAAAATGGCGCTGAACTGTGGGAATGTTTTAGTTCTTATAGGAAATTGTAGGGATTTTGAATTCAAAGGGATTTTTAGATCTCGTTGAGCAATGAAAATAGTCCACACAATATGAAATGGTGGGAAATTGCGAAAAAATCGAATTTTGATGCGGAATGGTGAAATTATATATAATTTTTTTATTTAAAAATGAAATAATTTCGATTTTGGACGATGAGTAAATTTATGAGACTCCCAGTTGATGATTGGTGGATTTTTCAAATTACTTTTATCTCATTCCCCTTCGTACCCCAGCAAATCATATAATAGTTACATTTTTGTCTGAAATTTCACCCGCTTATCCAAAAAGTAACTAATCCTACACGTGAACTTTTCATAAGTAGCAGAATTTCTTCGCTCTGCGCTTCAAATAACTTCTTAAGAGCATTTGACACTCGGATACAGCGCACGTCCTTCTCGCTCAGAGTCATTTTCGAAATGAAATTTCATGCCATGAAATTGCCCATGCACAGATTGCATACCATAAATTTGACAGTCGCTACCATCGGAAATTGCAGGGTAAATTGCTAGTCGAGCCCCGGTGTGAGTGCCGAAATTTCGTCACACCCATGTGACTTTCCGACACTGTGCAGGTTTACAGCGGTCGGACCAAAAGTGACCTGACCTAAAGCGCGGACTAAATGAACTTAGTCCTCAGGTGTTTACAATAATCTGACCTAAAATTTGCTTAGGTGGAATTTAGTCCTCGTCCGTATATGACAGCTGTCATTTAGTTTAATTTTCCTTCATGCACTGTATTTATCGTTTCATTTGTCTCTCAAACATGTTTATTTCAATGATTTTGTGTCAAAGGGGAATGTTATGAGCTTATATTCAACATACATACATTATTAATAGTCGCACAAAAATCAATGTTTAGGTCGCGTGTGTTTACAACGATTATAGTCCACGACCTATATTTAGGTCAGGTCGCTTGAAATCGTGGACCGACCTAAATTTAGGTCGGTCCACGAGTGTATACAGCACGTGGACTAAAAAATTTAGGTGGAATTTGGTGTTTAGTCCGCGGACTAAACGTCTGCTGTATACGATACTACTTTCCGACGATCAGTCGGAAAGTTGAACAGCTGATCGCTTTGCTATGGACTTATTGCGCAGTGGACTTTCCGTGACTTTCGGCTCGACGATGGGAAAGTCTCGGAAAGTCACATGGGTGTGACGTAATTTCGGCACTGAGCTGCCGTTGTGAGCGCAAGTTTTATGAAACTTGCATTATTTTGGTGAAAAGGAAGCTTTTGAAGGGCCGAAAGTAGTATTGTAGCCAGGTATGGCTGTGATACATATGGTAAAAATAGAATGGAGCTGCATAGATGGTCACATTGAGCCGTCTTGCTTTTTAATATTGACAAAATATACAGCTTCAAAAGCGGCAGCTCTGATTTGAGGTTTGAAGCACGCTTACCATGAATGAACTTTCCGGGCAAGTGTAGGACTGACGAGAGAAATATTGTCGGAAATATTTCTGGAAATGTTTCTGGAAATATTTCCGGAAATATTTCTGGTCAAGTGTGGGAGCGGCCTAAGACCCTGGAGACCCTGATATTTTTTCATAAAAAGGACGTTAGAAAAATGCAGACAAGGCCGGCGTTGTTTGACGGACTCGAATCTATATCTTCCAATTAGAGCATTGATCTAATTGTAAGACCTAAACTCGAGTCAGTGTTGAGAAATTAATTTTTGGAAATTCCTGGCTTACCGAACACGTTCAGTATTTCCTTCTTGAGAACAAACAGACTTCTATAAATGCCTCTTGTACGGCAGATTTGTGATGAGTTTGGCAGGTGTTGCTTTTCTTCTACCATTAGAGTTCCTTATTTTTTGGCTAAAGAATCGATTGAATGTCCTTGGGCAACATAAAAGAATGTTTTGGTACACTGGATAACCCTGGCTGAGCAGTGATTTACGATTCTTTATGAGCTGCACAATTGTGATGTCCAGATTCTGTAAAATGGTAACATCAGTGTAAATGTGGCGATTTATACGTCCGTTTTACTGAAACAGAGCATGCTTCGCTGATATATCGACTATATCAGAATGGCGAGGAAACTTCTGGGATTCTATTTTATAATGTGTTTTAAATGAAACCATAAATGCTTTATTCTTTATTTTCAGTTTTTATATAGTGTGAGGCGATAGGCTTATAATTTCAGCAAATCTCTCTACGTTTATATCTTTAGTGACCATCTAAGTTAAGTAGAATTGAAGGCTCTTCAGAAGAATTAGTTCTTTCTAAGAAGTTTCGATATCAACCTGCAAACAAATGTTAATGATTCTAACCCGAAGAATGGATCCGATGGAGCATGCTCAGTTCTAGTCCATAGCAGCCAGATTGGCTAATCTAATAATCTTGGTCGGGCACCAATGAAGCAGCACAAAAAGTTCCTTAGTGGGGGTGATTCGGAAAGCCCCTGTTACCAAAAATACAGCCAACCTTCGCACTTTTCCAAGCACTCGTTGATAAATGGCCTTTAGAATAGTCTGCCTCCGAAATACCACCGCATACAGTAGTATCGCCTCAACCACATGTATACAAAGCCATGCAACAATGCGAAGCTTCATACCTCAACTTGCCCCTATGGCTTTTTTGCTTTTTTGCCGCCCCATAGGAGCTTCGAGCCAAGAAGCAGCCCCAAACATTTAGGTCTCTGGCAGAAGTGAATAGAAACCTTTTTCAATTTCGGTAAGTCGAATCGAGAAACTTTGTACTTTCTTGTAAATAGTACTAGCTCCGTTATACTTGGGTTCAAATTCAAACCGCATATCCAGCTCCAACGTAAAATTACATCAAGAGACTGATTTAGTCTCTCCGAAAGAGTATACAAATACTTTCTTGACACTGGTGTAGCTTTGTCATCTGCATAAACAACCACTTTGCAAACAACCACAGCCGCCTCAGAAGAGTATTTACCGTAATGTTCCACACCAAAGGAGAAAGAACTCCTCCTTGAGGTCTGTCCGTGTTGACCCCTCATCAAAAGTGAGAATTCTGTGAACGAAAGATACCATTCCGTTCTTGACGAACTGTTCAATCCAGTCCTATAAGTCCCTCTATAATCGCATCAGACCTGATGTAGTTAAAGCCCCCATAATTTTTACGAAAGCGGTAAGAGTATACTCCTTAAGAGTAGAAGATCTTTCAGTTTGCTCAAGGAGAACAGTTTTGACAGATTTGCCTTTGATGTAGGCATGTTGTGATTGCGAGATTAACGAAGAATCAATTGACTTTTTCATATGGTAAACAATAATCCTTTCCAAAATCTTTATCAAAACAGAGCTAAGACATATTGGGTGATAGAAACTTTTCCTGTTTTAGGAATAAAAACAGCTCTGACGAGAGCATATGAGAAACGCAAGTACGAATTGTAGATCTCCTTCAGCCATGGTAGCTTAACCTCTATAGATAGTTCGATATAAGCCCGAAGAATAAAATCAGGCTCCAGAGATTTGAGTGGCTTGAGCGAAAAATAATATTTTAATAGAAAAACCGATTTTTCCTTTCGAAGCTAGATGTATTTATTTTTGTGACAAATATCGATATTTCGAAAGTAATCTGCCCTCGTCTTCAGTGTCTATCGGTCTTCCACCTCAATTGGGAGTTTGAGATCCTTAGGTGCACCGTATGTGCTGAAAGACTGTAATTCCTAGGGAAATATGAACCCATAAGTAGATTCAGTGTATCAGTGTTCGAATTAGTTCAGCTGCCGTCAAGGTTTTGTTTTGAGCTTAAGACCTTACGAAAACGTTTTAGCTCATTGACAACCTCTATGTTACCGCAGTATGCTCTTCATGCGTTTTCCTTTGCCTAACGTACGGCATATTTAAAAACTTTCAGTTTCGTTTTTGATGGCCAGTTATTGGATCTTTTAGCATTGTTAAACTTTTTTCTGAGCTCACTCCGTAGAGTGATGATTTCCACATTTCACCATGGAGGATTAGTATTCCCTTGGCTTTAGGTGGATTATACGCTGTTCTGACAGCAGAATTACGAGTGCTAGCAAGAGTCCTAACCGCTTGATCCAGATCGTGACAATTATCGGTGCTCCCCTGAGAAAATTCTGGTGAAGATCGGACCAGGGATTGGAACTTCACCCAGTTCGTTCTTTTCCTATTGACAAAGGCTACCTTCTCCGCATAGTATCGACACCCCTCCACATTAAAAGATATGTAACTGTGGTCGCAAAACGAGCACTCGTGTACTACTTTTTAATCATTCAGGAGATGTGCGTGCCTCTCGCTGACCAAGGCAGCGTCAAGAGCCTTCTTTCAATTGGAGGCGTGAAGGTCGGCTCGTTGTCTTTGTTCGTGATGGACAAGTTGTAGGCCAGGATAAAGTCAAAAAGTGGCTCTTCTCAGACATTTATGTGAGAGCTGCTCCATACCTCATGATGAGCATTGGAGCTAACACCCAGAATAAGAAGTACACAGCTCCTGACGGCTTCGCTACATCCTTGACGATAGTTCCTTGTCATATGCCATATGCCAGCAGCCAAGCTATCATTATAACAGAAATTGTGAAGAACAAGAACATTGATGATATTCTTGTCAAGAATGCAAACTCAATAGACCCGACAGACTGTCGGGTTAACCAGTCTGTTACCATTGGTGCGCAAACCACATACCTCGTTGTTTACAACCCATGGTTCTCCTCCCCCTGTATTAGAAATTAATTTAAAGTGCTTCCATCATTGGCAATCAGGGGTAAGTTGAAATCGTCCTCGAACACTGGGCTGCCTCTTACGCCTCCTCTGTTCCCAGATGTGGAAAATCTAGAAAGCCGCCCAAATCAGAGGAAGTTTCGAAATTGAACTCATCAGTTGGGAAGGGCTCCATATCGACCTGGGGAGAGTGATATACCCCTTGCTGGATGACTACTCTACTTCCAGATCCTCCTGCTTCGGGTTCTCAGAATCATTCGATTCGGAACCCTTACCCTTATAATACCTGTTAATATGTGGAGACCATTTCTCGATCCCGTACTCTATAATGCCCTTGCGGGCCTCTGAAAGCGGTATCACCTCCTCATTTAGCCTTCCATCGATTTGATACCTAGCCAATTTTTGACCATCCTACAATCCTCCGACGGAATATCAGCCTGATGATCTCCAGAGTTTCTTCTGACTTAATGTGAACGTAGGAAATTCATGCCCTGCATCTGGATCGACTAGAGGTCGCGTCCTTCAGCACTACTTTTACCCTAGTACACAGCCAAAGATCCTTGAGCTCGGATATAGCCTGTTTGTAGAAGTCGGCCGAGCACTGGTCTTCACAAGCTGCCAACCTAACTTTGCTACACCATCATTCACCGTAGGCGGATGATTCAAACGCTGAACAGAGCCTGCTTTATAAACAGTCATTTTTGAGCAGAGATAATTTCATCTCCTTTGCTTATTTCGATCACAGCCTATGGAGCAGTTGCCATTAATTATGGCATTTTTGCTATTTGCCTGCTGCGACCCTTTTGCGCAGTCGACACCTGTCGTTTCTGAGCTGGATCTGCAGGTCTAAAGGCTCGTATCCACCGAAGCCCGCGCACAGCTTGCGCGTGACAAGTAACAACCAAAAGCTGGTTTTGGCTGTCACTTGTCATATTCGCGTACACATCTCTACCTCTCTGTTCGCGGCGGAGAAGACTGTCAAATTTGCCCATAGTTTTCCTTCGCTAATACTATGCAAATTGCTTCAATTCTCACTGCTGTCACCGCAAAGCACTAAATTTCTTTTATGTATACGCTCGTTTCATTTCCTTTGTTCGTTTTTTGTTTGAAGAGGTCGTTTGAAGAGGTCGAAGATCTGATTGTGATGAATCTATGCTGTTTAGGAGCGGGAAATAAAAGGATGTCTAAAATCAGCCTGTTGTAAGCAACTCTTTCGAGCTAATTTACAAATGCAGGAAAGGACATATGAATCGGTAAGATATGGGTAGACTCTTGATAATTCTAGGTATATATAGTATACAAGTACATAGGTGCGAATGTATTATTAAGCAGATTCTCCCTAGTTTGACAAATACACAAAAAGCAAAAATTGAGATATAGGAAATGCACTCCTAATATTCTAGGTACCTACATATATAAATTCTAAACACACTCTTTTCTAATCTACCCGCAAATCCACAAATTTTATCAAAATTCCCATTCATCTAATACTATTAATAACTGTATATACCACTATGTAATCAAATCACACAAAGCTTTGAACTTATTTTATTTACAATAAAAAAAAGTTTGCGTGTGCATCGAATTTGCAAAAAAAAAAAAACACTGAAATTCGCCAGAAAGGCGAATGAACTCTCTCTGCCGCTTGAATTAAGACACATGCGATTTTGTCTAATTTGATGTTATCAGCGAAAAACAAGCAAACAAGCACGCGTAATATCACACGGAATTACTAAATATATATGTACATGCGTATCAGAGTCATATTGTATGCTCCAATTTGATATGGGCCACGAGCGACACTTTCCGATCATGTTATCGCACTATGTACATAATACAGAGCAGATAAGAGTTTAGTCATTATCGTTGCACCTGATGACTTGAGCGAAGAGGCAAGGCGACGTCTACGCATGGTACTTTTGCTTTTTGTGAGTGTGTACATAAGTAGAGCACGCGTGCGTCGATTTTATTTTCTTTGGAATAAAAAAAAATGAACCATTCGATTTGAACGGTAAAATATAGCAAGAACATGTGCATGATCGATTAATTCGGCGAATGATTTGAATAAATATTATGTTAACTGATCGCAAGGAGTGAATGTTGTTTATAATTCTTGGAATGGAAATTACTTGAAGTGAATTAAATAATACATACTTTTTTTTTTAATATGACACCAGTCTTTGTGCTACCGGAAACTTTTTTCAACAACAACACCTTACATAGCAATTAGGTAATCATGTTTTCGAACATTTGCAGGATTTCGACCCAGTTGATATCTGAGAAGACAGCGAAGAGGAAAAAGTGATTGAACAATACTTTGGACACCTTATGGATTAGCCTTGCATAATTTTCAGCTGTCACAATCAACAGCATTGGAAACGCAGATATTCAACAAGTCAGAACTTTACAGACATTCGATTAGCAGCTAGTAAGGCACTAAAATGGAAACCAAGGAATTCATAATGCTGAAAAAAATACTTAATTCGAACAGAAATGCTTTCTCAAGTGTGAAATTCAAATGCCATGATCTGCTTCGCTTCAAAATCTGTAAAATGAATCTATAGTGATGATTTGCTCTATATCGTAATCAAATTCATATATGTATGTACATATTTGCATATGCTGAAACTACTGAGTCCATATCATTTAATCATTCGAACACGAAAGTTATTTCAAATATTGATAGTGTTCAACTTACATAAGTCATTAGCATCTAACTAATATTGATTTATCATTTTTGACTGATAATTTTATCATTCCCACACTGGGCGCATAATTTCCACTTCGGTTTAAGCGTTTTAAATTTTACGCCAAATGTGAGGTTGATTGAAAAATGCTTAAATCAAAGTGAGAATGACACGCACTGTGTTGTAATGGTTCAAAAATGCTTCAAAAATTTTAAAAATGAAGAAAAATTGTTGCATCCTTTATGGGGGCTAAAATAAGAACGCATTGTTTGTTTTGAAGCCTAAATTGGGTGCAAACCGACATTCCCCACTCTCTACTCAATCTTCTCCACTTTCCCCTCAATCTTCTCCACTCTCCTCTCAATCTCCTCCGTTCTCTTCTTGACTTTCGTCATCCTACCCTCGAACTTTATATTTAAAATCAATTCAATTTTATTTTAATTTGATTTAATTTTATTTTAATACAAATTTTATGAAATCTAACTTTAGTTTGAATGGAATTTTGAATTAATTGAATTTTGATTGATTTTAGTTTATTTTAATTTAATTTTTAAAGTTTAATTTAATTTAATGTTAATTGAATTTTGATCAGATTTGAGGATTTCTGATGCTGGTGCTTTATCCAGCTCCACCAAATCTCTTCTTTGCTCCCTTGTATTAAGGGGGAAAAGTGTGGCTTTCACCTCACTGACTTTTTCCTTACCAAGCTCACGTTTGATGGCGGATGTCACCTCTTCGCTGACTATGAGGCAATCGAGGTCCAGCAGCTTTTTTCTCTTTAGTCTTACGTTTTCGGCGTATTTGCGTACCAGTTTCATCCGGGGAAATACTTTGATGAATGGCTTTCAAGGCTTGTACGCAAGTCTTTCCCGGGGCTGGTTTCACGATGACAGCATCGATTTTTTTTCCCCGTAGCTTCCGCCTGCTTTTGTTCTTCTAATTTTTTTTCCACTATTTCTTTATTTCCGCCCTATGAGGTATTCCTTTTCTGGCCCAGTGTGTACCAGTGGTGGTTTGGTGACGTTCACCTTCTTCTTTTTGGGAGTGACCGTCACCCACTTCCTTAGGTTAGATATTGACACCTCCTT
Organism: Nemotelus pantherinus; assembly: GCA_963978885.1. Classification (NCBI taxonomy): domain Eukaryota; kingdom Metazoa; phylum Arthropoda; class Insecta; order Diptera; family Stratiomyidae; genus Nemotelus; species Nemotelus pantherinus. Next base: position 19,145,215 of record OZ022264.1, on the reverse strand, counting down.
CCAGTGTCTTCAGGGCTGGATTCAACCACGCGCCTTTTCTGCCTGGACCGATCTATTACCGGAACCGATTTACCACCTCACCAGTCTGGTCTTCCAACACCCGCGGGTACTCCATTTCTGCCTTCTGCCAGTTCATCCGGCAGGCGGATATGACGTCTAAGGCCTCTTCAAGTTCCAGTATACCGTACTAAACGTGCTTCGAAACATTTTTCAAGAGCATTGGCGGTCTGCAACATTTTTCGGAGGATATGTTGACACATCCTCAACTTATCCTCCTCAGCCACTCGTTCACGTTTGATATGCTCCCTCATAGGGGACACACGTGCTATTGGGAGTGTTCCGAAGCTGCCTCATCCACCACTCCCGTTTCAGCGTTCGCACGCGGGTGATTCCTCGGACTCTCCAGAGCCTTACTGGTGAAGGTAACAATTTTGGCTCCTAGAGCATCTGTTGCGCGCGCCGAACTGAGCAGTCCCTCACTTCGCGTTGGAGTGTTCGATGGACGAGGGGTCCCTTGGACCCTCGGTCTCCTCGCAAACGCGAAACGGTCGATTGCAGCGCCACCAATTTGAATTTTCATTGAATTTAATTTTAATTTGATTCTGGTTTTCATTTAATTTAATTTTTATTGAATTCTAATTTAGTCTAATTTTGATTTAATTTTAAATTAATTTTATTTTTATATTAATTTAGTATTAGTTTAATTTGATATTAGTTTAGATTTAGATTTCATTTAATTTTAACCTAATTTTAATTAAATTTCAATTGAATTTTAATTGAATTGAATTTTAAGTTATTTTAATTTTAATTCAATTTTAATGTAATTTCATTTCAATTTAATTTAATTTATATTTATTAGAGCCCTGAATGACACTTGCTTCATCTATTTTGCAAAATGGAATTTATTACCGATGAAATTCGAAGGCACGTGGATAATGTTTATCCCTAGGCTTACATCATGGTCGCAATCGGTAAGCATTAATACGAATTCCTTCGAGTCTTATCGTGCGTAAATTTCCTGATCCCAAAGAGAGAGAGAGAGGGAAAGAGAGAGTATTTCTTGGCCATACTTAAGAAGCATTATTAAGGTCCATCGTGAAATGGACGAGCTTTATGCCGTGCCGTGACGATGGTGATTGTTCGCAGCCACCCGTGTCGTTCATTTATCTAGAAAATAAATGAGGCCTTGCTTGGCAGGACTTCACTTTACTGATGCCGTCGTTGCTTGCTGCTGGCTTCCACTAAGTTTTAGGCGAAAGCAGTTCCAAAACAAGTAGATATATTTCAGCAACTGTCGGCCGAACGATACACATCTCCGGTAGAGGAGACGAAATTTCGAACACGTGCCACGAATAGACGAGGTTACTGCTGGATAACGGTGAAAGGGAGGCTCATGTCTGGAAGCGAACCAAATACGTAGGGAGTTTTATGTCAACGAGGAAAGTATTGGGTGTAATCTCTGATTAGATATTTTTATGCGGTCGTTTTGGAGAAATGCAAATTGACGGGAAGCAGCAAGGATATTTGTACAAGAGTATGTATTTGAGCTTGTGGAATAATAGGAAAGAGTAGCAAGTATGCATCGGGGTGAATTTGTAGAATTTAAGAAAATTGAATGTTCCGGAAGGATGAACATATTGGAAGGTTAAAAATATGTTGAATTTACTTTAGAGGCACAAACTTGAAAGTGTGTTGCATATTGGTTCAAATACTTAAGTATGTGAGAGTTTGAAACGATCAATCATTTCAACAAATTATGTAGACAGTTTCCTATTTCATGATGTAAAAATAGGGTGATCATTCGAAAATCTAGATTGTGAACAAAAACTAAATAGCTAGGAAATTTTATAGTATGAAGGTACTGTCCACACTGAGAAAAAAACCATATACTTCTGAAACTATACAAATTGGGGGTTGCGATAAAATATAGCACCTAACACTATAACGCATGAAGTTTACGCTATGTATTATAGTCTAAAACGCCATGCATTATAGCCCCCAAAGCTATACGTTTGAGTCCTGATAAAAAGCAAAGTGAAAGCAAAACTGTTCCTGTTTTAGACAATTTCGGTATTATGCCAGTACTATACTCTTCGCGAAACGAATTCAACGGTCGAATCCCATACAAAAAGAGCTTTTCAATTCGTCAGTCAAGCTCTTTTTGTAAGGGATTTGACCGTTGAATTCGTTTCGCGAAGAGTATAGTACTAGGCATTACTACGTAAATTCCTATTTACATTACCGAAATGTTTTATCTTAAGTTTTAATTGGTTACAAATAAATTTTGCTCCAATCTGACCCTATTTTTCATGAGCCGACGCTCTATGCACAATGCTACATGAGCTTCTTAAAAAGTTGTTGCTATTTAGCTTACTTTAATGTTATGGGTGAAGATTATGTTTAAAGCAGTTGGAACGATGTTACACAGGAGTTGAGACTATGGTGCATGGCAAAAAAGGCCATGATACATGGGAATTTGACTTTTAGCTATATTTTATAGCTTAGCATAGAAAACCATAAATGCTGCGATATGCTACATAGGAGCGTGTATTAATGTATTTGTGATATTAAGGCACTGAGAGCTAGACGAATTATGTACACGGCGTATGAGACAATAAATTCTGCGCTATGTTATATAAGACTACACGCTATGTAATTTTTTTAGTGCAGAAAAGCATTGAATCCCGACTTTCGTTGTGACAAAGTAACTTACATAAAATAAGAATATAATCTTCAAGATGAAACTGCCCGTAATATTGATTATTTCACATCTTTTAAGGTAAAAACACACTGCTGTCACGTCACGTGAGCTCACGTGCCGTCACATCAGCTGACCTCACGTGCCATAGATCTGCAGTACCATTTTGTATGCTTAGAAGCATACTGGTGGCAGGTGACGTCACGTGACGTGACGCTGTCCAATATCCATAGCTGCTTCATCTAGCTACTGCGAATTTTGACACTTGCTAAAGCGATGCTATGCTATGCTTTTGGAGCAGCTATAGCATGCACATTGAACACATCCCCGAATTAGTTCAAAAAATAAGTTGTCACGTGCACGGTCAATAAGTTGTCAAAATCGAGCACATGTGACGGACATTTTTTGTTCGCGGCGACCATGACTGTCAAATTCGCCCAAAGCCACGAGTCGCGTTTAAAAGAAGGGTTTTTTTTCAATATTTCTGCACTATGAAGAGCTATAAGTGAATCTATAGTTTTCGCACTTCAAGGAAATACTCTTTTTACTCCTAAAATATAAGTATTGGTAGTATTTATTTGCAGATTGGAGCTTTTGACTCAGGTAGTAGTTGTATTTGTGATAGTGTCAAATAACGTTCATGAAATGTCAGCTGAAAGTCATTTTAGATTTTCTCTGCCAGTAAACCCAAGTGAAAGTTTGGCAAAAAAGTTCGGTTAACTGATCAAATCAATTATAAGGTACGTTTTTTTTCACTCTTGGGCTGAGTAAGTTAAGGTAAGTTAAGCTCTTTATGACAGAGCTTTGGGTAAGGTGCTGAGGTGGGTTTTTTTTGCACACTCTCTTGTTTGAGTTCATTGCCAATAAGTTTGAAAGCTTTGCGTTGAACTGTCTCTAGTTTGGCTAGCACAGTGCATCTTGTCCCAGCCCATAGATGAGTGTAATACTCCAGTCTTGGTTGTAGACGACCGGTGCGTCCAATGAGTTAAAGTATTTCTTGCCTCTCTCAAGGAAACCAAGGCATTTCATCGCATTTTTCCCAAACTGGAAGACGTGGCTGGTCAAGCGTAAGTTTGCTAGCGGTGTTGAAACCTTCTAGGCTTAGCGAAGGTGACTTAGAAATGTCTACAGCATTAATGAAAACAGTGCAGCTAGCGGAAGTAAGTTAAAACTTGAATGAAGTAAAACAGCATGGGGTTTTGGATTTATTAAAGACAACATGGTTCGCTGAGCTCCAAGTGGTAATGCTTTGTAGGTCCCTGTTTAATGAGATAAACATGCAGTCTTTGTTAACAAAAGTAGTGTTTCTGTAAGAGTTGGCTACCCTGTCAAAAGAGATTGCGAAGCTAAGGGTGCTGTCGTCGTGAAAACTATGAATGGGATTGAAAGTGCAGGAAAAAAAGTCATTTATAAATATAAGTTTATTTATTTATTTCAAACCAAACAAGGTACATACATTTAAAAAAATTACAAGTTGATGAGAGAATAGTACCTTCGAATGCTCCGGTATAGGTAGTGCAGACGCAGGATTACGATCGGATTACGTTTTGCAGATTCAGAACAAGTTGAAAGGAACAATTTACAACGAAACTTTAAATGCACGAAGCTTAGCTAATAGAGCTGGGTGCTAGACTCTGTCCAAGTCCTTCGAAATATCAGCAGAAATGACGATTGCTTCACCAAAGCTATAGATTGCAAGGACATCAATTGTCGAACATTCCAATACTTATGTTCTTCAGTGAGAGATATAAGTATTGGAGTGTTTGAACCAAATAAAGCACCAAAGAAGTAGATAAAGCACTTCCGTCCAACCCCATCCAATTGATGACACAACCTTCCTTTTTATGCAATTTTGTCTTTGAAGTTGTTGCAGCTGGCTCACCAGATTTGATCCATGATCTTTTTCGCTGAATGCTATCATATATGATCTATTTTTTCTTGGCTCGGATGATTCGTTTCAGGGGGGTCGTTTTCCTGTCGTTTTATGAGAGCTTCGTTGTATTGTTTCGAAGTCGTTTTATGTATGCGTCGCTTGAGATGAATTTCTTTAAGTTCGTGGAAAACGCAAATATTCAGCTTAGTAAGATATATAAGATTATGCAAATCTTCAGAAATGTTTGAATTTGATTTGTTCAGAGTCTCAGCAATTTCTCGTTTCGACTATTGGGAGCTTGCTTCGATGAGTACCTTTATTGTTTCGCCTTCAGTTTCGACTGATCTTCCTTAGATCATTCACATTAAAATTATCGGAACAAATTCTTGCGAACCAATTTGGACAATGCTGTTCTTATCTATAAAGACAATAACATTATTAACACGAAAGCTGTATACGTGATTTTGTATCCCCACAGTTACCCGAATTTAACTAATGATCGTAAATTCAACCTGTTTTCAAGTGTCGATAATGGAAGTAATGTTTCTTTTCCTACAATTTTTTTATGTGGCTATTTTATTCTTAAATTAATTTAAATATTTTATTTTCATGACGAAAAGATCATTTTTGAATGTCAAATCGAAAATAATTGTCATTTTATTTGCGCGCCCAGTGTGGGTTTTATGTCACATAATTTCAATTTTTTTTTCATAGTGCTTCCCAGACAACTAGTTTGTTGGTATAAGGGACAGCACAAAATTTTACGTGCCAACGACACGCGGTGTTCCCAAGCGGCACTTCATCTAAGTACTAACCGCGCCCAACCATTCACGTGTTGTCTCTTGTGGTGGAAGGTTGTAGCCGGAGAACTGCCGAGTGATTTGCTTTTCTCCGAAGGACGGTCATTCTCTGGAGTTGACAAAACGTGAATTATCGTGTCAAAACTGCGTGTTCGTGTCGTCGCGTTGTTCAAGACGCTTTTGTGCTTGTGTTGTCAAGTGATATATTGAAGTCAAACCCACCATAAAAGGGTGTTGTCGAAACCGATGACTGATGCGAATCGTTATAAGCCAACATAGCCCTCCTAAAACATCGCAACACTGCTTAACTTTGGTAATCGGACGAGAACCGGTTGTTCCAGTGTGGTATGGCCGTTTCAAAGATATAGAAGAAACGGATGGGCGACATCCACGTACATGAGCGTATGTGTACGGCACCAGTTCTTCTAATGGTCCTTCTTGAAAAATGCTTTCCACTCTCTCCTTTGACAAAACTCATGTTGTCAAATCAATGAAAACAAAGTACAAGTTTCAATGATTGCCGAATGCATATATTCAAATTGCGGCCCATTAACAAAATTCTTATGCTATAAAAGTGGTTCATTGTTAAGTTGAAATATGATTACTTACTTTATTGGGCAAGAATGAAAGCGGCATCAAAAAAATCCATCTTAAAATGGCAAATGAACTGCATGGAAGAGAGTTGTTCTATTACAATCGGATTGCGGATTTTCAGTTCAAAAACGAATTTACAGCACTAATAATTAAACTAACAATAGGACTAACTCAACACTAAATTCATAGATGAAAAATTACCGCCGCAATTAGTAATCTTTTGTGGGTACCGTACTTCGCGTGATCGTTGACAACCTAGTTTGATAACATGAGTTTTCTTAGATTTTTATGAGTGCGGAGCGTCAAAGGCGCATCAATTAATTTGGTTGTTGGGAGTCTGAATGGTTTTTTTCCAAAACATGTTTGTGGCTGCAAATGAAAACATATTACGAGAATATAATTAGGAAATATAATTTTAACGGAGAGTGTGGAAGGAAGGAGGTGCATAAAAAAATGTATTATATGAAATATACGAAAATACAATTGGAAATCGTTCTCTTATGATACTTAAACACCGAATTAAATTTACAGATGGATGTTTATCACATCTCTTAAATACAATTTTTTTCATTTAGTGGATTCGTCCAAGTAATAATATGCTCAGGTTGGTTGGTCCACAATGCTAAAATAAAGCAAACATTTTGATTAAAGTAATTAATGTTTGAATTAACTTTAACGATAGAATGAGATGAAATTTAAATGATATACAGCAATAAATTTTTTGCAGAGTATGGTTTCATTGTTCCCATCCCTTGGTGTCGTACAACTGCCAGTATGCGAAGTGCATTTCAATATAATTTACATTACAAATTCCTACTTTTTCTGCTAAAAACCATTCCGAAGATTTTCTTTCATGTAGGTTAGGTTAGTGAAGAGGGCTGCCGGGAACGTGGCCAGCCTTAGGCTACCAGTTTGGGCCCATTTGCAGCCCTCATAGACAATCACACGCATTCACACTTACAGCCATGGTACTGGCGAGATTTGAACCCGGAGGCCCCTTAGCACGCCGCTTTTCGGCCTGACGCCTTAGCGAGCAGAGCTACCGGGCCCCCTTTTCTTTCATGTAAACTAAGATTATTTTTATTTAATTAACCTACACTACCCAATGAACCAAGTTAAATTTACTGCATTGCTTGTTTCCACCAACATTATGTTTCTAATGTATACATCATAAAAATGACAATTCAAACTTCCGCGCTTATTGCTTGCCCCAAATTTATTACTAATTTTAAATCACCTACGTCCTTTGTAATGTATGTTTGCGCTAGAGAATGTCTCACACTAAAAAAAACTGGTGCCGCACGGAAATCCACAGTTCCAATCCACTTCTTCTATATCTTTGGGCCGTATTAAATTAGATAGCAATCTCCCAAAGACGTAAACAATTCAAAAAAATTGGCAGATTATTGGTAAATAAAATAAATTGGTAAATAAGAGATTGAAACAATTTCATAACATCTTAAACATAATTTTAGCGGTCCACATATGCTATGAACCAAGCGAGATCCTTGCTTGATAGTCGGGTCGTCCGAAATTCTTAGAACTAATTCTCAGTCTTCTGCTTGGATCGGTGTTGCTGGGATTAAAGAGCAAAAAAAGGACAAAAAGGTGAAACCTGTCGGCAAGCCCAGGTACTTGTATGTTAAACAGATGTGTGAGCATGCATGGGATAATCGCATGAGACATGATGGTAGACTGGAGATGGCGAGTGCCTGACTGTTTTCGCTCGGCGTCCGGGTCCTAATCGAGGATGGCAGATAAGTCTGGTTGATACAGAAAGGCGAGACAAGGAGTTGGCGGGGTTACGATTACATATGAGAAAAAAGTTCAGACGAAATTACCAATTTTAAATTGAACGAAAATCACTACGGAAATCATACGAGAACATGTCACGGAAATCTATTATTCGATTATTCCAGAGCATTCATTTCAAACTACCAACCAAGAAAACAAAAATTCCCTGAATACTTTCTTATCACTTTTGGATGACTCTGCGACCCTAAAAGGTTTTTTTTCAGCTAGTACAAGTGTATATAATCACAGCCTGAAAGGATAAATCTTGTAGCATCACACGCACATTCCTTTAAGTCACCCCAACTGGGTTGCGCTTACTCTCGCACATAGGCACACACACAATTACAGCACATCGACCATGTGCTGCGGTATCTTCAAGTGTTCCTCAAAGCTCGCCGACAGCCGTTGCAATACCGAGTCCTTTTTGTTCGTTTGCCATTGTTAGTCACAAGTTTCCCATCCTCGTGCATGCAGGCGAAGTTAGACTAGGTCAGGATCGAAACACGTGCCGGCCTGGAAAAGAGATAGAAATACGGAAATTCGAAACGACTCCGCATCGTTCTCGTACGAAATTTGAGGGGGATAGGGATATATAAGGCTAACGAAAATAAGGATGAAGAGAGGAATTTCGGCAGCAAATTTACATGGTATATTGCCGAAGGGACAAATTCGATTCGAAGGGAAAAGTCTGGCCGGGAATATTATGGGTGAAACGTTGATGAAGGTGAAGATGGTTGGATGGTAGAAAATGGAATAAGCCTGGGGCTACAGTGTCCCATGAAATCGGACACGAGCGACATGGGACGAACTTTGCACACATGTGCTTCATCGTTCCATGGGAAGCTTTCTCGGGAATATTGAAATTATTGTTTAATGTTAGAGGCTATTCATGATTAAGGAGCAGCAGGCTTGTTAAGCTAATAGATAAGCAGGGTATACATTGCCTTGCAGGTATTATGTGCTACTACGAACCCACAGTTTTATCAGTTGGCAACAAAAATGGTTGTACGCTGTTACTTTGGATCGAAGCATGTTAGTCACGAAAAATGGTAGAAATGTCTGGTCCAATTAATTGAGTACATAGTAACTGTACTTTGGAGATAAAGAGACTTATTTTATAAAATTGTTGGAAATTAGTATGGGCTGTTTATTTAGGTGTTGCGTGGTATTGCTCGATTTGCAATTTGGTTTAGTTTTATTTGGGGGTTGAATGTTTCCTTGTTGAGTTGATTGTTTAGTTTGTATAGATTGGTTGCTCTACTGTAAAAAATTGTACTACTATTTCAAATTACTGTGGATCAGAATGTGAGGCCCAGGAGATGAAAATCAGGTATAAAAAAAGTGAAATTGAAGATCCAAAGTTGAAGATCCATATTTTAATTAGGTAATACAGATCATAAAACTTCAGCTAATATACCCTGTCAACGAGTGCGAATGAAATAAAAATTCAACGACGGAAGAATATATGATAATGGTAGTTTTCAGTCCCGACAATGCAGCAAAAGAAATGGACTGAGGCATTTAACAAACTAAAAAGGAACAGATATGAGGCGACTTTACAAGAACATAAAATCTCTAAAAAGTAGCCAACGTTTTACGATCCATGTGCAGACTAAAACTAGAAGCGAAAATAAAAAAAAACAACGAACAAACATCTAGAAACTTGGAGCTGTGCTTTTGTATATATGATTCATTGGATGCATACATAAACTCAGCCCCAAGTTTGTAATTTAATATTTTATATTAGCTAATATTACGGATGTGAAACATGAGCTCCACTATAAATGCCAGATAAAATTCACACAGAGCGCATAAGTAAGTTAAGTTCTTAGAAGAAAAACTATCGGGGTGAATCGAAAGGCAACCGATGATAAAGACAAGGCAATATCAAGCTTTTAGCAAACACTGAAGAAACTGAAAACATTAATACATGTTTTCTAAGAGTATGCAAGCAGCAAAGGCTGGATGTTATATATTAGTTATATCATATCATGCCATCTACGATAGAACTAAGAATTTGTATAATAGTCCAGTGAAATTCGACATAAAAAAGGCGAAACTTTCTTAAGAATTAGGGGAAAGCTGGATTTTGGTGCGAACCTTGATACTGGCGTGCTGAACAAAATGTCAAAAGTTCCCATCGATCCGAGTGCTGCGTTTCATTTTATACGGGGTCAAAAGTGACAACAAGTGACCTGTGAACTCTACAAAAACTGAGGGGGGTGGGTTTTAGTGGTAGTGAAGTGGTGAGGAATTTGAAATAGATGACCTAAAACTATTTCTTTAACATGGTTCACCTAAAAAACAACTCTATTCGACGCGCCATAGAGCACCCCAATCCTATCATCCAATCGCTCCATTCTAGACCGTTTGAGCTTTGCCTTAAGTGGCTTGTGGCTCGAAATTCTAACCTTTTTGGAATTTTTTCAAATACAGTATGTGTTTGTAGCTAAGCTCATCTACTTAGTTACCTTGGGTGTTTTACGGTAAAGAGAGGGATAAAGTCGGTTTGTGTCCGGAATTAAAGTTTCTTAGAAGAGAAATATGGAATTTAAGAGATGATTGGATTTTGATCAAGTAAAACAAAACAAACAAGTTCACTTGGGAACTTCAAATGTTGTGAGTGAAAAGTTCATTGCATATGAGCTATCACTAAGATGATGTTCTGATCGTTGAGATCCAGGTCTAGAATGGAGCGATTGGATGATAGGATTGGGGTGCTCTATGGCGCGTCGAATAGAGTTGTTTTTTAGGTGAACCAAGTAAGAGGAAAGAGGTGCAATTTTTGATTGGTGGTATAGGTCACTATTCCTATAGTAGTGGCCATTCGCCTTAAAGTAGAGTGACGTGATGTTTCGGAGGATGCGGCGTTCAAATTTTGCCAGTTTCTCAAGTACGTAAGGAGGAGCAGAGGACCAGATAGGGGCACCGTAAGTAAGTATAGGTCTAATCAGTTGTTTATAGGCGATTGTTTTTGCTCGAGTTGAGATAATGGAGTTCGGCTTGAAGATACAGCCTATGTGGTGGTATGCGCCGGCTGCCCTGTTGAGGCTTGTCTGAACGTGTTGACTACAGCTCCAGCGAGAGTCGAGCTTTATGCCAAGGTATTTAACGGTTTTCGAAGGGGTGATTGACTGCCCATTAATAACAATTTTGGAATTTTTGATTGCTTTTATTCTTCTCATGAAATCGGTATGGGTGCCTCTGAAAAATATCAGTTCGCTTTTGTTGGCATTTATGTTCAAGCCCCATTTTGAGTAATATGCCACGAGCTGATTAGTGTACTTTTGTAACACCGCTGTTACGAAGTTTGGGTTATGCTGCGAATTCCAGAAGAGGAGATCATCTGCGTAAAGATTGACAGAAACACCTATGGGAGAATTATTTGAAATTCCTGGGATATCTGCTGTGAAAATGTTGAATAAGATAGGTCCGAGAACGGAGCCTTGAGGTACACCTAAGTCCATTGGAAATTCGTCAGAAAGAGCCCCATTAAAGGTGACGAAAGCCTTTCTGCCACAAAGAAAGCTATCAACAATTTTAATTAACCATGTTGGGAAACCAAAATGGATCATTTTGTACAGGAGTTTAATGTCTTTACCAGGTACTATTTTTTTGGAGACGTTCTTCGAATTTTCCGTTAAGATGGGATTTGGTTTTGACCATGATTAAAATGTTTAGGTATTTAATGAGGGCAGAGGTATACTTGTATTGGTTATTTTCTGTATTTAGATGTCTGTGGTAGATTCTGGTAAGACGTCGTCTTAATGATTTCCGCCGATTATGGAGCTGAATGATATCTTGCGGTAAGTCACGGAAGGCAAAGTTTGTTGATTTTTTAGGCATAGCTAAACTATCAATGACCGAGGAGGTGATATGGTCAAGCTTTTCAAGAGCCTCGTCAATTTCTTGTGAGCAACGATTTCGGGAGCAGTCAAGACCAAGGTTTTGAATTTGAGTTGCAACGTTTGTTGCGAATCGGTCCCAGTTGAATTTATTATAGGGGATGAAATACTCGGGGTCAACGGTTAGAAAGTCTAGGCCACGTTTCTTTTTGATGCATAACTGGATCAACTGATGATCAGATTCAGCATCGTGGACTTGGCATTCGTAAGTGCCAAATTGTGGGAGAGAGCTGACCAGACTTGGGGACACGAGGAAGTGAGGTGGCCCAATGGTCCTTTCAATTTCAAATTTCCAAATTTTAAAAAAGGAAAAAAAATATAAAAGAAAGAAATATTCTTCTTTTATATGGCCGAGTCTATTTTATGAAGTAAAAGACAGAAATAATCTTCCTTCTTGGGCCGCTACAAGCAGTTTGTCGCACTTGCGTGGCGAAAAGGGTCGCCGCGTAGCAAATGCTAGAACGTGCTTTAAATAGAAAAGAATAAATCAAAACGACTTATATTCGTTCTTCAAACAGACTGGTTGGTCGCCGATCGCGCTAGCGTTCCAAGACAGACTGTTCTTTATTCAGTATTCTATTCCCCTATATATATGATACATTTTGCTGAATCGATCGGTGTATGGACTGGTTTTTGAATTCAAAAATATAAAAATTAATTAGCTAGTGTGCGTATTGTCCGCTTAGAGTAGATGCCGCGGTTGTCGATAAATAGGAGCTATTTTGACATTTGTCAGTGTGACAATTCAATTAGTAATCGTACACAACAGAAGAAGTCTATTATTGATGAAGATCGACGAAAGGTGGGTTCCTGTGGAAAGATGGGCTTGATAAGGCTTGGGGTCTGTGTAAGCCATTTCCTTATTGCCTCGCCGTATGGGTCGTTGGTGCTATTGCCCCATGATTGTGACTTGACATTAAAGTCACCCCCGAGGATGACCAGCCCCAGTGATGATGCAGTTGCCAGAATGCAGTCGAGATCCTGAATTAGCATCGAACCACTGTTATGGTGATGGACATAAATACCTACGAACACTATGTGGTCATTCCCTAGTTGAAGAATGATGCAGATCACTACCATGGTTGTGAGTCCTGGGATCAGATGCCGTTGGGTTTTGAACCGTTCTTTTACTAATAGTGCGGTACCCAGTTTAGAGGAATTCGGATCCTCAGACACATCCTCTCGTATGATTTTGTAGCCATCCATGGCTACACGGTGGCGGGTTTTTAGTTTTGTTTCAGAGAGGAAAAGAATATCAGGATTCTCATGGTTCAGGAATTCCTGAACGACGTTCCTTTTATAGATAGGGGCTAAGGTAACAATATTTAAAGCTGCAAATTTAAGAGGATGCATTACCGGCTAAACGAAGGGCGAGTGAAATAAAGGCATCTCGTTTCTCTGATTGAGAAGAGAGTTTACCAAATGTTGGGATGAAATCTTTAATCTGGTTTACCAACCCGAAGAGATTACATCCAAAAAGATTTTGGCATTCACCAAAGACTACTGAGTCGATGGTTGGCTGTGACTTGTTTTTAGCCGTACTAGTTTGTTGAGTAGTAGGAGCAGAGGGTTTTCTTGAGGCTATATTTTTAGTTTTATTATTATTATTATTTTCTGCCGCATAGTGACTGGCAAAGGAAACATCAGGTCGGACAGTATTTTGAATGGCTGCGGCCACCAAGTCACTTTTGTGTGCTTGCTTAATTGCTTTCGCTGCTTTAGTAGCATTGCGACGCTCTTCGATTTTCTTGGCCTCAGGGCAGCCTCTGTAGCTTGCTGGGTGGCCAGTTGTTTTACAATTTACGCAGTAAACTATATTTGATCGCTTTGGTACATCGCACTCCTTAGTTGCGTGTACTTTGTCGCACGTGACACAGCGTGTGTCAAGTCCGCAGTTGGACGCAGTGTGACCGAAACGTTGGCAGTTGAAACACTGCATGATATTCTTTTTTTCTAAGCGGTTCCATTGAACCCGCTTGTGCAGCAGAAATTTTATGCTTAGGATAACCTTTGCATCTACTCTAGGAGCGAACTGGACTAAAAATATCCCTAATTTTTTAGCCTCTTTCCGTGAGTGGACACCTTCCACCAGGAATTGAAGTTGGTGCCTTAAAAAGGCAGTCAACTAAAAAAAAAAAGGTCACTATTATTATGGACATCGCTTGTATCCATTTTCTCTTCATTCTCGCTTTCCTCAATCGTGGTTTCTCCCACGTCCGTTTCGAGGTCTACTACTAGATCCTCTGTCTCTTCGTCGCCAGTAAGTTTACCGGCACACAAAGACGGCTTGCATTGTTCGGGAAGCTCCAAAAGGAAATCTTCTCGGACGTCAGAATTAAATTTCAACTCTACAGAAAAACAATGTATGACAAATTTGTAGCTTCGAATATTTCCTACAAAAAATATTTTTTTCTTGTAACGATAGCCATTTTTGAGATATTTTGATTCATAAACTGGGAACTTTTATATTTCTCATGAAAGTGCACTCCATTCCGCACCACCTTCGAGGTAGAGTACAAAGTGAGTTTTTTTAATGTGGTATCCCCAGTAGGTCTAATCCACATTTGTTTTTATTTGCAAAATGCTTATTTTTTAATAAAATATTATTAATTTGTTGATTATTTTCTTTTTGGTTTATTTTAAACAGGAGTTATTAGTTTCAATAATTATTCCTCTTCGGACTCTATTTCTGTGTTTATATTTTCCTCTTCATCATCTTCTTGTTCTTCTATTGCAAGGTGGATCAAGGAACATCATGGAACATGGTGGATCTAAATCATCAGTAGGGTCATAATCATTGGTGTTAGTCATTTCGGGTAATCAATTTAAGCACGCCTGACCATGAGAAATACCACAAACTGGTGAACAATACACCCCAACTTTTCTGCAGCCGCAGTTTAGGCTGCAGCCCTTGGTGTAATTACACAAAATTGTATTTAGCAAAATTTCTGAAGCAAGTGGAATCAGAGTTTGAATTGGCTCCAAAATGATATCCCTGAACTTCCATACCCAATCTTCAGGAATGAGCTCGTAATCTAGCCATATTTGAACTTGGTAATATGCCCGATATAAATGTTACTGAGCAGCACTAGATGTTGGCGGAAGAATAGATAAGTCAACAGGTTTTTTGAGCTGTGCAGATCTTATAAAAGTGGAATGTCTGTGAGTATCAATAGATACTTCTTGTGCTGGAGCTTGATATATAGCCAGGAGAAAACGAATTCCATTTTTGAAGGCTACCTCTGTAGAATAGTTTGTCTTACTAAAAATTTCTGCGTTGTTTGTTAACTCCTCCTTTCTTTCAAATAATTTGAACATCTTAATTTTACCTTTCTTAAAAATCGGTGATGTAGTGTCGCAACCTGTCTGGACGCTTTGATATGGGTTCACATTTTGTGAAAAATGTTTTTTGTTTTTATTTTTGATGTTCCAGGTTTAAAAAAATAGATGGTTTTATCAACAGGAGCTCGCGCAATCAATATTACTAACAATTCTATGTCTTCACCTACAACAATACAAATTCTTTTAGCGGATTTTTCGATTGCTGTTTCAATGATGAGAGCATCAGTATTATTTTGAGCTTGTTTTACACTGATATTAGTAGCTTCTAATTTTCGGCACAGCATAGAAATGAATCGATTCTTGTTGTTGGCATTCGCAAGGAATTGTTCTTGACTTGTTGGAACAATCATGGGACGGTCAAAGAGAATACTACCGGATGAAGAATTTTTCGTATATCGACGATGTTGCTCTGCAGCTTTCATATTTTTTTGATTATCGTTATAACCATAGAATACAATTACGACATTATGACCATAATACCTTTGTATAAAATGTACATAAGTGTCAAAACTTACATCAAATGTTTCTTCTCTATTCCATATAGCACGATGTAAAATAATCCCTCCGTCAATAATATATGTTACATTTGAGGGATCTAATTCAACATTTACCGATTCGAAGCATTTATAAATAGCCGTCTTTTGGTTTTTACGCATTTCATTCTCATCGAGGAGTGACAACGGGTATGGAGCTAGCTCATACTCGAAAGATTCTTGAAGTTGGGTGTCAAATCTTTTTGTAATACTTATGCGTTGAAATAGTAATAAAGGATCAATAGGTACTTGTTCATTTTACATTTTCATAGAACTGGACACTGTTAAAAGAGGAAGGACTCTATTAGCAAGTTTTACTTTAATGCTATCGAATTTTTGACCAATCACGTTTTTTTAATGGAGATGAGACCAACTTCATAAGCATTGCGACAGTTTATTTTCTCATTGCCGGCGATTCCACTTGATATTGACATTATCCTCGGAATTTCTGACAAAGGATTATAACATTTTTCTCCATCTATCCTAGAGTGCGGTAGATATATTCATTTATATTTTTGTTTTTATGGGCCTCTGAAACATAGAAAAACCAACTCACAAATATTCCAAGTCGCAATCAAAGTCGGATAATATAAACATGCCGTTGAGAGAGTGCATACTGTTTGTTACAACTGTTTAGATCAATATATCGCAAAAACGGTTATCGTTACAGGAAAAAGTTTTGCATCTTTTTTGTTGGAAATATTCTAAGCAACAAATTCGTCAAACTTTGTTTTTCTGTAGAGTTGATCGTTACTGAGATATTTGCGAAAGGTCACTTTTGGTGACCTTTGACCCCGTATAAAATGTAACGCAGCACTCGGATCGATGAGGACTTTTGACATTTTTTTAAGCACACCAGTATCAAAGCTCATACCAAAATTCCGCTTTCCCCTAATTTTTCCGAAGCACCATGTCAAATTTCCCTGGACTAATAAATATGCAAATCAAAAAGCAAATTCAGTGCTTGATAAATATGGGTATAAAATTTTGTTTTCGCTACTTTCGACTTGGTCCGGATGTTTTTAATGCTTTTTGTGCCAGTGCTGCAACCATCTATTTGGTTTTTTTTTATTTATTAGCAGCTATGTCAATCGCCACCTAAAAAATTAATTTAAATAAAGATTCTTTTATGACTTGATAGTTTTGGTATATGATATCTCCGTCGTTAGCATAATAATTGGGGATATTTCGTAAAATTGGTCACCGCAGCACACCAGGTCAATTATTGGTTAAACACCAGGTTGAAAAGGACACAAAAATATCTTTTTTTGCAGTGGTTTGTTGTCGATGTTATAGAGTCGTGAAAAAGATCTAGCTGCTTTAGTCTTGCGTTACTTATCTATCATGATCTTTTTCTGATTAGTCTAAATTGAAGTAATGTCGAAGCAGGACAATTACCTTTAAAGAGGCTATCCTTCCTATAATGAAAGTGGAAAGAATTTCATAAACGATGACAGGCAATTTGCTAGCTCTATAATCACTGCACTCGGTGATGTTTCCAATCTTATGAGTAGTAAAGATACGCCTGTAGGGAGTCCATGTCACGTTAAAATTAAGGTATTGTTATTAATAAGTCTGAGCTAATAGAATTTGCTCCATACTAACAGAGTACTTAGTCCTCCTTTTATTACTGTAAAGTCGGTAATCAATTTTTCACTGACTCGGAAACCTGACACCGGGACTCGACTAGCCATTTTCCCTGAAATATCCGATGACAAGGACTGTCAATTTATGGGATGCCAATCGATGCGTGGGCAATTCCATAGCATACCGTATCATTTCGAAAATGGCTCTGAACGGTGAAGTCGTGTGCTTCATTTGAGCATTGAATGCTCTTAAAAAGTTATTTGAAGTGGAGAGCGATGGAATTCTGCTGTTGATGAACACTCAGCGTGGAAGACAAATCCCTTTTTTGAAAAGCGGTTGAAATTTCAGACGAAGGTGAAACTATGATATGTTTTGCTGGAGTACGAAGGGGGATGGAGTAGAAGTCATTTAAAAAAATTCGCGGATCATCAATAGGCAGTTCCATTTAGTTAGGTTAGGTTAGTGAAGAGGGCTGCCGGGAACGCGGCCAACATTAGCCCACCAGTTTGGGTCAGTTTGCCACCCTCATAGACAATCACACGCATTCACACTTACAGCCATGGCACTGGCGGGATTCGAAACCGCAGATCTTAAAATTCCTGTAAATTTAGAATTCCTACATTTTCTTATAAGAAACGGAGCACAACGACGGTTCGACGCCATTTTGAATATCAAGAACTATCAAAATATGAGCAGGCTGATGGCCAGGCAAATGGCATACCATATGGACTGGCATCAAATATGGCATAACATAGGCCGCCTCCACTACCCATTTCCATTGCAAGTCGAATGCCATGCCATGGGAAATGGCTAGTGGAGGCAGCCTGTGAGGAACAAGTAGCGGTTTAAAGGCAGCTTTTGTATGTATATGTAAAAGTTGCTTAGATCCAAAATACCAGCCATCGTATTTAAAGTTTAGAGTAAAAGTTTTAAGTTTAAAGTAAAGTTGTTTATGTCAGCACTATATTAAGGAAAGAGCATTAACTAGCTGACTTGCGGCACGCGATCTATAAAAAAACGCATGTTCGATGAGAGAGCTCACCAATCTTAGGCCC
The DNA here is from genome assembly GCA_963978885.1 of Nemotelus pantherinus. NCBI lineage: Eukaryota > Metazoa > Arthropoda > Insecta > Diptera > Stratiomyidae > Nemotelus > Nemotelus pantherinus. Next base: position 19,127,034 of record OZ022264.1, on the reverse strand, counting down.
ATTTTCTTTACTGTTTTTTCAATTAGGTTCTTGTAGGTTCGCACTGGACAGGACGTAGAGGATTGGTGCCGAAGGTATACCATCTGCGCTTCTGTCAAAGGCTCAAAATGAAGAACAAGGGGACAGATGCGAACCTACAACGTAAGAGTATCGTTCGAAAGAATGGCCGTGGAGAATTCTGGCCGATTACTTCAGTAAATGGCCAATCCCCATTCTGAACCAAGAAGCAACTACGGCAGCTCAGTAAATCGTTCAAAATTAGGTCAGCAGGTATGTCCCCCCCCCCCCCACGAACTGCATTTTGATTTGGGTTGAAGCTTCGAGTCGCAAGTCTTCGGCGAAGTATGTAAGCTGCTTTGGATTCGAAAAACAAGAACAACGCCTCTTCATCTCTAGTTTGACCGAGGAGAACCAAAGGGACTGGGATCGACACATCCCTCTCTTCTTGATGGTTTACAGGGCAGCAAAGCACGCGTCAAGAAACAGAAGAGACAGCCAGAGTAATATTTAGGAATATTCTGCGTCTAACAGCTGATGTCTAGTTCGGAACTCCTCCCGAGCAACCTCAGACCGTGTCAGAGTACGCAAGTCAACTAAGGCAACGATTGGACCGAATTCATCGAATTGTACGGAAAAACATCAAGGGTACCACCGAACACATGAACACCAGCTATGAGTTAAAAGCCAATTTATCAGGACTCCAGCAGGACGAGCTGGTGTAGTTATACATCCCACGACGTCGGAAAGGCCGATTTCCGAAGCTACAGCATAATTGGGAGGGGCCCTATAGAATCATCACCCGGATAAACGACGCAGTCTATCGCGTACAGGACCGCCGAAAGACGTGGGCCAAAATAAAGATTGTGCACTTGGATCGACTCGCTCCATACTACGACTCTGATGCCACAAGACCGGCTGGCGCAATATCTATTGGGGACGAAAAGATTTCAGGCGATGGTAGTGTTACATGAATTATACGACCAATGTGCCAGTTCATTCAATGACAGTACAACAAAAATTGCATGAATCAAGAAGGCTGAGAAGAAAAAAACAAGATGGGGAATGGAGAATTTGATAGGATAGGTCGCTTGTAATTCGAATTAATAAAAATAATTAATTGGTCTATTTTTGTGTTTCTTTTGTAGAGATACAAAGTGAGTGGCCCCAAACTGTAAACGCGCAGCATAATGAACGCTCAAAACTTTTAGATATCCCTCTCTTTGACTAGGGCTTACTTTTTCTTAATCGATAAACTATTTGAGAAATATAGTAATTCGCCTTCGAATATTCAAGTTCGTGTGTTTTCTTCAAAATATCTTTGTTTCCATTCGGCACCTCTTAAAATATTACCCGCCATTATCTACAACAAACATTCATAAATATTACCATCGAATCTCGTGCTCAATCCAATTCAGCGGAAATAATGGCTATTATTCATGGCAATTTCACGTTATCGATATTTTGCTTTCCAGCTATTTTTGTACAACTTCCGCGTAAAAATCCGTCCTATTTGCATAAAATGTTGTATTTGTCACACAGTATGGCAACTGAACAATGGTCGCCGGACCAGATTTTCAGACAAAAGTCTGTTGGCTCTTCTACGCCTTTCGCGGCACGTGTGCTCTATGGATTCTAGTAGAGCAAGGGCAACACAGTCTTCAGATCATAGCCAGTCTGTTCAATTTATTTCACTCAATTCGTTGTGTCAATATTTATGCGTGTGTACATAGAAAATATCTGGATGTCCTTATTAACACCACACGTGTGTATCAAACTTTGGCGTGCGCCTCTTCCTACATTCTGTGAGTTGTGAACAATGACAAAATCCTTCTTCCGGCTTTTATTGATTCTGTTACGGATCCGAGTTGGATTAGCAAATAAGGCTTTGTTTGCTGGTGTGGAAAATTTTCGAAGCTAGCACGCAATAATATTAGGAATAACATAACAGAATGCCACATTTTGCCTTACCCAACGGGAATCGCGGTAATGTATGCTGGCGTAATGCATGAATCAAACAATGCTGGTAATGCACGTTTCCGACTTCCAAAGCTATTTTCCAGCAATTATAAGATATACTCGTAAACATGACTTGGAGCATGGAAAATGCTGCAAGGGAGAAAGCTCATATGCTATAAGTCCAAGACTGGCCAATGAAATTCACTCGCAGAAACAAGGGGAAAAGAACTTGCGAGCATACATCGGTTATGAGTTGTCTGCTATATAAAGCGGAAAGATGAAAATTTCGAAGCATTTCAAATCATCACGCACGGGTAAGTAAAATGTATGAAGACAATTCCTCCTAGTAGCAAAGAGCATGTGCTATTGGAATTTCCAATAAGCGTCAGCATGCAAAAACCACACATGCAGAGATACGATCGGCCGCCGGCCAAAGCTTTCATTCATATTGAGGCGTATAAATGCGAGAATACGATGTCGTACTTCCCAAAAAGCTCTTATACATAAAGCTATAGAGCTAAAAGCATGAGTTTCCCCTTGTATAAATCTTCCTAGCCTAGGACATGCAATGTTAAAAAGAAACAACGCGTAATGGTCCGGTAATGCTTACACGCATTACGCGTAATGCTTACCGAATATATCCGTAAGCATTATTTTTCCCGTTGGGTAGTGACTTACTTATTCAGTCTATCGATGATGCATTGTCGTGTGCAACCTGACAGCCTGCTGTGCACTGTTTCACGCAGCGTTCACGGTAGAAACAACGATAGAAATACCGACAATGATAGTGTAATTAACATAAAGTAATTGAATAGTACACGCCGGTAGGCAACTAAACGCGATATTTCCTCGCTGCCCTATTTAATTCGAGTTCAGCATGCTGTGACAGCTGGCTGCTTAACACCTACCGTACACAAGTAAGCTCACACTTGAATGGAAATTGTTTATACGGCGAGGTGATTGACTGTTTCGAGAAACACTTTACCTGGCCATGCACGTGTAGTGGGTGATGGAATTACAGATGATTCAAAGAATTCATAACCAGAGTTGCATAAGATGATTTCACCACAAGCAAATATGAATCATATGTTTCAAAGTAATTCCGTTCTTATATGAATTTTCAATTTGTTGATTTCAACTAATAAAAATCTATCTAAAGGGTTCGTAATTCAATCATTCCCAAAATTCTATAATAGTAGCCCAATATTCAAAAACGAACCGTATAATTAGTCTAATAGGATATTCCTTACTTGTGCCCACAGGCTTGGTCGAACCTATTATCTACGCATCAAAGATACATATGAGTCGATATATGAAAGACATTTGCGGCACTCACCATTCTCATCAAAGTGAGATTCAAATGATAAGCTAACCCACGAAGCAAGGACTCATGTTAGCGAGTGTGATAATATTTATGGAAATATTTTATTCGGCTAGGCGTACATACAAAAAATCTTTAAGAACTATCACACTTCCATCATATTCCAAATTGTGTTTTTCAATTGGAAAGTGAAAATTGATTGTATATTTTCTTAGCATACACGTGTTCGTATTTTTAGGCTCAGATATTGTAGCTGGGATTTTTTCAGTAAAAAAATTTCCATCATAAATTGTATTTGCGAAAATTTTGTAAATAAATAAGCTTTATGGTTGTTTGAGTTTCATTCCGACACGTGTCATGTTTGCGGAGGAGAGATGTTCATACTTCTGCAAATTAGCTTGCAACTGGCTTATGTACATATGTCCGATGGCCAGCGCGAACTCGGGCAAATGCAGGTAAACTTAAGGAGGCGGCTGCTTGTAAAAATTTAAACAACACCAAACTGATTTTTTACAGACTTGTTTATGATGTTACTTCAATGAATAACCCGATTTCGAACTCGAACGCCGAACGCAACCTTGTCAAAATGGAAAAAAAATCGAGAAATTTTCCACTTGTTTTTGCCAATTTATTCCATAGAGGATTTGTTTTATGATAAAAGCTGTCCAGTAAGTTTTTACATTATACTAAATTTGCTACAATTTGAGCCCAAAGCCGCTTCTGTAGACCCAATAGTTTCCAAGATAGAACCTTTCAAAGTTTAACGAATTTTTTAAAACTTTAAATGTTTTAGCAAAAATTAATGTGAAATAATAATTTTAGTAACAAAAATAAAATAAAACACAGATATTGTTATAAAAGAATGTACAGAAAAGATTACATTAATATAAGGGATTCTTTTGCAAGGGGGAGATAAAATTCAGGCGCGAGAGCTGCTGCTGATTGAATGACGCACCCCTACCGCATCCTCCCACTCCCTCCACTGCACTCCTTTTCCACCACTCCACTCCTCTCCCACTCTATAGGACAAGTTATTCTCAAGGACACTCTACTAAGATGGCTTAGGTCTTACCTCCAGAACCGCTCACAATATGTGAAATCCCAAGGGCTTATCTCTAAAAATAAATTCACGTCAACTCTGGAGTATCTCAAGGTGGCCATCTTGGCCCTCTGCTTGTTAACATTTTTATATCAGACCTTTCGGTGATTTTATCTTATGTACGTTATCTACTCTATGCGGACGGGAAATTTTTCATACTATAAAGTCGCCATCAGATGCCAACTTTTTTCAACTAATGCTGGAGTTACAATCAATGCAACCAACATTTGTTGCACAACAAAATGAGTTTGAACCCATGAGAACGTATGAGAGCAGTTACAATGATGCAACACAACTTTGTTGCGCAGCAGAGTTTGCTCATACCTCAAACTTGGCATGGCAACAAAATACCCAATTCCACCTGTTCCTATGAGCGTTCGGGAAATCGGAACTGTCATATGTAAATGACAATCAGAATTTTTATTTTTTTGTCTCAGTTTTGCTTTGCATTATACTCCGCAGCTTTTAGAGGATAAAATATTCACTGATATCTCTTTCCGAGACTTTAAAGGATCCAAATTATCGAACAGCAATTTCTTTAATATAGCCAGTGACAGATGACAGTAAATGCTGTGTTGCATTGATTGTAACTCGTTCCACCAACAAAACTTGGCAGCAAATGTTGGTTGCATTGATTGTAACTCAAGCATAAAACTAAATTCCCTGGAGCATTTGTTCTGCGCGAGCAACCTACCTCTCAATATCGCAAATGTCATGTCATTAGGTCTGTTCCCGTACTACGATTAATTGCGATTAATCGCGATTAATTGCAATGAAGCCGTTCCCGTACTCCGTTTTACTGAAAACTGAAAATTTTCCCTCTTTCAGTAAGTACGATGAAATTTCAGTAGGGTCTGAGCTACTGAAAAATACTGAAAAGTGTCAGACGGAGTAAATATTTTCAAATGTGCGCGGCAAGCAACATATTTTTTGCGTAATGTTGCTATGAAGGTCGAATATTTTTGTGGCGATAGTTTATTATCGCTTAGGATCGCTTTATAATCACTATTGTTCTGCCAAAACCGAAAACTGACACTTTCGGTTGTCAATTTTCAGGAAATACAATGAGAGCGTTCCCGTACTTTTCATGAAATTCCCCACTACATGATTCAGGAAAATTCAGTAAAATTCAGTTACTGAAAGTACGGGAACAGACCTATTAGCTTCTCTCGAAAAAGTACGCTCGTACATTATACGTAGTTTTTAAGCAATACGGCACTTAGTACGGATGACAATATATTCGACCTCGGTGTAGTGCTGGATGAAAAGCTCCGCTTTAATTTTCAATTATGATAAAATTATCTCTCAAGCAAGTAAACGACTTGGCTTCATTAAGCGACGAGCCAGAGAGTTTCAGAGCCTTTGGGTTACAAAATCGCTATACACCGCGCTCGTTCACCCTCTTTTTGAGTATGCTTGCATTATGTGGAACCCGGTTTTTGAAATGCACAGTCAGAGATTCGAATCTGTTTAAAAGTAATTCTTGCCATTCGTTCGTAGAGATCTTTACCATCGTTATAATATTGGCAATTTACCGCCATATGATATGCTATTCGCTCTGAAAGATCCTTACCATCGTTGTGATTTTAGCAATTTACCGCCATATGAATCTCGCCTTAAACTTCTAAACTTGTCACCACTTGCATCCAGAAGATTAATGTTATCTGCCTGCTTCAGTTTCGATGTCATTAAAGACGCTGTTAATGTCGACTACAAACAGGAAAGATTTGTGCTAGAGATGTGGCGTATATACTGGAACAGGTATATGGAACAGATATTTTTTTGGAATAGCCAGTACCTAGTACGGAATTCAAAAATACTAGGTACGAGTATTTTTGTGGACTATACATGTAATCAAGAATTTACACAAAAAATTTCGTCCATTTGATTCATTTCAATCAAACAGTGACGTAATAGTATCCTAATATTATATAAACTCGTATTTCATACTTGCAAGTGCTTTCATACTCACGAGTATCTCGTACGCGAGACGAAAATACTTGCAAGTACAAAAATACTCGATACGAGTATATACTCGTATCGTTCCAAAATACTTGCAAGTATTTTGGAACTATACGAGTATTTTGGAACTTGCAAGTATTTTCGTATCGCATATTTTTGTATAGAGTATTTTCGTGCTTGCGAGTATTTTGGGACTTTAGGTTTAGGTTTTTAGGGCAAAAGTAGCTGAAATCGGACAAAATCGGCCAAGTTTGGATTAGAGTTATTTGGGACATAACGGGCCAAGACCTATTGCTGTGATACAAAAATTTAGGTTTTGTAAGAGAGGAAGGGTTTTTTTGGCCATAGTTGGTCAAACCTGCCTTTACAGCGCTTTCGATAATTGAAAGTGGTCGGGGAGTATAATAGTGATATTTTAAGGGTGAAAAAAATGTTGATAGGGAAAATTGGGAAAAACGTTCGTATTTTAAAAAAAAAATTTTTGGTCTAGCATGAATTCGGGGACCTTTCTGAGTTGTTTTACATACAAATTTTTCATACAAATCTGGGAAAAAGCGGCCTAGTTTCTAAGATACGGCAAAATGAAATCCGCCGGAAAAACTGAAAGTAGCACTAAAAATGTTGAGATCCTTTTTGGTTCACCAGTTTGCTTCTCAGGCTGTGCTGAAACCCTCCTCGTGACTGCACTCCAACCCTACCGGGTTTGTGACTCATGACCATCCTTATCGAAGAGGAAAAGCCAGGAAAAGTTTGGTATCAGAGATCGGTCGATGAAAAGTTATATAGATGGCAACAGGATTAGTTGGTCCTATCTTAGTAAATTTTTCGACATTGGTAATTTGAAAGAATACAGGAGGTGTTTTATGCATACATTAAATTGATTGAATTTGATTGTTTTCCCTTAGATGGCTCCTAGATTGGATAAAGACTTGCCAAATAAATGACCGACCATTGGAAAGTTACGGACAAGCTGCATGGACTAATGACTCAGTATCCTTTCACGGTCATCTGCACCATCACCATTTTAGCCTGGGAACTTTGTGTCTGGTGGGTGGGGGAGGGCATATCATACCGTTTCATTACATCACTGTAAATCGCATGTACAAAAAATACTAGCTAGTATTTTTGGAACAGGTATTTGGAACAGGTATTTTTTTGTACTCGTACTAGGAATACCTAGTATGTGAAAATGCGAGTACGACCCAACTCTAATTTTGTGCTTAACCAGCCCGTGAGAGTTAATGGATCCCGACAAATACTAGTTGAATATAAGCATAGCACCGCATATGCTGATAATGAGCCAATAAATAGATGCTGCAAGATATTCAACAGCATGAGCCAGCACTTTTCCACCACGATATCGAAAGCGTTTTTTAAAAACAGAGTAACCAAGGCTCTCTAATCCTAACCTCTCTAGTCGACCAGCCTAGTATCGTTACACTGGCTAACCAATTATTTAATTTCGTTTTTGTTTGTAATAATTTTATGTGCAAAATATTGTATCCTACATGTATTTATTTATTGAATATTAATTTATTTATTTGCATTGTATTCAGTTATATGTTATACCTGCCATTAATTTTTTTTTTTTTTTTTTTAATTTAATTTTAGTTTTTTTTAATTTGTTTAGTTTTTTTAAATTTTAATGTTAATATTTATTTTTAATCCATTTATATGTAAATTTATACATTGTTTGGTGAAATAAATAAATAAATAATAAATAAAAAATTTGATTAATAAGCTCGACATTGTCAGCGTGTTATTGCTTGTTGGGGTTTTTCTTAAAGATGCTTTGTAGTCAGCAGACTGTCAACCTTTTCTGAATATCTAAACTAAACTTTTGAAATTGTCAAACAATTTTGCATAAGATAACAATTATGGGTAAGGATATTTACATGATATGAATGAGATGTTCATAAAAAAATAATACTATCAAGGATTTTAGCGAAACTAAGTGGATTATATGTAGGGATTCCTATCCCGAACCAGTTTTTCAATCCCGGGATTACGGGATTAAAAATCCCGGAATTGGAGATTCAAAATATAACACAACAAAATAAGTCAAGTTTTTAATGAACAGATTATATTATGTGCCATCATTTCAAAACTACGACAATAAGTAAGCTCAAAACTCTATAAAAAATATGTTACTGCATAATTACTAATTTATAGAATTGATGGAAATAAAACCAATAATTTTAATTATCCAAGACGCTGACAGTATGAAGACAGATATTTAAAATTGCAACTGTTACAAATTACAACAACAAATCACGACAAAAAATCACAACAAATCACAACTCTTAAAATTGAGATGAACAATAAAGAAGCATATAAAAAATTCTGCCAACGTTTATTGGTTTTTTCGGAAGTAACATTGAAGCAATTGCAAAGTATCCAAAGTATCGTCTCCAAGCCTGCTTCTAAATTTATTCTCGATGTCGGACTCCGCGGAAACGGTCGATAAATATTGGTACGCCTGCTCCAAACAATGCAAGTGCCACCATTTTCGAAAATATTCATTTCTTTTGCAATGGTTTTAATTAGATTAGTTTCTTGCGGCGTTTCATGATTGATTATTTGCATACTTTTGCAGCTCTTCTTGTAGCGTCAATTGACGACTACCATGTTCTGATTCAATATGGGTATCCACTGGGTTCTCTTCATTTCTTTAGCTACCAAGCAAAGGGTTCAGCATCTAAATCATTGAAGTAATTTTATTTAATATTTGCGTTGCTTGGCTTCAAAAATAGAGATTCTATTTCACTTGGTAAATTATCACTGGCACAATGTGGATTCTGGAGATAGCTTAGCATACCAGATAGCTCAGTACACTGGCGCTCTTTTATCCGGTGAAATATTGCAATTTTCATAGCATTCACAAACCCCAGTGGGGGTAAACAACGCCAGTTGAACTATATATGTTCTTCAGGTACACCCTCACTGGGAGATTCGTGCGAGGAGGACCCCTGCTTTTCCTTCGGGAATCGCAACGGGTCCAAAGGGGTGGCATCTCACACGTCCTCGGCCAGTGTATGGAGGGTCAGTCTCTCGAGACTGGCTTCAGGGGGCTTGACTCCCTGCACTTCTCCATGGAGGTGTCAGAGGTGTCAGAAGTATCAGGGATAACTGATCAAGAAGGAAGAGAAGAGGTGAGAAGAGTTTGATGACCGAAGGTCTGAGAACTGGAGGAAGAAGGAGGTTTGAGGTGTCAGAAACGGTGGAAGAAGAGGAGGTGGTCGTGGGGAGGGCTTGTCGGGACTCTGCTATTGTTTAACCCAAGCATTGTCGCTGTCAGCCGGTTGTTTGGTAGTACGTAAATTTCAGAACGACTCCTATTATGGAAAACTTAATGCATGTACTTGGTGAACATCGAGATTATATCAAGAGGATACAAAATACAAAATGTTTTCTGATGCTGTGCATTCTGGGCAGCTGGCCGTAAACAGATGCAGGATAGCGAAGTTAACAAAAATTAAGTCTGTGAGTGTCCCCACAGCGCTGGTAGAAGGAGAAGGAACGGTGGAATAGTAGGTCTTAAACATAAGTCAACTCAGAGTTGCACAAAGTAGCAAAGAAATGCCAAACAGTTGAAGGGCACCCAACTCAGTAGGTAAAGTAGGGCGAAACGTAATTCTTTGAGGGAAACGGAGTTAAAGGCGCAAATTTGAAAGCCGGTATGAAACACGAAGTTTACCCACGGCCGTACGAAATGTCGCTAATTTCCTTCATTGGAAATTAGTTGACAAAGTAAGACGGCCTGAGTGGCTGAGTGGAGTAATTAGCCATCGGTGCGGTATGTGTGGGTGAACACACGTACTAGCATCGACGGATGGCTACCTGTTGAAAAGGAGGAAGCAAAGTAGTAAGAAAGGACGAACAATTGCTGGGCTCAAAAATAGTAGTCCAAGTATCACGAAACGCAACATGACGGAAATGTAGTACTTGATGTACTTGAAGACCTTGTAGGATTTGAAGGTCTTGGTACGTTAAGGAGTTTCACTAGTTATTGAGGATTTTGAAGTTATGACGGCCTTGTAGGATTTGAAGGTCTAAGTAGAATCAGAAGCTTTGGAAGTAGCACAAAGTAGTTGTTGAAATCTCAACGATTCCCAAGGGAGGGATAGGGATAGTAAAAACGAAATGGGTAGAAAGTTGTCGGAAGATTTATAGTAGGACTGGAAGTAGCACAAAGTAGTTGTTGAAATCTTAATGATTCCCAAGGGAGGGATAGGGATAGTAAAAACGAAATGGGCGGAAAGTTTACGAAAGACAACATAGTAGGACGGAAGAGTAAGAAGAATAGTATGATTGAACTTGAAGTTGCACAAAGTAGTCATTGAAATCTTAACGATTCCCAAGAGAGGGATAGGGAAAGTAAATATGAAATGGGCGGAAAGTGGCATTATAGCTATGAGAAGAAGTACATGCATTGAGTCGGAAATAATAGGAGCCAAGTATGATCTTGAGGAAAACAAGCACCGCGTATAGTTGCAGTGTCGGTGGATAGTGGCGGAGGAACGGCAAGTCACATCCTCACGACGAAAAAATAAGGTCCTCTCTGTGCCCGGTGGTGGCCACAGAGGGGATAACCAACCAGTCTACCGGGGTTGAAAAGAACACGAGGCCGCGGGTGGTAGGGGCCCCTGGACTATGTCCAGCCCTACCACTGGGATAGGCCCCCTTGTGGGAGCAACGCGGTGGCTGTGGCTTTAGAGCCTAATCCGGAGAGGATGCTACACTACAGCGAAGTAGCGATCCAAACTGGCGCTTGGTTAGCCTGCTGGGGTTCGAATCCCCGGAGGCGACGTGGAGCCGCGTATATGGCCGGGTGTTATACCTGGAGTATAACAGAGGTTTAGGTGGGCCTCGTATTAACCAGTATAGTGTATGGGACCGCCCCCCCAGCACACACTGGAAGACACGAGTAGCAAGGCTTGCCTTGTTTGCTTAGTCGATGGTGACTGACATTGTTAGTCCCTGCCCTAATGGTGGGCCGTCCGATTAAACTTAACAGTAGGCGCGGACGTTAAACAACAAAACGGGCTTTACATAGCATTCACAAGAATGAACCGTTTTTCTCCTAACTGCCTAAATAAAAATCTTGATGAAGTATTAGCAGAGCATAAATTTGCATGTCTGCGACTTAAGGCCTCCACAGTCAATTTTACAGGGACTAAAACTTCAATAGTTTTCTGAATCGAATCAAGCTTAGTTGCTTCCTATCGCTCTGGATAATGCAGGCCTATTAATGTGAACTATTTTTCAAAATGGAAAACCCTTCGAGCATTGTCAAGAGACTATTTCATCTTGTTTTACAATCCAGTAAATGAGACAGTTAAATGCCGTACTCGGATTTGACATAGTTTTGAAGATCGTTATTATTTATCGTTGGAGCTTTTTTAAAATACAAAACTATCTTACGAACTTTCTTTATTCATGCGCTGATGTCCTTCATCAGATCTAGCGTGTTTTGCAGGCGACCGGGTTCAACGTAGTAAGCTGATTCAGGACCGTCCAAATCTTCGAGGTTGTCGTCCAGACTATCAGCTGCTTCATCAACTCTTTAATCTGGAATGGACCTCCTATTATAGAGAACATCGCAAACTGCCAAGTGGATGCTAAGCGCCAAGCAAATATGTTTCTCTGTATCAACTAGTCTGCTTACTTTTCGCATTTCGCTTGACCCATCAGTTACGATGGTAACAATGTCTTTTCCTATAGAAACATCAAACTCAGCAAGACGCTCTTTTAATATATCTAGGCAGTTTGCAGCTGTCATTGATATCCTTACTCGCACCAAGCTCCAATAAGAATTCACTATGTAGATGCTAATATTTATAAAGCGCCTATTTGCAGTCGAGGTCCACTCATTAAACGTCAAACTGAACAGTTCACCTGAGATACTAGCCTGTCTTATCTCATTTTTACTAATGTTCGAAGAAGAACATTAGTATTAAAATCACTTTGGCCATAAATTCATATTTCTATATATTATATATATATATATATATATATATATATATATATATATATATATATATATATATATATATATATATATATATATATATATATATATATATATATATATATATCATCAAAAAATTTCAGTGAAAAAATCTCAGGAACGCGCCATCCGATTGAACTGAAATTTTTAGGGCACATTGGTGTATATGCAAAATAGTGCCAGGTCTCACAAAAAGTTAATAATCTTTAACCCTTTGGCGCCGGCGGCCATTTTAGTGATATTTTTAATATACCTATTATTCCGCACACAAATAATTTTTGCAAAAATTAAGTTGACGAAATAAATTTCGAACGTGTTTTACATGTGAATTGGATAATGTTTTGGAATAGTTTAACCCCATGTGTGCGCTGGGTGCCTAAAAAGAGAACGGGAAAACTTGAAAATTTTTAAATTGCGATAACTTTTGACAAAGCTATTCAATCATTACGAAATTTTCAGGACATATTGATATTATTTAGTTGTAGATTTGTGTAGCTTTTAATGAGCGTGCTGGTAACCCTGTAGCAAGGGCAGGCACTGAAAGTGAAAACCTTCAAATCATCGTCTCTCTTGAAAAAATGCCGCTTCTTCAAAAAAAAAAGCCACTCATATGTAAATCTTGTGCTTTGTTTACATAGACAAAAAAAAATTTGATATGGTATAACGGGCACGCCTGGTAACCCTTGCCCAATTTACCTATATTTTTAGCATCAAAAACTTCTGTTCACGGAAACTCACGATCCAATAAGCAGAATTGATTGAAATTTGCAAAATGTATTGGTCTTAAATAGGACCAAGTTTGGTGGAAGTGATCTTGAAATGCTGACGATTCTGTGCCAGTGGTGCCATCTTGAAAAATCACTAAAAAAGATAACTGCTTTTAGCCCTATAAATTCTGATTGAATCGTTCGATTTTGACGAAACTCATACAGTAGCTGGACCTTACTTAAAATCACGTTTGGTAGAAATTCGGTCGAAAAATTCGGTTGGAGCTGCCAGCTATGATAATTTTGGTGTCTTAAATTTGAAAAATAAAAATTTGGAAGTGAAAAATTCAAACCATCGAATATCCTAAAAAATGTCCGTTTCTTACAATAAAACCAATCTGTATACAAATCTTATGCTTTATCTACACGTTCAAAGCAAAACTTTGGAAATTTCATGTCGGATAAGAACGGTAACCCTTTCCCAGTTAACCTATATTTTTTAGCATCAAAAACTTCTGATCACGGGAGCTCACGAACCAATAATCAAATACAGCTGAAATTTACAGAATGCATTGAACTTAAGTAGGACCAAATTTGATAGAAGCGATTTTGAATTGTAGGCAATTCTGCGCCAGTGGTGCCATCTTGAAAAATTACAAAGAAAAAAAACTGTTTTTGCCCTATGAAATGTGAATAAGTTACAAGATTTTCATGAAATTGACACAGTAGCCGAACCTTACTCTAAACTCTGTTTGATAGAAATTTGGTTGAAAAATTCTATTGGTGGTGCCAGCTATGGTAAGTTTTGTGTCTTTGGTTTTGAAAATTCGCTCAGGAAAATAAAACTTTTTGCCCCATAACTTCCAGTGCAGTCATGAAATCAATATGAATTTCATACAATTAATGGAACCTATTATAAACATTATTCAAGCCAAATTTGGTTGAAAAGCCACGATAGGGTTGCTATTGTTGGTTTTCTGTTTGTTTGCAATATCTTTATTAAGCGGTTTTATCGTAGAATTTTCAATTGGTAATGATATTGTAGTGACAATAAACAGCAAATATTAAGTTTTCAATTATTTGAAAAAACTCGCTACAGGTAACCCTAAATTTCTTTATACTCCTATAACTTCAAATGTAATATAACAACGTGAAGCAGATGTGATATATTCTTGGCTTTGATACTGGCAGAATGTTGCCAGCACGAGTCGGTTGTGCTACTTTTGTATCAATAAATGCTTACAGTTAGTATACATACCGGAAACATTTACAATGAAAATAAATAACCGATGTTACAATTCGCAAAGTTCTGCAAATTTTTCGGATCGCAGCCCCAAACACCAACTTCAGTTACATTGCTGCAGGCACTGAGCATTTTCTTCATTGATGTTATATGAGATGCTGCTTTCAAATTTTTGTGAAATAAGCAACTGATAACGAATATAGTTAACAAGTGTTTTGCTCTCATAAACGTTGAAATTCATGCCAGTGGTAATATTTGAAACCTTCCACCATATGAGGTGCAATGCATTCTTGAGACCAAAGTAAAACGTGGCATTTGAAACAGTTTGGCCGTAATAAGCAGCACATATGGTGGAATATGCACTCAAAACCTGCACGATTCTTTTACCGTTCTTCGAACATTAGTGTTTCTAGCGGTTCAGGTGCGCTAGAGTTTTTTTTATTATTTTCTTTATCCTGCTTGCATATCCCACAACCTTTTTTTATTATTGTTGAGGATTTTGGTAAATCTGTGTATGCATTCGCCAGTATTAATTTCCTCAAATCCCCTGTAGCTTCAGTAAGTCTCGAAGTAACGAATACACTAAATGCGAAACAGTCCATACTTATTTATTTACAAACCCCTTTCTATTCTCTCTTGTTAACTGTTACATCGGTTTGTTTTGCTCTATTGCTTTCCCATAAATAGGGATTCTATTTGCTCTTTTCAAGTCTTGCCGTAATTTGATTGCCGATTATGCTTGACTCCCGGCCCCGGAATCCAGGCCAATTTCCGGTCCCGAAAATCCCGGGATTAGAAACCATCAATCCCATGATTTTCAGGACCGGAAATTGGCTGGGATCCCGTATAATTATATGCCAGATGATCTGTTTTACACGAAGCCTCCAAGCCATAACTTTCAAATGAGATTAAACCTCTTTATCCAAATTGATAAAAAATCCATGGCTTCTCTTCTTTGGGTACCCTTACTTACACATTCTAATTTTAAAAAGTGGAATCCAAAACAATATAACACATGACATTTCAGACCTAAAAGCGATTTGAAATGATCAAAATAGAATATTAATGAATTTCGGTCTAGTTTCAAACGAAACATGCGCCAGTTTAGGACACGTTATATAATCATATCCTCATAATGATTTGAATGTTTAGCAACGTGTTTTCGGCAACAGGTTTTTTTTTCCAAACACACAATGCAATACTCGGAATGCGTGCCCTTGGGTTTTCCCCCGGATACTAACTCTTCGTATATAATTATGATCAAATGTTGAATTTTGCATAACATCACTTCATAAAATGCTGGAATTTGATTCAGAAGAAATTGCGAAGTGGCGAAGAAGCCCCTTTAAGAGCTGTAGGAAGGTCTGATGATTTAAAGTAGGTACTTATAGAAAAAATCTAACTAATTGGTTTGCATCGCCACAAGGACGTGACGGCGCGCCTTCCAGTATTTTCCTTTTATATTATTCTAATCGTTTTGCCTTGTATATTTTCTATATGCTTGTGTACAATCCATTGAAATTCTTTACTAACAGCTCTGCCTCAATCGCGAAAATAAGATCACTGAGAAGAACTGTTTATTTGTAAATCCTTTAAAGATAAGTCCCTGGATAGATAAATCAGCTCAGTCTTGCATACTAACAATGGTATCTTCAGCCCAATGGAATATTCATGCACGTAAACATCTCATTTCAAGCATTCAATTCAAATTCAAAACATCAACTCTCGTTCAGGCAACAAAACATGTAAATAAATTGTCTCAAAATTGGAGCAACTACAGTTGCGTGTGTGCTTGACACTCATATACAGATGTACTTATTATTTACGGACGCAAATCGAACACAACAGTCAAATCGTGCTTACGTTCGCATCTTCAGCTCCAGCGAACAAAAACGGCATGTGTTCTAAATTTGAATAAATTTTGGGTGGTCATATTACGTATCTGATGTTCAATCTTCGCAAAACAGAAACAGTATGTTTTCGTGATTGCACGTGTCGTTCGTGTCGCCAGCTTCAATTTTCTTATTTTATTCCAATTCAAATTGAAACAAAAGTGCGACGAGGCAAGAAATTAAACCGGAAAAGAAGTTGTGCTTATCGTTGTCTCGAAACTTGATTCACGGTTACTGAGCAACGTACATATAGCTTCGCTGTCTCTATAATGTCTATCTGTATGTCTGGCAGAAATCTTGAAAGCACCAACAAACCGAACAGAAATCTTACCACTGGCAAAACAGCTGTAATCATATCAACGGCCTCAGCAAATCATGCTTTAGGCTAAATTCAGACACGAAATAATCTCAATAAAGTTGGTCTTGAACATTTGGCTGTGAAGGATCACAAGTGTTTTAAGGACTGGGCCAGAAAATCACGGATATAAAGACGCACACAAGTGGAAGCTGCAAGGCAGAAAGATAAAAGATCCAAATTTAATGTGTTGTACCGAATTGCGGATAATGGCAGACTTCGAATTAATCAGCATTTCATCTTATTCGTCTTCTGTATGATGTTTATCACAGTTTTTGCCTGAGGGCAGTTGATAACGAAACGATAACGTAAATATAACGTGAAGAAAAGGGGAAGACTAAGAATCTTTTGATTTTTCGATTGCTGAAGTGTTAGCAAATCGTTTGAGAAACCGCATCGTTTTTTAAAAGAGCCTGCAAGATTTTTCCACAAGATCAGATGATTTTTGTAACAAAGAATCCTTTCAATATCATTTCCAAGAACAATTAACTACATTCTGGCACTTCAATAGTAATAAATTGTTGGGAACTCAAATCAATACTCTACGCAAAAATTGAGTAAAAACGGCAAATTTATCAAGCTACTATATAAATTGCAAACAAAAGCTAGTGTGTTGGAGCTGGGAGAAACATTTATTTTCGAAGAAATCGCTCTTGAATGGTTCCGACCTTTCAATACTATGTTTGTTCGGTAGCTACATGTTGGATTTTCACTTCAAAGATGTTGAAGTAGATTTGAAGAATAATTGAAGCTTTATCACAAAGGATATTGGATGCTGAAAGCGAGAGGGTTTTTGAAAGCACATCTACAGGAAAATTAAGAATTTTTGTTTCCTGTCTTTGTTTCCTCTCTAGCCCAGTGAAATCCGACATAAAAAAGGCGAAACTTCGGAAAAATTAGGGGAAAGCTGGATTTTGGTGTGAACCTTAGTACTGGCGTGTTGAACGAAAGTGACCTTTCCTAAATATCTCAGTAACAGTCACGTTTTCAGAAAAACAATGTAAGACGAGTTTGTAGATTAGAAAATTTTCAACAAAACAGATTATGTAACTTTTTCTTGTAACCATAACGGTTTTTGAGATATATTGATCTAAACATTTGCTACTATCAGCTTCCTCTTTCTCAAGATATTATCCGATTTGGACAAATCGGATAATAGAGCCCATACGTATCCATTCCCCGGTTGTTGCATTACATCCTAGAACGACCGATTCCCGCACGCCCATACTGCTGCTTTACCACTTGCATCCGTCGCCCAAACGCCACTATGAAGATTTCGATGTTGCTCGCAAATTATGGCGACGTCTGTTTTTAGCTCGTAAACCGACTGTTAAAGCAAATCCTGCGCTGCTCGACAATGGTCGAGATTCAGTTATATGATCTTGACTTTCGTCTGGAGTTTAATGCCTTCTTGAAAACTGGACACCTGCTGCTGATTGTTATCGCAAACTTCGGTTTCCCAGCAGAAGAGACAATTCGGATCCTTGTTGCAATTTTCGGCAACGTGACCTTCTTCTCCACATCTTCGACACAGCTTTGATCGATCCTGCGGGTTTCTGCAGTTGTTCACTATGTGTCCGAATTCGAGGCATCTAAAACACCTTTTCATTGAAATCTGCTCCCGCAATCTACAAATTACCCACCCGATTCGGACTTTGCCTACTGCTAAGGCCTTACGTGCTTGGTCAACCGCAAGATGTATAGTGGTTGTTTGAGTACTCCTGAAAGATCTTCTAAGACCCGCGATATTTGATTCCTCCACATTTGACAGCCCCAGTTGGTCCTTCAGGACACTGCGAATTTCCTCTTTTGTAGTGATCTCGTCTAGATCTCGGCATTCAACTGCTACTCGCTGGCAGTTCACTCGTACGTTAGCCTGTTCTCCAAGAGAGGTCTGAATTTTCGCCTTGCATTCTTCATGCTCGGATCCGCCAGATTTGAGTTCGAACAGCAGGCAGCCTGTCTGTGTCCGTCGAATGCGGGTCACGTTGTCACTTAAGTCCTTTAAAGTAGGATTCCCCTTAACTGTTCGAAGGACGTCCGCGTATGTAACACCCTCCTTAGCAGTGATAATAATTGCCTCCGGGTGGGGCCTCCGTTGCAGTTGTTTTTTTTTTCTCTCGAACTTGGTCCCTTTTCACTCATTTGCTCGGCGTTTCCACCCACTAGTTGCACAGGTTCTTTACTGCTTTCTTGCCCCGGTTTGGCACTGGAAAGAATCTTCTTTGGTGTCCTCGCCCTCTTTCTTTTAGGTGTAGTTTGTCGCTCGCGTAAATCAGCCGCTTCGTCTCTTGGCCGCTTTTGCACTTCTGTTTTTTCTGTGCGTCGAACAGCACTAGCCATAAGGCCGAGCGGAGTGGATTTTTCTCTGGCAGGTGCCGTCGGTGTAGTTTGCGTACCTGTTTCGACCTTGACCTAAGCTTGCATTGTCCGATGTGCCATTTGCTCACCTCTCACCTTGTTGTAGGTCGATTTTATTGCCCGTATCCGCTCCTTAATCGCGTTGTGAACGTTATGACTTGGGTTTACATACTCCATCAGGTCAACAATGAGGTTCCCTAGTTTTGTGAACACATCCGTTACGGGTTCCTTGCTGTCTTCAGAAAGGGTGTTACTTAGTTTTGAGAGTGCACTGTCTTGTAATGTCGGAGATCGACGTAGAAGCGCACTGCGTTGAAACGGATTCTCCCTTTGTATACTGGTGTTTTGCGTTGAAAGAGCGAAGCTGCCCGCTCCTTTAACGTTAACCTTTAACGCATTGTGTATGATATAGCCTATGAATCACTGCCCGTGACGCCACAATGCGTTCTGTGTGCCCAGCGCTTAAGCTCTAGAGACTAGAATACATGTTGGCAACACTAGTTCGAAGAGAAAATCGGGCGAATTCTCGAAGAAGAAAAGATAACGTATGTATCTGGATATATGGATTCTGAGACCTCTAAGCTTAAACCCGAAGCAAGAAGCTCAGCAGTCTTGTTGGGCTGTATTCTATTAGGGATGTATTCTATAACTTCTTTAATATCCTCATTCTTCGCAATTTCTGTGACAATGATAGCATGGCTATTTTTATCTTTTCTTTGGCCGCAGCTGTCATTTTTAATATCCATTAGTTTCTCTCATTATTTGCCCATAGTATCATGAATATACGAAGAAATTATTTTGAATTTTGTTCAGCGTATCTTAACCTACAAACTAGCTCGCTTTAGTCGCAGACGTTTCGGCAAATTATCCCCCGGTGCTAGCTACTCAACATAAAGCTCTTACACAAATGGGAAAGGAGCGGAAGATTCCATGTAGGAATTATAGTTTAAATACTATTATTTATTCCATTATTCTATTTATTGCCCATGCAAACCAATTTCAGCATACTCGTATATTTCACAATTTACTGCATAAAAAACAGCAAAATTCCAACAAAGATGATCAAAATCTCACCTCAAATAGTGGGCGACACACTTATCTCTTGCATGGCCGGAAGGCTATCGAGGATTGTCTGTTCTCTGTTCAACTATCCGGCCGATGGTTTGCCAAGTCGAAAAAAAAGGAAAATGGAATGAATTTGATCTTCAAAAAGGTAAATGACATACACGAAATAATGATGTACTGATTCCAGAATATCATAGAAATAGTTAAAAAGAAATTTCCTAAGGTGATTTTGTATCAGCAAATTTCAACGAATAGTACGAAAAATTAAATACTTTGAAAAATTGTTTCCATTATATTATTGAGTACTTATTATTCAATTGGAAAATTCTTGGTAGTTAATGTTGACATAAGGTGATTTGTACGTCGATATCGATTCAAAACATCCAATACGTAATTAATTTTTCAATTTTATGAAAATTTGTCCATAGTTTTGAGCATGCTGGGATTTTAAATTCAAGAACATTTCAGCGCCCAATGTGGGCAGAACAGTATATGCTTATGGAACTGATAAAAAATTGATATACTTTGAAAACCCAAAATGGAAAAAGTCAGGTGTTGATAAGAGACAAATATTTGATTAATCGCAATACCGCTTCGGAAGGAAGACAATAGATGCGTTTTTTTGCACTCTTGGGCAGGGCAAGCTAAGGTAAGTTAATCTCTTTATGACAGAGCTTTGGGTAAGTACATTGAATGCAACAACAATCCCTGCCGCTGTGACTTCGTTGCGGCAGCAATTGTTGTTGTATTCAATGTACTTACTGTACTTACCTAAAGCTCTGTCATAAAGAGCTTAACTTACCCTGCCCAAGAGTGTAAAAAAAAACCACCTAATGGTGTAAGTTTGGTGGGATCAGAAGGAAAGTGGTTTCCCAGCACAACATGAATCGCACGCAGCAAAAGGGGTGAGAACATGTCGAAAATTGAGTTTTTGAATGGTTCAACTCAAATCGTAAACAATTTTTCCGGGAGGGCATCCCCCACTTAAAGGACATAAGGCAAAAATACATATTCAACGATGACGAGTACTTTGAATAAAATATATTTTTACTTTTCTCCCGAATTGAAATTGTTTTATTTAATAAAAAATTAAGAACTTTTAACCGGCACACTTGGTGCTTCGTAATTGCTGAGAATAGTAGAAGTCAATATTAAACAATCGGTTTTAAATTTATGCCAATGTAGAGCCACCGTAAATCAAATAGTTATAATATGCTTGGATGGCTGCCACAAGTTAATAACACTGCTATTAGATTTGCTAGTGTTGACTGTCATAGTCATGGAGAGTTTGCACTACCTAGTGTATTCTGTGCCTGGAGCTACATGTTGTTTTCGATTTATAAGAAATTTTACCTGCTATGAAAACAAAATACATATAAATGTATTCAATTTCAAGTGGTGCTTAATTTTAGTCTGTTATGAAGAAAAATCGTAAAAGTCTTATGCTCCCAACGCCAGAATAACAGTCTTACTTGAAACAGTCTTACTCACAGACGTTGTCTTTCACACTTTTGGGCTACGAAATACAATGGAAATCCGATTGGGGCCTGATTTATGCACATGACTGTGATAATGTCTACATAACCAAAAATATCTTGCAAAAATATGTACATATACACACTAAGTTCACTCCAGCTTTCGGTCACTGCCGAGTGTCGATAGATATGAAGTGGTGAGCAGAACAAAGAAATGATTTGTATCGTGCAGAAGACCCAGAGGGGACGTTAAATGGGAAACACGTGTAACAGCTTTTAAGTTTTATGTTTTTCTTCTTTTCCACAGCTATAACAATGTGTTGAGTGGAAATGCGTGGGTGCGAGATGCAAACGAACGGAAGAGAAAAAGAAAATAGCGAGCATAAATCGTCACGATAAAATTAAAATTAGAAGGTGGTAAATTTTTACCGAAATTTGGGATACTTTCAAGGGTTGCTTATCATGCTTATGTGCAGACATAGTTATCCAAGAAAATAATTATAATAATTAATAAAATGTGATTTAATTGCTACTTATTCGAATATTACTACTAATGTAGATGATACATTTTTCCGTCTCTCAGCTTTTGAAGAAAATAATATAAAAGTAAGCGAAATATTGATCCCTGGTGGATAAAAAGACAGCAACGACTTATTCATTTTTTCCGATTTTTTTTAAAGTCTTACTGTAAATGAAAAATTGTTTGTCTTGAGGACCTAAACTCCAGATAAAATTCAATATCTGATCTCAAAATCAATTTTATGTTTTTTTTTAGCTCAGATTAATTCAGCCCATTCATCAGCACTTCTGTATTGAAATACAGATCAATGAAGTGTTTAAATTAGCTTAAAAACAATGAAAAGCTCCTACTTTGACTACATATTCCAAAATAAAATAAATCTTTCTCTTCCGTCCATTGTACCATTCAAAGAAGAAATCGCTGAAGCATTGAACCCGATTTGCACTTGATCACGTGCTGCCTTATGAATACGAACAATGGCTAGTTATGACCAGTAGTTGAGTGGAGCAATAAGTAGTGTTATCCGCAATGAATGTAAAAAAAACGAAGACAAATTGTATTGAAAGTAGAGAAAGAAACACGCAATACGATCTGAGATCTGTTCAAGATTTTTGACCTGAATCATTTGGAGACAGAGAATATTGTGCATATTTAGTTACTGCTGTTGTAATGCTGGTAATGGTCATTCAACCTGATAAAGAAAGTTTTTGCGAAATGCAAAGAAATCCGGAGCGAAAATTTGAAGAGTGTGAGACTGAGTTTCGCTTGCTGATTTTGTTGACACGAATAGCTTTCTGTAGATGCACGAGTGTGCCCATTTAGATTAGCGAGGCCAGTGCACTTATTGGTCTTATATGATAATATATAACTTTGATGACGAAAATTATCCATTTTTGCATTGTGTATAGCACTTACAGTTTTGAAATTTCTAATTCAATATTAGCTGCTTTTCATACATTCACTTTGAGTCAGTTTATGCGACGCAACATGCACTACGTTCTCAGGTAGGATATTCATAAGAAAATTTGATGAATATTGGACTGGATGACTTTCAGTTGCAGTGCTGGTAAAGTGTTGTAAGCACGGAACATATTCTTTGTTTATGGTATGTAATGCTGCTTTCAAAGTTTTGCAGTGTTTGCCTTTCCTAAATCTTGAAATTCCTGAAATCCTTTCCACCCTATGAGTTTTAATGCTTGGTTTAGATCAAAGTGATTTTGCACTCGAAACAGATTGGAGCATGTGTGATAGAATATGTACTCAAAATCTGCACGATTCTTCTTCTGTTCATCGAACATTAGCATTAGTATTTCTAGCGCTTCAGGTGCGCTAGAGTTTTTTTTAATATAGATTAATGATCTGTTAAAATTGAAACTGAAGAACTGTTCTTTATATGCATTTGCTGATGACACAGTTGCACTATACTGAGGACCCAACTGAAATGAAACATTTCATTTTGCAAATGATGGAATGATACTTGTAGCATCTTGGCTAAATATAAACCAAATCAGTATCAATATTGACTAGACAGTTGTATTACCGTTCTCACTAACGATGGTTGGATTACCTTCTAATTCTCTTCGAGTAATTATTCATAGACCTTCATGTACGTCTGATAGTTGCAGTCGTAGTCCACTAGCAATTATAAACAGCACCAAGTACCTGGGACTCCTGGGAGTAATTTTGGATCGACACTTGCGTCGGGAAGATCACGTTTCCTACCTATGTGGTCGCCTAAGAAGAATTTTGTACAAATTTATACAATTAAAATGTATACTATCTCCTGATCGAATATAGCACTCGTCCAGTCAGTAACAGAATATGGTCTTGTCAGCTGGGGTGGGTTAGCTGTATCTATCGTAGAACCGTTGGTCCTATTTCACAAAAAATTTATTAAAATATGTTTACGAAAACCGATCCGGTATCCAACTCTGCAATTATATAAAGACTTTTGTGTTTTACCTATACCAATGCTATATAGGTTCAAAATGTTGAATTAATAACATATGCATAGTACTGAGTGCTTCAAGAACCAAAATTTATAACAACACTGGCAGCTAGTCATACTTTTTATGTTGCCCCACGACTATCTAACTGCTTACCAATAACATCTGCCAAATTTAGAGCTACAGAATATTAGCAGATTTAAAAAGTACTGAAAGAGCATATTTTTAAAAGTTACTAAAGTTCATATTTAGCCTAATTTTTGTAGAAAAAAAAATTTATTAGTTTAAGATATTTATTAGCTAAGAATATTAATTGCGTGTCATGAAATAAAATCATAAGCATTGAAGCTTAAAACTGGCGATCCCAAAACACGAGCTAAGCTCCTCTTGGGATGGCCGAAAAATTGTTTGTGTTAAGCAATAGTTTAGCTCTTAAACTTAGAATTAAGATATCTTATTTTTTGTTAGCTCATAATAGCTCATAATAATCATAAATAAATAATAGATAAAATAAATAAAATGTGACGATCACAGAAACCACTATAAATGCACTGTCTTTAGCGGACACCAAGGGGAATTTCCAATAACAATGAGCAATTACACAAATCACTTGGAATCAAAACAACGGAAGGACATTCACTTATAAAAAAAACTCTAGCGCACCTGAACCGCTAGAAATATTCACGTTCGATGAACAGTAGACGAATCGTGCAGATTTTTCGAATGCAAAAACACTTAGATCTTAACAATGCATTAAAACTCAAAGGGTAGAAAGGATTTCAGGAATTTCAAGATTTAGGAAAGGCAAACACTACAAAACTTTGAAAGCAGCATAAAATAACATAACCAAAGAAAATGCTTAGTGCTTGCAACACTTTACCAGCACTGCAACTAAAAGTCTCCCACAATTGTCTCACGTCAAAATCAAATAGCTCTATCGTTTCTGATTTCGTCAAAAGTTACAGGGATAGAAAGATGTTTAGGGTCAAAAAACGAAAGATATTTGAAACCAAAACATTTCTAGAACTTAGAAAATTTAAACAGTTGGTAACTTATTTCCATTGTATATGTTCGCAATATGAATACTTAATGTAAGCATTTATTGATACGAAAATAGCAAAAAACGCGTCGCGCTGGCAACGCTTTGCTAGCAACAAAGCCAAAAATATATCACACCTGCCTTACATTGATATCAACCAACTCTGCGAATTTCGCTTTGATTCGATGACTGCATTGGAAGTTATAGGGGTACAAAGAAATTTAGAGCTACCCGTCGCTAAAGTTTTCAAATTTTCGAAAACTTAATATATGTTGTTTATTGTCACTACAAAATCATTACCGTTTGAAAATTTTACTATAAAATCGCTTAATAAACATATTGCAAATAAATACAAAATAAACAATGGCTGGCAACTCTATAATGGTTTTTTTTACCAGATTCTTTCTGAATAATGCCAATACTAAGTTCCATTTATCATATGAAATTCATTTTGATTTCATGACTGCACTGAAAGTTATAGGGCAAAAAGCTTTACTTTCCTGAGCGAATTTTCAAAACCCAAGACACCAAAATTATCATAGCTGGCAGCAAAGTAAGTAAGACTCAGCCACTGGTAACTGGTAAAATCTGGTAACCGAATCAAAATTCATAGGGCAAAAAGCAGTTTTTTTTCTTTATAATTTTTCAAGATGGCACCACTGGCATAGAGCTACCTGCATTTTAAAGGTCCTACTCAATACCGATACATTCTGGCTTGGTCCTACTCAATACCAATACATTCTGTGAATTTCATTTGTAACTGATAGTTGGATCGTGAGTTCTCGTGAACAGAAGTTTTTGATGCTTAAAATTTGAGGAGGGTTACCGTTCTTGTCCGATGTGCAATTTCAAAAGTTTTCCATTAGTGGTGTAGACAAAACATAAGATTTCTATATGAGTTGGTTTTTACTGTAAAAGATGAAAATTTTTCATTAGAGTCGGTGGTTTGAAAGTTTTCACTTTCAATGCCTGCCGTAGCTGCATGGATGCCAGCTCGTTCATGAGTCTAGAACTTAGTAACATCAATATGTTCTTTAAGTTTCAAAATGGTCTGATAATCTGGTCAAAAGTTATCGCAATTCAAAAATTTTCAAATTTGCCCAACCTCATTTTAAGCGCCTAGCGCACACATAGGGTTAAAAATTGCAAAAATTGCAAATGAAAAGAATAAGATATGTATATATGTTTTTTTTTGTGAGACTCATTGGCAAGTTTCCAGGTGAGCTGTTTTTTCAGCACTTAGTAATGATAATATTTTACATTTTTGGTAAATTTTTTGTGGGTGCTGAATCCCTGAAAGTAGGCAAAGAAATTTGAAAAATTTCGAATTGCTATGACTTGAAAGACGGGCGGTGGCCCCAAAAGCTCTAACTTTTGATGCAGCCATGGGATCAAAACAAAATTCACAGTAGAGGTTGTTTCGATAAATGAACAAGTCTAATATATAGTTAGTTATATGCAATAGAGTTTCTATTCATTCTCTTTTGAATTATACATACGGTTATTAAAAAAATAAAACTATTGTGGATAATATTAAAGGTTGTTCATGTGATTTTACGTTAATGATGGGCTACCAAGTGCTCATACATATAAACGACCATTACTTGAGCAATTATTTATTACTGTTTTAAGCCTGACACCCTTTTCCTAATTCGATCTTCGGTAGAAATGCTAAATACTTTCAGCGATAATTACCAATTGCTTAATAGCATATGCAAACACAAAGAGACATTTAAGATAGTTAGTCTAGAGTTTAGACTATGCCAAATTTCCAACTTATATATTGTCCGTTAAATAATAAATAAATAAAACATAATTATGGAATCGTAAATTAGCAACAAAATTTATCTACGAGTTAGAGTGTTAATAATATGAACAGTTTTTTCAACCCGCGTGCTAGCATTTGTGAATTTAACCTCGAAAACGAGTGCCAAATTAGCGCTGAGTTTAATTCCACCATATGAGATCCTATTATGGGGTCACTGCCAATTAATCCTCTTAACGACATTCGATCCTAAAGTATCAAATTCCACGACATCAAAGGAATCAATTTCGACTGGCTTAGTATTTATATGGTGAGATCGGTTTTAATCATGATCGTCTTTTCGTTTTCTTTTTTCAACATTTTCCACGAGAACTGTGTATCTGTGCTTTAAACCGAAACTTTTGAAATTCACGTTTCCCATTCTCATATTTATCTGCCCAATTACATTGGATTTGACGTCACAGTCATGCCACCGACCGAAATTCAAAGAAAACCAATCGTCCAAATAAGATACAAGCATTCTTCTTCGCTAGTTTTGACGAAGTTAATTGTTGTTTCCGCAATAATAGTACAAATCAATTTTCGTGTTACGGACAGACAGGTGTTTCGTCTGAATTGAAGACCTCACAGATATCAGTTATTCAATTGAATTGTCGAAATTATGGAATGAGAATAATTTCTTCAAAGGGGGCCGACTTCGTGAGCAATCGCTCTCGCACAGAACGGATCACGTTTCCGCTATAAAAAAGCGTACTTCAAAATGCGGCATGAAAAGAAAGACCTCGTCTAAAACCGAAGTATTCCTCTATGCACGTGTGCAATCCATTTGTGAATTGAGGTTCGGCATGGCATTATAAATGAATAAAGATTAACAAAATATATTAGGAATGTGTAGGTTTTGCGTTCCAGACGGCTTCCTATGGCTTGATTTGCGTTGATGTTCAGTTCGATGATCACTTGAATCTTCATTTGTATGCGCGGCGAACTTTCACTTGTAGCAGATTAGTCGCACGCTGGCTGGTTTGATTTCGTTTTGCGAAAAACGGTCTAACCCTCAAGATCCTCTTGACGTCATCGCCGAATAAAAGCCATTCCGTTCCAGCATCAGAAGGTGATCAGATTAATGAACAGCTCAAATCCGCGGGAGATCGATCTGCTTGTGATCATCGGTCTTCTTCACACGCGGCGTTACGCACGCAAGCAGGCACCGCCGATCTCCTCCTCAAAGTCATTGAGCGTGTAATTGATGAATTTCACTTGAGAATGTTGATGATGATGATGATCGTCTTAGTGGCTTCGATTCCGATTGTTCGAGCATTTCACGGTGGATTCATCCGCACACGTGGAGACCATTACTGGCCGCAAAACTCGCTGACGCACTCCATTCAGTTCGTTTCGCAAATAAACAGACGAATGATTCGCTTGGAATAGCCATTCGGAAATTATAGAGTTGATGGTAATGATTTTGTCATTATGAGATCTTCGCGAAGCGGATTCGCTAGAACTGGACTCAACTGGCTAAGTCTAATTGAGTCTTCTGTGTGTAGGTCGATGGGCTTGGCTTGGTGCACGTAATTCTTTGACCGCAGCATTAAATTGAAGCTGCTTCTACCAGTAGTTTGAGTAGCTTAATGTTAATTGACGGATTTAATTTCGTAGATTTAACTGCAATTTCGGTTTTACGTAAATTAGCACAAAATTGTTCAAGTGCATCATTTGAAGCTTGCTGAGTATTTTCTGTGGGTCTTCTGAGTACAAAGTATAAATTCTCTTAAATATGATTAGAAAACAGATAGAAATCTAGAATTTTGTATCTGAAACGAATTTTTTAATCCAGTATGCAATTAAGCAATTTATCCAAAAGTTGCAGTAACTATCTGCTTCGGATTTTCTTATTTCGCCTCGATTCAAAAATTCTTTCAAAAACTATGTCCACCCTAAATTGGCATAATGAATTATTTACATTGCTAGCCTTCTAATACAATCACAACCTTAGAAGTAATTAAGCTTTTCAAAAGATTCCGGAAGAGAGTAGAGACTGCCAGCATGTTCTGTGTCTATTCAGTCAAGACAATATACTGATTTCGTCATTATTTTTTCCAGGAACTCGACTTTCTTTCCGCACCTTTTAATCCCATTTCACCCTTATCGACATTGTCGGCAACCATTCATCCTCAAACCATAACTAAGAACTCTTAACACGAATGTTCGCTATCTATATATAAACTTGCATATAACACGCTCGAATAGCTAACCCGGTAATTTATTGCTCTTCATTTCAGCCGTAAGCTTTGAATCTGAGAATACATCCCTCGAAATGCCAGTCTCTTCGCGACGACATACAGTGTAATTGGATCCTGAAAGGATCAGCCGATAAGGACAGGAAAGAGAAGATAGGAAGGGACAACGTCAGCGACCCAACCTCACCTACAACAGCGGTCGAGAAAAAGGTATTGAAATGAACATTGTTGGCCCCAGCCACAGCTCACACTTGAACGAACAACTTCCGTTGCTTTTTTTTGGGGGCCAGACACGTGTCGGCAGATGAAATCCCAAAGCGAACGAGTTCTCGCTTCCCTTTCCGGTTCGGTCGGTCTTGTACGAAGTTATCGAGAGGTATTTCGAGAGCATCACGAATGACTTGGGAGTGGATATGGGAGTGGAGTTGGGAGTGGAACTACGCGTTATATATATATATTTAGGGAATGAAATGTCAATGACTTTTTGGTTTATTTGAATCCTCGGGGTATTTTGACAAGAGTATTTCGTGTTCGTTATGGCCTAGGGTGAATGCTTTTCGGCATTAGGTTTTTTTTTGCCAGCGTGTACCCAAACTTAGCTGAAGTAAGAGGTAAGGGACAAAATTCTATGTGGACACATATTGGAATGTCATTTTTTGCCTATCTTGTAAACCTATTTGGGGAAATAGAATTTATCGAATGATTTTTCGTGCTCGAGCAAAACGTATTTAATTTTAGTTTCCGCTTTTCTTGGAAGCATTGCATTTTCCCATATGGCATCACGGTGCTCGAAGGTTATGTAACGTTATCATCGCAACCAACATCACATCATAATACACGATAAGATATGTACATATGTTGGTAAGTTAATCCGTTGATCGTTAGCCATTCAATTCACATTCACATAACCATTCAATTTGCGCTGTGAAGCTAAGAGTCAGCTTAGAGACATAAAAAAACAGTAAGAATGCGTTAAAGTCATTCTTTATTTGCGATTTCGACACCGGCTATTTCCTCTGTTCCATAATTTAAATTGGAACAATTGGCATGATTAAAAATACTTTTGGATGTTATTCACTTTACACTCTGGGAAAATTGTCGAAACAAAGTTTGATAGCCACATATGAAATTTATAAAGCCATCCCAAACAAATCAGCACGACTTCATAGGTCAGTATAACAAGCCAAGTCAAAATAGAAAAATCAAATAAATCCAGTGCATCAGAGCTGCTAGAAAACTGTTTTTCGAAGATATTGTGACCATTCCTCGACTATAACATAAATGATGAAAATATTCAATGCTTGCAACACTTTTCTAACGAAGTAGCAATAAGTCTACCATAATAAGCTCATGGTAAAATCAGCATATCCTTTGAATTTCGGTTCCATCCAAGGATTTCATGGAAAATTTCAGCGATTAAACGTTGTTTGAGGCTGCCATCCGAAAAATTTTCAATACTCGGAAAATTTAAACATTGGACATTGGTTCTTTATTTTTATTGTAAATGCTTTGCATATGAATATATAAGCATCTGTTGGCTCAATGTTTTCAAAAATGTTTGGTGCTGGCAACCCTGTGTTAGCAACAAAAATATACCAAACCTGCTTCACGCTAAGTTAAACCCACCCTGTGAATTTCGTTTCGATTGAATGACTGCGCTGGAAGTTATAGGGGTGTAAAGAAGTTTAGGGTAACCACCCTCACAACTTTTCAAATTTTTAAAAAGTTCATATTTGTTGTTAATTGGCATTGCAAGATCATTCCCATTTAAAAACAGTATGACAATATCGCTTCGTAAAAAATTGCCAAAAAATTACAAAAAAGCCCTTTTACAAAGGGCTAATAATTACAAAGAAGTCCTTTCATGATTTTTCAATCGAATTCCTATATGGAATTTTGGTTACAATAAGAACTATTGACAACATGAATTTTGATTTCACAGCTGCATTGAAAGTTAAAAGGAAAACAGCTTTATTTTAAACATTTACAAGATTTAGGAGACAAAAATTACCATAGCTGGCAGCTCTATCCAAATTTGTCAAGCAATTTTTTTCCAATTTTGGCCTGAAATAATGTCCAGCTACTATGTGAATTTCGTTAAAAATTCTTGGCTGAATCGGAAGCTATGGGCCAACAAACAGTTTTTTATCAGTGATTTTTCAATATTGTACCGCTACCACATGGTTGCCCGCATTTGAAAACCACTTCTATCAGACCTGCTCTTAATTAATATCAACATGCTCTGTAAATTTCATGTTGATCAGATTATCCGGTCGTCAGTTGTCGTGAACAGAAGTTCTGAGTGCTGAAAATATAGGTAATCTTGTGATGGGTTGTCTGTCGTTCTTTCAATTTGACATGATGGATGAAGGCTAAAATTTGTCAACAATTTGAATTTTTTCCCAAAAAGTAAAAATTTCTCAGGAGAGTCGATGAGTTGAAGGATTTTTTGTCACGTGCCTGCCGTAGCTACAGGATTGTTTGCACAGCTTTGAAAGTCCATGTGTACAGTGTTAGGCAACACCAATACGCTCTGCAAATTTGACGATGATCCAATCTCTTTGTAACGACCAGTGCTCCCACTCTCAAATTTTCCGCCGTATCAAATTTCTTCAAAAAGTTTATCAACATTGGTAAAAATGTATCAAAAAGTTCCCAAGAATGTATTTGAGTCACTGCACTGAAACTATAAATAATAATATAAAAAAACTTCGTTTGGAACTACTATATTTATTGAATAATATATAGCCTAAAAAAATCACAAATTGCTTCCGCTCTTTGTTTTCATATTTATTTTGCCATTAATGTTGAAGCGACACAAAGTAAAATTAGTACAAAATGTGGGTTCTTTGCGAATGTCCTCAAAATTTTCACGAAATTAATACGGAGCGCAGATTATTTTTAGGGAAAGTCGCTGTTTTAAATTTCCAAAAAAAAAAATATTCTCTGGCTTAAAATATTCTCTCTCATATAGCTATCGGAATACTGATGATTTGATGAATATGATGAATTAGAGGATATGTTTTGGGCAAGCATGTCATACAGTGGCATCCAAAAATTGTTTGATTTCTTTCTTCCCAAAATTCCTCTGATCTCTTTCCAACTCTTATCAGTTTTTTTTACATTGCCGTCCAAGTTTAATACAGAAAAACCTTGTTCTCAGGTAAACTATAAGGTACAGTTATTAAAGTCAACATGAATGAAAGCCACCTAAATTGTTTTCAACCAAACTCGGTTTATCCCAAAACGCGTCGTCAGCATTCATTTTCTCGTTATTATTTAAATAGCTTGGAAACTACAAATCTTCACTCATCACATATTAGATATATTTCGTAGTTCAGAGTGTAAAGTAAATTGAAGTTGGCAGTTATTACTGCTAGAGAAAAGAGATTTGGTTCGCATATGGCAGCAAAATTAAAAAATCTAATTTATTTACTGGATGACAAAATGTATCATTTTGCCATAATCCAATGAGTTGCTGTATCATTGCATCAAAAATAAAAGTTTCAAACAAAAATGTATCAAAATGATACAAATGTATCAAAAGTGGGAACCCTGGTCGCGACATTTCGAAATTTGAAAAAAATCCTTCCCTACTCTTAGGCACTCGGCGCCTCCAAAGTGTTCATAAGTGCCAATTTTTTTTTTATCGTAGAAAAGCATAAAACATAATAAGTTTTCGTCTCCAGTACTTAGTTTTAACAAAAATTTACTCTGCATAGAAATATAGAGGTACCTGAAAATTAACTAAAATGCCCGCCGCCGCTCAAGGGTTAAAGATATCGTAATTTTAATCAATCACTGCACTAGTCCTCATATATAGCCATGTCCTCTGAAAATTGCTGCTCAATCGGATCACAGCCTCTAGAGATTATCTCCCTTAATATTTTTGCTGATTTATATAAATATATAAATATATATATATATATATATATATATATATATATATATATATATATATATATATATATATATATATATATATATATATATATATATATATATATATATAGGATGGTTCATTATGAGGTTTGATTTTCAATAGGCTATTTTTGACAGATCATGCGTGACTCCTGTCAAACTGTAATGTTATTTTTATTCAGTATTGTTTGACAAATCATCATGGAAAGACTTACACCGCAACAACGAGTCCAAATTGTTCAGCTGTATTATCTGAATCAGCTCAAAGAAAATCCACTGTTTTATCGTGAAATTTTGTTCAGTGATGAGGCGCATTTTCGGCTCAATGGATACATCTATAAGCAGAATTGCCGTATTTGGCCTGATGAGCAACCTAAAAAGCCTTAACAGCTACCACTACAGCCACAGAAATGCACAGTTTGGTGTGGTTTATGGGCCGGTGGAATCATAGGTCTATATTTCTTTCAAAATGAGTCCGGGCAGAACGTAACCATCAATGGCGACCGCTATCGCACGATGATAACGGATTTTTTGCTACCTGAAATTGAAGCCCGTGGTATCGGTGAACTTTGGTTTCAACAAGATACATACAGCGAGAGAAACAGTGGACTTATTGAGAAATCATTTTGGTGAGAGCCTGATTTCACGTTTTGGACCAGTAAATTTACCGCCTAGATCGTGTGATATCACACCTTTAGATTATTTTTTTGGGGCTATATTTCATTTCAATCGACGCTTTGAAAGCCAACATTACTCGTGTCATTCACGAGATACCGGTCGCTATGCTGGAACGCGTCGTCCAAAATTAAACAATCAGGATGGATCATTTACGGTGTTGTCG
Source organism: Nemotelus pantherinus (assembly GCA_963978885.1). Lineage (NCBI taxonomy): Eukaryota > Metazoa > Arthropoda > Insecta > Diptera > Stratiomyidae > Nemotelus > Nemotelus pantherinus. Next base: position 19,093,316 of record OZ022264.1, on the reverse strand, counting down.
CGGTCAACATTTAAATGCGATAATCTTTAAAAAGAAAATGTCATAGATTGTTCTTTCGACTCACAATAAAACTTTTACTATAGAATTCAGCTTTATGCCTTTTATTTGAGATTAAAAACCAAACCTCATAATAAATCACTCTATATATATATATATATATATATATATATAATATATATATATATATATATATATATGTATATATATATATATGTATATATATATATATATATATATATATATGTATATATATATATATATATATATATATATATATGTATATATATATATATATATATATATATATATATATATATATATATATATATATATATAGATATGTATATATATATATATATATATATATATATATATATATATATATATATATATATATATATATATATATGGATTTCCAGTTCTATGATTATTATTATATTGGTTAAACTCTAAACTTTTACTCTCAGGCAGGCGATGGGAAAATTTCTGGAATTCAACATTCCACTGTACCATTTATTTGATGACTTTAAGGCCGCCTATGATAGCATAGCCAGGATAAAACTATTTAAAGCCATGAGAGAATTCGGCATCCCAAACAAACTGACACCATTGTGTAGGTTGACCATGACCAATGTAAAAAGCCAAGTTACAAAAGCCGGTCTGGCCTACCTCCTCTTCAACCTGGCGTTGGAGAAAGCAATCTGAGACACTGGCACGTCAACGAGAAAGACCATCGTCACCAAATCCTGCCAGATACTGGCTAACGCAGATAATATAGACACAATTGGAAGATCAAAACTAGCTGTACGAGAGTCCTTCATCCAGATCGAGCGAGCAGAACAAAAACTGAGTACATGGTGGAAGGACACCTCGAGTGGGTCAAACCTTCATGGTAGTTGAGCATGAGTTTGGAGTAGTGTTATCCTTCAACTACCTTTGGTCAATTATAGAAGCCGATAACAACATTGAGGAATAAATACGCGGGTGGCAGCTCAAATCCAACAAAGCCTACAACAGTCTGTCAAGGCTCTTGAAATCCCAAAATCTCAACCGAACATCAAAGCTCCGGCTGTACAAGACCATGGTCCTGCCAGTACTCACGTATAGATGCGAGACTTGGGTGCTCAGCAAAAGACACGGTGGTCTCTTAGTCGCGTTTGAGACGAAAGTCTTGCGGAGAGTCGGTGGCCCCATAGGTAAAGAAGGGCGATTCCGGAGACGCTACAACCATGAGTAGTACGCTATCTATCTAGGAGCAGATATAATTACAATGATAAAGCTCGGTAGACTCCGGTGGGCAGGACAACTAGCTCGAATGAGCGAAGAGGATGCTGCTCGGAAACCCCTTTGCGGCAGATTCTACGGCAGAAGACAGCGTGGGATACCTTGCTTGCGCTGGAGGGATGGCGTTGACTCGCGATCGGGTCCGATGAAAAAATTGTTGGCGGAGGCCAGGACCGGACCCCGGTTGTAGCGCCGATGATGATGATGAAACTCTAAACTACGAGTTAACTATAACTCTAAACTATATGTTGCTGAGTAAAGTCTGTATACCGGCTTCCAAACTGATTTAATGTTAAAGTCTCCAAGAATAATTTTTACATCATACCTTGAGCAGGCACTGGCGGTCCGCTCCAGCTATTCGTAATGTGTTACGTTCTCGTCGTCAGCAGACCACCTCGTAGTTAAATCAACCGCAAATCGACTCGCAACCCAAGAATGTTTAGCATTTCATTTAATAGCGTTAAAGCCGATGATGGAAAACTTTATTTTTTTGACAAATTCGCAAGCTTACATCGAGCACATAGTGCTTTTGGTGACAGATTGATTTATATCTGTGAAATTGAACTATATAATTAAGCTCGTGAATATGAAAATTATGTTAATTTTCACCATTGCTAACGATCGGACTTAAATTTATTTTAAAACGGCTCGTTAACGGTCCAAGTCATTTGGGATAAGTTTTCAAATCGTAAAAATTCTGCTTGTGCTATAATAAACATCCATTCACAACGTTACGCATTAGAATTTCCACACGGTAGAATGATTTAAGACAAACCATTAGCATTTTACAATCCACACCGATCATGAATTCGAAACAATTTTCAGGACAGTTAACTCCCAAAACAATTATCATTTGCTCGTGTTCAAGCTTTTATTTGCAATCTAAAATTCAAATGCGATAATGAAATTTGGCAAAAAAAATATGATTCAGGAAAATAATCATAGCAGATTGTCGAGAAAAGCTCCTCCGCGTGTCTTGTTTAACGATCCGCTGCCACATGCCCTGTCCATATTTCTGGCACGAGTGCTTTGTTTTAAGCCTATGGCCTGTTTGTCTATATTCGACGACCACACTCTACTCCCTAATATCTTGCCGGCGATCAATCTAACGCTGAACGTGTGCAATATGTTCAAAGGATTTCGCCTCCGAGAGCTAAACAATTCGAATTTAAGCCATAAATCATGAGGAAGCAGCGCGTGACTCTTGCCGGCGCGAAAACAAATAGTCGCTGTTAAAGCCACCTACAACTTTGCCTCCCCAATTGCCAGGCTGCCGAGCGATTGATAGTGAAATGGAATGGCCGGGTAGCATGGATTCGCAAATGCTGGTCGTTCACTTACTCGCATCGCAACGCAATCCGACGCAAAACCCAGTCGACCCGGCATCCGGCAGCGGTATGAGGGCAATACGTTGCATACGAAAATCGCGTTCAGCAGATATTTATTTCGTATAGCAAGCGAACAATGTATTACGAGCGTATTTATTTTATAGCCTACACGTGCTGCCTGGATACGAATAGCATGCTGATAGCATCATAAATTTAACGCATTCATATGATGGGCTAGGCACCACACAACCATATCGCTTCGCTCAATACACGCGAGCGTATCTTGTTCAATTAGCTTTTATCGCACCACATTAGATACTCAATCCCAAGCTTCGTTCCGACGTTGGTTTGTTCCATTAAATAATGTTTTTTAAATGAAAATATATTTATCAAACTGTGTGAAAGTATAGAGCACGGACACGTGGGCTGAAAGTAAGCGTGTTGTGGCGAAATTTAGGTTTACGAGCCGGAAAACAATGTTTGGATGACTTTCGGAATCATGTAATTAAAAAGTTAAAGTCTTAGCGAAATTATCGACTATAGTTTTATATCTTATTATAACTATTAGGATTGAGTCATCTTAGAAAAGTTGGAAAATTATGCCCACATATAATTTCTATTGGTTTTCGCTCATTTCTTCTTGTACTAAGACGACATGCGTCTCATGGAAATTTTATTGAGTTTCTTGAACAATCATAAAAACATGACTGAGGTTCCCCAAAGTATCTCAAAATACGGTATGATAGTAGTAGTAGGCTGTATTTAAATATAGTCTATATTCTAGTCTCATGAGTCATGATTTGACTCATAGACTTCAAACTACTAACAAGAAAAGGATCATGTTCTGGAGCTTTTTCAACAAATTCTAGTTCAAGGATTTGAATTTCTCTAAGGAGTTTTGAACAGGAATTCTGCCCTGCATGAAAAACGTTAGTTTAAAAACGATAAAGAAAAGAAATCCCATAACACTTGCTTGAATTTTCATCCGTTTTATTTCACTTTCTTCGGGGACGGAATTTTTTCTTCTATTATTTGCAATAGCTTTTCTTTCGTTAGTTTCCTTTGATGGAGATTTATGAGATCGTAAATTGCAATTCACTTTTTGCACATACTTGGTACCATGGCTATATCCGGTATCAGCTTAATGATAACACGAAGACGGTCCAATGAGAATTAATGCGAAGACTTCAAAAAAAAATACAAACAGAAAACTGAAGGAGAAAGTGTGAGTAGAGTTGTTCTCCAACTTCAGCCTGATGGCGGCGCGAACTGGGCTCCTGGCGTGTGGGGTACTAGGTTCAAATCCAGGTACGGACAGAAGACCGAGCCTGCACAACAAACAACGAGAAAATTTATTTTAAATAGCATCTGACCAGTACACAAAACGAGAAGACAATACTTGGGAGCATTATTCAAGGATACAACGAACTAAGGAAGCAAATTAATGAGCATATGTCCAGATATTTAAATAGTGGCGTGAGCAACGTCGAACAAAGCCTGCAAGTTTAGAGAACCTTGAAGTAATGTAAGGTACGTTTAGATCAAATTTTAATTTGGGATTGAAAATGATCCCAAGTCCTTTTTAATATTACCAGACAGAAAATAGTCAAAGCGTAGTAAATTAGGTTTATTGAAAGGGGCCGTAACAAGACATTTGGAAACATTAAGAGGAAGAAAGTTTCTTGTCACCACGTATTCAACGCTAATAAGACAGATGTTAATGATGAAAATAGAAAATAAGAATACCTATGAAAAATAGAAAATAATAATAAATATCCAGTTTGGTTTTCTAAGTCATTGCAAAAAATGCTAAAAGAAAACAACAAGTTTCATCAAAAATGGAAATCATATAGAATGCTCTTTGATTACCAATCCTTTTCTGTACTGCGGGCTAGAGTAAAACTTAAATTTCAGCAAGATGAAGTGCATTTGGTAAGACGTATGGAGTGCAATATCAAACGTGATCCTGATAACTTTTGGGAATTCGTAAAAATATTTAGAAAGAACAACACCGCTACACCTAGTACAATGTAATATAACAATTTCGAAGTACATAATGGTCAAGAATTATGTAACAGTTTTGCAGATTACTTTGAATCAAGTTTCTCTAATAATAGACAGTACGTCGAATCTTCTGAATCACTCAATGCTGTAGATAATGTAATGAACTTGAATAAAATTCATATAGACTCAGCGAAAATACTACGGTATCTTAAAATTTTTAAAATTAATAAAGGACCTAGACTTGATCAGATAACTGCAAAGTTTATCCGTTATTGTGCATATTATTTAATGGAACCACTCTATATTTCATTCAACTAATCACTTCAAATGTATGTGTTTCCTGATGCATGGAAAATCTCACACGTCGAATCAATTTTTAAATCCGGTGATATCCATGACATTTCGAACTATAGGCCGATCTCTACTCTATCCACTGGCATTAGCTATTGAAGAAATTAAGTCCGATGTTTATAATTTATTAATTGATGAGCAGCATGCTTTTTGTCCAAAAAAACTCAACCTTTACGAATTTAGTAACTTTTTCGCAGCCCTTAACACTAATTTGGATAAGAAACATCAAATCGACGTTATTTACACCGACTTCAGCTAAGCTTTTGATCGGGTCAGTCATCCAGTGCTAATAAGTAAACTACGAAGAACTGGTGTTCATGGCTCTTTTCTGAGGTTGGTCCGATGTAATGGCTACTTATCTCGTTCGATTTCAGTAATATCCGGAGTTTCACAAGGTTTGCATTTAGGTCCAATTTTATTTATAATTTTCATTAAGGGGGTATTCTGGTCTAGAAATTTGATCAAATTGATTTTTTTTTGTTTGCATATTTACAAAGTTTAGACCTTTAAGAATAAGCTCTTAAAAGGATTTTCGGAAATTCGAATTATTTTTGGAGTTACAGCTATTTTTGTGACACGCCAACTAACTGCCCGAAACGAGACTCCAAGTTTTAAACGCGTTTTTCTCGGAACTACTTTTCCCGATACGGTTGACATGATATCTCTAGTTGCAATAAACCGATGTATGTGAAATTTTGCACAAACCCTCTTAACACTATTGGTTATCGTCTGACGTAGGGGTTTTTCAAATTTTTTTTTCTACTATTTATTAAAAATCCCCAAAGTTGAAAAAATGGGGCAAAAAAGCGACTTTTTTTTCACATGGACGCCATTTTGTAAAAAAAAAAGTTTTTTCAAATCGCCTACGTCAGACAAATTTCACATTCTTTTTATTACAGAATTCACCTAAAATGTAAGTTTCGGACCACCAGGCAGGTTGGAATCATGTCAACCATGAGACAAGTTTTTTTTTTGAGCCTTCACTTCGCCGGCCTGTCTCTACATCAATTTAAATTTTTTTTATTTTTTGAATACATTTTTGTACTTTCAAAATGTTAATAAAAGACTGGTAAACAAATATATCCCAAAAATGTTGATGGTTTTTTTTTCATGGCGTCCGGAAAATCACCTCAAAATCAAGCCTCTAGACCAGAATACTGCATTAAGGACATTACCAAATGCTTTAAAGTTTCTAATATATTTCTATATGCTGACGATCTGAAATTCTTCAAAGTCATCAAAACTTCAGAAGATTGTACTCAACTTCAAAAATACTTAGATAGTTTACATAACTATTGCAAGCTAAATGAACTGTCACTCAACGTTGAAAAATGAAGTGTTGTAAGTTACCCTCAAAACAAATATACAAATGATAGCGATTATTATGTAGAAAATACTGTACTTAAGAGAATTACCTTGCAAAATGATTTAGGAATGCACTTTGTCTCCAATCTGTTGCTTAGTTCTCATATTGAAATAATTTTGAGGCAATCTTACAGGACCTTAGGTTTAGTTTTACGAAACTCACTGATCCGCAAACATATATACACCTTTTTAACGCTCTATTTCGACCTTATACACTGTCTGGAACCCGTGTTACAGAAATTACATAGATATGATTGAAATATTACAACGCAAATTTGTTCTTTTTTTTATGTAAAAAATAGGGGGACGGTAGCTCTGATCGCTAAGGCGTCAGGCCGAAAAGCGGCGTGCTACGGGGCCTGCGGGCTCGAATTCCGCCAGTGCCATGGCTGTTAGTGTGAATGCGTGTGATTGTCTATGAAAGTGGCAAATGGGCCCAAACTGGTGGCCTAATGCTGGCCGCGTTCCCGGCAGCCCTCTTCACTAACCTAACTTAACCTATGTAAAAAATACATTATATCTTTACCTAATTATAAGTCGAGACTTAAATACTTTAATATGACATCACTTGAAGATAGAAAGACAATAATGGGTATGGTCTTTCTTTTTAAAATGTTCAATAATGATATATGAAGAAGATTCAATTATATCATATTTCAATCTTTCAACAAATCCTGTATACACAAGACGTAGGTCGAACGACCTACTTTGCTGAAGTCGATGTAAATAACGTCGACTTTATGTTTCTTATCCATATTAGTATTAAGGGCTGCGAAAAAGTTACTAAATTCGTAAAGGTTGAGTTTTTTTTAGAGGAGGGCATTCAATGAAAATATTGATGAAAGATCATTAATGAAAATAGTAAAGAGCAGGGAGCATAGTATGGAACCTTGTCGATCACCGGAAGATTGATAAAAAAGGCAGGAGCAACCATTTAGGATAACTATACAAGTGGAATTAAAGACATAGGATGCGAGAAAGGAGAGTAGTGGCCCGAATATGCCAAATGAACTGAGTTTTTCAAGTAGGACGAAATGATTGACCTTGTTAAAGGTTTTCGAAAAGTCTGTGTAAATTACATCGACTTGCTGTCCATCGTCAAGCGTAGAGGCCACAAAAATTAACGAATTCAACTAAATTAGTCGCAGTTGGGCGACCCTCTCTAAAAGTATAGTAAATCAGGTTAGGAAGGATATTGGACGATAGCTCGAAACATCTTCAATGTCTGTTGACTTCAATCTTGCGAAAACATTGAAGGTTTTTCAAATCGAAGGAAAAGCATCAAGAGCCAAGATACGGCTGAAATGTGTAGAGAAGAAAACACACAAGGAAGCAAAAAAAGAAAAAAAAAATTACGAAAAGTTTTGATATGCCATCTGGACCGCTACTGCAAGAAGAATATACATTGTCAGGCCCATGTGGCAATTTATTTATTTTTTTTTATTTTAGTTTTGGTTGATATGTTTGCGCGAAGCACGAGCATCAAGGTGAACTAAGCTGTGCTCCAAGCGGGACACCTATTTTTTGAACGCGAGAGGGTTGCATATACTTCACAAAAAAAGATAGTCTGTTCTCTAAAGGTTCATTATGAGGTTTTTTTTGGATTGGAGTGTCATTATTGAACTCAATTATGTCATTTTAGTGTCTTAGTTCACAAGGTGTAGGCTTATCTGGCTTTTCCTTGAATGTAAAAGTTAGCGGTTTTGAATATTTGTTCTAGGTGAACAATGTTATAATCTTCAGAAGTCGCAGCCGTGTAAGTCTTCGTGGGTTGTGCCACATTACATTATGCTGGACAGGTGTGAACAGTGCACAAAGACAGCATTGTTGCGTTCCATTGAGTCCGGTGAACCGAACCTCCCTCGACGACTCTAGGCTTAATAGTTGGAGTCGTTGATTGGCACCCATGACCCGAAAATTTTCTTGTCTTTACTTTCCCAAAATATCTCAACAGCGGTCATCACTATGCAACCATCTTCAAATTTCTTACCCCGAAGGTGCTCCTTGAGCCGAGGAAAGAGGTAGAACTCATTGGGAGCTAGATCTGGAGAATAAGGTGTATGTTCAAGCAGCTCGAAACTTGTTTCTCGAATCACAGAAATCGCAGCTGCAGCCTTGTGAACCGGTGAAACAGCACTCCGGCTCGCAGTTTGCGAGGTTTTTTTTTTCTTATTTGGTATGCGCAGTATGAGCCTGATATAATGGTTTCCTTTTCCAAATATTCCACCAAAATAATTCCTCCAGCGTCTCAAAAAACTATTGCATAATCTTCCCTGCATTCGCGTGTTGTCTTTTGTGGGGGAAGGTTGTAGCCGGAGAACTGCGAAGTGATTTGCTTTTCTCCGAAGGACGGTCTTTCTCTGGAACTGACAAAACGTGAACCATCTTATCTTAACTGCGTGTTCACGTCGTCACGTTGTTTAAGACGATTTTGAGTTTGTGTTGTCAAGTGATATATTAAGGTCAAACCTACCATAAACGGGTGTTCTCGAAACCGATGGCTGATGCAAATCGTTATAAGCCAGCCTAACCCTTGTTAAACAGGATACCGTACTACAATAAAAAAATTATCTTCCCTGCCGAACTCGAGACCTTGAATTTGTTATCAGACCTTGTGAATGACCCACTTTTCTCCATGTGAGGAAGTATCAAAGTGTGGTTTGTGAAATAATGGCAACTGTCGCTCTTTGAGTGCGTTTCTAGATTGAGTGAAAGAGCTCCATGGGACGAGAAAAGTCACCATACGGCATTTTTTCGTTTGGCAGTGGAAATGTTTGAAGCGTAAGAACTTGTATGGTACCGTTCTAACCATTGTCTAGTGCATTCGTGGCAGGTGGAGAGAAACTACGATGAACTATCACCCGACTACGACGATCGATTGCTCTTGAAAATCGGGAGGTACACTCAGAGGTTTGCTGGTGTTGACTACATCGCTCCGCAATGCCTACTGGATTTGGCATTCACAATTCGCATTTCTGGTAGGGATGAATAGTGTGATGGTGTCACCCTCAAAAGTGAGCTTATCCATGTGTACACTGACGGCTCAAAGCTAAACGATAGAGTCGGGAGTGATGTATACTCAGATGAACTGAGTCTCAAGCTGTTTCAGGCGGAGGTGGCGACTGTTTTTCAGGCAAGCGACTGACTTCCGTGTAATAGAATATTCGGGGTCAATATTGGTATTTTCACAGATAGCCAAGCAACTATTATATCCCTTGCTGGTCCTTGTACAGTGGCCATTATTGTTGCTGAATGCCCTGCATCTCTTAGGGAGATATCGAGACATTCGGTTGTTCAATTGATTTGGGTACCTGGACATAGGGGTTTGCAGGGCAACTGTGAGGCCGATGAGCTAACAAGGATTGGTATCTTGCTACCGGACGTCTCTTGTTCCTTCTAAACAGTTATGCCGATGACATTGGTCAAATTGGCCATCATTCAAAAATATCTTGAGGACGCTAGGAAGCCCTGGGTAGATGAATCATCCTGTGCAATAACAAGGCAGCCCTGAGTATCCATAGATGCGCATCGCACCAGGCAGCTTTTAGACTTAGCTCAAAGTGCTTTGCGTTGCACTGTGGGCATCCTTACGGGCCGCTGCCTCATAGGGTGGTCAATTTAAAGGGGATCGTCCGGTTTGTCAAAGAAAGCAGATGATTTCCTGAGTTCAGTGAGTAGGAGAGAGTCACTAGTTATTGTGGCATCACAACGGGCCTCTTTTGTGCCTATATGTGTGGGTCGTCAGGCCTGTGCAGATCGGCAGCCATTTCAACCTATCCTAACCTCAGAGGTCAAATTAAATTGAAATTGAAGTCGGCTGATAGTGGAATTATCACACCAGAAAATTGCAAAGCCTTCTGTCCCGTAGGATGGCATCTGCCGTAATTACAGTGGAGTTATCTACGTTGCTGGAACTGCAAGCGAAACGGCAATTTTCCAGGAAATGTCCACAATAATGCTCTGTATGTCGACGATAGGGGTCCACAAAAACAAGTGCCCTAATTGCGATGACTCAATAAACAGGTTTCAACACGTTAGGAATTAACACAACGAAGTACGGGGTGGAAGATCTCTAACGGGTAACGCCGAAACTGAAGGTACTAAAGTGCTAGGAAAAAATTAAGATATATCATGTCCCTATAAAGTTTTGAATGACTCACTATACTCACAAATAACACTTCAAGATAATACCGTTTTCGGCTTCTTTGCAACTAACACAGCTGCTTGTTGACAGAACTATTGTTAAAAGTTGAGAGAGCGTCACTCGCTTATGAACGCTAATTAGAAGAAGACAAGCGACTTTTCGCTTAAACGATTTGATTGTTGAGACTTAATGAGTAGTCAATTTACAACTCAATTATCTAGCCCATACCAAAATTATATCGTACATGAAACTACCAACAATGTTGACAAAAACTTTAATGTCCAAGTAATAATACACGTCAATGGCGAAACTTAACGAAACGTTGCAAACCAAACGGAAAACTACAATTTCTAACAAAAAATCCGTTGGAGACCTAAAAAAAACAGCCAATTAACCGCAATGTCATTTATCGCGCTATCGCTATCTACCACGTGCATGCCCCCAGAGTATCATGATTCCGGTGTAGAGTAATTTGGAATATTACTCGCCATTTTTTGTCCGTTCATTTTAAGCTCGCAGCGGTTTTTTTAAGACTCCATCGAAGCCTCCAGAATACCGATGTAAGTTCATTTGCTATGACCATGCAAATTATCGGCAAATTTAATGCTGGCAGACCATGTACTTGCGGATAACGAGGGAAGCGATGTACCCACTGAGAGGTCAAACAATTTGAGATTTCTGGCCGCACCGACGCAGTACTATTTTTTAATGATACTTTTAAGTGAAGCCAGGTATACTTAAGGTCAGTCGAAGACTTAACATACGGATTCAAAGATTTTACAGCTGAAGTGAAGAAAAATGAAAATGTGAAACCTCACACTCCATGCGTAACCTAATTTTCTATCCATCCACACCTATGTATGTCTGTACAAATGATTGCCACGGCTCGTAATGCATTTGAGGTATTTTTTCCAATGATTAATCCAAGCACGTGACGGAGACGGAAATGTCGAGTCAGCTTAATAGATATAGCTTGGAGATATCACGGGCAAATTCAAGTGATTGACCGCATTACCACCTGTGGTTTATCAGTATGGGTAAGTCTCACGTGTAACAGCTCGTCGGTGATCTACTTAAGTTTGAGGCGAAGGTACGGTGGATTACCACCGCGTGTTTGAACTGTTCTCTTGGGAAATTTCATAGAATACGTTCGTTTCAATTAACCCTCTGTTTTGTCAGGTTTATTTTCATTTATTTTCGTAGAGGGTTAAATGTTGTATATGCAGTTAAAGAACCAAAAACTGTGCATGTTTTCATCACAAATGATTACTTTCGTTGTACGCCGATTAATAATGCATTTGAATTATACAGTTAGTCAGAAAATAATATGAAAATATGAAAGCCACATACGGGTTAAAACCATGCTTTCAAGCAAAAGTAATGCGCGTGTTCTCGCTAACACCACACGACACCATTTTCCCATCATTGTTCCTGGAGTTTTTAAGTAAATTAATTATTCATTGTGTGTTATCTTCTGACAGTTTAGTTCTACCAAACCGTCACGAAAATATCACCGTCGCATCATGCGATTAAATCTTCAAAGTCCCAGGTGAAACGTTTAAGGGAGCATCGTGATGTTGGAGGTCACTTTTTACCTGTATTTCTTCTATTCTTACTAACATACATACATGATGGATTCGTTTCGGAGTGTCAGCAGATTTCAAAGAAGATTTCGTTTTCGGAGAGAGAAAAAAACTGAATCAATCAATTTTTAACAAGATATCCATTAGGAGCATTGTGTATACACCTCGAATGTCTGGAGCGTGTCTTAACCTTTTTGTAATCATAGCATTGTTATTTGAAATTAAATTATGGGTTTGAAAAGTCAATGAAATTAATACCACATTGAGAGCTTTGCAAACGATGAAGCCCGGAGAGGCGAAAACTGATTGAAAGCTTAAGCACACGTGACATTCTATTAACAGCCCCTCACCCATACTGGCAAAGTAAATTTTTCGGGTAACAGGTATGAATCAAGTCACTTACCTTGGACGCCAACTTTACGACTCGTGGTAAGGATTTTGCTGGAAGTGATGATTATGACTTTCAGATATTACCTAATGGCTGAATAACATCAGACGAGATTCCATAGAATTAGTAACTGTTCGTGAAACTGTTTTGCGCCCAATGTGGGAAGGAATTTATTTTCAATCCGTTCAAAAGACCATCAAATGCCAGATGAGTTTAGTGGGCGAAAGGAGGCGCAACCATTGCATAAGCTACACGTGTCACTCAAATAGAAATTTGCTCGGCTTATGATTTCAGTCTGGATACATTTTATGATAGATCATTATTTTTCGCCAAAAGATTTTCTTTCAAACTGTTAGACTTCAACGGTGATGATTGATTTAACTGTTCTGACTTGACGCCCGAATTTTGACTATAGAAACTTAACATTGGATATTGATTTTGGTAATTCTGTTTTTGTTTACAGTAGGTGTAGAGCGAAATTGTGCTTGATAATGTTCATACTTTTAAAACCATTGAAAAATATGGTTCTATTAATGGACCTGCTAACACTTTTCGTCTAGATGTTGTGGCTATTGTGAACACATTGCCATGCATCCGAACTTTTTGTGCACTTTTTTGCAGTGAGGAAACTCATTCCATTTCACGCATAGTGATCATGCGCGGTAGTCTTTTTGAAATTATGGCATTTTGTATAGCCTTTCCTAGGTTTTTGAGTATAAAGAATTTTGAAGAGCTTTCAGGTGCCTGGTCTTATTTTCAAAAAAGGGTGCTCGATAGAAAGAATATGCTTCACTTGCAGGTCTTTATCCTGCGCATTTTTCCTTCAGGGTTCACGTTTGTCTCTCAATTAAAAATTTTGACATATCGTGGTTAACTGCGTTCGTTTTAGATTCCCCTACACCTAGACTTAAAGTTCATATCTCCGGAATTACTTTTCTACTGGCGACCATTTGTATGATTCTTTCTGCCTGTTCTCTTTCTCAATTTAACTGTTTCCCTAATGCCAATAACAAGATCCTTGACCTCATCCTTTCTAATGTTGAGTCCTCTTCGATTTCTCTATCCTCTGTTCCAATACCCTACACGCACCATGACTCCCATCATCCTCTCCTTGCAATTAATTTGTCTGTTAGTTTTTCGAATCGTATTAAATCATCCACTGCGCGTCGGTTTAACTTTAAAAAAATTAATTTTGACTGCTTGTCTAATGATTTGAATTCAATTAATTAGTTTGATTGCTTCCGTGGTCTCGATATTGACTCTACACTATCCAAATTTTACGGTGTTCTTACTGAGTTGATCTCGTCGTATACTCCTGTCTTCAGTTCTCGTAGCCCCGTGACCCCTCTTGGTTTACCGCGAGGGTAAAGTGTACCCTTAGAGATAAAAATTCAGCGCGTTTGAAATTTTTAATTTCTCGGTCTGGTGAAGATTATGCTATATTCTCCCGTTTACGTTCCTCTGCCAAGAAAGAAATTAGATTAGTACTACTCAACTATTCCTCGTCTGTTGAATCTTCTTTAAACTCGAACAACCCTAAAAGTTTCTGGTCTTTTGTCCGCTCCTTAAAAGCTTCCTCCTTTCTTCCTGACTTCTTAGTGTTTAATGCTTTTGCTGCTTCCAACCCTCTTGACATTTGCAATCTCTTTGCTTTAGTTTTTTCTTCTGCTTACACTATTCCATTGATTCCTGCTACTGACTGCTCTTCGTTTGATTTCCCTGCTAGCCTCTCCTCAGTCGTAACTAACCCAGTAGAGGTTGAATTGCTTTTGTTCCTCACTTGGCTCAAACTGTTCCTCGGGCCCGGATGGAATTCCCAATTTTTTTTTTTCAAAAATCTTGCTTCTTCACTTTGTGTCCCTTTAGCCATCTTATTCAATGTCAGTCTCTGTGCTGGTAAATTTCCATCCTCTTGGAAGCTCTCTAACATTCTTCCCATTTTCAAATCGGCTGATCGGAACCTTGCCTCTAACTATCGCCCTATCTCCATTCTTCCTTGCCTTTCAAAAATTTTGGAACGCCTTGTTTACAATCGTATCTATGATTCCCTCTTTTGTGTCTCTGCAGCGCAACAACATGGTTTTGTAAAAGGCCGGAGCACCCCTACGAACCATTTTGAGTTTACTCATGTAGTCGCTTCTGCAATTGACAGCAATAATCAAGTTGATGTCATTTATACTGATTTTGGCAAAGCTTTTCACACTGTTAATCATAGGCTGCTTCTTATCAAACTGAAGCATTTTGGTATTCTTGAACCTTTGCTTTCCTGTATCTCTTCGTTTTTAACTGATCGCATTTGTGTTGTCTCCCTCTTTGGCTTCTCGTCCTCACCTTTCTCCCCTTCTTCTGGTGTTCCTCAAGGTTCCATCTTAGGACCACTTTTATTCAATTTATTTATCAATGATCTTCCCACGGTTTTTAAATCTTCATGTCTTCTATATGCAGATGATTTAAAAATCTTCCGAGTGATCAAAAGTACAGCTGACTCTCTGCTTCTTCAGGATAATTTGTATGCTCTCTCTGGTTGGTGTGACATTAAGTGTCTGTCCCTTTTTTATGTCTTTTTCTCTTAAGCATCAGACTCATGTCTTTCCTTATGCTATTGATGGTATGTACTATCCTTTCTTGTGTCGATCATTTCTCAGATCTTGGGGTCACATTTGATCGCAAACTGAAATTCGACGTTCATGTCCTTACTATCACTAGAAAAGCTTCGCGAATTGCTGGCTTCGTGGTTCGTTCCTGCCACAATTCATTTAGTATTTCTACTTGTGTCCACCTGTTTTTTACCCTAGTCCGTTCTGCACTTGAATTATGTAAATGTAGGATAAGTTTTGTGTATGTATGTATGTGTAGTAAGGAAGAATTAAGGGCACTCTTGTATTGAGCCTCGAAGAGGAAAGGCGCGTTTTATTTTCAGTTCGTCGAGACGCAGACGATAACTACATGAATGATATGTGCCAAGATTATGTTCATAGTAGTTGGGGCTATATTACATAGGAGTTGAGACTACGTATGATGAGAGTCGAGATCATACATATGGCAGCCCATAATGTATAGATTTGCATTTGTAGCGGTAATTGATAGCTCAGAGAATATGTAAGGAGCACACGCGACCATAAATGTTGCTCGATATTGCATAGGACTACGCGCTATGCGGCTTATTTTTATGAAAAAAATGATTTTCGTGATCTTTGACCTTTAACAACTTTTTTCGCGCACACGATTTCATAATGGACTTTTCACATTCTGTTTCTCATCCCATCATCTCTTGTGTTTTTTTTCATATTTTTCATTCTTGATTATTTTCAATATATTTCATAGTTTTTTTTTATCAGAACTTGGCTACTCTAATATCTTTTCCAGTAAAAACTGCAATCCCAAACTACTCAGCACTCGGAGCTCTGACAAATAATCTATCATCAAATAGTTCTAAATACTCAAATATCTACTAATAATTATTCATGCTATCTTGAATCATCAAAGCGTTGAGCTTAGAATTTCCACTAACAGCAGCCTAACCGCAATCTTATAAGTGGCACGTGTAAGATGTCGTTGTATCTGTGGTTTCGCGAAATACTTACACAATTCGTTTAATTGGCTTCGTTAATTGAGTTTCTGCATAGACGCCTCTACGTTCACCAACCTCTTGGTGTTTCAGTATCTGCACGAGTCATGAATGCTAGCTAGCGCTAAACGCTTCTTTGGAGCTGATTCATCATAACCGCACCTCAATATGGATTACGTGCTGATTTAGAAGACAACCGAAGAATTTGAGTGCTCTTCGCGGTGCCAAGGTCGAATCGATGGAGGCGCGTGTGCACGTGACGAGCGGTATCCAGAAGTGTTTACGAATATAATCCTGTATGCGAGATTAACCCACCAACAAGATACCTACTTAATCCCTGGATTTCGTCCAGATACAACCTGAGCTTACCACGTGAAATGGCGAGATATTTGTTTGCCTCATCCGGGTTTATCCAAGGCCACAATAGGCCTTAATTTGATGAACAAAGAAATTGCCTGAGAGATCGCTTCAAGTTTTCACATGCGCCAGTTGGGTAGTTTCTGAGTCGGGCGTTCTAGCTAGACAGTGGCACTTCGAATTCGCTTTTTGAAACAATTAATTGACTGATATGGGAATGAAACTTTTGCCCGTGTTTCCCGCGGGCTGCATTCGCGCACTCTTCGACCTGGACTCTATTCATATGCACGCAAATGAGTTCAATGTATCTGCGTCAAGTAAAATGCAAATAAGTTTTGATGTTAAAGTTGATTTTTGTTTGCTTTTGAAGCGCGCATGCTGTACTGGACCATAAACCTACCTACAAGTCAGTTTTTTTCGGACGAGCACACATGCAGTCTCAGAATGGCTTTTTCCGTTGCGCGTGCTTCGATTTTCGGTAGCCTGTTTTCGGCGGTTACAGCCCGAGTATAATCTTAATGCGCACTGAACTTGAGATCAATAGAAAAAAAAGATAAGCTGTCGACCAACGCGACGAATAACTTATTTGTTAGCTTAGCAATTTTACGGTTTCGAATCGGTTCCTGGGGACGCATTGATGTTTGGGTGGCTCTTTCAGTGGATCTTGAGAAGAATTTATAATTCGATTGAATATTGAACAATATATTAGCAATTGCACATGATTTTCGTTATTTAGATTTATTTTCAGGTATTTATCTTTACCACCATCTTAGAAAAGTTAATCGATTTAATGGCTGAATTTGATTTTTTTAAAGTTCCTTATTTGGTCAGTTCTGTTTTTTTTTCAGTCAGTCTATACCAGCCATACTCAACCTTTTTTATTTCAGGGCCACCAAGAAATGTGTACTAAGCTACGTGGGCCGCAGTCCTCCATTTGTTCCACACAAGTTTGATGTGAACTTGGCTCATCTTCAGCACATCTTCCGCCAGCAATCTGATTGGATATTTATATGTGGCCGTCAGCTCTATGAAATGTTCAGTGCCGAAAGATGGATTCGATTACTGAATTTTCTGTATAATTGAAATTTAGTTGATAACAATGAAAGCTATGAACCACAAATCTATTTTTTGAATGTTATCACACGATTGAATGTTTAACAAGTGGTCGAGCCACAGGGCAATGTCTGGAGGGCTTGAAAGAAGAGCAGCAGCGCTCACCCTTTGCTACTATAGCAGTAGTTTTACTACTATTGTCCAGCCAAAAAATTTGCTACCACAGCAACTAAATCTGCTATTATTTGATAAACCGGCCGAGACAAAATAAATTTTTTCCGTTCATACACAACAAATGAATTCCTATTAATTTTTTCACTTCTTTAAAGAGAATCAATATAATTGGCTTATTTACACCAAGCCAACCACAATATCAATCAATTCAAATGTTCTATTAATTTTATCAGAATCAAAGTCAATTAATTTAAATGTTCTATTATTTTTATCTACCTATTTTTATACATCTTTTCGTCTATTTTTTACATTATTTCACTTTTGCTTGCCTTGAAGCCTTCTCACTCTTCAAACGCTGACTTAATTTTAAATTTTGAAAGCATTCAGTTGCATTTACCATTTATACTTTTTGGTATAAGATTCGAACAATATATTCAATCTTATTGTATCAATGGTAAATTACATTGATAGTAAAACAAAATTTATCGAGCTTTTAGTTTAGCTAAGTGCATTCATTTAAAAAAAAATTATATAAAAACGATAAGTTAGTTATATCAAAATATTCGAATACGTGGCAAATCGTTTCAGAAGCTGAATACTTTTTTCATTAAAGCGAATGTAAATTTTCCTTTTATTCAGTTTTTTAAATATATGTATTACTATTAATTTCAACCTACTACTCTTTTCTTTCATTTTTACTGCGTTAGAGATTCTGTGTGTAAAGTCTCATTCAATTTTATGCCCCGACACGGGTTGCAGTGGCCGCACCATGAGTGTCTCTTGCAATGGTAGCCTTGGTCTCTCCGATTTCTTGTTTGTTTGGATATGAAACTATGTTTGGAAATATACTTTTGTACACAAGCATATTTATGAACGTGAAAAATTTTAACTGGAAATCAATAATTTTCACTTTCGGGCCACACTTGGGAGATTCGCGGGTCGCGGGTTGAGTATAGCTGGCCTATATTGTTTTACGAAACAAACTGCTATTCTGAGTAAAAACTAGTTCAAGCATTAAGTAAATTCAGTGTTTTTCCAGTCATCGAGACAGTCAAACTTAAGTATATTCCAAACAACTAGGCGTGTAAATTGGTCGCGTTCGGTAACGATAAATTATGGGAGTGGACGACGACCGAATTTAATTTACATTTTCAGCAAAATCCTCTAGTCACGGTTTAGGAAGCATGCGCCCATAGTTATGCGTGTCTAATAGGTTTCTGGTTAGTTTTTGCTTTTTTAAATAAGAGGCTACAACAATGGTAGCTGGTGAGCGAAATTTACTTGTTATCAGTCTAGGAGTGATCATTCATGATTTTTTTTTGCGTTAAGGAATGACAGTTTCTTTTGTTTTTTTTTATTTTTAGATTAACTGAATTTTACGATGAAAGGTACATTCGGAGGCACAAAGAATGATATTTAATGACGTATTAAAAGTAGCGGCAAACAAGCAATTATTAAGAAATTTGCAAATCAAATAGACTGTTTGTGGAGATTCGTGAATATATTAATAATTATCTAGTTGTTGAAAGCCAAAAGGAAGAATATGACTTATACTACAGCTGCTATCACAAACACCATATGTTCGACGTAGGCGTCCTCGTCAGCCCAAACACAAACAAATCTACCATCTTCGATTTTAACACTCTTAAGGAAGACTTGCAAACATAGGCTCCTAAACGGAGGAATCTACTGACGACGGAAAAGAAGCATGCTACGAACAGGTCGAGTGGTATTATGGTATGGTGTAAAAATCTATCGTGGTAATCTTATCGCCAAAATAGGTCAGGGACCGGTATTCAGGGATGGCACAGGCATCCATAGTTTGCATGAGAGCATCAATGACAATGGACTGCGAGCCAAGTAAAAAGAACTGGAATGCTATCCAGACCGATCAACATTTTCAATGGGACATTTCCTCTGCAACCTGTCATTGGAGAAAGCAATCAGAGATTCGGGCACGTCAACGAGAGGGATTACCATTGCCAACTCCAGCCAGATACTGACTTATGCAAATGGTATTTGGTAATGGGATATCACCTGATCCAAGCAAAAGCAGGAAACTGCTCAAGCTCAGCAGAAACTGCTTGAGAGCCACGGTCGGCTTGCTCACAGGGCATTGCCTTACCGCATCTCATGCGAAGAGAATGGGACTGACATCCAGCAATTTATGCAAGAGGTGCGAGATGGAAAAGGACACCATCGAGCATACTCTCTGCGATTGTCCGGCCCTAAATAATAAACGCCTCAAAGTTTTTGGTGCATACCACTTTCAAGGGTTAGCAGAGGTGGCCAGTACCGTCACGCTGAGTCAGCTGATCCAGGCAGCTCTAAAAAGCCAGCGGAGGGTGGCAAATGGGCCCAAACTGGTGGCCTAATGCAAGCCGCGTTTCCCGGCAGCCCTCTTTACTAACCTAACCTAATGGGATATCTGAACTACATATTTGTACACGAATCGTTCATCCGAATCGAGCGGGCTGCACATAAACTGGTACGGTACATAAATGAAGGAAACGCAAAGTACATACATGGTGGCATGAAGTACAAAGTACATGCTAGTGCTGGAAGATCACCTAAAGTTGGTCAAATCATCAGGGTAGGGGAGTATGAGTTTCAAGTATGTAGTGCGATTCTTCAACTACCTGTGCATAACCAAATCACGTGGCGTAAGGAAATGGTTCTAAACTTTCCATAATCGGTAGTGCGATTATGTCAATTAGGGTGTTAAGTATAGAAATTGATGTAAAGTTTTATGACGTCCCTGACAAATCGATGTCATATGGTTCCTTGCTCGGGCGCGAATTCATACAGCGTTCCGATATAATAATAACTTTCAATGGTCGCGATGGAAAAATCAACGTTTCGTATGATATAAATGACCCCGGTTTAATGAATATTCTTTACATAGAAGAATCCGAAAATAAAATGGTAGGGCTGAAAGTAGACAATAATATTTTAAGTTCGGAAATTTGAATAAAGCGAATTTTTGAATAAACCGCGTCCTCTAGAGCCTAAAATTAAACATGAAATGCTTATTGAGATATGCGAACAAAAAGAAATTCATCACTCACCAAAACGGTTGTCTTTCGCGGAGAAACAAATTGTCGAAAATATTGTGTCCGATTTACTTGAGAAAGGTGTTTTACGAGAGAGTCGGTCGCCGTTTGCAAGTCGCATAGTGCTCGCAAAGAAGAAAAATGGAAAAACTCGTTTTTGTGTCGACTATCGAGATATTAGTAAAATAACTAAAAAAGACCGGTACCCTCGTCTGCTCATTGAGGATGTTTTGAATCAAATTCGTGGTAAACGATACTTTTGGAAGATAGATTTGAAAGATGGTTTTTACCACATTAAATTAGCCGAAGAATCTACGAAATTTACGGGATTCGTAACTCATAATAGGCATTATTAATATGTTCGTACGCCTTTTGGTGTAGCAAACGCTTCAACCGTGTTCTCAAGATTTGTCCATTCCGTCTTTGAAAATGTAAAGAAAAGTGGCAATATTGTTGTCTATATGGACGATATCTTGATCGCTACAGATACGATCGATGAGCACTTTCGAACATTGAAAGAAGTTTTTGACGTAATGGTCGAAAATTCACTAGAATTACAACTGACCAAGTGCTCATTTTTTCAAACTGAAATTGAATTCTTGGGCTACAAAATTAAAGAAAATGGTATAAGCCCGAGTGATGAGCATATGCAAACCATCCGTGAATTTCCTTTCCCATCCGTTACTAAAGCTTTACAGAAGCTCGTGGGGCTGGCGAGCTACTTTAGAAAGTTCGTAAAAGATTTTGCTAGCATAGCAGGACCATTATATGACCTCTTGAAAAACGATGCTACTTTCGCTTTTGGCCCGAGAAATTAAAATACTACCTAACAAGTAAACCAGTTTTAGCTATATACGACGTAAATGCCTGCACTGAGCTTCATACGGATGCAAGTAAGGCTGGGTTAGGAGCTATCATAATGCAGAAGCAGACTGATGGAAAATTTCACCCCATATCATATTTTAATAGACGCACAACTACTATTGAGCAAAAATATCATTCCTATATCCCAACGGGAAAAATAATGCTTACGGATATATTCGGTAAGCATTACGCGTAATGCGTGTAAGCATTACCGGACCATTACGCGTTGTTTCTTTTTAACATTGCATGTCCTAGGCTGGGAAGATTTATACAAGGGGAAACTCATGCTTTTAGCTCTATAGCTTTATGCATAAGAGCTTTTTGGAAAGTACGACATCGTATTCTTGCATTTATACGCCTGAATATGAATGAAAGCTTTGGCCGGCGGCCGATCGTATCTCTGCATGTGTTGTTTTTGCATGCTGACGCTCATTGGTAATTCCAATAGCGCAAGCTCTTTGCTACTAGAGGGAATCGTCTTCATACATTTTACTTACCCGTGCGTGATGATTTGAAATGCTTCGAAATTTTCATCTTTCCGCTTTATATAGCAGACTACCCATAACCGATGTATGCTCGCAAGTTCTTTTCCCCTTGTTTGTGCGAATGATGTTGATTGGCCAATCTTGGACTTATAACATATGAGCTTTCTCCCTTGCATCATTCCCCATGCTCCAAGTCATTTATACGAGTATATCTTATAATTGCTGGAAAATAGCTGTGGAAATCGGAAATTGACATTACTAGCATTGTTTGATTCATGCATTACGCCGGCATACATTACCGCGATTCCCGTTGGGATATGGTATACGATTGTAACGCTCTTAAATTAACACTATCGAAAAAATACATTAATCACAAATATGTCGTTGGGTGCTTCTCTTCCAAAACTATACGTTTGAAGTATTTCATCGACCCGGAGGATCGATGGTTCACGTAGATGCATTGAGCCGCGTGTATAACTTTCTATGCGAAGATAGTTGTTGTCTGGTTGAAGATAATTCTTTCAGCCGTTTCTTAAAAATCAGTCAATCGAAAGACGTGGAGATCGCTAAATTAAACAGCGACATGATTAACACGTATGTTGCTCAAGATTATATTCTATTTCGCGAAGATGGACTACTATTCTATGTTCCAGACCGCTTGACTAGCTCAGTAATTAGATCGTGTCATGATGACATGGGTCATGTAGGTATTTCAAAAATTATCGAGCTAATAAAACGCGTTTATTATTTTCCAAATATACGCAAAAAAGTTCCGGAACACATACAAAACTGTCTGAAGTGCATTCTTTACTCACCCAAAAGTGGCAAGGCAGAAGACTTTCTGAATAGTATTGAGAAAGGAACGATTCTTTTTGATACTATTCATCTCGATCACTTTGGTCCACTCGAATGTACTAAACGAAAAAACCGATACATTTTGTTAGTCGTAGATGCGTTTACACGATTTAATCGTTTCATAACTACGAAAATCACTAACACCGCAGAAATTATTAGAACACTATCGGAATATTTTAGGCAATATAGTAGACCACGTCGCTTGATTTCAGACCGTGGATTGGTTAATTATATTTGAGTGTTTGAATTTGATTTAATACTAGAAATCCATTTTTGTATTGTTGCAAGGACGAACATTTGCACTACTTGGACTTGTTTCGACTCGAACTAAAATAAAACACTGTGATTGTGCGCTGAGTGGAGAGGCATCCATCCATCTTGCTCTCGCTCGTTACTTGCGCTTCCACCGCTAGCGCCACCTCCCCGCCTGTTCCGCGTTGCGTATGCAATAAATATAGGTAGGCCTTTATTAAATTATATCCTTTGGTGATTTGGTCTATTTGTGAAAGCGGGACATTTTTGCTCTTTCTGGGGACAGCGAGACAGACAGCTTGAAAGCGGGACCTTCCAGTCCAAAGCGGAACGTATGATCACGTTAAGTATGTCTAATATATGGTTGGCTGTCGAGATCGCCAGACCTTAATATAATTGAAAATGTCTGGAGTCAACTGTCAAATGCTGTTAACTGTGGAGGAACGGAATATCAGCCGCTAAACACACTAAACGGCATGGAGCTGTCTTCGTCTTTTTAAAACTCAACCTCGACCTTTCTAACTGAAACGCTTCCTAACCCTTCTAAACATCTTTTTACAACTCTACCAAATACAATACTAGAAGAATAAAATTACTATGCACATAAACATCCATTCTTGTTATTTCTAACATTCGAATGTCTTATCTTTTTGTAGCACCCAATTGTCAGCCTCCATTAAGGATTTTTTTTTTCCATTGAAATTTCAGCAGCCTTTCATTGGCTCAATAATGAAGGTTCTTGATTTGCTCCGTTCTTTAAGTTTCTGAGATCTTAGAAAAATTGAGGGGTCTCTTGTCATTTTGCAGCGGAGTGTAAATGGCTTGTGTTTGAAAATTGAACTATACAGACATGGGAAGCGTATTTTTTTTCAATAAAAACTAAAAACTGAAAGGAATGCCAGGAAAATGTTTAACTAATCGATGGCTTCGTTCGATTCAAGACAAAGTTGACGTGATTTCCTCAATATTTATTCACTGTAATTACGAAAACAAGAAAGTATAGAAAATTAGAATTGCAAATGAAAGTTTCAAAGTGAAAACCAGTCCGAATTGATTGTTATAGAGCGGATATTGATTTCAATAAATTATAGTGACTAGACAGATCGATAAACGATCAAAATTTATTCGATATTTAAGTACTTTAATTTTCATCGATTTACAATTCACGTGACCTATACAGCTAGAGTCGTCATATGCTTTAATACATTCAGAGCTTATGTAAAACCGAAAGTAAAAAACTATTCGAATCAGATACAATTTATATGCGCTGAAATTTTTTGCGAAAAATTCTTCGCACGAGAAAAGATTTTTTGCGTTCAATGGACTTTTGGCGGAAAATAGTAAGAAAAGAATTTGAATGACGTTAGTTTGGGACCTCGAGACTTGAATAATGCATGTGACAACTGAGACGGAGTACTCAAAGAGTACTATAAACTGAAAAAGTAATTATATTATCTGAAATTTAACACCCCACAGTCAAATCATCACACTTGATCTCAACCTCTTAAAACAGAACTAATTTTAAATAAGTAGACGTCTAACTCATAAAACACTCAACAGTTCCCATCTGTGATGACCCCATAATAAACCGTATGAAGTTAGTTCTTGCGCTATTTTATTTCGCATGCACACCAGACAGCTTGGGTGTGAAGCAACTGTTTTCAGTTAACATAAAATTCAAAGATCATACTAATCGCAACCCGAAAACAAAAGAGCCGCGGAAAAATCGCCGCCAAGCCGAAAGAGTGTGATGCTCTATGGTGTGATGAAACCGGTGAAGTTATGCGTTTAAATTTGCCTAACGATTCGTCCAACGTGCTATTTAAGGCGTAAAAGTGCGAAAATGGTAACAAGAATACGATTGCGATTAAGATTTGTTTATATTATTCCCGGAGGACATCGACCTATAATTATTCGCAAGAATTCTAAGTACCCGTGGTTGTTTTTGTCGCATTAACAATTTTGAATGCTTAGTACCGCAGCCGTGCCCACCTCGTGTGGAACGCTTTGAGCTGAAGACAATAATAAACCGAAACTTAAGTTACAGCCCGGCCGGCGATCTAATAAAAAACGCATAAACGCCGGTTTTATATCATTGTGCTAGAAGTGGCGGTGCCAAAGCGATATAGTTAATGCGCCAAATAACCACACGCGCTATCAGCCCACTTTTTTTCTGAACATGTCATAGAGCAAAGAACATGAGGCGATGAAGCAATGAATAATGGTGTACATGGACGTGTTGAGACAGTACCGGGTTGGGGAAGATAGGTGGAAGCAACGTTGGCAGTTGTAGAACGGTTGTGAAAACTTTTTTATGTGCACGAGTTCGAACCGAATTCAGTACGCTAGGAATTAAGCTGGGAATTTTATTGTGAATTATTCAGTGGTTTAGTAGAAACAAGCTGTGGATCAGAAAATAAAATGGTAACGGAAGGTAGGTACGTAATTTGCACTGGTACATATGTAAGAATATCGTATTTTTTATGTAACCTTGGTGTTGTTTATATATTTTGTCGGAAAATTTATAATTACGTGTTACAATTTAGATATTTTCTATGGTTTATTAAATAACAGGACTTTCATTTTCGTTTCCATAATCTTGACCATGATCTGCTAGTGTTTGCTTTTATGCGCAATAAACTTGAATTTGTTAAGTTATTTCAATTTGCGAATTCGAACGAAGAACATTTTATTTTGATCCTGGACTTAATTAATTAAGTGCAGGATCAAAATAAAATCAAATTTATGGTGAAATTTAGTATTGTAACCAATAGCACTGTAAGCACAAATGCTTCACGTGATGACTGCATCGAAATTTGCAGGGACAGAGAGATGTTTCGGGTTGCCATTCGAACACTAGTCAAAACTTGTTTGTTACTGGAAAATGTAATAGTAGCATTTTTCGATACGAAAATAACGAAAATGTCTAGTTCTAATAACTCTTTGCTAGCATCAAAGTCAAGGTAGGCTAAATTCCGCAATTGACTCCTGAGACACTGGAGAAAGCACACTTAGGCCAAAGTGTAAGAAAAGATAAGTGGGTTAACTTCTTCCATTTTCCAAAAAAAAAAAAACACTTTGACCTTGAAATTGCGCTTCCATTTACGCAATGCATTATCTGTCAAAGCAACCTGAGAGTTTGTTGATATTTTTTGCAAGAGTGAGCCGTATGTGAGGAACGAAAAATCTAGCCTGAGTATGTAGCTGTCGAATCTTATCTTGCATTTCTTTCTGTTCCATGCGATTTCTTCCAATTTTCTAGGCTGATCAACAATACAATCTCAGGCCGGTTCACTGGATTTTTGGTCTATATACTTATAAGGAGTCCGCACGCTGGTTAGGAACTAACTTCTTATGCTTTGACTTAGGCACGCAAACGCTCATTGTGATACCGCATTGCGTAGTGCACAACCCTTGCTAAACGGAGAGCCACCCGGGATTCTTGATGAACTGGGTGAACTCTTTCGGGTCCATCGAAGCCACTTTGACTAAACAAGATAAGGAGTATGAGTCAAGGGCAGTGGCGGTTCGTGTCGATTCGGGGAAGCACATATATTTTTATAAACAAGTAGGTTTTTCAACGCAGTAAATATATAAAAGTTTTATTCGATTTCCAATACTTTTATTCATTAATTTCTCTACTCACTATGGCCACCATTAACCTCATTATTGTTTGAATAGTGTAAGATATTTCAACGTAGACACATTTTTATTAACTAAAAAGTGAAATTAATTGTCCTGGTCATCGCTAACCTATAAAGTACCTTTTTCTCTTCAAATTGTCTAAGTGAAAAATACTACCACAGCCAATTTTTTATGGTGATATCGCATCAATTTCCAAGGCAAAATGAATTTGCATTCGTCATACAGCTTGAAAATAATTCCTCACTCATACAAGGTGGGGTTAGATTTACCACAGAAGATATGGTATCTATTCTGTGTATATATTAAATAGAACGTGCTAAAATATTTATTTTATTCTATGAATCAAGAAGCTAATAGTAAAACACAAAAATATAACATTATTAAGCATTTGTTAAGAAAAAACATGAAAC
Organism: Nemotelus pantherinus; assembly: GCA_963978885.1. Taxonomy (NCBI): domain Eukaryota; kingdom Metazoa; phylum Arthropoda; class Insecta; order Diptera; family Stratiomyidae; genus Nemotelus; species Nemotelus pantherinus. The sequence goes on along the minus strand of OZ022264.1, from coordinate 19,066,153 downwards.
TTTCATACCTTTCACATAATATCAGCTTCATTTCTTTAAGCTTTGGGGTTTGTATACCGAAAGTTAATACTTTTTTACTATTTACTTGAAAAAACAATTATTTTTCTTAAATCATTCGAACACTAACTTATGCACTGTAAGCTCAAACAAGCAAACATACAATTCAAACGAATTTCAATCTACAGTAAATATTAAACACTAGAGCTCAATAATAAATCTATAAATGGCCCAGAAATATTTGTGTATGGGCCCAGCACGATTTGCAGCGTTTTATGTTCGGTTTCTGTTTCGCTAAAGAACTTGGAGCTGGTTTGTTTTGGGTGACTGAGTTTAAGATGTTATTTGCATGTACGAATACTGTAATAGATTCATTGTTTGACATAGAATCTTCTTTGTATCTTTCGTTTCTGGCGGATAAGCAAGGGTTTTTTTTTCATTTTCTCTACCCAGGAAGACGTGGTGAGCTGAGCAGCGTGCAATTTGCGCAGTTTGGGAACCTTCACTGCAAAGTTTTTACGAATATCTACTGTGCAATGCTAATTATAGGATGTATGCCCACATCATGGTACGTGCGTTGAGGCGAGATCACTTTAGTGTTCTGTGTAGCATATTTTAAAAAGCTGCGATGAACTGAGCATTCTGGCTTACAATGGTACGAGATGCTTGAGTTTTTCACTCAAACGCAAGAGTTTCTATTGCGTTGCTGTAAAGTTACTTTTAAAGCAATTTGGCTGTTAGAAAACAGAACTTATGTATGAGATTAATAGTTTTTTGTGTTTTTAAAATTTTTTTATTGATGCCGGATGTTAAGTCGAATAAAATTGATTTGTTTTGAATTTCAATATGTATTGTTATTTTTCTTGTGAAGGGACTACTGAGCAAGAGTAGCACTGCTTCCTTTGCGTACAATAACGAGCCGCCCCTGGTCAAGAGGATTCACAAAGTAGCTGAAAAACTATTTCCTCTTTCTCGTAGCATCTACAGATAGCCACCGCTGCGCAAAAGGAACCACTTCCCAAATCGGGATTATCCCCAGTGCGACCCAAGTCAAAAGTTTTCCAGGACTTCACAGCGTTCTTTAAGTATATTTGCTTGATGGGTAGTTTGGCCGAAACCATTGGAATGCCCATCGGGAGACTGCAAAGCACTTCCTACAAAAGTGTTCCAGTCTTTGCAAATTGGTCCGCTTCACATCCAATGTCCTGGCACTTAAATAAGCTGCACCATTGAATGCCTCAACATCTCGTTAAGAAGCGTGTGACCTGCAAGAACTAGCTTTGAGGAGGTGTAAACTCTAGTAAGGGATTATATAGCCGCTTGGCTGTCAGTGAAAATGCAAATCTTTACTCCGTATATCTGATTATTTAAGAGGCAATTGGCCGGTTCAAGAATCACCAAAACACCTCCGTTTGAAAGGAACTGTAGTAGTCTGGCAAGCAGAAGGAAAACTTCAAGTTTCGGTTAGTGGGAAATTTGCCGCACTCCACTCTTTCCTTCAGTTTAGTGCCATCAGTATATATTTCCACAGCATCAGCAAAAAGGTTATCGAAAAGTCAGACAGTAATGATTATCTTAGAAATATTATCTTCCTCAGAAGGCTTATTCAATGATAGTGTCGAGACAACCAATACCAATATATTTTTCACAAACAGCTCAAATTTCCTGCAGTTCTTCGGGATATCGGGCCTATCAATAACTGAAGATATGATTAGGCTCAGAGTTTGAAAATTTTTTCCTGTTTCGCGTCGGCAGATGTTTCACCTACTCTCAAAATTGAGTATCTTTGTAAAAATTTTGGAATCACCTGAAAACTCCATTATGACTCTCTCACTAATCTAGCAGTAACTAAATATGAAAAAGTTCGGTGAGAAAGTTGAGTCTTGACTTATGAATATTGTTTCTAAGATTGTTAAGTCCTGGAATCAAGTGCCTCTCACTTTCGAGTCACTTTTTTTATCAAGTTTATCGCATTCGCAAACTATTCAGGCATTTGAGAAGGTCCTCCATAGAAAAAGAATGTCAGGACTTTTTTGGTTCGGAATCTTCCATAAGGTTATTTTTGAAGATAGGAACATAAACGGCGATGATGAGAGCCATGAATTTAAGATCGTTTACTGAAGCTCAGAATATGGTTCTCTCCACAAATAACCCCTTCCATCGCTTCGAAAAAGGTTAAGTTTGCTCTCATCCGCGAAAAGAATGGTATTCCAGAACGTTGTACCATTCATTATATCGTCGCTGTTAAATCAAACCGACATATGTGCAAAAATTGAGTTTTTGAGTTTTTGGTATCAAAAAATTCCTTTTTTTCCCGTCTATTTTTATGTCGCACCGGCATATCGTATAGTTGAATAAAAATCCGTCTAATGGTGCTGAGCCGGTATGCATTTACGAAGAAACAGCCCACACGCGAAAACTTTAAAGCGCTCTGCTGAAAAATATGCATTTTGCAGATATGCCGGTTTGATTTAACAGCGACGATATGTTTACGAGCAAATTCCATTCTTCTTGCATTATTTTTAGCAATAATGTAGGGCTTTTCTGGGTATTCTTCCGTTAAAATTCGCATACCTTCAGATTTTTCTTAAGGTTTCTGGTTTACACTTTTTATTAAGAATTTTTTACGCTTCCTGCGCTAGTTTTGGTGCGCTGAGATTGGGATTTTTTTTCACCTCTCCTTCAATTCAGCGAGAATCGGAAGGGGAAAATATTTTATTGCACGCTGTTCTACCCTTATTTTCTATGCGATTTTCATGAACAAAGTGCTCAATTATGTGCTGGACTGTAGACTTTAGTTTGCATGTGATTTTCGCTACATCTTTTAGAGTTTTTCCTCTTTTGTAATGTTCAATAATGAGCTCACGATCTTCAATTGTTGTTCGCCGACCCATTTCCAAATAAACTGTTTATTCCTACTTCTACTGATCAGTCCAAAGAGTAACAAAATTTCACTAGAAATCCTTATCGCACTCCACAGCTAGAATAACAATGAAAATGAAAAATTCAATTTTCCGGGAGTTTTTCAGAGTTTTCGTCGTAAAAAGTACTCACATAATTTAAGCTTTGAGCCACTGTATATGTGTAAGCCATATTTTCACAGAATTACGTTATAAATATGAAAATCTTCCAAGCTCATATATGTATATAAGTCAACCCCTTCTTCTTCAGCTACCACCGTTTTAAATTTCCATTTTGCAACCAAAGCAGTAATCGGATTAAGTGTCACCAAAAACTAACTCCGTATGCAAACCCGGTTTCATCATCGCACCGCTTGAATTTGAATGCGAAATATAGACGTAAACTCCCATTGTTTAGAGACATTTGTATGCTTTTACGATTTATTTTTATCCACTTTATATTTTTTGCAGTTTCCGAAACTCTTTTACGTATCTCGGCCGCATATTACCGGCACGTTTACATTTTGCACATTATCACGGGATACGAGTAATTTGCGATTGTTTGGATTTCCTCTGTCCACTCCGATCACACAGGCGGTTCATCGAACTGAAACTTTCGGTTCCACCAAAAAGCTTACCAAACTGAAACGCGATATGGTGCCGAAAAACTGGCCAAACGAAAGTCGCTGCTGTGGTCGTTGTGGTTCGAATGCGACCCTGCAGAATTGGGTTCTGTTTGTTATTGTTGAAGCCGCACGTGTTTCCGCTTCAAGGTTGCATGTACTCAAAAAAGACGCGATCGTTCGGGCCGTTGGAGTGCTCTATTCATACAAATAAGTGTGTATGTGATATAGCAAAGACAATCCGGCGATGTGAACATGACACACATCGTTCGGTGATGACAAATCCACGCGCGTGTTATAATCGGTCTTTGAGCATACGGGCTGTGAGTGCTCGTCGATTGCAATTCGAGGATTCTAATTGACTTGGGCTTGCGAAAAACACCCGAGTCGGGTATAAATCGATTCGAACATGGCGTCATTAAGAATGTGAAGAATTATTGTATAATTTACCGCCTGCTTCTCGGTTTTATCCAGAGACGACAGACAGGCAGCTTAATTAGAACGTTGGTAAATTAATTTCGGAGAATTCAGTCAAGCGAGGTAACGCGAAGGTGGTCGGATTTTGTGGTGCGGTTGCCGGTTGTTACTTAATTATAAATTCATATTGCTTCTTGGGCTTTCTCGTTGGGGGATATTGAATGAACATGGTATCATGGAACAGCAAAGTCTTTGTTCGATAATTGCACAATTTGCTGTTAAGATTTGGAGTTGCGATTGTGAGATTGCCTAACGGTTGAGTAATGGATGTCTTTAAGACAATAGAAACCAGTAATTAATCAGCGGAGTAGAAATGGGAATTGTAGCAGCGAAATAAGCTGTGCGCCCAGTGTGGGAACTATGCCTTAGGAAATCCGAAATGTGTGATATTAGAGGAAGTAATTGAGTTTTATTTTCTTTTAGAAAGCTGGTATGTAATTGTTATTGTCTTTCTCAAAATCAGTATTAATATATTTTGAGAGCGTTATAAACAACATCTCAATTGCATTATCGTATAGTAAATATCGAACAACTGGCTGTAGAATAAAATTTTCTTGAACGTGTCAAAAACAGATAAAATATTAACATGACGATACAAAAAAAAATCTCAGTTCTGATTGATAAGATACAAATGTACTGTATGTTGAATACTATCTCGTTATTGATATTCAAATGTATTGATAGAAAATATTGAATTCAAAACGAATATGGTTGATGATTACCGTTATTATATAAAATATTTTTCTATAAGGATATGCCACCTTGAGATTTATACTGACAAAGGTTACTTTTAGATTTAGATTTTTTCCTTACAAACAATTGAAGGCCAAAATTTACATCACGTACCTTTTTTTGTGAAGCCGCTATATTGTTAAAAATAGTATTTTGCTTATTTCGTCAACTAATCTTTAGATAATATTTTATATTCATGCAATGTTTCAATTTTTTACTTAATTTCGAAGAAAATTAGTATTAAACTCGGCATTATATATATATATATATATATATATATATATATATATATATATATATAACTCCGCCGATCGCAAGTCTAACTTGTGATATGCCGGTCCCAAGCCCGGAAAAAGGAGGAGGGTTTGAGGCAACGAGGTAACTCTATCCTCAGTAAAACTTGCATAGTTGCAGCCTGATGGCTGAATTACATCTAAGCGTCTCAGGTCATTAGGGAGGTTTAGCCACGTTGTCAGACCTGCAACATAGTTGTGTGAACTCTGGCACGAGGCAAGTCTCCTGAAGCAACTATCGCCGAGGCCCCCCATGGAAATGGTTGAGCGATGTGCCGACAACTCATCCTTGTAAAAATTTCCTCTGTCAAGAAACCTGGAACAAAAGCCTCGGATTGGACGGATTAACGACGACGACCACGCAAACGCACAACGGATTATTCTCTCGGAACCTGGAATGTACGCTCCCTGAACAAACCGGGGGCCGAAAAAGCCCTCCTTCATCAGGTCGAACAGTACAAACTGAGCATTACTGCAGTCCAGGAAACAAATTGGTTAGGCTGCGAGATCAATGACAAGAAATCGCATACCATTTTTACAAGCGGTAAACCATCGGGCCGCAAGGAGTTTGGAGTAGCATTCATAGTGAACAAGCAGCTTAAGTCGCGCGTTATCGACTTCAAACCCGTAAACGAAAGGCTGTGTGCGATTCGCATCAAGGCGCGATTTTTCAACCTCTGGCTCATCAATGTGCACGCTCCCACCGAAGTACAAGAAGACTCTGTAAAAGACGAGTTCTATGCCTGCCTTGAAACTCTCTTCGACTCACTTCCATCGAATGATGTCAAAATGCTACTGGGAGATTTCAATGCAAAAGTCGGGAATGAAAGTTGGCATCGGGGGACCACTGGAGGACACAGCCTCCACGAAGAATGCAATGATAACGGCCATCGTCTAATTGACTTCGCTTGCAGCAGGAACCTTGTTGTAAGCTCAACTTGCTTTCCATATCGTCGCATTCACAAGCAGACCTGGAATTCTCCAGACGCACATACCGTCAACCAAATCGACCACGTCCTTATTAGCAAGAGATGGGCGTCAAGTGTTATGGATGTTCGGTCGTACCGCGGAGCTAACTGTGACTCCGATCATTTCCTGGTGAAAACAACATACCGGTGCAGAATTTCCTCAGCGCACCAATCGAGCTTCAGCCCTCCCAAAATCTTCGCGGTTGAGAATTTGCTGAACGATTATACGGCTCAGGTATATACGACCGCGCTTGAGGAAAGAATTTCACCAATGCTGCGCGACTCCAGCAACGTAGGTGTCCACGAGTTCTGGGAAGAGCTCAAAAATGCAATCAAGAATGTGGCAGAAAACGTTGTGGGATACAAAGCCCGACGTGCCCGAAACGAATGGTTTGACGAAGAATGCAGAAACTCACTTGACGCAAAGAACGAGGCCTACAGACAATGGGTCCAACGTGCAACCAGAGCCAAAAAGGAAAAATATGACGAGCTACGGCGAATATCCAATAGAATAATTAGGCGTAAGAAAAGAAAATACTTTGACGAGCAGTTGCTGAACATTAACGTAAACCTAGTTAGTAAGAACAACAGACAAGCGTACAGATTAGTAAATACGATCAAAAATGGCTACCAACCCAAGACTAGCCTCTGTAAGGACAAAGATGGCAATATTATCAGCGACACCGAAAGTATTAACAAACGATGGGCGTCCTACTTCGAAGAGCTTCTGAATCCGCCATCAAACATCCTGGCAGCAGAAGCTGAGCTCCATGATGATACCGTTGGTCAAACCCCATCCACACAACCCCCTACAGTAGAAGAAGTGGATCTCGCCTTGCGCTCACTGAAAAGGAACAAAGCGCCGGGCGCTGACGAGATACCAGCTGAGCTACTCAAGTCTGGTGGGGCGGGTTTATTAAGTGCGCTACATCAACTACTGCTGCGAATATGGGAGACTGAGGTGATCCCAGACGATTGGCGCAGAAGCATCATCTGTCCCATACATAAAAAGGGAGACAAACTGCGGTGTGAGAATTACAGAGGCATCTCCTTAGTCTGTACGGCCTACAAAATCCTGTCAAAAATCCTGGAGTATAGGATTAAACCGTTCGCGGAAGAAATCATTGGCGAGTATCAAGGCGGTTTCAGATCTGGTCGCTCCACAATCGACCAGCTTTTCACGGTCAAGCTAATTTTGCAAAAGTGCTGGGAATACGACGTCGATGTATACCAAATCTTTGTCGACTTTAAACAAGCATATGACAGCATCAATCGAGGCGCTCTATATAATATCATGCTGCAATTTGGTATACCGGCCAAATTAGTAAGACTTGTAAAGATGACCATGACCAACTCCGTCTCGCAAGTCCGGATCCAGAACAGATTGACGGATCCTTTCGAAACTCTGGGTGGCCTGAAACAGGGTGATGGAATAGCGCCCACGCTCTTCAACCTGGCTCTTGAGTTCGCTATTCGGGCAATGAATCTAAACAGCAGCGGCACGCTGCTTTTTAAGTCGACACAATTGGCAGCGTACGCGGATGACATCAACATCATGACTCGAAAACTGACCGATGCAGAAGAACTTCTGCTTAGACTTGACACCGCAGCAAAGGAAGTTGGACTACGAATCAACGAGGACAAAACGAAAGTGATGATGCAATCTAGGACAAGGACGCCAGCGCACACGACCATCAACGTAGGGGACCTTTGCATCAAATTCGTGGACAACTTCATTTACCTTGGTAGCAATCTATCGAGTGACGCCAACGAAACTGACGAAATCAAGCGACGGATACAACTAGCAAATAAGACATTCTTCTCGGTCCTCCCCATTATGAAATCGAAATATGTGCACAGGAAAACTAAGCTCCGCGTTTACAAAACTATCATACGACCTGTGCTGTGCTATGGTTGCGAAACATGGACCTTGACACAAGCCTCCGAAAATAGGATCGACACCTTCGAACGGAAAGTTCTACGGCGGATTTTCGGGGCTGTTCGCGACCGAGATGGATGGCGCATCCGGTACAACAATGAGTTGTACGAACTGTACGATGAGCTGGAAGTCTCCAAGATCGTCAAATTGCAACGACTACAGTGGGCTGGGCACGTGCAACGCATGAATGACGATCGCATGCCAAAACGTGTCATGAACGCAAGACGTGTCGACGGAGCGAGGCCTAGAGGAAGACCAAGAGCTCGTTGGGAGAGCTCAGTATATGCGGACGCCGGGCAACTACTGGGGCTCCAAGACTGGAGGACGCGGTCACGTGACCGAGACCATTGGAGGAATACGATCCAGGCGGCCAAGGCCCGACGTCGGGCTGTTGTGCCACGATGATGATGATATATATATATATATATATATATATATATATATATATATATATATATATATATATATATATATGTATATATATATATATATATATATATATATATATATATATATATATATATATATATATATATATATATATATATATAATATATATCAGCAAAATGATTAAGGGAGATAATCTCTGGAGTGGCCGGTTCGGTTGAGCTGAAATTTTCGGAGGGCATAGATGTATATAGTGGGTAGGTCTATGACTCGCTGGAACTCAGATATCTTTAACTTTTTGGCGGCGGCGGGCAGTTTGGTGAATTTTCAGGTACTCCTATATTTCCAAGCTGTGTAAATTTTTGTTAAAAAAAGTATTGAGAATGAAAACTTATTATGTTTTAAGCTTGTCTGTGATAAAGAATTGGAAATTTTGAGCCTTGTGTAGACGCTGAGTGCCTAAAAGTAGGCAAGGATTTTTTTCAAATTTCGATTTGTCATAGCTTCTAAGAAAAACAATGGATCATCGTAAAATTTGCGGACTGTATTGATTTAGACTAAAAATTAGCACACATGGACTTTCAAGACTGTGCGAGCAACTCTGTGCTACAGCAGGCTCCAGAGAAAAATCCTTCGAATTATCGACCGTCCTGAAAATTTTTTGATTTTTGAAAATAAATTCAAATTATTGATAAGTTTTGACAAGTCAAATAAAAATTTTCAAAATTCCGCGGTAAACAAGAACGGCAACCCTTGATCAAATTACCTCTATTTCCAGCACTCAACACTTCTGTTCACGAGAACTGACGATTGGATAATGCGATCAATACGAAATTTACAGAAAATGTTGGAATTAGCTAGGACCAGGTCTGATAGAAATGAATTTGAAACACGGGCAATACTGTGGTAGTGGTGCAATTTTGAAAAATCGCCGAGAAAAAAAACTGGTTTTTGGCCTATAGCTTCCGATTTAGCCACCAGATTTTAACGAAATTCCCGCAGCAGGTGATAGATTTCATAGAAATTTGGTTGAAAAATTAGTATAGGGCTGCCAGCTATGACAATTTTTGTCTCCTAAATATTGTAAATTTGCTCAGGAAAATAAAGATTTTTTCTCTATAACGTTTGATGCAGTAACGAAATCAAAACGAAATTCATGTGATAAGTGGATCTTGCTGCATTTCTAATTCTATAGGAATTTCGTTGAAAAATCATGAAAGGGTTGCCAGCTTTGATGAATTTCGTAATTTTTTGACATTTCTTTATCGAGCGATGTTGTCATAAAATTTCCAAATGGGAGTGATTCTGCAATGACAGTTAAAAACAAATATTTAGGTGTCGAAAATTTGAAAAGTTTTGAGGATGGCTACCATAAAATTATATTCACTCCTACAACTTCCAGCGCAGCCATTCAATCGAAAGGAAATTCACAGGGTGGATTTAACTCAACGTCAAGCAGCTATGGTGCTGACGCATGATTGCCAGAACCAGACAATTTCGTAAATATTGCACCAACAGATGCTTCCATTTTGTATTCATAAGCAAAGCATTTACAATAAAATAATCAACCGATAGTTAAATTTTCCGAGTTTTGGAAATTTTTCGGATGGCAACCCCAGACATAGTTTAATCGCTGAAACTTTGGATGATATCATTGGATGAAAAGGAAATTCAAAGGATAGGTTGATTAAACACGAGCATGTTATGGTAGACTTCTTGCTGCTGTGTTGGACAAATGTTGCCAGCACTGAACATTTTCATCATTTGTGTTATAAGAAATGCAGTCAGAAAATGATATTTGTTCCTTTAATACTACAAAGAAGTGTATTACATCTTCACACATTTTTAAGTCCCTCAAAGATAATTTCGTCGAAAATTAGTTTTCTAGCGGTTCTGATGCGCTAGACTTTTTCGTTTTAGACCATCCAACTCAGAGATATCGTGCTCACCGCAAGACGCATTTTGTAGAGGACCTAAAGAAGACCGGCTGTATTAGCTTTAGAAATCATTATTTTTCCATATAAAAAATATTAGACTATACTTAAAACCTACCACAATATGTTCATAAATTTTTACGACAATCAAAATGTCTTTTCAAGGAAATTTCTTGAAAAATTGCTAATTATTGGACTGCGTACCTTAAAGAAATATTTTTTTTAAATTGGTAGATTAGAGAATATTGTAGTTAGATCAAGTCGAAGTGATTTCATCACCTTAGCATATTTCAGAGTGAATATTTTTGTGTGTGTTTATGCGAAACTATCGGACGACCAACTATGATCACATTCAAAGTTATTCTAGTGTGTAACGTACTTAAAGTAGATTTTGCAGACATAGCTTTCAAAAGCAGAGCCATTGTATAGGCTAGAGAATGTTGTTTGTGCTGTGCTATCATTTTTCAATTTCAATCATCCCGCAAAAAAAATTCCACTTTGATACCTTTCGTGATTAAATTTAGAAAAAAGTATTATTGCTATTTAATAAGCCAGAAAATGATAGAAAATTTTAAAATTAATATAAATTATCAGATCCATAAATTTGAATCTTCACACTCATTATCATAATATCTTCATAATATGAATTTTATAATGATTTAATTAAATTTTATTACTATTTGCTGACATTTTACGTTAACACCCTACAAATCTCTAATCATGGTGGCGACGTTAATTCAATTATATGTTTAAGACAACGATGGCTTACGACCAATACCATAATCGATACCAGCAGCGAACGTGAGAATTAATATCATATTCAGTCATTTCGTGCATATCATTAAAATGCTTGTAAATCCGGAAAACTGGATCAGGCCTATTTGATTTTATAGTCCGTGACTGTTTACGCAACAGTTCTCAAGTTTATTACCAAGAGGTCTATAAACTAAGCAAGAAAAAAACGAAATTTAAACCATCATTAAATATATGGGTGATATTAAATTTATAGGCACAAACATTCACGAGATAATTTACAGTGCGTGAAATTAAGTCAACAGCATGTGTGTTTGAAAAAATTTGTGGTGTTTTTTTCTGAATGTTTAATAGCGGGTTTGAATCCATGCTAATGAGCACGTCCGTTAAATTGGATTTTTTTTTATCAAGCGTTTCCTCGACGGAATTTCAAGCAGGCCATTAATAAGGGTTTGTGTTATGTAATTTGAAATGTTAATCCGATTTTAACCTCATAGCTTGTCAGTTATATTTTCGTTAGACACTAAAACGTCCGTGATTGCAGTAAATAAAGCAGAGTCATACTGACGAGCGTTGCAATGAAAAAATTGGGCGTAAGGAAATATATATTTCAATGAAAAAAAAACAGTGCCATCATCTTATATTTGAGAGATTAGTTTCCACCATAGCTTTGGGAGATACAATTTTCTGATACTAATTTTGAGCTGAGCTGGATGCACTTGGAGCCACATTTTAGTTCTTCATTATCAGCATATCAAGACAAATCCTTCTGCTGCAGCTTTTTTTTTCTCTCATCGTACCTACGTATGTAAACTTCAGTTGCGGCTACCACAAAATTGCCACAAACTGAGAACCTGACATTTCCCTGCCCACAGTTTCATTATATTTGCTTATTTAAGCAGCTTGACCAAAATCAATTTGGGACATAAAGTTGAGGAATACAAATATATGAAAACTTAACACGTTTTGTAGGTGCTCTGAGTTTTTCTCATGTTTGCTATCCTTTAAGATAAATATCTTGAATCACTTAAGCCACTATTGGTCCATGCTAGCAGCCAAGTTTTTCACCAAACCAGTCAGGAGAAAATTTATGATTTGGCCTTTTATCTAAAGTTTGTTCAAAATTTAATGGTTTATGCGGACTTAAACGTTTTATTTCCAGTTTTTCCAACAGGCACTGTGGTAGGTATTTAAAGGAAAAAAAACTCTAGCGCACCTGAACCGCTAGAAACACTAATGTTCGAAGAACAGTAGAAGAATAGTGCAGGTTTTGAGTGCATATTCCACCACATGAGCTGCTTATTACGGCCAAACTGTTTCAAACGCCACGTTTTACTTTGGTCTCAAGAATGCATTATAACTCATATGGTGGAAGGTTTCAGATATTACCACTGGCATAAATTTAATCGTTTATGAGAGCAAAACACTTGTTAATTATATTCGTTTTCACTTGCTTATTTCACAAAATTTTGAAAGCAGCATCTCATACAACATCAATGAAGAAAATGCTCAGTGCCTGCAGCACTGTAACTGAAGTTGGTGTTTGGGGCTGCGATCCGAAAAAGTTGCAGAGCTTTGGGAATTGAAACATTGGTTATTTATTTTCATAGTAAATGTTTCCGGTATGAATACTAACTGTAAGCATTTATTGATACAAAAGTAGCACAACCGACTCGTGCTGGCAATCTTCTGCCAGTATCAAAGCCAAAAATATATCGCATCTGCTTCACGTTGTTTAACTACATTCGAAGTTATAGGAGTATAAAGAAATTTAGGGTTACCTGCAGAGAGTTTTTTTAAATAATCGAAAACTTAATATTTGCTGTTTATTGTCACTACAATATCATTACCATTTGAAAATTCTACGATAAAACCGCTTAATAAAGATATTGCAATTAAACACAAAACCAACAATGGCTGGCAACCCTATAGTAGCTTTTCAACTAAATTTGGCCTGAATAATGTCTATGACAGGTTTCATCAATTGTACGAAATTCGTATTGATTTCATGACTGCACTGGAAGTTATAGGGCAAAAAGTTTTATTTTCCTGAGCGAATTTTCAAAACCAAAGACACAAAAATTACCATAGCTGGCAGCACCAATCAAATTTTTCAACCAAATTTCCACCAAACAGAGACTAGAGTAAGGTTCAGCTACTGTGTCAATTTCATGAAAATCTGATAACTAATTCACATAATCATAGGGCAAAAGCAGTTTTTTTTTTCTTTGTAATTTTTCAAGATGGCACCACTGGCACAGAGTGCCAGTGGTGCCATCATGGTTTCAATTCAAAATCACTTCTATCAGATCTGGTCCTACTTAAGTCCAATGCATTCTGTAAATTTCAGCTGTATTTGATTATTGGTTCGCGAGCTCCCGTGAACAGAAGTTTTTGATGCTAAAAATATAGGTTAACTGGCAAAGGGTTATCGTTCTTGTCCGACATGAAATTTCCAAAGTTTTACTTTGAACATGTAGACAAAGCATAAGATTTGTATACAGATTGGTTTTGTTGTAAGAAACGGACATTTTTTTGGATATTCGATGGTTTGAATGTTTTCACTTTCAAATATTTTTTTTCAAATTTAAGACACCAAAATTATCATAGCTGGCAGCTCCAACCGAATTTTTCAACCAAATTTCTATCAAATGTGGTTTAAGGTAAGGTCCAGCTACTGTGTGAATTTCGTTAAAATCGAACGATTCAATCAGAATTTATAGGGCTAAAAGCAGTTATCTTTTTTAGTGATTTTTCAAGATGGCACCACTGGCATGGAATCGCCCGCATTTCAAAATCACTTCTATCGGACCTGGTCCTATTTAAGACCAATACAGTCTGCAAATTTCAATTCATTCTGCTTATTGGATCGTGAGTTTCCGTGAACAGAAGTTTTTGATGCTAAAACTATAGGTAAATTGGGCAAGGGTTACCAGGCGTGCCCGTTATACCATATCAAATTTTTGTTGTTTTCTATGTAAACCAAGCACAAAATTTACATATGAGTGGCTTCTTTTTGAAGAAGCGGCATTTTTTCAAGATAGACCATCATTTGGAGATTTTCACTTTCAGTGCCTGCATTAGCTACAGGGTTGCCAGCACGCTCATTAAAAGCTACACAAATCTATAACTAAATAATACCAACATGTTCACATGATTGAATAGCTCTGTCAAAAGTTATCGCAATTTAAAAATTTTCAAATTTTCCCGTTCTCTTTTTAGGCACCCAGCGCACACATGGGGTTAAAAAATTCTAAAACATTATCCGATTCACATGTAAAACACGTTCGAAATTTATTTCGTCAACTTTATTTTCGCGAAAATTATTTGTGTACGGAATAATAGGTATATTAAAAATATCACTTAAATGGCCGCCGGCGCCAAAGGGTTAACAATAATTGACACTTAGTGAGACCTGGACCTATTCTGCATATACACAAACGTATCCTGAAAGTTTCAGCTCAATCGAATCGCGCGTTCCCGAAATTATCTCACTGAAATTTTTTGATGATATATGCATATATATATATGTATATATATATATATATATATATATATATATATATATATATATATATATATGTAGATATATATATATATATATATATATATATATATATATATATATATATATGTATATATATATATATATATATATATATATATATATATATATATATATATATATATATATATATATATATATATATATATATATATATATATATATATATATATATATATATATATATATATATATATATATATATATGGAAATATGAATTTTTAGCCGAATCGATTTTAATACTAATATTCTTCGAACATTAGTAAAAATATACCTAGTTCATAGCAACTCCAAGGTAGGGAAGGAAAGATCGGTGACGGTTAACCGAGTAAATCGATTCACCGATCGACTAATTTCAATGTGCATGCTTTAGCTGCTTCAAAAGCATAGTATAGCATCACTTTAGTAAGTGTCCAAATTTGAAGTAGCTAGGTGAAGCAGCTATGGATATTGGACAGTCAAGAGCTACTACGAAGGTCAGCAAATTCAAAAATTCTTTTTCAAACATTTTTTTTAATATTAATATTTTTGTTTTCGTGGATTAGTTCAATACTTCCATTGCACATTGGAAATTGTATAAAATTTAGGAGTTTTCAACATACAGCTGCAGAAACCATTAAAATGTTCCTAATATATTTAAAACGTATCACTTATTTCGGGCTTTTGACGCCATTTATGTGAAGAAAAAAAACTCAAAAAATAATCGTGGAAAATTTGATGGCACATGAATCAGTGCACCCGGCCCTTTGCGCTTCATGCTCGCCTGCTAAAAACTCAAGATGAGTTGCACTGTGTGAAAGCCGACTTAAATCGAGTTGAGTTGAAATGTTTAAAAGCCCGTATTTAATTTATGCTGTCACTATTTTCAAATTTATTCCTCATCTCCTGTGTCACAAAAACGCAAAAACTTCTTTTCATTTCAATTTCCAATTGAAAATGACGTTTAAACTGCATGTCAGCTGTGTACGCACGGCCATTTTGCCTTAGCTACTTTCTTGCTATCCTCTAGACTGCGAGCAGCAAATAGCTGCTACCTTACTGTCAAATAGCAAGCATCAGAAAGTAGCTATTTCGTGACATTGGACAGCTAGAGCTGCTAAAATAGCAGCTAATAGCTGCTATAGCATGCACATTGAACACACCCCGGGTAACCGCTTTCACCCAAATCGATTAATCGGTTAAATATTTCGATTAACCGTTTTTTACACGGCAAATTTTGCTCTCTACTTCAAAGCTCTCGATCTCAACTCTATTAATTGGTTTGGCTTGTTTCGAGGTCTTGATATTGACGATGCTGCTAAGAAACTATATTCTGTTTTCTTTGAGTTAATCACTGTTCATACTCCAACCTTTCGCTTGCGTAAGCGTAATGATGCTCCTTGGTTCACTGAGACTGTTAAGCGTGCCCTGGGTATTAAAAATGCAGCACGTTGCAAATTTTTGAGCTCTCATTCCGCCCAGGACTATGCTAATTTTTCTCGTCTTCGTGCTACTGCCAAGAATCAAATAAGGCTTGCCATGCGCAGTTATCTGTCGCATATTGAATCTTCTTTGCTTTCGAATGATCCCAAAAACTTCTGGTCATACCTTCGCTCCTTAAAGTCCTCCTCTCCTATCCCTGACTCCCTTACATTTAATGATATCACTGCTGCTCTTCCTCAGAATGTTTGTGATCTCTTCGCAATGTTTTTCTCTTCTGTATACTCTGATTCTTTGGTTCCCTCTTCTTATAGTGTCCCTTTTAATCACCCTCCTTGTCTCTCTTCACTCTCGACTAATCCTCTTGAAGTTGAATCCCTTATATGTTCTCTTGATTCTAGTTACTCTCCTGGTCCTGATGGCCTTCCTAATTTTTTTGTGAAAAATCTTGCTTCTTCTTTATGTGTTCCCCTATCAATTTTATTCAATTTAAGTCTTAGTTCTAGTAAATTTCCTTCCTCCTGGAAGCTTGCAAGCATTTTCCCTATTTTCAAATCTGGTGATCGCACTCTTGCCTCAAACTATCGTTCTATTTCTATCCTTCCCTGTTTCTCAAAAATCATTGAGCGTTTTGTGTTTACCAAAATTTACGACTCTCTTAAGTACACTTTTACACCTCAGCAGCATGGTTTTATTAAAGGTCGGTCCACAGCTACGAACCTCATTGAATTTACTCATGCTGTGTCCTCGGCGTTAGATCGGAACTCTCAAGTTGATGCTGTATATACTGATTTTTCTAAGGCATTTGATTCTGTCAATTTCGATCTTCTGCTACTCAAGTTAAACCACTATGGCATCTGTGAACCCTTACTTTCTTGGGTATCTTCGTTTTTAACTAGCCGCACGTGTTTTGTCTCCCTCTCTGGCGTTTCGTCCTTACCATTTTCGCCCTCTTCTGGTGTACCTCAAGGTTCTATATTAGGCCCTCTATTATTCAACCTCTTCATCAATGATCTTCCTATGATTCTATCGTCATCTTGTTTGCTCTATGCAGATGACTTGAAATTATTTCGAATAATCAGTAGCTCAGATGATCATCTACTTCTTCAGGATGATTTGAACTCTCTTACTGATTGGTGTAACTCTAACTGCCTACCGTTAAATGTTTCAAAGTGTTTTGCCATGTCTTATTCTCTGAAGTCCCAGACTAATACCTTTCCTTACCTACTTTGTGAATCCGTCCTTGCCTCTGTGGATTATTTTACTGATCTGGGAGTAACCTTTGACCGTAAACTTAAATTTGATATCCATGTTCGTAACATTACTAATAGTGCCTCGCGGATTGCTGGCCTTGCTATTCGTTCCTGCCACAATTCTTTTAATATTTTTACTTGTGTCAAGATATTTGCTACCCTTGTTCGTTCCAAACTTGAATACTGCACTCAAGTTTGGTCTCCTCGTTTCTCTTATCTTTCCGATGCCATTGAATCTGTTCAACGGAGGTTCAGTCGCACCCTACTCTTTAAATATAAGCTACCTTATATGCCGTATAATGAACGCTTATTGCTCTTTAATCTCCCTCTCCTCGCAAAGCGCAGAGTTTACCTTGATGAATGCTTTCTTTATAAAATTTGCCGTGGCCATCTAAACTCATCTGTTGCATCCCTGGTTAATGAACGGCATTGTGAGAGGCAAATTAGGTCCTCCGTTGTCTTTGATGTACCATTTGCCCGTCCTGAAATTTACTTTCATTCTCCTGTTTTGCGCCTATTACGTACCCATAATAACCTCCAACTTGGTCCTCTTCCACACTCTATTGCCACCTTTAAAAGAAATATTCGCAACGCTATTTTTGCTGATATTTAATCTTATAGCCCGTTCACACTCGGCTCTAAATCAGGCGATTTCGATCAGCTGATCGCTTTAGAGCTAAATCAACTTAAATCTACCTGATTACCCATACATTTTTTTCGGTTTCCGACCGAGTTAATCAAGTAGATTTAGAGTTAATCAAGTACAAATCAGGTACTATTGTGAATTTTTCCCGGCTGAATTGTTCTCAGAGCGTGCTTAATTCCATCCGTGAGAGGGAGAGTAGATTTCAACGAAATGTCATTCGAATTTCGTTCAAAAATAGCAAAAATTGGACAAAAAAGGAAAATGTGAGTTGTACAAAATGAAAAGAAAATGCTCTTGCATGTTTCTGCACCATTTTGAACAACTTTCATGAAAAAAAAATTGTACACACAAATTCGAATGACAGTTCGCTCTCTAAATCTCCTCATTCTAAATCACTTCGGGTAGTGTGAACGCTTACTTGATTAACTTGACAGATTCTAAATCTACCTGATTTAGAAGTGTAGTGTGAACGGCATATTATTTATCTTTTTTGTCTTTCGATTCTTGTTTTTCATAACTTAATTTTTTCTATTTTTTTTTTATTTCATTTTAGTACTAAGGTAATCTATTTATAATTGGGCTTTTTGCCTGTTAATGGATTATTTTTAAATAAATAAATAAATAAAGAAAAAGTCGAGAAAGCAATTGCAAGGTTCGCTGTGCTGTGGCCGTGTGCTAGAGCACTGCGCATCAACATTCTCTCCTCGCTGGCCGACTCACTCGCTGTCGCGACTCAACTTGCTCGATTTTCGACGCGTCAGAACACTACTACTGCCTTCTCGTCCCCCTCTCCAGTGTGGTTGAACACGCCAGCGCGAGCATTCCTGAAGCACTTTTTGTTTTAAATTTGTGCATTCGTGTGAAGTTCTCGTTCACTATTATCTAGGCATTAATTATCTAGGCATTAAGAGAATGAACCTGAAAATGAAGAGGATGCTGAAGTATTGCTTCAGGATATCCAGAACATAAGGGAAACACAAGATCCAGTGGAACTGTCAGTGCACGCTCATCTAATGGAAGTGAAATAGATTGCGCGTTTTTTCCGCGCCAGTGAAACTGCCTCGGAGGAGCTTAAACAGCAGCAAATCGAGACTGGAAAATCAGAAGGAAAGTGCTTGAAACTCGTTCAAGAGTACGGACGCGCTGGAACTCAGGCTACTACATGTTGACTGCATTTGATCAGTAAAATAAATGCTTTTTGAAATTCTTGAATCTTGATCGACCTCATAATGTTCGAAGAAGAACATTAGTATTAAAATCACTTTGGCCGAAAATTAATATTTCTATACATATATATATATATATATATATATATATATATATATATATATATATATATATATATATATATATATATATATATATACATATATATATATATAATATATATATATAATATATATATATATATATATATATATATATATATATATATATATATATATATATATATATATATATATATATAAAATAAAAAAATTTCAGTGAAAAAATCTCAGGAACGCGCCATCCGATTGAACTGAAATTTTCAAGATGCATTGGTGTTTATGCAGAATAGTGGCAAGTCTCACAACAAGTTAATAATCTTTAACCCTTTGGCGCCGGTGGCCATTTTAGTGATAAAATCAATATACCTATTTTTCTGTCAAAGAATAACTTTTTGCAAAAATAACATTTTTGTAATGAATTTTGGACATGCTTTAAATGTGAATATGATGTTTTGAAACTGTTTAACCCTATGTGTGGGCTAGGCGCCTAAAATGAGTTTGGGAAAATTTGGAATGTTTTGAAGTGCGATAACTTTTTATTAAATTATTAGATCATGAATCTAACAGGACATATTAATGTTATTATGTTGCACACTTGCAGAGTTTTTGATGAACGTGCTGGCAACTCTGTAGCTACGGCAGGCACTGAAAGTGAACACATTCAAAACATCGAAACTCTTAAAAATGTCCGTTTCTTACAATAAAACCCAACTTGTATACAAATCTTATGCTTTATCTATACGTTCAAAGTAAAACTTTGGAAATTTCATGTCGGACAAGAACGGTAACCCTTTCCCAATTTACCTATATTTTTAGCATCAAAAACTTATATTCACGGGAACTCACGAACCAATAATCAGATGCAGTTGAAATTTGCAGAGCATTTTGGACTTAAATAGGACCAGGTCTGATAGAAGCGATTTTGAATTGTAAGCAACCCTGTGCCAGTGGTGCCATCTTGAAAAATTACAAAGAAAACCAACTGCTTTTTGCCCTATGAATTCTGATTCAGTTACCAGATTTTCATGAAATTGACACAGAACATTACTCTAAGCCGTGTTTGGTGGAATTTGGTTGAAAAATTCGATTGGTGCTGCCAGCTATGGTAATTTTTGTGTCTTTGGTTTTGAAAATTCGCTCAGGAAAATAAAAGCTTTTTGCCCCATTGCTTTTAGTGCAGTCATGAATTCAATACGAATTTCATCCAATGAATGGATTCTATTACAGGCATTATTCAGGCCGAATCTGGTTGAAAAGCCACGATAGGGCTGCCAGCTATTGTTGGTTTTGTGTTTATTTCCAATATCTTTATTAAGCAATTTTATCGTAAAATTTTAAAATGGTAATGATTTTGTAGCGACAATAAACAGCAAATATTATGTTTTCGATTATTTGTGAAATTTTACGGCTGGTAAACCTTAATATTTTTTACTCCTATAACTTCGAATGCAGTCATCGGATCGAGACGAAATTCGCAGGGTAGGTTAGTTTCAACGTGAAGCAGATGTGATATATTTTTGGCTTTGATACTGGCAAAAGGTTGCCAGCACGAGTCGGTAGTGCTACTTTTGTATCAATAAATGCTTACAGTTAGTATTCATACCGGCAACATTTACAATGAAAATAAATAACCGATGTTTCAATTCCCAAAGTTCTGCAAACTTTTCGGATCGCAGCCCCAAACACCAACTTCAGTTACAGTGCTGCAGGCACTGAGCATTTTCTTCATTGATGCTGTATAAGATGCTGCTTTCAACATTTCGTGAAATAAGCAATTGAAAACGAATATAATTAACAAGTGTTTTGCTCTTATAAACTTTGAAAATCATGCCAGTGGTAATATCTGAAACCTTTCCACCATATGAGTTATAATGCATTCTTGAGGCCAAAGTAAAACGTGGTGTTTGAAACAGTTTGGCTGTAAGAAGCAGCTCGTGTGGTAGAATATGCACTCAAAATCTGTACGATTCTTCTACTGTTCTTCGAGTATTAGTGTTTCTAGCGGTTCAGGTGCGCTATAATTTTTTTTTGATTCATGTATTAAAATCTCTTTGCAAATCTGAATATACGAGTATAAAGGTTTTGAAAATTATCCAGAATTTTTTCGCAAAAAATGTACGATTAACCGGTTAAAATCTTCCATCTCAGGGCTTTCATCGGCGAAAAGTCGATCGGCTAACGGTTAAAGCATAGTACTGAGTTCGATTTCACGTGAAATTTTCATACAAAATTTCACGTGAAATCTGTTTCGGCGAAAATTTAGCTTGAAAATAAGCAAGTTTGGTACTGTGTTCTTAGCATGAAAAGTTGCTTTGAAGTTGCTTTCGCTTCGAAAACATAGATGGCACTGAAACATGTTGTCAATCATTTCACGCCAATTTAGTTTGTGCAGTTCATTCTTTCGAGCGAAAAAGTGACATTTAGTGTTTCAATTTGAAAATTGAGCAGTGCAAATGACTTTCCAATAAGAAAATCGATCGAAAAGTGAAATTCTTGACATTTTATCCGTCAAGAATGAGCAGTGTCTCTGCTTTTCTCCGTTGTCAAAATTTTCGCTCGAAAGAATGACCAGATAATGGAAACATGTCAAAATTTCACGTGAACTCGAACTCAGTACCAGCCTTAACCGGTGAATAAAATTAGTTTTCCAACCCGACTCCAAGGTATTTAGTGGTGCATTTCATTCAATGACTTATGAACCCACTCGCGCCTCCAGCTATCAGCACCGCTCTCGGTTAGTTATCAGCACCGCTTCTGTTTTGTGCTAAGCAAGATTCAGGTAGGCGGCGTGTATCAATATTTTTAATTGAAGAATAGCAGCGTTTGAAGCAGAATCAACTTAATGGATATGTTTAGCCACTGTTACTGTTTCTATGTCACTGGCAAAACCGATGATTGTACACTCTGCTGGCAATGGAAGTGGGTAGCATGATGTAGTCTGTCACCTATATAGGTATGTATGTATGTATATCGCTAGTTCTAAATAAATACACGACGACGATAAATGCTTACATATTTTTTACGCCCTTGATGCTACTCGTATTTAAGGACTCGAACAAATCATGGTTCATATGCAATACAGCATTTCAAACGAAGTAGCTCATTAAAACCTAGAACATTTGTTGTTTCTCCCGCATCGTGCATATAGAGTATCTACATAACCCATTATAAGGCTCAAAATCTACATCCGTGTACATGCCAATGAGATTCTCAGACACGTGTCCGACATTATGTGTGCAAATCTACCACAAGTCATTCGAAGTATGTACATAAATACTCAACACATACCAGACACACACACACACGGAACGCAGTCTTTCGGGGTGCTAATGATATTCATCCCTTGCGAATAAAACGCTTCCCAGACCATCTGCTACATACAAATCCATGTATCAAGTTCCCCGAGTTTGAGGTAGGCAACAAATTTACTGACTAAAAGCTATTTTCTTTAGTTATCGCAAAGACGAAAATACTCATGCTTTCAACTTATATACTCGTTTACTTGCATTTACATAATGTTAGCGTAGCTTGGAATTGTAATAGTGGGTGTACAGGCGAGAAACAGTTCGTTTTCCAAGCCAGCTTTCTGCAACACGTGCCACTAGCAATTCGTTTACTTCCGCCTCTTGTCAACGATTGCCGTATAGTTCACTTCACATTGACGCGACGCATCCGGTGGCACAAGCAAAAAATTGCGAGAGCACGTTGGTGAACAGAGTGCTGCCTTTCTATCTGGGTTTTGATGTGATAGTTGAAAAATTATTGAGATATTCAAAATATGGTATAATTTGGCTGTTCGATGAATTTTCCATACGGTTTTCTATGAGTTTTTCCAAGAGTTTACGCAGAAAGCATTAAATGGTTAGTGGTAGTCAGGATTTTCAATAAATCTTTTTTATAAGAATTTTATTTTCTTGAAGCATGATATCTTGAAAATATAATCTGAAAAGTTCAAATAAATCCAATGAATCGTTTTTGAAATATCCTGCAATTACTGATGGGTTCTGGAGCATTTAAAATTGGCATACAAGCGCGCAAATGAGGGCATTTGAGAAAGCAAAATTTAACGTAGAAAACAATAAATCGATATTCTAGAAGCCTCCACATTAGCAGAAGAACTATCACATGAGCCTAAAAAAGGTGATTTGGTGTAATTAAATAATTAGTAATGCTATACATAAATAGAGCGTAAAACTTTAAATGGGTTTTTCTCAAGACAATGTTTTCAAGATATTTGATATATAATGATTTTTTGTTTGCTTAATTGATTTTGGATGACCCAGTGAAATGTTATGATGGTCACCACAAAGTACATCTTGTGGGACGTGGTCCGCCAAATATGACGTTAACTTGGTCTTCAAATATTTTTTTTAATTTTTGCCAAATAAAGCTTAAATGTAATATAATAACTTTGTGCTATTTGTTTTACAAAATTAATTAATCTACAGACAAAAAAACAGTTAATGATTTGAAATTCTCAATTTTTCTCTGACTACCCCTTGTCTCTTAAGTCATTCTGACATACCCATTTGGGTCACAGTTTACAAGGACATGTAAGCGGATGGACTCTTTCACAGCAGTCACTTTTTCATAGCTAAAAGCTATTTTAATACAAATTGAAAATCACATTGCACTTAAAACTTTTGTTTCTTCGTTCCCCGTAGGTTTTCATTCTACTTCATCTTATGTCATCGTTATTATGTTTTAAAATATTCTCTCGGTACCACCGGGTGTCCCAGCACCATGACCTTGCAGGAAGGCACGTGCAGTGGTTGTAGGTATGGTTCAATGATATTTGTGAAAGCTGTCGTGCCAAAAAAACAGGATGCAAGACAAGGCCAGGCTGCATGGGGACAAATGGATTTGTATTGTCTTGGAGTGGAATTATTCAGCGGCTTAAATAAACTTTCTTACGTTGATTTAAAAGTTGCAGTATAATTCATTAAGAGATTCAACTTTTTTTCTACTTCACCTTTGACTGTAAGGAAGATACTGTTTTCCAAACGAAAGTGAATTTTGTTAGAATCAATGATGCTAAATTTCACAATTCAAGTAGCCCACACTGGGCGCCAAACCATTCTATGACTCTAACTTCACGTATGACCTTCATTCAGCGTATTCTTCTTGGCAGCCCTGATTCATTTCCTTCTTCTCGTTAATGGACTTTTGTATTTATCCCAAAGTGCTGAGACCCAGCAGATTTCAGCTCAGTTTTTGGAAAAACTAACGAGTGTATTCGTTAAATGAAAATCCGCGAAATACCGGATATAAAACAAACTTTAAAAATACGATAACCAGATTGCAAACCTAGCATAGAACAAACGAAAAATATCAAAGATACAATTCGATGAAAAAGCAAACACGCTAACATAGAAACAACAAAGCCAAGCAGAGAAAACGTGCGACATGCGCTCGCAAGCTTTTCACGGTCACAAAAGGAGAAGACAATTCGAACTATCAGCCGTTAATGTGGGACAATCGACAGTCACCGACAAAATCCATGCCAATCTTCAGGCAGATGCTATTTTGTATTGGGGCTCTGAGATTTTGCATGCTTAGGCCGGGAAAATACCATGAAGAGCTTTTGCTTCGGTCGTAAAGCTTTGCGTATTGCTCCTCCACTGTGGGGCTCGTTTATGTTTGATGTCGTGCTGCATACGGCGAGTGAGCTTTGTACATACGCGGGGCGACTGAACCGCATCGTAGCACCAGCAAGCTGGTAGCAACCACATTGGAGGAAGTTAGAAACGGTGGTGTTTTGCCGGACGGCTATCAGTCAGTTGGCAAACTTCAATCTGTGAGATTGGTCTTTACTGGTGTTCTGTCTTTCCCGACTGGTTTTCGGTGCATTTGAATCGGTATCAGAGAAAAATTATATTTTCATCGGCATTAAATAAACAACCGTTGACCGCTGTCTGTGATTTTCCCTCGGAAAATAATTTTTTAAAGTAAATATTTGATAAATCTCCTGCCGGAGTTGACTGGATAAATATTCTAGATTCTTTCGAAAAATCTGGATTTTGCGCTGTGTCGTCAATGCAATTTTCTGGCATGGTATTTTGGTTGAAAGACAATTTTTTTTTGGTGTGAATCGTTGTGTTGATCCTTTTCTGTGACTTGAAATTTGATTTGAGTGCTTTTGTTCTTGTTTATACCTCATATAATGAGAGGATAAGTGGTAGAAAGTGGATATTCAAAGAACATTGTTGTTTTTCGCCGGCAAATCGTTGGATTACTAGAGCTGCATATGTACGAGGAAAGGATACAATTTCAGTTCTTTCTAAGAAACGGTGTTAGGTCTTAAAGGTGAGTTTGATTTCGTAGAATAAGGTGGGCTCTAAGACGGCTTAGTTTTCTCATGGATTGTGTTTGTTTTGAAATAAAAATGGGGTGCTTTATTTGCACGATAAATGAAACGAATTGTGACGAGAATATCCAAATAAGATGAAATTGTCAAACGTACTTTTGTAAATTTTAAGGTATACCAGCAAGAGAACAATAAGGGATCAAGCAGTAGTGTATCATTCGAGATCTAGATCGAATTTTTCCCCTGCGCTTGCCCAATTATTAGTCCTTTTCTCGAAACTCCAATTTTTTTTCCATTACTCAAACTACATCTCAACTAAATTCAAAAAAAATAGTCAATGTTTTTATTTCACTTTAACCAAAGCAACCTTCGCTAGTCTTTCATTCCTGATTCTCCCGCCAAAATAGCTTCACGAAAATTAAAGACCCTATCAATTCAAAAAAAATAACTGTTGCTTTTAAGATTCCGCAATAGACTTGATTTATAGCAAATACTCTTATACCTACTTGCTCTCAACTTTTTTTTTGTTCTTGTTTTTTTTTTTACTATCTTGCTTGATGAGACCGATTCTGCGCCATGTGATGTGAGCTACCACACGTTTTCTGGGACTGACCTTGTCTTATAATTCTGACTGCAAACAGCGAAATTGCCAAATGGTGGCCTTCACATTACTTTGCCGAAAAGGTTTCATTGGCACATATTTTTTTTCGGTTGCATTAAATTCAGTTACTTGTGTGATTCAAGATATTAGGATAGAATTAAGCTAGCGACTTGATGCATATGTTATTTTAATTTTTTTCAAATATTTTTCCTTGATTGTTTTTTCGGTGTGGGATAGAAGGTTATTTAAGTGGATATTAATCATGTATTAAGTGGAGCTGATTCAAGAATCTTAATTGAAAGAGGTGTGGCTTCAAGATTGTGGCTAATTGGTTGTTTGTTTTCCGAGGAAGGAAACAAGAGGGTGCGACATTGGATTTAGTTGCTATTTGAGGGTAGTGACATTGGATTTAGTTGCTATTTGATAACTTTTTTGTTGATTAACAAAATGCACCAAGTCAGTGGAGCTCTAAAACTACTGTCGGAACAACAAATGTCAAAAGGGTGATGATCATGATTTGATTCTGATTTATTTTTACTTGCAATTCAATCCTGTGTCTTCGCAGGTTTAGAATATAATGCAATCAATTCGAGAGCAGCCTCTGTAGTATCAAGAATTGCCCTCATTTGGTTAGCTTCTAATCTCTAGCATTCGCATGTTAAAAGTGTTTAGGTCTCTTCAACTTCAACTGTAACGATGGAGAACTCAGCCTTTCAAATTCAGCTAAATGATGAAAAATTCAGCCTTTTTGGCGACCACACACTCAGGCCCATCTTTCATCCTCACTCAATGTAATGCTGAAAATGAAGCCGAACAACTATAGAGTAAAATCTAATCCACCGTTAATCTAGCGGAATTAGAGACAGATCGTTGAAGAATCTTCTCTGTCTTCTTCAAAAGATTCATCGTTTGATTCATCAAGCAACCTTTAGAGTAAAATCTTGAATATTCCTGTCTTTGGTGCACAAAAAAGCGATATCAACACCTAAGGTTCACAAACTTATAACTTTTACGTGAATTACTAAAAAATACTGCTAAATGTTAAGAAAAAAAACTTAGA
This sequence comes from Nemotelus pantherinus, assembly GCA_963978885.1. Classification (NCBI taxonomy): domain Eukaryota; kingdom Metazoa; phylum Arthropoda; class Insecta; order Diptera; family Stratiomyidae; genus Nemotelus; species Nemotelus pantherinus. Next base: position 19,039,031 of record OZ022264.1, on the reverse strand, counting down.
AAGTTTGAATCTATATTTTGGCACCAATTTTAGAAACAACGGACTTCTTGAAAAAAAAACATAATTTTCACTATTGCAAACAATTTAGAAAGATTGCAGGTTGATTGTAAACCAACGAAATTGCACGAAGAAAATTTTTTGACAAAAAAAAAATTACAAAGTCTTAAGTCCGAATGATGGAAAACCACACATCGCGAATTCGGAAAATGCTAGGTGAGGGCTCGTAGAGCAGTAAGAGGTTGCTTGCTAAAATCGCCCAAATAACACCCCTCTTTTTCTTCAGAGATTACTATTTCGTTTAGCTTTTTCACGAGAAAGTAGCACTTTCATAATGGAGTTATTTATTAGTTTCTAAAGCTAACCCCACCTATTCGTGAGCCATCGAATCAGCTTCTTTAGTCAACAGTATACATCTCCCGCCTTCGAATGAATCAATTCAAAAAGAGCTTGCGAGATAGATTATAAGAGAGAACAAAAATTGAGATTTTGTTTTACCTACATTGGCTCCGCTATTTTCCCATCCATTTCTTACTTGGTTTTATAAAAAAAAACATCGAATATACCGTTGAAAAAATTACGGGACAGCTCTACGCCAGAAACTACAGCTATAAACAATTATCCTTTTTGCTGAAATTTTTGGAATTAGGTTAATTGATATCTTGCTTTCAGTATTGTATATGTTTGTCTTTTCGAGTATTTTCTTGGAGGTGGGCGACAGTGGAGAGCTCGATTACTCTTTACTCCTATCTTAGCACCACACCTTTCCATTTTCTAATTTGCTTTTGAACTGCATTGGCTGTCATTTGTCGAGCTGTATCTTTTAGTTGTGCTTTTTTCATGTGAAATTAGAACCACTTCTGGGATCATCTTGGGCCCCTTACTGTTCGTCTTATTTATTAATAATTAAATTATCAATTCCTCTTGCTTACTGTATGCTGACGATTTAATACTGCTTCCAGTCATCAGGTCAGCAAACGACGTTGATCTTTGTTCGAAATGATCTGTATGTTCTTCTCAGTTTTTGTTTTCATCGTATATTAAAATTTAATCTTCATGCCTAAGAAGTCACTGGTGAAGCTTAGATAGTCTCTGAATTAGTCCTTCGTTTTGCCTTCAAGTTCGTTTATATACTTGCTTGCGTTCGTCTTTTTCTAATGTTAGGTCGTTGTGCCCTCGATTATAATTGTCAAGTATGGCCTTCGATTTTCCAATACTTTTTTGAGGCCATCGAGTGTGAGCAGTGCTCACACGCCCTTCATTCTTTAAATTTAATATTCCTTACTCCTCATATGTTACATCTACGAATTCCTTCTTTGAAGTCATGTCGACTGTTCCTGGACGAGTGCTTCCTGTTCAAATGTCAATGAGGATTTATATCAGGGTTCACCGATTCAATCCCACCCCGGAGCTCGTTACGTGTCAACAGGTCTTAAGACGTCTCCAGCATTCCAATCGCGTTTACAACTGTATACTCATAATGAATTTGGGCAATTTTCCAATTGTTGGAAATCTTTACAGCTGCAATGATTTGCAGCAGGATCCAAACAGATCCGCCAGCTGGTGTTCCAATACTAACCTTTTTACCAGTGCTGACAAGCGTACTATTGTATCTTATACACGCAAAAATAATACTACAATCTATGAATCCTCACTTTTGAGTACGCTATTTAGTAGATCAGCGAAAGTATTTGTTTAAGGAGTGCACTCACTTAAGGCGCAAAGATCACGCTGCAACTGGTGACAATCATCAAGCGAATCAATCACTCTGAACATTTTAAAGTTATCAGCAAATAGAAGACAGGGAGAACGGGTAACGGAAGGCAGATCGTTGATAAATATCAGGGATAACAGAGGATCCAGTATTGAGCCTTGAAGAACCCCAAAAAGAGGGTAGTAAGGGGAAGAAGAACGTCAATTCACAGATACAAGACAGATACTGACCAGAAACATAGAATGAGAACTAGGACAAGAGAAGATCAGCTATCCCATAGCCTTGAAGTTTTAAAAGAAGGAACTTGTGATCAACAGAGTCGAAAACCTTAGCAAAATCAGTGTAAACCACATCGACTTGCTTCTGCTGGTCTAAGATGGAAGCGACCAAGTTAGTGAAGGTTAAGAGGTTAGAGGTAAAAGTCTTCTGAGGGAGCTAGATCGTCTGACTTCAAAGTAATATTATGCCGACGGTATAGCTATATCGAAGTCCAGAAAATATCTATATAGCTTTCAGAAAGGTTGAATCACTCTTTTGATGTACTTGGACGATGGAACCAGGAATGCAAGCTGAATTCCAATATCAGTAAAAAGGATCTAAAACCATTTACAAGAGAGTAAAAATGTCCTGGATTTGACTTACCGAAATTTAACAGATTCTCCTTTAATCTTAGACAAAGAGTTAAATATTTGGGACAAATGTTGTGTACAGGCAAGCAATGCTGCTACAAAACAGCCTCGCATTGCTACATGACTTTAATCTATTGTGGTTTCGGTTAAAATTTGCTCTTAAGGCTGCTTTACAACTGATGCTTGAAGAGGTTTGAAAGTTAGCCAGACGTTTGGTATCAGCTGCCCTCCACACCATCCCTTATTTACTAATCCTAACGCAAATTATTCTTGCTGCTATGAGACTGCATTGCATTTCGAGATGAACTAAGATAGAGTTGGGCCAGGATAGAATTTTATGGAAGGAAGTGTTACTCCATCGGACATTGATTACATAGCTCTTGACACTCTACTGGATTTAGAGTTTGCAATTGGCGTTCCTGGTGGGGATGGAAAGTATAATGGTGTCACTCTCAAGTAAGGGCACATTCATAAATTTATCGATACATCGGGACTGAATAATATATAGTCGGTAGCGGTAAATACTCGGATGAGTTGAATCTAAGATTATCGTTTCGTTTCAAATCATCAAAGCTCAAATGTTCATTTTCACAGATAGTGAGACGATGATAAATTTCTTTGCTGGTACTTTTACAGTGACCAAAATTACTGCTGAATGCCTTGCATCTCTTAGGGAGATGTTGAGAAACTAGGCAGTGTAATTGATTTGGCTAGCTGAACAGAAAAGTATAAGACGAGCTAACAAGGCTTGGTATTTTACTGCCGAAGGTCTTCTCGTGCATCTTGCTATCGGCCAAACTAGCAATCAGGCAAAAATGCCTTGAGGCTGCTTATGAGTCCTGGGCGGAAGAATCCTTCTGTGCGATTGCAAGATAGTTACAGGTCTTTATCTCGCTGATCACTGTCTTTTAGGACGGCACGCGCAACAGTTGCGCGTTAGGTTCAACAATTTCTGCCGAAGCTGTGGCTCAGAGGGTGGAGACGAATCCGTTGTCCATCTCATGTGCCGGGTTGGGGCTCTGGCGGGGCGAAGAATAGTCTTATTCGAGGCATTCTGCCTCTCAAGCCTGACTGCACAATGCTTCATTGACTTACAGGGGATCGTATTTTTTTCATTTAAGGAATCCGTTAGTGCTCTGAGCACAATGGCTGAGGGAAAGCAATAGCTGAGGTGTCACAATGGGCCCTTACTGTCGTGATGTGTTTTTTTTTCGTATTGTCCCCTTTGATAAACAGCCGCTCGACCTTACCTCACCAGAGCATAGTTTGTGTCTTAGTTCTGAATTCAAATTATCATTTTGATTTCCCACATTGGGCGCATTACTTCAGGCTCTATTTAATTTGCTATTTAGTTTAACTGAGTGCAGTTTTTCAAATTTTTATGGTTTCTTGAGATTGCCAGACAAAGCTCGTATCAAAATTTTACCAAAATATGGAAAATACATCGTAGTTTTCACAATCTAGTAACGTATGCGAAAAAAATTTAAAAATTTAATCCACTGCCCCGGAAATATATATTTTTGTAGTCCGTGAAATTCCACTCACAAGACCCAAATTTCTGACTGTTCAGTAAACGTTTCTCTTTTTAAACGATCACCATTCAAATTAGTCATGGGTCCTTGAATTCAAAACTTCACACATGCACCTTTCGCCATCGCCGACGACTATAGTTTCAAATGTAAATCCGCCACTCGCAATTGCTTGCAAACCAGTTCTTTTGAACAAAACCTTTCCGAACAAGAGCAGATGAAAAAATTCAATCATGGCGAAGAAACAAGGGACGAACGATTTATGTAAAAGGTTTAACGATAAAGATGAATCAACCGACCGAACGTATGTATAACCCAATCTACCGCAATCTGTCGCAAACTTTTTTTTTTTATTCTTTGACATTCGTCTCTGCCTTTAATATTGGGCACAAAGACCATTTCTTTCGTTTCCTTTGTTTGCTGTCAAGTCTCATTCTCTTGTGTAACATTTCGTGCCAATACCTGAACGTGCTGAGATACTTAAATGTTGTTTTTGACCATGGCTGCATCATCGTTTATTGCGAGATTCGTTGCAGTTTGTATCATATCTCAGATACATTTTGGGCCAGCATTGGCTAGTCGATGTCGGACAAGTGCACGCAAATGCAGAAAATCAAAGAAATGTAAACAAACAGCCTTGTCGAATGGTACACATGCCAGATGCTTGCCTAAAATTGCCTTGGTTCGGCCAAAATGTATTAACTACACCAAAAGTCGATTGATTGCACATAAAAACGATACCATGTCGATTTAAAAAAAAAATGGGCTTAGTTTCGTGAATATCTTTGGTTGTGATTTGAATTAAATTAAAATAAAAAATGGGTCGAGAGCAGACTACAAGATTTCTAGGAAGATAACTGAAGATATCTTTTGAATGATCGCCGTTTTTCCCCGGGACATTAATTCTAATACATGCACAAACGTCTGGTCGTACATCTTTGGTATATAAATAATACTATCGGGGACTTTGTAGAAGTTGAATATGTCATTCGAATGATTCATTGGACGTCTGGGAGCTCCAATGGTGAAGTCTCTTTCATATGGTTTTATTCGCCCACGAAGAATCGTTATCGGATGCGATGCTGCCGCTTTGCCACATAGGATGGTGTTAATCTAGAGGTGCAAGCAATGGGTATAATTTCTCAACGAATTGACGAGGACGACGACCAAAAAGATCACCTAATATGTCACTCTTATAGCTACGACACGTGTCTGATTCTCTAAATCTAGTGAAAATTAGCACATTTTCGCAGATGATGTAATACTTTACGATCAGTCTCACGAATAAAACCGCAAAAAGCGTTTGAGCTTGATATAATTGAAGTTTACAATTAAAGATCGTGTTGACTCCGCGAAATGAAAGGTGAAATTTATTGCGTCTGGACCGATTGAATATACATACATTGAATGCAGCTCCGCGAATATGCTGCCTGTGGTCTGCAAATAAAAAACATATTACTCGTAATGTTGTTAATTCATAACTTATTCAAACTTTCTGCGAAACACAACAAAACCTATTAGAATGCCTCTAGAAACGACTCATCACTCGGTGAAAAAAACCAGCAAAAGTACACGAAAAATGATGATACCACTCGTATTATCAGACAGACCTATTAGTGAATCCCCAACTATTTTGTGCACGCGCACAGTATCATAAGAGACATCAGTGTATCGTGCTAAAAAGCTGTCATGGAATCGTTTATTACCACATAATTACCACATGTTTGCTTGGCTTGCACGAGCATTCCTTAGATAATGTGATGTGCGTCCAACTTCTACTGGGAACACATGCGTGTCGATGAAAACCACAGATATAATGCCGCGTTTACACACATGGCATATGTTGGCGAGCCGAGTGTGTAAATGGTCCCCTTGTTTACTTTCGGCTGTTTTTTTTACATGCGAAGATATGGAGGGAAGTAATTTCACAAGTTCCTCGACGAAATGTTTGCCATATGTGTAAAACAGGCATAAGAGAGAATGGATTAGAAACCGACCGAGAGAAATGTGCAAATTTTCGACTTTTTGCTTACTGGTGTGAGAATGAGGTACTGATGTGTGCCCTACACAGTTCATATGGTAACGCTCATGTAAAAACCACAAGATATCGCCATTTTGAACGTCGTTTGACATTTCTTTCCCCGAACCGGCGAGTGGAGATTAAAATGCTTTTTGCGAATGAAATAAATTATGATGTCACACAAAAACTAAGCGAAATTGATGCCAAAGGTTAATTTTACCAATCCGAAATACGATAATATCCCCTGCGAAGCACTGCAGTAGCTACTTTTGCAGCCTGGAACGCGGCACTTCATTATCGCACTATTTTAAAATTTTTGACCACTAATTTGTTCGCGAAACTGACACAAATTATAGCGCACAAACGAAGATGCACGTTTCCATCGAATACGCCGAAAAATTATCAAATTTTCTTTGACAAATTTTGACTGAAAGTCAATGTTTTCAGTTTCCGACACAAATCAAACTGACATTGACGTTTCTTTCCGTGTTGCCCGTTTCACGCTTTTACACCGATCTGATGTTCCCAGCATTAAGACACAGCATTATGGCTTTTCGGTTGTGAGTGCGGTAGAAGGGGTGCACTGAGCGGAATTTTTCTGAGAGAGCAATGCTGTGCGTGTATCAGAAAAGGCAAACTCACTTATGGGCACACGGATAGCCATTTCGTATCCATATTCTTTCATATCTATGATGAAAACGCAACGGTGTCATGCGAAAATAATCGTTAATTTTGGTGAACGGCTGTTGTTTCGATGTTTTAAAATTAAAGTATTTTTCAAATCAACTACACGAAAACCCGTTTAAGATATTCTTTAACAGCTTCGAATCGAACGCATCAACTATTCAAAAAAAAAAAAATGCGATAAAAGTTGACTCATAAATTTAAATACATATGTACGTGCCTCAGAAAAAAAATCTCAATTGCCAACAATAATAATCGATCATTATCTAATCACACCTGAACCACACACTTGCCACCAAAATCGCGTGGCATATCAAAACAATTTCCAAACTAGATCATACCAGCTACAGCTAGCTGCAGTTCATAAACAGATTCAGTTTTTCCCATCGTATTTCATTCGATTTTATCAGCAATTTGAGCAATCTCTGCAACCCTCTTGCCGAAATGTGTTTGTTTTTTATTTGGCACATTCAGCTCTGCAATGAATGTTTCGGTTGGAAACAAGTTTAATGACCCACGCGCAACTTTTCTGTCGATGAAATTGAGTAGGCTACCATATCAGATAATCCACGGTAAAATTAGCTAGCTAACAATTTCTAGCACTACGATTGAGCCAATCGAGCATTTCATTTCTGATAAATAATCGAAATTCATAGAGCTTTGAGCACATGAGAGTTAGGCCTTTGGTTTTTCGAGGGGTCTATCGTCAGCAAGATTCGCAAATTGTGTTATATTAGATTATTTGTATTTGTTGTTATCGGCTGGTTACCTAGTAAAAATATACACAGCACACATGCTCGTACTTTCATTTCGGTGCAATGCGTGCTATTTGAAAGGCATGTGCGATCACTGTGCACAGAGAGTGGTATACTTATTGATAGTAGTACACGAGTTTTTTTTTGGCGATAAGAAAAGAGTGCACCAAATAATAATTGATAATTTGAGTTTATCAAGGTGATCGTGACAGTTATATGATGATAGAACTTTTTGTACCGAGCTGTTATAGATACAGTTGCGTGTGTAGCAAGTTGATATCAATGCAAGAAAAAGACTTCGAACCTCGGCTTCCAAAGAATAGATAATCAATTTAGTTTTTTACCTCTATACCGCGAACAGCGGTTTGGTAACTGATCGCGAACGTGTTGGCATAGTACAGGGTGGGTCATTTACAAGTTTCTTTTTAAAAATGCAATAAAATGAACAAAATTTAATTTTTTCCCATGTATTATGGCTTTATTAGTGAGAATAAACATTCCCATTAATAATGGAACACAATTTCGTTCAAGTGGCTGCCTCGGCTGGCATCGCAGTAGCGCATTCTGTCACTCCAATTTGTTGATGGTTTCGGAATGTAGCTCACGGATTCCTTGGATGATATTGGCTTTCAGTGCTTGAATCGTTTCTGGATTGTTGGCATAACATCGGTCCTTCATCTTTCCTTCCCCACAAAAAAAAGTCCAAAGGGGTCAAATCGTAGCTCCGAGGCGGCCAATCGACATTGCCAAGACGGCTGATAACAGGATTAAAAAATCAATTGTGGCATGAGCTGTGTGGCATGGCCCCCCATCCTGCATAAACCAGAGGTCGTCGAAATCCATATCTTCAATTTTAGTAAAAAAAAAAAAGTCGGATAACATGGCTCTGTAACGTTCACCGTTGACCGAAACGTTGTTCCCAGCCTCATTTTCGACGAAAAATGGGCCAATGATGCCACCACTCCACAATCCGCACCAAACTGTCACTCTCTGTGGATGCATTGGCTTCTCGACAATAACGTGCGGGTTTTCCGAGCCCCAGATGCGGCAATTTCGTTTGTTAACGAAGCCGCCGAGATTAAAATGCGTCTCGTCAGAAAAGATGATTTTTCGCCCAAAATCGTTGTCCAATTCAAGCTGCTCTAAGGCCCAAATCGCGAAGCGATAACGAAGCAGATGGTCGTGCGCCTTCAATTGCTGAGTCAATTGAACATTGTTAGCGAATAATCCGAGATCTTTGTGCAAAATTGTCCTCCGGCTAGGTCGTGAAATTTTGAGCTGTTGAGATCGACGGCGAGTTGATGTTCGTGGAGTGAGTCTCACACTCTCGGCAACAGCAGCCACATTCTCGTCTGTGCGCTCCGTACGACGACGGGAGCCATGATTGTTGTCCACTAGCATGCCAGCCTCACGAACTTTTTACACAAACTTGCGTACAGCAGGCGCGGCGGGTGCTTCATTTCGGCCAAAACTAGTTTTCAGCACTCACTTTGGAAATAACTTTTCCAAATTTTCCAAAGTTGATCAAGCGTAAAGCGACTCATTTCGTTCCGCGGAGGTATGATGCTGACTTTCTATCAAAATTTCAAGCGCGAAACAACTTTCAGTGTCAAAATAACCTATGATTTAAAAAGAAACCAATAGATGGCCCACCCTGTATTTCTCGAAAAGGGTATTGCTGGAAGACTCAATGAATGATTTATAAAATGAATGCTTGTAGAAATTAAAGTGAGAAGATCCACCTGGATAAGAGAGAGGAAGTATGCGCGTAAAATGGTTCTAGAGACATAGGCAATCATGGAGCAGGTTCAAAAAGAGCAGTCTATGTCCTCCTTTTGCTTACTTAGACTGCGCCTTTGTTTTTAGCCGCTGCTCCGTCACCTGCTTGAGATCGAACAGCTAATGATCGCCGAAGCAGCGCTGTTTGGTGATCCTCAGAGGCACAGGAGATGCTGAGTTGATACGCGGTGATTATATAGGGATATTTGCCGATCCAAATAAAGAACGGCTGGCCCTATGCTATCACCTTCCATATGGCAAAGGGCTCAGCCTGATTAATACCAGAATGATAAGGAAACGTATATTGAACTCTGCAGAGTATGCTGCAGTGCCTACTCCCGCAGCTGTTTTGAATCCATCAGTATAGATGCTAAGAGCAGCTGTGCTCATTTGCTGATTCCATTCCTGCGATCGTTTGATACCTTCTCTCGAACCAAAGAGTGTTGACCAAATAGTCAGTTCTTCTTGCGTACTCCTGCTCAATACCTCTGCAACGAAAGTATCTTGACTCATAGTGTCCCGATTCCTTGAGCCTGACAGCAGCTTCTACTGCAGTGCCTCTAAAAAGAGAAGATGAAGTAGGACGTTCAATGCAGACAAAAGAGCACTGCAAGCACCAGTTACTGAACTCTTTTCGCCATGTCAACAAAGGTAATTTTATCCATTGCCGGCCACCTGATCAGGCAACAGTAATTAAGGATCAGTCTCGCTAACGCCGTGTAGATGCAGTGCGTGAGAGTATGACTAAGATCCTATGTTTCACCTAGCACCCTCTCATCAACTAAGAGCATTTTTGATGAGCCGGCCAAAGGTATGCGGGAACCTATCTGAGGCTATGATTGCAATGTTATCAGCATAGGGCACAACTTTGAGTTCCTTGCTATCCAACCTGTCTAAAATTGTATTTGTTATCAGGTTTCCATGAGAGTTCGCTTCAGAGTCTTAGATTTAGCGTGATCAGCTTTAGTCCATAGTGCTGATGGTCGACTATTTTGTCTCACCGAGTGAAAGACACAAAGAAGCTAGTCTTCCATATGTGGCCCAAAATGTCTGTACTTTGATACAAAAGGAAATTCCGTTTGGAAAATCAGTTGGAAAAAGTTAAATGATGGCTGGGTAATAAATTGTATTTCCTCACCTTCTGAAGTGAAAAAGAACCTAGTTTTTTGGTTCGAAGGATCGGACCCTGTAGGTGCAAGTAGGAACTCAATTTTGTGCCAAATTTTTGGTGGCGTAAGCAGACTTTTGAAGGATTTTTTTGTGGTGCGATCGCCAGCTAGATCTCATACCGCACCCAGAGTGCAATCGTGTTCGCATGTGGCGATTAACCAGAAGGGTAAAAGCGACTATTTGTGTTGCTAGCTGGGACACATCCGATTGTAGTTGGAGATGGCGCTCGTATGTTATTGTGGTTGATTAACAACTTCGGCGATTTTTTGTGATTGAAATAGTCTGTAAAAAGGAAAAAATAGCCTGTTTTTGATCCGAAAACAAAGAATAACCCAGCTGCTTTATTTTACAAAACAGCTGAGAAGTCTGCCTGTTACCCAGGCTCAAGTTCCCTTACAACTGACGCAGCTAGTGGTCAACCAAGAAATGAGTGCTTTAATGATTACCTTTTGCGGAGACTCTGGATCAAGACTAGTGATAAAATCCCAGTCTTAAGCCCCGTTGGGTCCAGCGAAGGCATTTAGTAAGGAAAATAAGCTCTCGGTCTGAACGAATCACAAACGGGGTTTGTTCTGCCAGAATGTTGGCGGCTTTGTAGCTGTTGCGCCTATTGATGGTTTTTCAATATAACTAACGACATTGCTGATTGATCGTAAAAAGTGTCGATACGAAGGAGGAAAGACGACGGTATAAGCGCGATGAAAAAGGGTAGGGAGGTAAAGGGTGGGGAATTTGTTCCATGTATGATTTGTTCAATTTTTTTTTGATCGCCCTCTCTGCTGTTTCAATTGTCTGCATGCTAAATAATTCCAAAAGCAGGCCTTTTTACATGATTTCAAGAGATCGTGGTAAAAAAAAAAGGCGCACGAGGCAATCTTCTACTTTAGGACCACGTCGGGGTCACTAGTTTAGAATATCCTTAATATACTCTAATGTAACTCTGTTTTTTTTTCTCGCCTAGTGGCTAACTATAAACTATTCTTGACAATCTGAATTTTCATTTAAAGTTTACTGATGTTTAAATTTTGATTGAAATGTTTAGTGTACAGGATTTACGAAGGGCTGTGGAATTTGTGTCAAATGTGATATATTTGTGTATATGTATCCTCAAGCTGCACAATACTTCCATTCAGCTCTTATGTTCGTCAAAAACTGTTCACTTGTTCACAACGGTATATTCTTCTTGTAAGCTATTCGTTCCTAAAGCTTTCCTAACCTTTTATATTGCTATTTTGTTTACATCTAACAATTCTTCATTACTACTGACAGATTACTGATTGTAGCCAAGAATACATTTTTTCATCCGTGGTCCATTTTTTTTGTGTACTTTATCACAAAAATGTGTACTTTATCACAATCTTAAAATAACAACATATCTATTACTAAAGCTTTTCTTCAAGCTTCAATTTCAATTGCTTGCATCATTATGTTTCCGTTGTTTCTCTATCGTTTAATCGTCATATCACTCCACCTCAGCACGGGGCAATGATAAGCAAAATTTATTACTAATTCAATACCCCGTATCTACAAAACATCTATAAAAAAATGGTTTATTTTCTTAGTTAGTAAAACAGAAAGTGAAAACCGAACGAAAAATGAATAGTCTTGATGTGCTTATTGTACAGTGGTGCTTTGAAATGTGATATTAAGATCTCGGTATCATTAATAAGCGCTTGAAAAATATTTCTTTTTATTTTGGGTTCTGACTAAGTCTTCTTTATATAGAACAAAACTTCTTTACATAGAAGATCCGAAGGTTGAAGAGAGTTGAAATGCAATTGCTTACATGTAAATGTAGTCGTGAAATCACTTTTTTTTTGGGTTGGAGTATTTCTAAAGGAAATTCAGGTTTTTTTCATTCATATAATTATATAAATAAGTTTTAAATAGACACGCTCAGTTTAGTTAAGCCAAATATTAGTTTTGTGCGAAGCTTGTTTGAATTTTTCCACAATTAACCGGAAGATTCGACAAACGCTTCTGTTCGTATTATCCAGTTTAATATTAAATACAAACATGAGTGCACGAGTATTTATTGTAGTGCCTGGAAAGCGCTGAGTATAATACAAAAAGCAACAATGTTGAACGTAGAATTAGCTGAAAAGTTAATAAATTACCTGTTTCGCAACTTTCAGACAAACCAGCTGTGGCTCAAAAATATTGGGCTAAATCAATAAATGATATTAAAAATAATTTTTATTTGCTCTTTCAATAGCAAGTGCATAGTTTTTATTATAATATTTGACTGTAACCCTTTGAAAGGGCTCTATTTTGATGAAATTTATTTAAAAGTGATTTGAGAATTTGAACAACAATATCACTAAGTTTATATACTACATTAAATTAAAAGTAATTAACAAATAGCACTTTGCACATTCCGAAAACTTTAAATGTAAGCCAACCACGTTGGGCGCTGAAATTTTTTAGTTAAATTTTCATTTTATGTTGGCTAACTGATATGATTAATTAATGATTTTCACTTATTTATGACTTGTTGACGTAATAACTATAGATTTTGAGACATATTTTTATCATTAATAGTGCTCCTTAGGCGCTAGCTATTGCCACGTAAGTGCAGCGCGTTCGCTTTTGCTTTGAGGTGATATAGAGTATCATCTCACTTAAATCAACATGTTATGCTGCTGATCTCCCTCAACTAGTGATTATAATTTATAGGTAGTATAATATTTTGAACGAATGTCTAAAAATATTCAAAAGGGTTTCTGCGAAAGATCATGATTATGCGAGATTCTTGCTTATTAAAAACACAATCCGCTGACTATGGTGTTTCAAGTTCGGACCGTTTTTACATAACGTCAGCTTGGCCGTGCCGCTAGCACATATCAAGTGCCACCACAGTCACTTTCGTTCTGTCAGGAGAAGTCTGTAAGGCAACTTTCTTCCCTTTTTCAGCCGCAACATTATCTATACATATGCTGAACATATACTTAAACCTCTTCTAAATGAAGAGTATTTTTCGCAATCGTCTCCTGCATCGCGGAGGAATTGCACAGAAGACTGCGCTTCTCGTTTTCGTTCTCTTTTGAAGCGGTTGCACTTGAAGAAAGTGTGCAATATGTCATTAATTTGCTAAATGTAGTGTTTGCAGTATTCCATCCTGACTTTTATTCTAAGAAGGTATTTAAAGTACCCATGACCTGATAGAAATGGGCACGGGTAGAAATTTATTTTACCGTGGTAACGGCTAAGCCAAGAGGTCCAACCAGTCATGAGTCTGTATATACACCAAGGCAAACCACGCAAAGCATATGTTGCACCAAAACATAACTTTCCGAACTGCCAGAAAAGTTGCATGTACATTGGGCAACTTTTTGCTCAATTGCTGCTATGAGCTATCCGTATGTAAAGTGATGATGAGGTACGACTTGGCATATGTTCGCTCATGCACTGTATGGCCACTAAAGTTCACACGTGTTTGCCGGTGTAAAAAAAGTGCCTTTATTGCTCATGAAACATTCGGCTTTAACATTTGTTTATGTTCGCAGACCTATGTTTGGTTAGGGCTAAGGTTTTATAGTACGGATCCGCCTAGTCATCGATTCTCCCGTTGTCCCGTTCCTCCCAAAACTCAAGCGTTCGGTATCGTGTTTGAGTGGTTGCTACCTCTCTTTCCACTTCTGATTTATTCAAGAATACCTCCCTGCGGTCGTACGCTAGAAACTCACATAAGATTGAACCTGCCGCCACCATAAGTAGTTTGCGTTTACTTGCACTTGGACGGTGGACGTTCGCCATGAGTTTTCTCAGCTAGATTACAGTTGCATTCTTTTCGGGTATGTTGCCCGTAAGTCAGCTGCTAGTCACGAGTCACTCCTGGATACTTGCAGATTTATTAGTCTCGACTACTTCGGAGCCAACTGTCAGGGGTATGACAGTTGGTATACTTTTTTTTCGTTAGTATGACAATTTTAGAGTTGGTGATCGCCAGCTGGAGATTATGGTTTTCTATCCAGCCTTTAATCATGCTCACTATTTGGTTTAATTTGAGCTCAGTGAGATGAGGATATATGGTGGCTAAGACAGTTGCTTCATCATCAGCGTGACCTACTAAAGGCCCATCTTTTGACATTTCATGGCAGGGAAGACCGTCGTATGCAGCATTTTTCAGTCCTCTACCTAACACAAACAATCTGGCTTAATAGCATACGGCCTCGGCGAGCTCTGCTGCGCCGATTACTTCATGGATGGCACATAATGTTGTGTGGTCACTACGAGACCCATGTTAATTTTTCGAAAAAACCGCCGGACTTTCGTATTGCTGCCTGATGTCATGGCTTCAGGAGGGCTTCCACGAGTGTTCTTGTCCTATCAAGCATATAAAGAGATTTGTAAATAGATGGTGTATCAAAGTCGTCCTTTCCTTTCGGGATCAAAGCAAGTCGTGTCACTTTCCAACGTGATAGACAGACAGTCGCCAACAAACAAGCATTACACAGTTGTAGCAGCGTTGACGGTTGATTCTCCACAAAAGCTTTCAGCTTTTCCACTGGGATGCCGTCAGAGCCAAGGGCCTTTTGGTTTTTCATTTTGATAGCCGCACTACGAAGCTCCTCTAGGCTGAATAAAGGAATATATTTCTGACGGACCATGCGAGCGTTTTCTAAAAGCAAGTCCACGATGTGCTTCAGAATATCCGCCTCCATAAGTGGACCAAGTCTACTAATATTACCAAGCCTACCAGATAATAGTTTCTAGCCCTGTCCCCATGCGTCCTAGTTCATTTCATCGGAAAGTGTTTGCCACATTCATTTTGTCCTCACCTTGATAGCATTCCCCAGCTTCTTTTTCTTTGGAATGCTTATGCTCTACTGATACATCGCTTAGCTCAACGCCTGCATACTATAGAGTTCATCGTCTCAGTTCCACTGTATCTTTGGTCCCCTAAAAAGCATGTTGTTTTCCAGGAGGTTGTGTCCGGCTTGGCATTAAGGTTTGATTTCGCCCATGGTATGGTATTATTTACACTAATTAATGAATTATTTTTTCGCTGCATGGACTGTTTTATTTATTTATTCTTGCAACGAGCTAAAAAAAAAAAAAATTGACGAAATTATTTGTTTTTTGTGCTCATTGAGTTCTTTTAGGCAATCAAATTACAATCAAGTATACATTTTTCTAAAAAAAAAAAAACACGTTTTTAATATGTTTTGGAAATATTCACTCCTGGGTATTACTAAATTGCTTTGTATGTTTGCTCATAAATGTTGTCGTCTTGAAAGTGCTTAAACTTTTGTTTTGCTTGTTGATTGCGGTCATTCACACTGCTTTCGGAATTTCTTAATTTATTTATAGGTCTAGCTATATGGCATTGAAACACTTTCGAAAAGCAAACAAACAAAGAACTATACCATAGCTTTAATCTTTGAGGAAAATGCTAAAATTACCATTTTAGAACGAAAGTTGACCTGATATGACGTACCAATAGCTGCGAACTAAAATATTTTGAATATCAACGACTATCGTCTGAAATAAATTTGCATGCTAATCAAAAAGTAGGTACTCAATAATTATCTTACAATTATACCAATTTCAGCTGGAGTTACTCCAGCGTAACTTTGTTGTGATCTTCAACACTGATTACATACATGGCTAAATTTAGATTGTTTTTGTGTAAGTCAGTAGGTTGAAAAATTGCTGTTAGATTGATTAGGTATTCGGAATTGCGTTCAGACTATTTTTAGCATACCAGTAACAGTTCGGTGTTCGTGGTTAGTTTGATTCAATGTATGACACGTCAAGAGTGAAAGAGAATAGAAAGAAACAAATTAATTTAGTTGACAAGCAAATGTTGTTGAAGTCATTGTCATTAAGTAGGTAGACTGTTTGGCACTAAATAGCCTGACCCTGTTCTTATACACGATTACGCATCGAGTTTTGATTTAATACTTGAATCGAATTGGTTTAATATGAGTCCTGGAGCTAATTACTCGACAATAGGTGCGTTTTTTTGCTCCGATGCAGAGCAGAGTACAACTATGCCGCAAAAACAACGATCTAGTATAAAACAGCAGTGCTTTCGCTAAGACTGACATAGGTTGCTATATTCGCTGTGGTACCACTAAACAGCTGAAAATAAAGGGAGAAAATAACGAGTATAAACTATTACAATCGATAGAAAATAGAAAAAGAACTAACAGAAAATTACTTCTTCTAACTTTCTACACATTTTGAGGGCTTTTTCTAATTTCCTAACTACCAAAACATTCAACATAACCATGAAAACCGAAAGCCACCTCACAGAAAAAAATACAACTTCTCATGAGCTTTTCTTTTTTCTATCAGCACATTCTACACTTCAACACGTGAACTACAAATGAGGCATAGAATTTCTGTACTAGTGAATTCACTGGTGTAGGAGTGTTGTTGTTTTCAATGCGTCTACTCTACTCTCCGCTGGATAGAGGAGCAAAAAAACGCGCCTAATATGGATCTACTAATTACTCGACGATATGGAATGAGATTGTTACTAACTTTAACCTTCACATCCGAAATTAATTGTAATATGCCAGCCTTATTTTACATACGAAATGCTTTACATGAGACAGATCGACTACTTTCCAACGATTTCATGACAATGAGTATTCACTGTAACTCGAAATTTTTTTTGATCTTTTCCTAGGAAAATTGCCAATACATCGAAGGGTAAAAGCCGGGACATTTAACTGAAATGATAATTTTGTAAGAAAATAGAATAGGTACATACAGTAGAGTCTCATTAATCCGGATATGGTCTAATCCCGGATCCTTCTGTAATCCGGATTGACTGAAAATATTGAAAATGTCCATTTTGTCCTTTGTTATCCGGAGCGAATGCAGTTCCGCTAATCCGGATTGCTTGTTACATTGTGCAATAATCAATAATACAGTGAAATCATATCTCCTACTTTAATGTACGCTTTAATTTTATATTTGCGACAATATTGAACTATGGACATAAAACATTTTCGCCATGTATTCGTCTTTTATACCAGGAACTCTCGAATTATATGATTCGCTCATACACCTTACATCGGCTTTTTCTGCGTGCGCTTTATTTCACTTTTGAAAAAAGGGGAATCCCCGAATAAGAATGAAAGGCAATAAAAGGAAGGTTTTGAGTCAGTTTTTCATTGAAATGGCATCAAAAAGCTCGCATGAAATGTTAACTATCGCGGAAAAAGAAAAGATTTTAATTCAACTGAACAATGGAGCTAGTGGAAAGGTGCTAGCAGTAAAATATGACGTCGGTACATCTACAATTTCGGATATAAAGAAAAATAAAGATAAAATAAAAAGGTATGTTTTAGTTTTTAAATGTGCATCGGTTATATTTGAATGCTCCTTTTTTAGCTACATCGCGAATCGCGTCGTGACTCCTAAGGGAAGGAAAGTTTTGCGGGAACCAGAATATCCAGAAATGGAGCGAAAATTGTAGACATGTAGACAAAGACATGCAACCGTAACAACGAATATCTTACGAGTACAAATTCACTCTAAATATTATGATAATAAACCATTTACTGCAAGTAAAGGATGGGTCAATAGATTTAAAAAAGACGTGGTCTTCGTCACGTCAAAGTGGTCGGAGAGAAACTGTCTAACGACTCATCTAGCGTAGAACCCTTTCTTTCCCAAAAAATTAATGAGCTGAATATATTGCCCACCCAAATATATAATGCGGATGAATCTGTATTATTCTGGAAACTACTTCCGGATGGATCGTTGGTGTCTACTACGGAAAGGGTTGCTCCAGGGAGAAAAACCTCGAAAGCGAGAGAGTAACTTTTCTTGCTTGTACAAACGGGAATGGCACACATAAGCTTATGGTCATTGGAAAAACGAAAAATCCTAGAGCATTTAAAAACTGCACTGACCTTCCAGTTGAATATTACTCAACGAAAAATGCATGGGTGACTTCAACTCTTTTCGTAAAATGGTTTTACGAGTCGTTTGTCAAACAAGTAAGGCAATTTCAAGCAGAGAACAGCCTTAATGGCAAAGCAATTTTATTAGTAGACAATGTTCCATGCGATGCATCGGAAACGCAGCTAAAAAGTGATGATGGTAAAATTATGACATTGTTTCTTCCACCTAATTGCACCGCGCTTATCGAACCAATGGATCAAAACGCAATATGTTGAACCAAATTGCATTATCGAAAAAGCCTCTTGGGACATGTTCTGTCTTTGGAAGAAAATGACATCTCGAAAGTGGTTAAAAATCTCACCATTAACGACGCTGTGTTCTTGCTTGCGAATTGTTGGGATAAGTTGTCGCCTGAGGCAATAGCAAAATGTTGGAAAACTATTTTTCGCTGTTCAGTTGATAGCAATTCGTTTGATGATGAAAACAATCCGATGCTGAAGAGGATCCTGATGACATCATCTCGTTAATCAGTTCTCAAGGAGAAATGGTTGTCAGAGAAGGAAGATGCACAGGAACTAACCGCAATCGAAGTTTTACTACAAATCGGAAATTTGTGAATGGCTCGTTGGAGATGGAATTAATTTACCCCTTGACAGTGACGACAGTTCCTTCGTCGAAGAAGTTGACGAAGATGAGTCAAAAGTTAAACATGAAGACGCCATTAAAAACTTCAGTACCTGCATACAATGGGCGGAGGAAAATTCAGTTGAATTGGATAGTTTGATGATTCTTAGAACGCTACGGCAGCGTGCAATGGAGGCTAAGCAAAAGTTCATTCGCCAAACAAAAGTTACCGATTTTTATAAATACATTTTTAATTGATGGATATTCCATTACTTTATACTGAGCTCTAGCGTTTATGTTGAATGGATTACCTGGTTTTTCTTGGAGATACTTTTACTATATGTTAAAATAAATAAATAAGCTTTTGTCAATGTTTTTATTTATTAATTTTGATATGCCTTTGGTGATCCGGATCCCCGCATAATCCGGATTGGGCTAGTTTTAATTGATCCGGATTAGTGAGACTACACTGTATGTACAAAAATATAATTGACATTGGGAATCTTTGATTTTATTGTCCTAGGATACTCGATTTTGGACATTATTTCAACAGACAGTCTTTTTCAAGAAAGAAAACCAACCAAATTCAAAAACTCTATAGGTTTTCCATTCCTCGGAACAAGTTCAAAAATGCATAGATACTATTAAATTGAGTTAACATTACCCCACATGAAAAGTATCCACTAAATTGAATATTTCAAAGAATAAGCATGAGAATGAGTATTCATTTACGAAACGGGCAGAGACACAGACATGCAATTGTTCCCATTCTCAACATCTTGCTTGACAGTAACATTCAACTAAAAAGTATAATAAACGTCACGAAACCTATCACATCTAATTTGTTTCTATTTTTTCCAAACAACAAAACCAAAATAAACTCGTGCCTCCAATCATGACCGAAGACAATCGAATCAATATATCACCACAATCATCTCAAGATAAATCGTTGTTTTTTTTAAATAAACATAATTCGCCTACAGTCAATTTTCAAAATATTCGACTTAGCTCCCAAAATACAAATAAATATCAACGACTTAAGCCGCCATTCAAAATAATACTCTTCTGATTTATCTTCATTGAGATTTTTACATATTTCCTACAAGGCATATAATTTTACTTTGCTCGTTCGTTTTGAATTTATTGTCTAGTCTATTCGCACGATGGTTATCGGTAGTTGGCGTGAAATGAAGAAAAAAAAAATTTACGTATTAACATACGAGTAGCACACAAAACATTGTTAGCGAACATCTTTGAGTCTAGTAGGAAAAAAAACAACGTTGTGATATATGATTACCAGTATGCTAGACGAGTTTTGAGTTTCGTCTTTTCAATGCAATGCTGTAAGCAGGGATATGTGATAAATTTTTTTTTTTATTGAGCCATTAACCTACTAGTAGCACACACGCTTTTCAGTGTTTAGATAAGTGATTTCTTGAAATTCGAATTTTTAAAGGGGGATGGAGAGGTATTACAAAAATTCTCAGGTATTTCTTGTTATGATAATGTTCTGAAAATTTATTAAAATAGAAATAATTTGAGTTTCCTCATAATTTCCAGCTCTTCTATTGTTCAATTGAGTTCATAGCGGTTTCTTTTTCGACGAATCTGTCAATTTAAATTAGTGAAAATGCTCAAAATGCTCAAAATGCTGGTTATTATCAAACATTTATTATGTGCTCTGCTTGTTGTATGTTGTGCAAACTCTGTATGTTGTGCATAAACTTGAGTGATTTCTTGGATTTTTCATAAATATCGATGCGACAAATAAAGTTTGATTTTAGTCTTCATGTCTCTCTCTAAAACACACAATTTCAGTTCCAATAGAGTCCGCTATCAGAAAGAAGGTAAGGCCTTTTGAAAACTCTCCATTAATAGGATTGTCCGCTATAAAGAAGTTTTCGTTAAAGAAGTTACATTAAAAATGTTATATTCATATTCCAATCACAGAAGATGTGGCAAACAGACTATCGCTATCTTACTAGGGCCGTTAGCCCCAATTGCTCAAGGAATTATCGTCCCATACTTCCATAAAATTATTTTTAAAAAAACGTTCCTGCCTTGAGGATCAAGTCGTGTAAAGTAACTATTGTTATCTGCTCTTTCATCTAAAGATGTTATCTGTCTTATTGAAACTTGAGAAGAGCGAATATAAAGTTCGATAGTGCGATTACTGCCACGGTATACTGTTTCTGTACGGATTGCGATCGTTCAATCTCTGGTAAATTCTATCGTGGAAGTGTTCTCATTGGCATCCTCACATCTCTTACTGGAACTCTTTGCATTCACTTACTTACTACTTCATTATCTAAAAGTATGATTGTACGTGGTTTTCTAGCTCCTTTCTCAATATTACTAACCGTTTTATTCAACATCTCCTGTAACATATCTGTCTCAGTTTTTGAGCTTTTCTTTGCGGAACTCCTATTCTATCTCCTCTATCGTTTTCTGTCTGCTCGATTAGTGCCATGTGGTGAATAAATATCTCTTTTCAACCATAACTTCAAGCAATAGCTATTTCCTGGTTTTATCTTCCATCATTCACTTATTATCCTTTTCTCAATTAAACTTATTGCCTAATACTAACTGCAAAATATTTGATCTTACTTTAAACAGCCTTTCTGTTTCTTCAGTTTTTAGGATTCACCGTACGTTCCTATCAATCCTCATCACCCTCCAGTACTTTTAAAACTTTCTTAAACATTTTTAAAAAAAATCCAAGATCTCTTCTTACTCCCGGTTTGATTTCCTTAAAGTTAACTTCACCAGAATGGCGAAGCAAATCAACCATATTAACCGGTATTCATTTCTTCCTTGTTCGGACGTTGACGTATAGGCCTTACGTCTTCCTCTTACATCTTATTCTTCGTTTCACTCCCAAATGGCGCCACGGATTATTAAGCAATACTCCGTGATTTATCTCTGCACTTGCCACCTCCTTCAGGACAAAGGATATTGCACGAGACAAATTTAAATTAAATTTGAAACTATTCAATCCCTCGTCATCTCTGATAATATATTCCTTAGTAAAACTTCTGCCCTCCCTTCCGGAGAGATTTATCCGCTCTTTCCTAATTTTTTTCTTTTCATTTTCTTTTTTAAAAAAATTCTACTTTTCGTCCACATATTACTTTCTCACCTGCTTCGTCGTTTCGTGCTAACCCTACAGTACTATCTTCTACACCTCGTCCTTTAGCTTCAACTTCAGCGTCTGAACTGGAATTTTTCCTTCTTTTTTGAGATCTACCAATATTTTTCCTATACCTGAAACAGGTTATTCTGCTAGCATTTCCAATTGCCACCCAAACTCGCTTCTTCATTGGTTCAGCAAGCTTCCCAGGAGAGTTGTTAATACCAGAATCCATTCTATAGAAAAGCCGAGGAGCAACATAGATTTATCAAAGGCAAATCTACTGTTACCAACTTGCTTATCAAGGGTCGCACTACTTCCACTAATTTTGCCGAATTTTCCGACTTTGTGTCGTCCTCTGTTCTTGATGTAATCAAGAGTTGATGTAATCTACACTGATGATTTCGATAAAGTCGACCATTAGATGCTGCTTGCTAAGCTCACTTGGTTTGGTATATTCGATCTCCTCCTTTTCTGGTTTTAATCCTACATTTTCAATCATACCTGCAAAGTTGTGCTAAATGGGTGTTCTTCCCCTCCTTTTTATCCCTCTTCTGGTATTCCACAACGCTCCATTCTTGGACTTCTATTATTTCTTTCTTTTTTTTCAATAAATGACCTTCCTTCTGTAGTTTCATCAAAGTGCCTTCTTTATAGGGAGGATCTTAAGCTGTTTCATGAAATCTCGTCTGTCAATGACTTGTTTTTATTGCAGTCACAGACCCAAATGATTGATATACCAGGAACTTACTCCCTCTTAATGTATCCAATTGTCTAGCAATGTCCTTTTCTATTAAACCAAATTTTTTATCCTTTAAACATTCCTTGTCCCATTTTGCTTCATGAGAATCAGCATAAATTTTTGGTTGTTCAAGTTCAAGTTGAAATTTGATCTTTGTACATGTATTTTATGTTACTTCTAGGACATCAAAAGTTGCTGGTTTCATTCATCGCTGTATCGCTGTTCACTTTTGTCCTTGACTATCTTCATGTGTGTTCGTTTGTTTACCACCTTAGTTCATTGCATCTTCGAGTAATGCTCCCAAGTGTGGTCTCCTCGTATCGTGTACCTGTTGGATGCCATTGAATTTGTCCAATTGAAGTGCTCAGTTTTTCATATTGCCCCTATGGAGAGGGTCTTATCTTCCTGAATCTCTCTTCTCCAAGCATTTGTAGATTTTACACTGACCAATGTTTTTTTGTACAAATTGTTTGACGGCTTTTTGCCTCCTTTATATGTTTATCTCCTTTTTTGGGTCCACCTTTTACGTATGCGTCGCAGTCATGATGAACTCCAGTTTGTGAAATTGTTTTTGTGGGATGATTAAAATTGAAATTTTTTAACTAAGTGGTTTCGAAAATATGCACTGATTCTCATCAGACATCAGCTCATAGTGCATACCATACTGGTATGACCACTTGCAATGGAAGATTATTAATTTTTATTTACGTTAGTTGTTATCATTTTTAACATGCTCGACTTATATCCATCGATATCATTTACTCATAAAGGTTCTTAATTTGTGATCACGTTTCATCACGTTTGTGTTTATAATTTTTTACTATATTTTATCTATAAATTTTTTATCTGTAAAATTGGTCTAATGTAAATTAATAATAAAGAAATTCTTCTCTGCAGAACATTTTCAACAAATGTGTGTGCTAAATTGGTTTTTCACTGTTTCCACCAGTCCTCCACTTTTCCTTCTAATTTATTGCTTTGAAGTCCTTCTATCTTAGCTCTACTGTCTTCAATTCTCTTGCTTTAAGCACCTTGAAATTTATTTTGCTTGTTCCTCTCTCCAGCATTGTAGAATATAATTTTCATTTATATTTTTTTATGTATTATTTATAAATTTTTATAAATGAGTAAATCCTACTAACAACCTTCAAAGTAAAATATCTTATTAACAGAAAATAAAAAAAACCACAATACTTATTCCTCAAATATGAAAAAATATATGTCACAGGGATTTGTGAAATTAAACGCTTATTACATCCAGTATATTGTTTCACCATAACCATAGATTGGTCAGTTTTCCTTCCAGAATAATTTCAACATAGCTCGCACCGAAACAAGTATTTTCATAGAATCGATTTGATCTCGAATTTTCCATCAGGGGTAAATTTGTCTTAAATATCTCTCCGACGCAAATTGGAGTGAGTAACCTCGACAACTCAACACCTCGACCTCACCGAACAAAATGTAATTCGTTCAATGACCTCGTACTAATCGAGCTGGTGATTCTCACGTAAAATGACGCTTGCGTATTTTCCGTCAATTGCATGAAATAATATAGCCGAACGAATATATCTATTTACCCATCTATAGTACAAACTTTAAATGGTTTTGGATTTCGGTTTTCAATTTGTCTTTCAGCGGTTTTTGGCATTAGAGTTACTTGAAATTTATTACTTACGACGATATATCAAAGTTTTCCACATGCGAATGAAATCTATTTCTCTCATACAAGTATTTATTCTAGTTGAAAATGTACATACATATCTTTGCGAACAATTGGCGAAAACAATTTGAAACCAGGTGTACAAACGTTGAAATTAATCCGAAACCAACTCCGAAGTAAAGTGAAACTTTAAGTGGCACGTCTATGTGAAAACACAAAACTACAATTTTCATTCGAAATGGTGTAAAATCTCATGAAATAACCAAACCGTACCGTATATTTTCGTGCGGTGCCGCATGCGTGTGAAAATCACAATTTTCCAGCAACGGCGATGAAACCGGGTCACCATAGATCGATGACATCGCCGCAGAGCTTTATCTTCGCTACCTGCATGCTTGTGCACGTGCCGTGCGGAAAAGTTCATTGCCAGCCGGTTCGAACTGGGGATGCCATCATGTCTGCAGCAGCTCAATCCACTTTGATTACATGTGCAATTAAATGATGCAATCACTCGGCACTAACATCACATGTACATCTCGTGCTTGTGCTGCACTTCGCTTACAGTACATGAGAGTGGTGATGGCAATGATGAGGCATGCGCGATTTTCAGCATCAGTATTGGTTGGTTTTTGATTTGGCCATCAGGGGGTTACACGTGCTTGAAATTGAACGGAATATAGAAATTAGAGAGAGGATTCGTGTTTCGATGCGGCGATGGATAAAATTAAAAAGCAGATCAATGGTGATACGCTCGCCACCGTACCGACTATAAGCTAGAAGTAAAATAAATCAGACTGCGAGCTAGCGCAATATATTATTGAAAAACAGCCTTGAGCATTTTTTAACGTGTGATGAAGAGCTGGAGGAGAATCTATCTAAATTCAATCATGCTCGCATCAGCAACATTCTGTACGTCGAAAGTAGCTCAATTTTTATCGAATATATACGGAGAATTATTCTTATTGCCAGAAATATATGGTTCAATATATTTTTCAATCCATTGAAGGAATGAAAAAATTAAATATCACAAAAAAAACATTATCAAAATCAGTTATTTTTAATGTTATTTTGTTGTTAGTTGGCTAAGGTTACACTTTAAAAAAACATCCAATTCAAAAAATCGGATTATTTTTTGTGTCACACTTTTCTTTAAATCGAAATGTCATATCCGCAATTAGCTTCTTCTTTCAGTAATAAAATGAAAAGCAATAAAAACCAATAAAAATGCGCTTAACTCTTTTCAATGCTAGAAAATCGTCGATTTTATGTCTCCAGTTTTCCTTGAATTTATTTAATCCAATTATATCTATTACTCCAATGCAACAATATGCAGTCATTGCCATCGGGGTCATTGTGTGTTTTCGAGACTGTCATGCTGATGGCCATACCAAGTGATTTATGTCACATTTTTTGTTCTATAACAACAGCGAGTTTGACTTGCCGTCTGGTGATTTTTTTACTCAGAATAATTCAGACTTGACCGTGCTGATCTAGTTTTCAGTCTTGTGCAGTCGATCTGTAAATATTAATAAAAATCACCCTAAATGTGCCATTCGTGTAGCATGATGTCTTTTATCGAAAATAATGAGATTTTAGATTTTGATTGATATTCATATTAGTTTGTGCATTAATAAAAAGTTATTGTATTGAATCTGACGAATAATTATACTTTTACATACACATGCATGTGTATTTTTGCCATTAATTCGGTGGAGAATTATCTTGAGTTTGACTTCTTATTGACTCGATGAGGTGCTCATTATGCCCCTGATTTAAGTCAGGTATATTTCCAGGGTTATGTCAACACAAAATCTGGCGAGTGATCATAGATGGAGCTGACTCAACTGACTGGTGGTATGAGTTGAAAGAGTTGTCAATATAATACCGAAGCTCATAAAAAACTGAAATAACGAATAAAATAAATTATCTGGAATACTTTGAACCCACACATGTAACAATTGGTGTCAGAAGTGGTATTTCAGAAATGCAAAGTATATAAGGAAACGGCTGACAGCGAGTTGCGAATGCATGGAAAAAATCGGAAAATTCTATCAAATCGATCGAACAGCAGGAAAAATCTGACTATTGGGAGCGTCCGGCATTCATCAACAAATTACATCCTTTGTGAACTTTGTAGTTAGTAGGTCTCCATTTAAGCATTTTCGCAAGTTATTTTGTTGCTTAAATGTGCGAAGAAATCTTAGAAAATATCATAATGTTAAACGGAGATTATAGTGTGTTAAAATAAAAAAATCTGCCTCGAAAGTTTCATAAATTGAAAACAGTTGAGCTCAAAAGTGAGTTAAGTAGTTGGGGCTTAGGAAAAATCAGGAGATTGTAGAAAAAACTCTAAGAGTCTAAAAAAATATCGCGGTAGCTTAAAAAAATCAACAGACTTTAGAAGAAAAAAATCGTGGGAGTTTAAAAAACATTTGTGAGACGTAGAAAAAAAATTCGGGAGCTAAAAAAAAAATTATGAGAGTATGAAAAAATGAAAAGGGCTTAGAAAAAATCAGAAGGGTAAAAAAAGATCTTCGGGGTATAAGAAAAAATCATAGGAACTTAGAAGGAATCAAGGGGGTCAAGCGAAAATCTCGAGAGCGTAGGAAAAAATGAGGGCACTTCCGAAAAAATTAGGGGGTATACAAAAACCTCTAGGAGCCTCAGGAAACATCATGGGAGCTTAGAAAAAATAAAAAACTTTCACTGACAGAAAAAGTCGTGGTTGATTTAACTATTATTGATAATAATGCAACAATTTGTTCAAAATTGTCGAATGAACTACGGAAACTGGTTCTTTCTACTATGCTAAAATAGTTTATTTGACCATACAAAAGTAGTTGACTTTGCTGATACAAAAAATATCGAAACCTTCGAGGATGCTAATTGGTTCATAAGTACGATAAATAATTGATCTATAGAAAAATGAGCATCAGTTCATTTAAGACTACAAAATATATTGCTGGAATACCACAGTTTGTGGTTGCTTACTTTTTTGCACCACGGACGTTGTTCACCAACCACGCGTCATGGTACATAAAAGTAATCAACTATTTCTAAGAATAATATCTGGATGCCTAGAAAAAACCTCGAGAGCCTAAAATCAAGAAACTCTAGAAAAAAATCTTAAGAGTATGAAAAAAAATCACAGGGGATTAGAAAAACATCAGAAAGCCTAAATAAAGTCTAAATAAATCTCGGAAGTCTAGGAAAAAATCAGGGGAGCTAAGAAAAATATTCAGGAGTCAAAACAATATCTCAAGAGCCTAGGGAAATATTAGGGGAGCTTGAACAAAATTAAAAGGCTCTAGAAAATACTCTGGTAGTCTAAAAAAGAATCACTGGAGCTTAGAAAAAATCAAAAGGCTCTAGATGTCAAGCGGAAATAAAGCAGCATTACTAACACGCTTAACGGATGCATTGCAAGACAATGGTGACTTGATTTAGGTCATGAGGATTTCGTGACGATGAAAGAGGCTGAGAGTAATGAGAAATCAAGCCAGAGCTAAGAAGTAAACCCCAGTCTGAAACTGTTGACGGAAATCAGCATGAAAATCAATAAGCTATTGATGCTGAGATAATACTAAAGATTTCTGAAAAATTTGGAGACCAGTTAGGAGAACTGAAAGTAAGCATAGAAAGACAGTTGATTTAAATGTAGAGTTTCGGACTAAAGTTCGAAATATGTAATGCGACTGGACAAGAAGGTAAAATGGTTTTGAATAAAAAATCATCATCGTTTGAACAACTGAGAAAAAAAGGCTGAAAGTAGTCAAAAGTCATGGGAATGAATCACGTTATGAATATGACCTCATGAAGCAAATATACCGGTCGCAAACCTGGAAAAAGAAGCAGAAGCCAGCAGAAAAGCTTTAATATTGAGAGTGGGAGATGAGGATTTCTTTAATACTGGACGTCAAAGGGTGAACGCTGCAACGAAATGGCAACAGAGGCGCTCATGAATGCTGTTCAGAATCGAAAACTGCAACAAACACTTCGGTAGGCCGACAAGAGGACGACTAAAGATGCACTTTCATGTAACCTTATAATTGAATCAACCAAACATGTATTTCGAAATGCGACGAATCTTAAGGAGATAAGTGAACCGGAAGTAGGTAGCGCACCGTCATGCTGGAATCGTGGAGAAAATGGTCATTTGCAGTGATATTGCTACCAAAACTTATATATTGCCTGAGAAAATCAGCCAGCGAACCAACACATTTCTTCAACTGAGGAGTCAGAAAATGCGTAAAAGTTAAATTCATGGTTGAAGCATCGTGTACTCTTGGGGAAGATCTAGAACAAGAAACAATTGGGTGGCGCATTATGGAAATATTTTTGGTAACTTCTCAGGTCAGCGTGACGCAGTTTCGTGTTGTTGCCAATGGGCATGCAGATTTATTGTTTAACTCCTATTTTTTTATTAAACAAGAAGAAAACCTGCTTCAATGCTCTTCGCCGAGTGTTGTCGTGGGCCGATACAATTACTTTGAACAAATTAGAGTGGTTAAAGCAGGCTCCAAATGCCTGAATATTTTGTGCATGGAATAATGGAATAAGACCTCTGATCTACCTTCCATTGGTTTTTAGATCAAGAGGTATTACGGCGCGAGAGATAAAATTCTTGGACCGTCGTTAGACTAACTTAAGCGAAAGCATTTGCCAAAGATGTTTTCATTAATAAAGAACGAAAGTTAGAGGTTCGAAGGCAATCAGATACCGCCCTAGTTCTGACCATAAACGATGCCAGCTAGCAATTGGGGGTACCTACTTCTATGGTTCTCTCAGTAGCTTCCCGGGACACCAAAGCTTTTGGGCTCCGGGGGAAGTATGTTTGCAAAGCTGAAACTCAAAGGAATTGACGGAAGGGCACCACCAGGAGTGGAGCCTGCGGCTTAATTTGACTCAAGACGGGGAAACTTACCAGGTCCGAACATAAATGAGTAAGACAGATTGATAGCTCTTTTTTGAATCTATGGATGGTGGTGCATGGCCGTTTTTAGTTCGTGGAGTGATTTGTCTAGTTAATTCCGATAACGAACGAGACTCAAATATATTAAATAGATGCAAACAGGATTATGGTGTTTGAAACTTATATTTGATCGAGCAGAGGGTATATTTTGTCAAGCAGAGAGTAAATAGCAGTGATTATATTTGACCTTATGTTGGCACAAACTTTAGTTGAGGTCAGTGAGACATATTGTATGCTTATAAGAGTGTTGAACATAGCAGAGAGTTTTGCAACAATGAAAAATGAATATGTCATCGGAGCTTGTCATCCAAAATGCTGCATAAAATTACTAAAGACCGAAGAAAATCCAGATGCGCAAACCGATCCATCGAAGACTGATACAATTGCTATTGGTCAAACAGGCTAAAGTCGACTTGCAGAAGCAGGCGTCGAAAAATCCATGGGCATCACCTGTAGTCCTGGTCAAGAAACAAAATTTATCCCCCGATTCTATGTAGACAATAGACAACTTAATGACATAAAAAACAAAACAGCTATCTACTCCCGAGAAAAGACGATGTCATATATGCTTTGTCTTAAGCAAAAAAAAAGGCTCTCAACGCTAGACTTAAAGAGCGGTTTCTGGTAGCTCGAGATCAATTCAAAAGATTGAGAGAAAAGGGAGTATGGTGATTCGACGTTTGGACTATGCAATGTAACTGCTTTATTTACGTAGGGAGGATTGATCTGAAAAACGTACTTAGTGTATTAAGACTATATCATCGTTATAAGTGAAATATTCGATAAACAGGCTGAGAATTTCGCGGTAGCTCTCGAGTGACTACAATCTCCAAACCTGAAGCAGAATTCCAAAAAATATACCTTAATTGTTAAGGAAGTAAAATATTTAGGACATTTAATTTCTGCAAATGGAGAATAGAACACTTCCTGACAAAAATAAAAGCCAATATGGATGCTAGCAACACTAGAATTGGGGTGTTAAAATCAGCAACGCACTCAAACTGTTTCATGAGAGCTTTCAAGAGGACACCTATGAGTAGATAAAAATCTCATACGCAAAAAAATCCTTCTAGATGCAACTCGAGAAGCCGGCAATGTCCTTAAAAGGACCGAACCGTGGGCTTCGAGGGAAAATTTGATCATAAAATGTGGGATTTCTTTCTCTTTGAAAAGATTAGGGGAGAGAGCTATCAATTGTTAGCATACATCTTACTGCAAATATATAAAATGAAAGTCGATTCTTGATTAAGCATTAAATTACTAATTACATAATGAAAATCACGATACTAGCTCTCAGATATTTTAGGTTCGATCTGTACATTCACATATTCGCTATTATAAACTAACTGCAGTCATTTCCCTGACCCCATTTTAGATAACTCGCCAACCCGTCCAGACCTGAGATCAGATTTTGTAATGCTAACAATGCAGGAATTGTTGACTGATCCAACATTGATTTTAACTAAATCCACAAAATAGGCCTAGTTATTTTGAACTTTATATTCAAAATATTTCGACGATAGTGCTTTCATACTTTAAAAAATTTAACGCATATCTTGTTTATCAACAGTGGAAAAGTACGAAGTCAAGAATTGTGTGAAGAACAATACCAAAAGCGGATGTTGAGTCTGAAAAATGTGGTAAAATGCAAATCGATTAAGCTTTTGTGTGAACTAAAGTAGAATTTAAATAACGGCTTGTGTTTATTTTGTATTAATTAAATTCGAAAAAATTAAATATGCAAATTTTATCCGCCACATAAAAGCGAAAGTTGCTTTCAGGCAAGAAAAAAGCCAAACATTTAATTTTAGAAAAAAATTTCGAAACCGTTCTTGTTACTGTTATGGATTTATTTCTTCTGAACCGAATTCTCAAAACAAACTATCGATACCCAAAAATACCGTCTTCTTGATCGCATCTTTATTCAACCCTGTACTTACATATTTCTTTGAAATTGAAAATGAATAGCGTCTGCTGGGTTTTTTTTATTCTCTTGGGCTGTGATCGCTTCTTATGCAATGCAATTTAAATCAGCACATGTGTGGAGATTATTCGTCTTTCAGATATGAAGAAGGTCATATTTGAACCATGCTTCCATGCTGTCTTTAGAGAAGCAACAGCACTAGCAGTAAGCTTGCTTGCTGTGCTGTAGAAACGTGCCCGACTGGCCGAGAGAAAAGTTTTTTTTTATTATTGTTAGCCAACCTAAGTCAAAATGCGCCACCTTACTGACTGACTAACTGACTGTCTGGAATTCACGGATCGATAAGTTTGATGGCACGTGTTTTAAATTCCCATTAAATGTCTATAGATCTAGCTACATATCTGTATGTTAGAGAAATAAGTTAGTAGATATGTATAGTATACTTAAGATACATGCTACGATCATAGGCGCGGTTAGTGTACTGTTGGATGTTTTTGTCTTAATTGTTGTTTGTTAGAAAGCTTGTCGGGTAAGCAATGACTCAGTTTTGTTATTTGCATCAAAGCGGACCTCTTATGATTCAGTTTTGCTGGTTCTGAGTGTGTTGTTGATACGACAAGGACTTAGAGTGGGCGTTAGGTAGGTGAAATATTTTACCATAGAGTAGTACATCACACGATCGATTATCGGAAGATATATAGCTCATTTTCTACAATAACATATGCCCTACGAGTGGGGGAGACATTCAAGTGTCGTATCAAATGAGTCATGCATTTTTGATATCGGATATTGGTGTTACACTGAAAGGAAGGGCATCGAAGAGTCAGTCTTTTTTGAGCAGAATAGACAAACATCATGCTGTATCACACCTGAATGGTTGATATTTCCTCCTAGCAGGTTGTGCCCCTTCAGCTTGCCTATTATGGCTCGAAAATTTCCCCACTTTTGCTGAGGAAGAAACCAGCAGTCCCATAGTTAGACTTTTATTATTGTTTTTCTAGATGACAAAAAAAATCTTCAAAAGATACCCAGTCCCTCGAACCACGAAGCATGTAAGATTCTTATTTATTAAAAAAGTCCACCTATAGGACACAAAAGTCTGGGTCGGAGTCCGCTCTCGCATTATTTCCACCCGGTTGTACTTTTTCATCAATGGATGCCCATTTTATAAGCCACCATAGTTTGTGGGTCAGAAAGTCAACAATCGTCTCGCTTTGGGGGCAGTATTTCCTTGACGCATTTTGACACTGTGAGCCAGTTATCGTTATCACGGAGCATGGTGTGGCCGATTGACTCTGGCGTGATTAAGCCAATCGTAGACTCGATATTGATCCTCAACCTTGCGACATAATTGCACGCAAAGAATGCTTGGTGAGCATCATCGTATTCACCCACACAGTACCGAAAGTATGCTATACCCATCTTACTTAATACTTCTGCTAAAGTGTCTTCTGAAATAACCAAGCCCCGTTATGAATTGGAAAAGCTAAAAGTTTACTCCGGGGGTTCAGAAGACCTATCAGTATCGCGTTCAAGCGAAATTTGTTGCTTGCTTTCTGGCGTTGTTGCCAAAGCTGAAGGGTTTGCGTATATGTGTGCGATATATCTTCTGTTCCATTCTGCTCAGAGTGAGTGAGGTACCCTTCTTAGCGTTCTTGCGCGCAAGTAGATCTATCGAGATTAAAACAATACTACTAAAATGGCATCTTCCGATACCGTGCGGTAGCTACTGGTGATGCCATCTAAGCCACCTCTACGTTAGATACTGGCAATCAATGTTTTAAACTCCTTCGTTTCAAGTGCGTCCACCTTAATTTTGGCTCCTTACAGCAAAATTGAGCTAATCTCCGCCCGCAGCAACGTCCGCTTCACTTTGCAGGAGCCATTGATATTGGCCAGAACCCTATCTCACATACCTTACCAGTAGGTCAGCTTAGTGTCTAGCGTTACTGCTAGGTACCATACCGACTTACCGGTCTGAGCCTCTGTGGAGCCCACTGTCAGCAGTTCAGCGTAAAAGATGTTATAGAGTTCATGTTCGAGTATCGACCCATGTGCTGCCTCTGAGGTACCTTAACCCACCCGGTAAGCGTCCTCTGAGCATTTTCTTTGATTTCGAACAGCTGCTATCGGTCTCTAAGATATTCCTGCATCATGACCAACAAGAAGTCAGGAAGGCTCCAATAACATCTGCCCTCCGTGTCAAATTGAAGACGTTTTGAACATCTAACATCACCAGCAAAACAACCGGCATGCCTCCCGCAAAGATTTCGAGATTCCTCGTCGTGCCTAGAACGCAATGTGGACAGTACGCGGACGGATTGTCCAATACTTCCTTTTCGTTATCGATGAGCGACAGCTGCATAACTTTTCATGGCGGTAGAAAGACGCTCGCCACTAAACAGGAATTATATACTCGTAGAACCACTAACAACCGTGGCTAACATTCCACTACAATTTTAAGTGCTTCGACCGTCACTCTATCAGAGTTCGGATCCTTTATATTTTTCTTTCTAGACACTGCGTCGCTCGGCTGCTCCTCTGTAAAGAGAGGAATGCTCCACGGTGGAAGATGATGCTATCATTCCTTAGCATACGAGAGCAGTGAGCCCACAATGCGGTCCAGTGCTGCCACATCCTTGAAAGCACTAGACTGCATGCAGCACCACAGTTAAACATTTTTGAATGCCCTCACAGAATTTAAGCTCGAGTTCAAGCGTAAAGCTTAGAGACGTCACAAAAGTTTCTTGAGTATGAATGTTGGGGTTTTTATTGACTGCTCCTGTCATGCTGATGGCTTTTAAAGAACACAGATAAAACAAAATTGAAGCTTTTTACATTGGTGCTCTGATCATTCTATATTTGTTCCGCAATCTTCAATGACGTATGGAAATGTTTGGCTTTTTGAACGTTAATGCTAGTGAATCCGTGACCAAGAATAACCACTTTTCTAAAGTTTTGAATAATATGGCCCTTAATCTGATCAGTCATGGAAATGGAAATATTTTTGGTCACCACCCCGCAAGTAAAACTTTGCTTTGACTTATAATACCTGAAAAAAGATTTTTTTGGAAAACCCACAACAGTGGCTATGCTTGGATTCAGTGCTTAGTCAACGCTCTGAATTTAAAAATAGCCTTCCGAAAAAAACCCATCGATTTAAATTCACTCTTGATAAAAACAAGTTTCACATTCAAAGCATCGAATATCAAAGAAGCGTTGCCATTTTAAAAGTAAACTCTCTTCTCCAGAACAAGATTTGAAATTATACTGGGCATTAATATTCAACTTAATGAATAGAGTTCTAATAAACGACACCAAAAATCACTGAAAATATCAAGCAGCTAATTATACTAATGGCTAATAATAGAATTCTTTGTATACTTAAGCCGATTCATTCGTACTAGCTTAGTCTCATCATCGTGCAATAAAATTCTCATCAAAAATCCAACAAAGCCCATAATGAACTTATCAAATCCAACGACAAGCACATGCTAGCACCGGTCGTCTTTAATATACAATATGCAAATAGCATCACTGGAATTTCATCCATCGAGGCGTCCGGGAACGTTCGTAACGAGCATAAAAGTTCAATAATCTTCAAAATCCATGTCTTTGACATAACGCCTGGATGTATATAGTACAGTGTTTGTTGTATTTCCGTTTCGAGGGATTCCTTGTTGTTACAACACGGGACGACCGAAAAATTAAATGAACATTTCACACGAGCGCCTGAAATCAGATACGATTCAATCCAGCTTGCGTCACTTGCGGCGTTGGTGGAAATTGTGTAGCAGGCGCGGGAGCATGAAAGCATGATGGAATTCGTAAAGTGTTGAGTAGGTGTCATCATAATGACACAAGTAAGGAAGCAGTCAAACAAGCAAAATTTAATAGAGAGTGGTCGTATATTTGATTATTGTACGTCACGGCATCGGATAAAGTGAAAACGTGCTGAATCGATCACCAAATTAACCGAAACTGTTAAACGAGAAAAAAATATTTGCATAAAATGTCGGAGAAAATGCTATAAAGAATCATTTTCAAAAACTTTTCGACTCGTTAGTTGCTTATTGTTGCATTAATGATGGTTCTACATAAATGCGGATTCAAAGCGAGAATTTGGGTATGGTTGTAAATTTTGAAAGCGCCAACGATTTTTTTTTCTAATTTTGTTGAGAAATTAGGAGTTATTGTCCCGTTTAGGCGTTTGAAAGCTTTTGGTATCGATCACAGAAGAATGAAGTTCATGACATGTCAAAACATATAAGCGCCCAATGTGGGAAACTGGCTTGAGAAGTTATTTGACGTGCATTGTAGATTAAGTTGCTGTAAAGGCTCTTACTTTTTTATTGTTGCTATTGTACTGAAGCTCAAAATGGCAGAGTATGAATGATAATATGAGCTGAATGCCAGATTGAAACTGTCGCTAGTAACCATAAATAAAAATCGTATGTAGATGGTGATCAAATTTGTCATATTAAAGTCGCGATTGCAGGTTGAGTTTTTTTTCTGAAGACTGTGTGACAGCCATTTATATCCGAGAATCTTATAATATCATTAGTATTGTTGAATTTGATAAAAGAAAAACTATTATTACCAATGTCCTCTTATGAATCTTTCATGCGACAAATATGACTTATGCGCTATTTACTGTGGCATCGTCTTTCAAGAGGCCGATAGAAAATTAAATTTATCTTCCGTATGTACTGTCACTGATTTTTGTTTTTGGTATCAAGTCTAGTCACCCTGGTCTACACGTGGCATAAATATCGTGCCATCTGCATATCAAGATCCATTCGCCTCTCTTGTTTACGACTTCACGCCACTTTGCAAAGTATTTTGAGTTTTTTTCCTTCCGGAGCCGGCGCCAATTTTCTTCAACTTGAAATATTTTTGTTATTTCATTCGATCAGTTGTTTTGTTCTGATCTACACAGACCACTTGTAGTTCGTTTTATTCTAATCCATGTTTTTCAATCCATGCGCCGTTTCTACGCCAGTTTTATCCAGTTCAGCACGTTTTATCATTGATTTATCAAACTAGTCTCCACCGGATTTTTAAATAAAAAAAAACTTTGTGGGTTGCAAATACTAAGCACGTTTGAAACTAACAGCCAAAGAATTCGCAAAAAAAAATCACACCCACGAGCTCGTGGCCTCTTCTAGATATTTATCTTGAAAAAAGTGGACATGTCTTAAAATTTTGTTTTGAAAACCATTAATTTCTTGTTGAATAAGTATATAACTACACTTTCGAACATGTAAACACAATTCTACGTAGAGAACTAGAACAAAAAACATTCGAAAATTCGTGTTGTCATTCATATTTAAATTTTTTTTCTTCTTTTCTTTCAATTACAGTTGCTGCTAGTGCGTGTTAAAAAGCCAATCAATCAGCAGTCAGTGTGTGTCTTTAAGTGAAGCAAAAATTTAAATCTCCTGCCACAGACGTGAAAAAATTAAAGCAAATAGAAGTGAAAAAAAAACTTGAACACGCGTGTTATAAAAAATAATAATCATCAGGAAAAAACATGGCGCCAACAGTTTGTAATAAAAAAGAGCCGCGCGTACGTGTCGGTGCTTCGGTTGTGGTACGAGATTCAATGAAATTCGGTAGGAATTCGACAAATTCATCGGCAGGGAGTGTATCGGTTGTCAGTTACGGTAAGTGTTAAATCAGTATTAATTTTAAGCAGACATGTTGACTTAAGTCGATTGAATTGAACATGGTCAAAAGTTGTACAGATTAAACAAATAGAAGATGCTGAAGAGAGAAGATATTTGACTGTTATAAAATTTTAAATATTCTCGAAACTTTATCAGGCCAAAATAAAATGTCAGTTGTTCCACTTTATGGAAAATCATGTTTATTTCTTAATTCTTTTTCATTTTAAAATAATTTTAAAACCGTTTAGTGTTTCTTGCAAAAACAACTAAGTTCTGCAGATCACGCATGCTAACCTTGCTCAATTCCCAAACCGTTCGCACATTTTTTGTCGAATTTTATTTTACCGCTCTACTGTTTTGTCATCTGGCTTTCCATGTAAATTAGTAAATGTATATTAAGCAAATCTGATGTTAAGTATGCTGTCGACGTTGATTTCAACATAAGTATTTTAAAGGTGACTTTGATGGCCTTTTAGATCAGATTAGTGATGAATTATAGCTATGTTTCGATATTCGTCTCAATAAATGTCCGCGAGTTCAAACTGAATATTTAAAGTTAAGCTTGCAGGGGTAGAAAGTCGTTTCTTTGATATAATTTATCTAGTGCAGCCTTGTTATTTTTTGTGGCCTAGGCCTTTTCACATGCTCTATGTTGAAGTCCACCTTCAATCATAGGCGACGAGCTTCTGAAAGTTTTATTCTGTGTTATACAGCTTACTTCCATCGAACCGTTTGGCATATTGCTGTACTGGCAAATTTTTTTTTGTTAATGATTGGTTCTTAACAAAACATAACAGAAAAATAATTACTGCAAATAGCCCGAAACAAATAACAGCGAGATTTTCGAAGGAGGAGGCGTATTTCTATGTACAATTTCACAGTGGAATTTGGTGAACCACAATGCAGCGAAAATTTCGCTGTCAATGCAACGAAGGCACCAACCTAATTCATTTTTTTTTCTTTTGTGTTGCTAAATCCT
Organism: Nemotelus pantherinus; assembly: GCA_963978885.1. Lineage (NCBI taxonomy): Eukaryota > Metazoa > Arthropoda > Insecta > Diptera > Stratiomyidae > Nemotelus > Nemotelus pantherinus. The sequence continues at coordinate 19,001,185 of OZ022264.1, read as the reverse complement.
GTTGTACGATGATTAGGTTGGCTTATCACAATATATATCAGCCATCGCTTGTCTATTCCACCAGACCATTCAACCTAATTCAAGCAGACTTAATTCAACCTAGTGGTGATGCCAACCTACGGTAGGTAAGCTACTCTATTACCATAGGTGTAGGATTTGGTTAGCGCTTAGCTTTTGGATATCACGTCTAAGCTTGCTTTGATGATTGATCGTATAGCTTTTTTATCATCTGATCCCTGGATGTTACACAAATAATTACAAAAATAATTACGTACTGTCTCATCGGAATACATGTAGGGCGTTTGAGCCCTTTTTTGGCATCAGCTTAATCGTTTTCTTGATGCTTCTCATGGTTGGGTATTCGTATAAGCTGGAGACAGCTTTGTATTCCTATTTCATTTAGGAACATTCGAGTATTGCTGATTTTATTTAATCGCAGCTGTTAGCATTGACTGCCGGTTTAAAGATTCTTTTCTTCAGTTTATGCATGGCCTTCAATGTAGCAGATAACTTTGCTTGATAGATAGTACACTGAAAAAAATCCACATAGCGCCCAGAGCCATGTAACATAGCGCATTATTTAGGGTCCCATACGCCATGTACTTACATAGTACTCTGAGCCATGCAATATGGCTCCCAGCGCCATAATCTCAGAATCTACATAGCGCGTGGTCCCATGTTACATGGCGCAGCATTTATGGTGCCACACGCTATGCACATAGTGCCCTGAGCCATGCAGTATAGCTCCCAGTGCCATAATTACATGGCGCAGAAATTATGGCCCCACACGCCATATTACATAGTGCCATGAGCCATGTAATATGGCTCATGGCACTCCAATTATAACTCGCAGCCATACTGTGTGAGGGGATCTATAAATTTCAGCAAGTGATACTTGAGTATCGTCGATAGATCGAGAACATTCTCAATCGGCTAAGGGCGCATATTATTGAATGGCTCCTTCGGCGACTCTAAATGCAGCCAGCGCCTGTTTGTTGCAAGCAAGTGACTTCTCCGTGTGCTCATTTATGGTAAGTAGCACTGATTTGCTTCTTCAATGTACTATAGTCTTCCACGCCATGTACTATAGTCTTCCACGCCATGTACTATAGTCTTCCACGCCATGTACTATAGTCATCCACGCCATGTACTATAGTCCTTCACGCCATGTACTATAGTCCTTCACGCCATGTACTATAGTCCTTCACGCCATGTACTATAGTCCTTCACGCCATGTACTATAGTCCTTCACGCCATGTATTATAGTCCTTCACGCCATGTACTATAGTCCTCCACGCCATGTACTATAGTCCTCCACGCCATGTACTATAGTCCTCTACGCCATACAGTATAGTCCTCCACGCCATACAGTATAGTCCTCCACGCCATGTGTTATAGCTCTCCACGCCCTGTAATATAGTCCGCCACGCCATGTACATGGCGTGGATGACTATAGTACATGGCGTGTAGGCCTATGTACTTTTCGTCATGTATTATGGCGTGTGGCGCTACATTTTATCACAATCCCTAAATCGACTATGTACATGGCGCCAGAAGTCTATAAATTATGGCGTCTGGCGCTATGTGTTTTCTCAGTGTAACATCCCTAGTGAGGGCGAAGTGCATTTTGTACCTAGGCCCTACCATATCTCTTCCTACTCCATAATATTAGAGCCTATTAGCAGTAGATTTTTGTGTCGTTTTCTATTTTCACATTTCTGCTCCATATAGGATGATAGGTTTCACCATTTGATTGTCTGTCCAGAGTGTGCCTTTTAATATAGATCTCAATTGCGACCAAACATTTTTTCTGTCGCCAAAAGTGGCTTAGTGGCTTTTTGTGTTGTTTTGTTTAGATGAGTTTCCCACCCAGGTGAATTCTATTTATAGAACCTCGTTCTGTTGTCGCACCTCTGTTCCCGTAATTTGAAGTGCTCCAACCTTAATTGTTTTTTTCCTGGTGAATGACACTATGTTGGTTGCCTGTAGGTTTATAGATTTACCCTCCTCGTTTGTTTTTAGACATTTTGAATTCTTAGACTTCGTGTATCCAATTGTGAGCCTCTTATTATTGTGTGTAGCCGAGAGCGATTAAGCCCTTCTTTTTGAAGATAGGAACTATAGCAGGGAGATAATATTCGTCCCTATAAACATACCTCACTAGTGTTCATCCTTAACTTTGCTTCTTACATCTACATCTTTGTATGTTAGCACTTGACTCGTCCATTTCACTACCTCTTGATAGCTTCTCTTTTCTACAGTGCTTAGTGCAGCGAGTCGTGTATTGCATTTTGAAGGCGCATAGTGCCATTTTTCCCAATTTAGTATCCAATTTTTTTCTTTTATTTATACCAGCTTATATATAGCTGCTAAAGTCGAAAATTTGTGTAGTAGCATCTTTACTCAAAGATCTTACCTTATGTAGCGTTCCCATAATCTTCAATATGAAGAATGGGAGCCTGATTGGCCTGTCCGGTTTTGGTAAGTCAGCTGTTTTGGCGCTATCCTTCGAGATGAACACCACCCGTGCCAGTCTCCACGTTTCTGGTACATAGCTAAGTTTGAAACTCGTTCTAAATATGTCTACCAGGTTTGTTTTCAGTTTCACTGTGGCCTTTTGTAGTAGAGATCCCTTTTGGTCCTGGTGATTTAAAAGGTTTGATACATTTTACTGCCCATTCAACATTTTACTTTAGAGATTTGTATAATAAGTAGTGAATGAGGTGTCAACTCAGGGCGTTTGTCTTTTCCCTCAACCACACTATGGTTACTAATATTGCACCCTGAGAAGTGGCTTTACGCAGCACTCTCAAAGTGTCCCCGACGAAAGTCGTCATCTCACCACATGAACATCGAACTTGCCGCATCTCCTCTTGGTGGATTTTTGACAGAGTTTACTATATCCGGGCAGCTACTGAGATGCTATTGAACTATCACCAAAGGCACTACAATCCTTTCATTCTCAAAGTTTCTTTTTATAGACGTCCCAGGTCGATCAAGGCCGCGATGTGTTTTAGTATTTTTTAAATTCCTTTTTTGCGACTTTTCAAAGTTTTTTTTAACACCCTCTTCTACTATTTTTAAGGCACAATACAGCTGCGATGGTAATATTGACAGATTATTCTGGTGACCCTACTCGCCATAGCCTCCAATCCCGCTTTCATATTGCAATTCGTCCATTTATAATCTTCGCAGTCCGTCCACTTCGGTTGACCGTAGTTGACCTTTCTTATTATATCTTGCACCCATTTGCTCAAATTAAATTTATTCCCGTTCAGAAACACGACTGGTTAGGGTAGATTCCGATCTGCAAACAGAAAGCACACTGCATCACAATTATGCTCCCTATACCTTCCTTTGCATTGTGACAACTGCGTGGCTCAGGAACTCAAATCTTCTCTCCGTCTCTTTCCAACGAGCGTGACCAGATAGCTACTATCAAAATCCATTATGAAAGCAGGAACAAATCCCCAAATGGCTTACTTTAAAGGGGAAAATAATCCCCAAATAGCTTACTTTAAAGGGGGAGAAAATTCCCAAAATAACTTAAGAAAAAAATATATTTATGACGGAATTGAATTGAAAATGTCAAAACTCAAACTTATTGACTCTGAATTTCTCCCTAAATATTGCCATTAATATTATTTCCTTACATGTTCCCCATATCTTAAATTATACCCAAAATTCTGGGAACTAGCCACATTTGGCAATGCTTGTTTTCATAGAACATTGTACTAAAGCAGTGTACTAAAGCAGCGTTATTATTTCCTTCATCATTCCAAGTTGATTATCTTAGAAATGGTGATGGGCCAAACTGCTAATTTTCAAATATTGATGGCAACTGCTATTGCTGTTTATAATTAGCAGTTTCAAAAGCAGTTAAAAATAACAGCCAAAATATAGCAGCCTTCTATTTGAAAGACAACATTGTTGTGGCATTGCGATGTATTTCATATTCATACCTAGACTAGCTTAACCTAGCTTAAAAAAATCTAGTTAAGGCGAAAACATATATCTAAGCTTAGTTTATCTCTAAGCTACGGCTCTTGTACTATTTAGCTATCAGATCGTTGGTTCCACAGGTTCGTATGAGTTCCAACCGCTATTTCAAAACAACTTGAAAGTCTGCAGGTATAATATGTATGATGTGTATGGTGTGGAATCAAATCGCACAGTCAGCTGGACAATCTATGTCCAAAAAGACTGCGTACTAGAAACCTCGTAGGAAAACCTTAAGCATGCTGCTATTGCTATTTGCTATTGTGTTACCCAAAAAGCATTTCAGGAAAAAAGCAGATGGTTATATTTATAAAAACCAGGCTGCTATTGCTATTTGTAAATAACGGTTGAAAAATAGCAGTCTGCTATTTAGCAGCCCATCACTACTCCGAATTCTAAACGAAATTTGGGTGCGCTTGGAAATGCAGCAATATTTATGGGGGTGCGAAGTATGGTTTGCATGAGCTTTGACTTAAACCAGTTATTCTAGTATTTCGGTCGAAACAAGTTAATTATCTAGCGAATCAACGTAGGTCCTTATTTTCACATTAAAAGCGTTAATGCAACAATGTTTGTTCGACATCATGCTATAATTCAGAAAATTGATTTGATGGCAATTGCAAACACAAGAATATCTATGCTACAGTCGGAATTTACGCGAGTCAATATTTTTCACTAACTTAATATGACTGTATGTCTGTATGTAAACCATGTAATGTATTATACTATGAATAAAATGTATAACACTTGACAATTAATGTTGTTTACGAAAATACGAGTTCTCTTATTTAGAGTTCGATATTTGATATTTGAGTTAAGGTTCGAATTAGATTTTCTTAGCTTATGTTAAAAAACATTTTATTTTCGTTCAGTGTTTTTTTTTAAAATTTAGTTGATAGGCAAATTATGGAGAACCTAATCATAGTATCGTTTTTCTGGGAGACTGTTGATACTTTAATCGCAAAGTATCTGGAAATCATATTATATATATAATTCTCTTGAATTTTCTTTACTACTTGATTTCTTAAACAACCACTTTTCGAAGCAAAGTTTGAATTCCGATAGATAAAGTTGTCTGACCTTATACTTAGATAGCGAAACCGGAAGTTAGCAATTCGACGTGCACAAGCAGTGCAACGTACAACTGTTCTAATTTACAGCGATTGCAAAACCATTCATTTCAGTTCAAAATCTATAGGTATGCCAACATTCTTTCCAATCATTCTTAGCTCGATATATCGGTCAAGTCTCAATAGCTAACACACGTGTACAATACAAACCCTCCCAGCATTTAGTAAGATACTTTCAAAATTCGCATTGTAATATCCTCCGCTTATTTGTCAGTACATCAAATCGAACGAATGTTCCTCTATACAGTGTTAATATGAAATTATGATTTTTCGCTGATTTCACATGAGTCTCAACTTTTCTGGCTTCGAAACACGTATGAATACAGTAACGCGATGAAGATGCAGAGTAACGGAAATGTGACTTGCATTTTATAAGGGTCAAATAATTGACATATGCTAGTGTTTGTATTTTCGCTAATTTTTCGAAGCGTTTGTTTTGAATTTTTGTTGCGTTCTGTATATCATGGTTGTGAGAGGAGTGCCAGGTCCATATTTGAAAGGTAAACCATTTCGACCTACAGTAATATATTTTTGGATGAAGCATACTTCCAATTTGACGTCGAGTTGTGTAAAGGCTGTGTGAATTGTCGAAAAAAATTGCTAAGTGGAACAATAGAGCATTGTTAGAATGCTAAATATTTTTTCGCAGTGATCTATCTCTGTTTCGACAAATGCTGTTGCATTTAGTTTAGTCCTGTTTTGATGAGAATATCAGTTTCATTACAGTTTAGTTACAAGTAGAAGTATCTTCTTAATTTGGTTTGAAGAAAGGTGAGTCTTTCAAATGAACGTGTAAGACTCGACAGCCAAAGATAGCTAGCTTATCCAAGAATTCATCTTGTTATGCAAGCTAATATGCTTTTTTACAGCATGAAACATTCTATTCAGCAAATACTTATTACTTACTATTTAGCGCACAATGTGGGTTTTATGTTTTCTGATTTTACCGATTGTGCCTTTTTTCCTTAAGGGTAGAAGACTTTTGATTTTATTTTCATCATAGATGCAAAAAACAAATGCATGCTAAAAACCTATTTTATCAGGAGATTCGTCGGAGGGGTTTATAAATAGTTTTTACATAAATAATTTTTGGTAATTATCAAAAATTACAGTTTAGATCAAACAATTTTATAGATGTTATCGTTATTTTTTAACTGCGGGTCATACCTTTTCTAATACCAAGCATCTTATTAGAAACATTTCGGCTAGACAGGTTGCCTCCAACATGATTTGAAAATAGATTTTATGCATCCAGGCCATTCTAAACACAAATCTTCCTGCTAAAAATTCATAAAATCTAAGAACCGTGCATTTTTCTCCCCATAAACTATCCAAACCAAATGCTTGTGAAAGTTTGGCTTGCAGTTAATAATGTCATGCAACATGACAAGCTATATAAATTTCAGTAAATTTATAAATAGTCTGAATTTAATTTGCCATCATAATTTTGTTCTAGTCCACACTTCCACATGTTCCCACCGTTGCATATCAAGGCAAAATGGAAATTTTAATATTCCTCAAATTAATTTCGAGAAAAAATTGATGAATATTATTCAAAATCAAAAATCAATGTATTCAAGAAATTTGTTCAACATTATTTATTATTCACACATTGAATTTCAGGAGCATGTATTCAAATTTAAATGTGCATTCGAACAAAATTCGGAACTGTGAAAGAGTTTTTTTTTATAAATGATTCGAATTCGTTTCAAATCATGCTCACGTTAGTCGGAAGAGGATTGGTGATACTATCAATTCATTGGTTTTATAGAAAAAATCTATGATTTAGTGTCGATATAATCGAATTGATTTGAAGGCGCTTTGTTTGTCAAATGCATACATAAGTACTGAATTTGATGTAAATTTGCTTAAAAGCTTCCGATAGTTTTGGTTGAATTATATATGTGTGAATAAATTAATATCAGCGTAATTTTGGGATACAATGAAAAAATTTCGACAAAAGTCTATAGATGATGGGTTCGTTGCACAGTGTTTGGTGTAGTACAAGCTAGCGGGGGCATAAAATATCTTTTTTTATAGATGTATTAACTGTTTGTGTATATTGCAAGTATATGACGCTATTTTAAGAGAAAAAAGGGAGATACTGCATTCTGTAAGGTCTATTATCTATTTGTCATGTTGGAACATCATTGAAGCGGGAAAATATGGGTGGCTATATAATTAGTTGATAATACAGTACAAAGACAACAATTTTTAACAATCGTCATCAGATGATTCCTTGCCATTACTCTTCCATTCGGTACACTATGACAGCAAATAATCCTCCTCATTATTTTTGTAATGGGCTGATCACTTGGAAATTGGAAAATTCAAAAATCTGTATTCGTGGTAATACGTGACCGTATTCTGTTGTGTCGCTCACAGCATCTACGGGATTTCTGGGATTCTTCGAGAAGCTGCCCGATCGAAAATAGGCAAGAAAAAATAGCAATAGAAATAGCAATAGAAATAGCCATTTCGAAGATAAAGTCCCAAAAACACAAATCAAGGTACAATTTTCGTTTTTTAACGTTAAACTTTTCAAATCCCAAACAATTCGTGTCACATTTTGATTACGCTAGTCAACTATTTTGACACTTTTTTTTACTCTAACTAACATTTTTTACTTTACTTAACTAAAAAAATCGGCCAAAACAAAAAAAAAAAAAATTTTCCAAAAATTCTATCAAATATTACTTTATTACTAATGTTCGAAGAACAGTAGTATTAAAATCTTTTTGGCCAAAAATTCATATTTCTATATACATATATATATATATATATATATATATATATATATATATATATATATATATATATATATATATATATATATATATATATATATATATATGTATCATCAAAAAATTTCAGTGAAAAAATCTCAGGAACGCGCCATCCGATTGAACTGAAATTTTCAGGATACATTGGTGTATATGCAGAATAGTGCCAGGTCTCACGAAAAGATAAAAATCTTTAACCCTATGGCGCCGGCGGTCATTTAAGTGATATTTTTAATATACCTATTATTCCGTCCACAAATAAATTTTGCAAAAATAAAGCTAACAAAATAAATTTCGAACGTGTTTTAAATGTGAATCGGATAATGTTTTGGAATTTTTTAACCCCATGTGTGCGCTAGGTGCCTAAAAAGAGATCAGGAAAATTAGAACATTTTTAAATTGCGATAACTTTTGACAGCGCTATCAAATCATTATGAAACTTTCAGAACATATTGGTACTATTTAGTTGTAAATGTGTGAGCATGTTGGTAACCCTGTAGCAAGAACAGGCGCTGAAAGTGAAAACCTTCATATCATCGACTCTTCTGAAAAATTGTCGCTTTTTGGAAAAAAGCAACTTATATAAATCTTATGCTTTGTCTACATAGCCAAAGTAAAACATTTGAAATTTTACAACGGGCAAAAACGGTAACCCTTCCCCAATTGGCCTATATTTTTATCATCAAAAACTTCTGTTCACGGGAACTGACGACTCGATAATCAGATGCAGTTGAAATTTACAGCGTATATTGATACTAAATAGGACCAGATCTGATAGACGTGATTTTGAAATTCGGGCAATTCTGTACCAGTGGTCCCATCTTGAAAAATCACTAAGAAAAATAACACTTTTAGCCCTATTAATTCTGATTCAGTCGTTCGATTTTAACCAAATTCACACACTAAGTGAATCTTACTTGAAGCCACGTTTGGTAGAAATTTGGTTGAAAAATTCAGTTAGCAGTTTCAGTGTCTTAAATTTTTAAAATTTGTTCGAGAAAATAATGCTCTTTACCCTATAGCTTCCAGTACAGTCATGGAATCATAACGAAATTAAAATGGCAAATTAAACTTTTTGTAGGCAATATTCAGTAGAAATCTAGTTGGAAAACAATGTATTTTTTTGTATTTTTTTTTTTGGCATATCTTTAGAAGCGATTTTATCATATAATTTTCAAATCGTAGTGATCTTGTAGAGCAAATAAACACCAAATATTAAGATCTAGAAAATTTGAAAACTTTTGCGAATGGTCAATCTAAATTTCTTTGTATCCCTATAACTTCCAATGCAGTGATCGGATCAATACGAAATTCGAAGAGCAGGTAGACTTCAACGTTAGGCAGATGTGACATGGCTTCGGTGCTAGCAAAGAGCTGCCAGCAGGAGGCGTTTTTGTTATTTTCGTACCAATTAATGCTTGCATTAAGTATTCACATCGCGAACATTTGCAATGAAAATAAGTAAACAATTTTTTAAATTTTCTAAGGTCTGGACATTTTTCGGATGGCAACCCCAAACACCTTTCTATAGCTGTAACTTTCGATGAAGTTATCGAAATTAAATTGACTTAGGTTCGTTCTATTATTACTAGGGGTATATTAGTCTTAAGTAGGAAAAGCAGCTAGTGGTAGAATACACACTCAAAATCTGCACAAATCCTTTACTGTTCTTCGAACATAAGTGTTTCTAGCGGTTCTGATGCGCTAGAGGTTTTTTTTATAGACTTAGATTAAATCCGCTTTTTATTGAATTTCGAAGAGCAACTTGAATTTTTCATTTTGAACTTTCTCAAAGATTCGTCGGAAACATCGTTGCTATTGCGCTTTTTATACATGTGATCCGAAATGCGACTGGTTCTTTCACTTTTGTTATGTTTCAGTCATTCTTCGGAAAATTCTCTTTCCGTCAGATTTATGACTCGTTCTGAAACAAGGAAAATAATTTTAACTTGCGAGGCGTTTTCTGGTCAAAAACATGTATGAGGTTATGCCTGAATATCGTACTGTGCGCCGGTCAGAGGGGAGTAGGATGGATCTTGATGGAGGTTGTTTTCATGAGACCTTGCACAACATTATTTTGCGTTTTTCGCGAGGTGAAGACATCTATAAAAATTTTGATTCCAAATGGTGATAGACGAAATGACTCTTTAAAGTGAGCCAGCTCAGTTGCTCTTCCTCTTTTCACTAAGCCACTCTTTCTGAGTCATTCAAAAGAACTATTGGTAGTCAGCACTGCTGTCATTTCATGTGATGGCTGCATGTAGCTACTTTACATCTTGCGATTAGATTTTTGAGCACTACAGGGCACAAATATTTTCAGATTTGTGTGAAACTAGTCTTTCAATGATTGATCTTCCAGCTCACTGAATCCGAACTATCTAATTCCCTCGATCATTAGCCCAAAACCAATTGATCTCAAGTACATCCCATTTGCTTCTATGCGAAAAAATAGTGAAAACCCCATTGTACTGCACAGAGCTCAACCAAGCTGAGGCACCACTCGCCCCACGCGATCGTTTATTGACTCACCGCTCATAGCTCTGTGCGGCGATCATACGATTATTATACAGCTCATCATTCATAGCTCTGTGCGTGAACTACTTTCAATGCGAACTGAGATACTGCTTATGATATGTGTAATCAGTCGACGCTTGAAATAAGCTAAAGCTAAACATGAAATAAGAATTTGGGACGAGCACGGATTCACAGCACCGATTGGATTGGCATGCTAAAGATAGATGTGTGAGATGGGTTGATGTGCAGTGCACCGTCATTAGTGTTTCTCGATAATGGCTCAGCACTGATAGTGGGCGGTATTGATTGAATGACATGCGCTGGCTCAAATGCCTAAGATGAGTGAGTGCCTCTTTTTAGTTGACTCATTTCTGTGCTGCCTACCACTAATTCCAAATCAATACGAAAATAGGAATAAAAACATAATTCACTTTATGTTTTCAATAAGACTGATTTCATCCTTAATTGCATTTTTAAGCGCTGACCTAGTCACTTAAATATATTAAAGCTTATGTTGAGGTAGACAAATGACTCATCTCCATAACCATGTCTCAGGAGGCAAGAATTAAACTAGGCTTTTATGAGCTGATCGTAAAAGATTTGATAGCATTTTTTTCATTACATGTATCTTTTCACATCAAAACGATCGCTTTTACTAAAAGTTTGGAATTCAAGTATATTTCGAAAATTTAGTACTGTAATACTGATTTTAATTTACGTTGACTAGACTGGAATGCACTTATTATAAAAATAACAACTGCGTGCATGTGGACAATTAGATTACACGAAAGAATCAGACACGCTATTGCTGTAACAGTTCATTAAAAATTAACCGGAACTGAACTAGTTTCCATTGCTGCTGTAAACAAAGTAACGATATCTAATATGTTACTTTTCACGATACACTCATATAGCAATGACATGTGTTTCCTATCACGTTCCAATTCGCATTCATTCGAGTGAATGGAAAATGTTATTAACGGCCTTGTTGTCTGTTTCGCATGCACTAACACGTGAAATATTGTCCGATTGAAAATAATCTTTGTTTGGAGAAAGGCAGATATGGACCTAAGTTTCGCAAGCGTAATTATAATACAAAATAAAAAAAACCAATCTCGATAGTAATAAATTAACATGATTCAGTACCACTCAACCGAAAAATTTCAAACCAAAAATTTCGAAAAATTTGGGGCACGTGTTAGCTCTGGTTATTATTACATTAAACACATCTTTGTGCGATTAGTAATTTAAAAAAAAAATATGTACATATGTATGTACGTGCAAACGAACAGGTTCAAATAGATACACACCCAACATTTTTATTCGTCCAACTGAAAAAACATGCGCCTGCTGCTTGCCTCTTCCTCATGGTTCATGTACATTCATAATATTCGCATGACATGACCAAATCATCAACTCGTCAACCACTATCTCTCCCTCCGTATGTATCTATGAAGTTTTTTTGAACGCACGTGTCGTTTTTTACACTCCCAAATATTTCATTTAAAATTATTTGCATTATATTATTGACGTCATTGGACGCGCACGCCAAATATTTTAAGACGATAGATGTGATTTTGTTGTTGTTTGGAAATCCTCACAGCTTGGCGTTTTGTGTGATTTTTCCTATTTTTTTTCTTAGCTCTGGTTTGTACACGCTGAGTTTCGGGGCGAGCTAGGTGCTCTCAGCGCGTTTCCATTGTCGTTTTGTCTAGTTTGGTTCCGCTAAGCATTCGAAATGTTTTTCTTTTTGTTTGTTTTTTTTCCAACGACATACTTCGAATGAAGTTAAGTTAGGTAGGAAGGAGCAGTTTAAGATCTGCTAAGATTTGGAAGCATTTGCAAACACATGGCAGATGTGGGACTCAAAAAATGTGAATTGTGATATTTATATTCGTAATGCAATAGATAATGGTAGACACGTTTTTGTGGCGCAGTATTGGGATAGGTGTCGGTTTGTAAATCTGAGTTAGTTTTTTTGGGGGTAGAGCAGTGCCAATGGTCAAATCTTACTTTAAATTTATTTTATGTGATGTAATAAAATTTTATCGGTTGCTGGAAGACCAAAAATACTCATCTAGATTCTAGTTAAGCATTATTCAGCGAACTTTTATGTTATAATTCTTACTGAGAGCCTCATTAACGGAACAGGTTGGTAGGAATATTTAACGAGAGACATCATCGCGGAAAGCCAATTAATGAGGTCGCAAAGTTTCAAATAGTAAAACTAAATTTAAAGTGGCAATTTCATTTTATTGACCATCAAATGAGAAGCGCACGATTTTGATCCAGAATAGATTTCGGCAGCTTTGAAGCCAGTTAATTTAAGATGCAATATCATATTTGGTTTTAATAAAGATATAAAGCCGGATCAACTTTAAATGAAGACACGGAATCGCATCAAATCAGAAGTGGTTTTTGGTTTAGACGTTGTCAAAACTTTGAATGTACCAAATTAAGTTGAAACTTATCAACTAAATGAGCTATTGAAAATATATGACTAACAAGGAAAGTTAAATCACTACAAATGTGTCAACTGTGAAGAAAATCATTATGCAAGCGATGGCAATTGTTGTCAGCCTCTGAAGTCAACCAGCGCACCGTCATCTTAGGTGCTAAAAACAATATAAGTCATTAAAACGTTGTCCATATCCATTACATGACTGTGATTGGGACCGAAATGCGTAGGTTATTCAGGAATTTATTCAGGAAGAAATTAAATGAAGTTTCTGTGGAGAATGTGTACAGGTCTTTACCTGCTTGATTATTTCTCACAGAGCCCCAGAAGAAAGAAAGATTGGGCCATTGTGCCTGAAGATTTTGTGAAGGTCTGATCATGATGAGCTGAGGTCGTTTAGGAAGAGTAAGTGAATTTGGGCGCATTATTTGTGTTTAGAGGTGGAGGACCACAGGACTTTTTAATATTCATCATATTTTTCGGGCAGCCTCTGTAACTTGCGAGATGCTCACCTCCACAGTTAAGGCACTTTGGTTTCTGCTCTGGAAACTCTATGCGCTATGACACCAGTTCAAGGTGGCAATCTATTGCCTGTGGGTTTATGCTCAAGCTTATGGTTATATTTGTTCGTCTTGTGTTATCTTGAAGACAGTGCCTGGGTAAAAGACCTGCGCTTCACTGATCAATCATGATTTCGTCGATTTTGATATCCAGTGCTCTGCAAATTAAATGCATACGCTTAAACTAATTATTTTGAATGGAATATTTAAACCAATTTCTCCCATTTATGTGTTCTTATTCCCATATCTAAGCAAAAGTTTCAAAAAAAAACTAATCTAAAACATCGAACTAACCATTGTTTATCTTAGTTTCTGCTAATAGTTTCAAAATAACGCATAGTTTGATAGGCTGCTCTTAGTTTTTATGATCTGGAGACTATGTTTTGGCCTAGTCACAAAATAATAATAAAATTTGCTCAAGAATTTTTACCTAAACTAGCGATATCATCTCATTTACACTCCCTTCTAGTTTGAACTAGCTGCTCTATAATTTAGTTTTTCATTAGCAGTCTACTTTTTGGACTTTACTAGAATTGAATTCCCCTCTCCGCAACTGATAGCAGATATGATAAAGCATTTGAACTGGAGGTGGGAAAAACGACTCCATTCGAGGCACTCCGCCATGGAACACTCCACGCAAATGATTGCTGATGTACAGTGATTAGATAATCCTGCGCGTACACAAAAGTGTCGGCTAGAGACAAGAAGTTTATAATCACATCAATTGATTGTTTCATTTAATTGCCTCGATTTGATTGTCTTGCTCATGCGTTAAGCCGCGTAAACATCTGAAGATGAAAGCAGATATTTACTTTTAACTGAGGTGTGGCATATTGTTTGCATTGGCGTCGAAGCTATTTGCCTACCATCTGTGACCTGTCGGTACTTCAAAGAGAATTCGTTTTTGATGTGGATGCTATTTGAATGTTTTTGTGTCACAGCTGCCATGCTCTCCGAATGTACGAAAGCAATTAGAACACTGCCACATTTCTTGTTTCACTGAATTCGCTCTGGGTCTAGATAGAGTCATACGAAGTTAATATCTAGCCTGCGTATGGCGCGTTTGTATTCGCGCTCAAATGTTTACACAGCTAAACTCATTTTACTGTGCATACACAAAAGTGTCAATCACAACACAAGGTCACAACAAATGAAGAATAGCTTTTGAGGTAAATCGCTCAAAATAGAGTGTGTCGATATCCGAGTTGATTTCGAATATTTGACTCATTTTGATTGCTTCGTTCATGTACTATCCACTTTCACTTTGAACAGGTCAACCTCTCCGTATTTGTCGAAGTGCAGAGGCTTATAGGTATTTTTAGACACTTTCAATATGATAAAGTGTACTAGTTTTATTCTGTTCTTAGCGCTTCTTTCATCTAGCAATTAATCTCAGTATCCTCTTTGATCAAAAACTCTGTTCCTAGTTTCATTTTTCATCATTTTCAGCTAATGATGCTTGTCTTCTTTTACCTTCTCAGCCCAACATATGTATATCTTGCTAGCAAATCCAATACTTCCTCTTATTTACCAAAAAGTCACAAACATTTCCTTCTTCAAACGTTTCTTGAATATGTTCCACTTTCAATTTTTTCCCTCTCCAATTTTTTTTTCTTTCATTCAAAAACATGCGAAATAAAACCTCCAGTAGTGCTTCTTACTTGTAATGAACATTTCATTTAAGATATAAAACGTGAAATCTATACTACCTAGTAGAACGTGGAACCTATCGCAACTTGTGGGACGTGGAGCCTATCGTATCTAGTAGAACGTGATACCTATCTACTGTCACCAACATCTCACAGTAATAGATCGTCAACGCATCATACTTGTTTATTATTAAATGAATGCCTGAAATTGGAAGCCTGTAGGCATGGAAAAAGAGATAAAACAAAAATTTTTTTATAGTCTTGCAATTTGTGGATTCGATTTTCATTTCCTATTATTCGAAAAAATAAAAAAACAAAACATCAAGCAAGTAAATTCTTTTAATAATTTCATTTTGGCTTTGAAACCCTGATAAAAATAATTGCCCTGGCTGGCTTTTTGGTACCTACATTTTGCCAAGTATTAGTTAAGATCGATTTGAAATAAAGCACTTGCTTTTTGTCAAACCATCTCTTTTGAGTTTACAGCTACGTTGCGGATCACAAAATTATTCCAACCAGTTTTCAACAGTAGGAAGCATCAATGCATGAACATTCAGCTGGCATTGCCAGCCTGGCAATCCACTATGATTGAAATTGAATTATGATTAAAAAATGCAGCATCCAATCCCATCAAAAACCCAATGAAAAGATGAAACTTACACAAACTTATTGCGTGATATGTCGCCTGAAACTATTAATTTGTATCACGTCCAATGAACCACATTTCCACACATTTACCTGTGTAGGCAGCTGATATTAAAATGTATAGCGTTTAGCCCACACTGGGCGCAAAAGTTTTTAACCTAAAAACTTCAATAATGTATATCTAAGGCCCATTATTTTGTGTATTTTGAAACTTTTCACAATTTTATCCTTCCGAATTTCATCAAACCTTTTACATATCATATGAAACCTAGTCACAAAACTTCCAGAAACAAAAAAAAATCACTACGCAGCACCCCCAATGAATATATTCAATTTCAATCGACCATAGATTTTTCCGCTATAAGCCCCGGTAAATTGCACGTACATCAGCACTCGAAACACTGACCAGGACTCGCATGCCTAACCATTTGACTAGAATGCAAATATCAAAAGCGTCGTGCGAATTTACAACGTGACAGTGAATTTACGCTGTCTGCTACTATTACTTCCGTACAATGTTTCGATTTTAGCTTCACTCATTGCATAAGCAATAAACTAAATCTGTTTTAGTATTTCACGTCAAAAAACGTGTACCTATTTGTCACTCGGCTAGTCCAGCTAATCGTGTTTAACGAAGGCAGTGGATCTACGTCGATTAAATTCCTTACGATATTTTGTCCCGTTTCGAAACTGCCACCACGAAGTTAGACAACAGCAGGCCGCTGACATGACAAAAGTTTGTTATGGAGCATCGTGACATCGAGCTAAATGGCAATGTCGTGTCAAAACAACGTGCTGCCCTGGAGCGTATGTTTCCTAGTGCCCCAAATCGAGAGTTCTGCAAACAAAACGGTGTTTTGCAAGCACTCAGCCATTACGCAGCAACGGGGGAGACTTGAAGTATGAAAATTTGTGTTGATGAAAGACGGTCATACGCGCTTGGCACACTCATTAAATCCAAGGCAGAGACCAGAGAAAAAATTGACGCAAAAACTGTAGTAGCAACAAAAAGATGGCACACAAAAGATACTTTGGCAATGTGGTTTGAGCACGTGCTCATCAGCCTGACCAAGCGTTTTGTAAATTTACTGGAAATAAGTCACGTTGCTTCGATACCTCGAAACAGATTACGACTAGCTGTGAACGGCGGATATAAAGCTGGCTGGCGAACTGACCTTCCGGCGACAGATACACATATCTACATAACGTCTGCTTAACTACATATGTGCTCAGATGTTGTTTGCAGCTCATATTGTTTTCGTTTGTTGCAAGATATTTTCCAATGTGGCTGTAAACAAACAATGAGTTCCGTCGTTCCGGCGTTTAGTTGTGCAAGACGCAACAGATCAAGGTTCCCGGCCTGAAAATTTCAATTAAGCCAGATAATATACGGTGCTCAGCCTGAGCGACGAAGAGCTTTACCGACCGTAAACCTACTTAGCTGTTTTTATGAAACTTAACTTCTTATCCTTGTGCGAATCTTTTCGTAATGTTTGCACATTGCTATTCGCAAGTGACTTGTCCTCGGCGCTGGGCAATTATTCCTCAGCCAGCTTTTCTAGGTCAGAGACACACGTGCCGCAGCAATATCGTATCTACTGCCGAGTTACTAATGCATTGGGAAACAATTCAATGGCTATTTCCGACAATTTGATAGTATGTATAAATAACGATTAGACACGCCATATGCACAGATAGTGCTAGTATGTGCTTATGGAGTATGTAAGACTGTTGACTAAAGTCTCTAAATAATTCACGAGCATTATGCCCGTAATCATGAATAGTCGAACAGGTGGAAGCGCAACACACACGTTGTGCCAATATCTCGTATCAATGTCAATGTCAAGAAGCATATCTTATCGGAAATAAATAGGTGACATGGCTTATCAATTTCGTTGAAGCCGGTTTCTTTGAGATCATTTTCAATAAAGAAAAATGAAACGTGTGTCGAGAGCTGGTTAATACTTTATTTATTTATGTCCTGAACTTAGTTACATACATATGTATTTATGAACGAACGAAATACTCAAACGGCCGTGCCGATATGAGAGCTAAGAGCAATGTTAAGACCTCGTCAATCATTTTTACGATAACTAAATGGATTTATGTTTACTTTGGTAATCGAGAAGAAGAAGTAATTGAAAACAGTTTCATTCGACTGGAGGAGAAGTTATAATAATCAGTATCGAGGTCGGAAGGTTAATTGACTTGTTTGATTTGAATATCGACGAAATTTTAGTATTATATTAAAAAGTATACGCATGTCACGACACGTGTTTTGTTAGCCACACAATCAGTATGGTGGGGAAATATTGCTTGATTTTAAAAAAAACTTTTAAAACGGAAAGCTCGTGTCGTTAAGTGGGTTCCTGGCAGTGTTGCCAGAAAATTTTCGTTCATGGAGCCCAATTTGAGTTTTTAAATATCCCAAAAGAGCCCAACACTTGCTACACAATAGTTCGAGGCCAATATTATTAAAAAATTTTCTTATTAATTGCAAAAAAAAAAAATTTCCACTTCACATGGGTTATTATCATTTTTATTTATCCATATACTCTTATACAGTCAAAAACTATATGAACAATTTCATTTTCTGATGTCATAAATGTGTAAATTGAAGAATCCAGTAATTGTATCATATCTGGTGGTATTTTACAGTCGTTGCAACATATTTTGTTGAAATTCAAGAGAACTACATACATAGAATTCGCATCAAAGATGCCAAGAAAATTTATTTGCATTTTACTTCAAGTTTTAGCCTTTATGTTATTTATCATACTAAAACATATATCGGCTATTTTATTAGGAAGCTATATTAATAAAAAAATCGAGCTCGCATATTTCTTTGAAAATTTGCTATGCAGCAGCAGATTTTACTTCATTGGCTTTTGTCCAAATTGTTTCCGGCTCAGTGTATTTTGACCATTTGCTCATACTTATGAGTTTTACAAGCACAGATTCAAATTTCAATCTTCTTGCTGACCACTTTAGGCAGACGGTCAAAAAATAGACTAGAAATAAAGTTTAGGTGCAACCGAAATTTAAAACATGAAGCGAAGAAATTTCCGTTTAAGATTGAGGTAATCAATTGCGAATTCATCTTTATATAATTTTCGCAGCTGAAACCTGGGCAGGTTAGTGGAGCCCAAAAAGTCGCCAGTAGCCCAAAATTGAATTTCGTCGCCAAATGCAACGGAAAGATAGCCCAATTGGCGAGAAATCGCCCAATCTGGCAACAGTGGTTCCTGGTTCGAATCTAGGTTCGGACGATGGACCGCGCACCGAGCTTTGAGTTCTCACCTAGCTGAGTTAATCAGAAGCGAAATGAGTTGTCGAACTAATCACTCCACACTCGTATTCAACCCCTAAGTCCAACAAGGGTTGTCGTGGGATTACTTTACTTTGTCGAAACGCACTCTGTCGGAATTTGTACTTGCATTACTCTCAACCGTGAGAAAATCT
Source organism: Nemotelus pantherinus (assembly GCA_963978885.1). Taxonomy (NCBI): domain Eukaryota; kingdom Metazoa; phylum Arthropoda; class Insecta; order Diptera; family Stratiomyidae; genus Nemotelus; species Nemotelus pantherinus. The sequence goes on along the minus strand of OZ022264.1, from coordinate 18,981,985 downwards.
AAGGTAATCAAAGACAGATATCATAGCAAAGAACGAAATTTTCTATAATCTAAATGAAATTTGCATTGACACAAATTCACTTTAAAATCCATCGCGTGAAAAAATAAAAAACAATCTCATCTTGACAGTTTTACTATTTCCAATCCCGTTATCAAAGAAACATTTACAACTAAGCCAAACAAGCAAAAACGGTAGATATTATGTGCTCTGGTATATCACTTTTTTCATGCATATCAGTTTTTGTTATGACTGTTCTAAATACAGCAAATTATCAGTAACTCATCGGTTCATTATAAACTATTGAAGTTGCATAATGTGAATCAAGTATTCGTCATCGAATATCATCATGTGTCTGACGAAAGTCGCGCGTGGAACGCAAGCAGTAGTCAGCGACTAATTGTAAGTTCAATTGAAATGAAAACTGTTTTATTAAAAAAAAAACTCCAGCGCACCTGAACCACTGGAAATACTAATGTTCGATGAACAATAGAAGAATCGTGTAGATTTTGACTGCATATTCTACCACACGTGCTTCAACCTATTTAGTGCTACCAGTTGCATGAATTTCAAGATTTAGAAAAGTCAAACACAACAAAACTTTGAAAGCAGCATCTCCTGTAACATAAATAAAGAAAATGCTCAATGCCTGCAACACTTTATCAGCACTGCAACTAAAAGTCACCCGCAACTGCCTCACGTCAAAATCAAATTACCCTATCAATCCCGATTTTATCCGGTAACTTCGTCGAAAGTTGCAGGGAAAGAAAAATGTTTGATATCACTATCCGACAAATTTCCAGAACTTTGAAAATTTAAGCATTGGCAATTTTTTTTCATTGTAAATGTTCGCATTATGAATTGATAATGAATTATTTATACGAAAATAGCAAAATGCCTCGCGCTGGCAACCCTTTGCTAACATCACACCTGCTTCACATTGAAATCAAACTACCCTGCGAATTTCGTTCCGATTGGATGACTGCATTGGAAGTTATAGGAGTACAAAGAAATTTAGGGTTACCGCCCGCAAAAAATTTCAAATTTTCGAAATGTAAATTGTTGTTGTTGATTGTCACTACAAAATCATTACCGTTTGAAAATTGTACGATAAAATCGCTAAATAAAGATATGATAAAAAAATACAAAACCAACAAAAGCGTAATAAAGGTATGGCAAATAAATACTAAACCAAATTCTTTCTGAATATTGCCTACAGTAAGTCCCATTTACCATATGAAATTCATTTTGATTTCATGACTGCACTGGAAGTTATAGGGCAAAAACCTTTTTTTTTCTGAGAAAATTTTCAAAATCCAAGGCACCAAAATTACCATAGCTGGTAGCTCCAGCCGAATTTTTCAGAAAAGTTTCTACCCCACGTGGCAGTTATTGTGTGAATTTCATGAAAATCTAGTCACCGAATCAGAAATCATAGGGCAAAAAGCAGTTGTGTTTCTTTCTAATTTTTCAAGATGGCACCACTGGAACAGAGTTGCCCACATTTCCAAATCGCTTCTGTCAGATTTGGTCCTGCTTAATACCAATATATTCTGATGTATCTGATTATTGGGTCGTGAGTTCTCGTGAACAGTAGTTTCTGATGCTTAAACATAGGTAAATTGGAGGAGTGTTACCGTTCTTGTCCAATATCAAATTACAAAGGTTTTGCTTTGGTTGTGTAAACGAAGCAGAAGATTTCTATATGAGCTGTTTTTTATTGTAAAATACGAATATTTTGCAGGAGAGTCGATGATTCGAAGGTTTTCACTTTCAATGCCTGCCGTAGTTGCAAGGTTACCAGCACGTTCATAAAAAACTATACAAGTTTGCAACTTAATAACATAAATATGCCAAGTTTCGTAATGATCTGATAATTCGGTCAAAAGTTATCGTAATTCCAAAATTTTCAAATTTTCCCAATCTCATTTTAGGCGCTTCAAAATTTCAAAAATATCATATTCACATTTGAAACACGTTCAAAATTCATTTCATAAGCTTTATTTTTACAAAAGTTATTTGTTGACAGAATAATAGGTATATTTAAAATATCACTAAAATGACCGCCGGCGCCAAAGGGTTAAAGATTATTAACACTTGGTGAAACCTGGCACTATTCTGCATATACACCAATGTATCCTGAAAAATATCGTGTTCCAAATTTAGAAGTACTTTAAGCATTGTAAAAAATGTTTTTCCGGTTATGTCAAGACATCTATTCCAGGACCATATAATAAAACCTCCGTTCCTTCGCAAGCTTCTAATAGTCTAATTTGATCTTGTCTGTGGACCATTTTCTGGCTGGTGTGCTCTCATGCGCTCCTCAGTTGGGGATCTTCCACGTCTGATCATTGGCATTCCCAAAAAATGGCACCCTTTAACTCGATGATCCGCCGGTTATTAACAGTGTCCATGGATCAGGAAAGTTTTAACGCTGAAGTTAAGTATATTAAAGATACCGCGAGAAAAATGGATATGAAATATCGATATATGTCGAGTAATTAAAATAAATCTAGCTTCAAAAGGAAAAAAATTGGTTTAAATTACAATAAAAAAAAATATCGTGACGGGTTCTGCATCATCTGAGACATCTTTACATACAGTGGCTCAATGAAGAAGTCGGACACATACCTACTTATATTTCAAAAGGGAATAAACTGCCCAAGAATGCACTTCAGACAAAAACTAAATATATTTTTTGTAACTGCGTATCATTTATTTATGAAAAATAATAACATTGAAAACTTAACTCACTTTCATGATTTTATAAAAATTAAAAAGCAAAAATGTGCGTAAAATTCATGCCAAAAAAGAACTCGGACAGGTGGCAGTACTTTTTTTGCTTGTGGGCTTAAAAAGGGAATTCCCGGATTTTATGTACTTGACAGCTTTGCACATTCAACTGAATCAAGTTAAAGGCCTGAATTTGTTATTTGTGTGAAATTGTGAACTTAAAATTGAAAATGAGAAGGCAACGTGGCCAAAGTTCTTTAGAAGCAAGACAACTTGTTATAAAATATTATAAAGAAGGGAAATCGGCCCATGATATTGCGAAAATCGTAAATAGGGCACATTCTACAGTTCATGACATTATAAAACGTTTTAAATGGAAACACCTCCGCAGTCCCCCGATATAAATGTTATCGAACATTTATGGGCTTATTTGGAGAACCAGTTAAAAAATCATACTATTAGGAACAACCAACAATTGGAGTCAGCACTTCAAACCGAATGGGCCAAAATTGATCCTACCCTTTGCGAAAAACTTGTAGAGTCCATGCCAGCAAGACTAACAGCCATAAGGAAAAATAATGGATTGCCAACCAAATATTAGAAACCTTTAATAATGTTTTAGACTTTATAAAGAATTAAGCGTCCGAGTTCTTTTTTGGCATGAATTTGATACACATTTTTATTTTTAAATTTTTATATAATCATGAAATTGAGTTACGTTTTCAATGTTATTATTTTTCATAAATAAATGATACTCAGTTACAAAAAATATATTTAGTTTTTTGTCTGAAGTGCATTCTTGGGCAGTTTATTCCCTTTTGAAATATAAGTAGGTATGTGTCCGACTTCTTTATTGAGCCACTGTATGTATGTGCATGTAACTTCGAAAATATTTGTCGGATTCTTATGAAATGTTAAGTCTGCATACTTAAACATACATAGGCACAATACGAAAATTAAACATTTATTTAATGTCCTAGCGTATAATCCCTTCATTTGTGAACTTATGTAAATGTCATAATATTTTGGCTGCCTGCTGGCTAGGGCTACACACTTAATCATTACCTAGCCTAAACAGTGGGGTCTTTAACCAATAACCACACTTCTAAATAATATTTTTTTTAAATTCACCATGACACAAAATAACAGCACGTTTGACGATAGGCATCGAGCCAATAATAAATTTTCCATGTGGCCAAGTGCCATTTGTAATCGAAAATAGCACAAAATTATTTTTCGCACGCGATAATCTGCTTTCAAGACATGTATACTACATGATTCAGTATTAACAATCATCTAAGTACTCGTACATGCACGTTCACGTATCATTAAGCGACCGATTCAGTGAATTGCAATTGCAGTTGAGTTCGCAGTCCTTGTAACTTTTTATTGTCTCCGAGAGACTGTCCATATCCGAACTATGTATACATAGCAGATCGAGCTGCACGTGTTGCAATCATCATCATCATCATCGTCGGCGTCGTCATGCTTATTCGAACGAAACAGATGATCGAAACAGATGAAAATCGAGCATGATTATTGCATTTGATGCATTTCCGCTTAGTCGCCAAGCGATATTGGCTTGGCAGCTACTACGAGCACTGGTCGGTGCACACAAGCATGGATGCATGCGAGCTTTCGTTCTGAACACGTTTCATAAATCGTGCAATTGTGCACTTCATTTATTGCCGATTTTGCTCAGACTATTACACTTTGGTCAGATACACCGAATGTTACGTGCATTGTGTACACAAATCGGCGAGAGTGAAGTACTCCACTGCATACCTAACCTACCCTTTTTGCAGTTGAACTCGATTGCAATTCGAATTACCAGCTCTGTCGTTTTCAATTATGACGAATCATTACAACACATAAAGACTTCGGTGTGGACTTTGTAATTGAGGTGCATCGATTCGATTTGGCGTTATTGAATTGAGCTTTAACCAGAAACGGACGGTTGGAATTAGGTTTTATTGTTGGCGGGAGGATATCATTGTTCTATAGAATTGTAATACTAGTTTGTTTGTTTGGCTTGTGGATTAATAGTTTCTGATTGAATTTTCTTTTTTTTTCGTTTTAGGTGGAAAGATAACCCACAGGCGTTCAGTTGCAGCCAGGAGTGCAAAGTCAAAGTTGCTTCGAGTCCCGGACAGCGAGTCCTCATCATCAGACGAAAGTGAAATGGACGACTACTCCAGAATGGATGCAGATGACGATTTCACTTGTAAAGAAGAGGCTTCATCCGCTTCAAACCACCCAGCCACCCCCGATACCATTTCGGAATTCGCTCCCAGCCCCGTTGCGAGCAGCGAAATTTCTTCAGGCTGTCAGTGCTCAGATCGCTTGACCGTTATGACGGTTACAACAGACAGTGCATACGGCAGTACTCGCTGTCGTTACTGCAGTTCACCGAACGGGACACCATCCAGGGATGCTATTGAAGTCCTGGACGATGTCGCCACAGCTGCCATAACCAAAAACATTGTAGTATTCAACCGAGGTCGTAACGCCTTAAGCGACGATTCCGCCTCGAACTATTCCGCGTGGGATAGTGACGATTGCAGTTCGTCGAATTTAGACCATAAGTATTACGTTAGCAAGAAGTCACATAGGAATAACCGCGGTCTGCTCGAGATCGCCATCAAGACTGTGAAGTTGATCAAGCGCAACCAGCTGCTGCAACAAAAATTGACCCAGCTTCAGTTCGAGACCAGACAATTCATCGAGTCCGTGATGGCCAATCCCGAGAATCAGAATATGCATGTACAAATAGCCACTGACGATCGGAAGGAAGTCGAAGCGTGAAAGAGTGTAGTTTAGTCACTAGTGTTCTAAGATAAAGAGTTGATAAATTCTTCGATGAGGTGCGAATGTGTTCTTGTGGAGGGTGAATAAGTGGTATCATCTTCACCATTGTAGGTTTTGTGAAACTAAATCGAGTTTTTTTTAATGTTTTAATTTAAAATTAATTTAAAATGATCTCAATTTCATTTTGTCTGTAACATGGTGTGTTCATTATCAATTTTTTTAAATTATTAACTATCCAACTTTTCTTATTTAATTAACTTTAATTATTTTTGGCTAATATACCTTGTTTTCCTATATTTCTTTCCGAAAATTGAAACAAACAAAAAAACTGAATGTGAAAAAAAAACGCAGAATAATAGAATTTCACGAATTTTCCGAGAATTGGATCAACACATTTTTACTTCAATCTTAATCAATTAACAAATTTAGACAATCAAATAGCATTAAACATTTTAATGTTCATATGTATTCCACACAAGGTGAGCATTCGCAGTCTCAAGAAGGAAAATTATCGACTTTAATCAATCACAAAAACATCAAATTCAAAATACATGTATTCTAATCGCAAGTATCCTATCATATTTTAATTCTAATTATCAAGCACTCTTATTATATTCGCTGCTTAGAGTAAGTTCAAAACAAGAGATTTAATTTCAAGTCACTACGTGCCAAGTTCGATGGTTCGTTGTTTGAAAAAGAAAAGTGTAGCAGCTCACAAAGAAAATGAAAGTAAAGGCAAATGTGGAAGAATCTATGAAAAAAATAATAAAACAAAGTAAGATGTCTGCTTATTAAACGATATCTCCATTAAAACATTCTAAAATGAGAAAACAGTTTCAAAACAAAGTGCAAAATTTGCTTGTTTTAAGACATTGGAAACTGTTTTAAAGTTCATCCATGTGAAAAAAGAGCTAGTTGTCTATTGATTTTTCGATTTTTTTTTACATTTATAAGAAGAAGAAACAAAAGCGAGATAGTGATTTTTAATCGTATTATTATCAATTTAGTCAGCAAAGTATGCATGAAAGTATGTTTGATATATTCATAAAAATGTTCATCAGTGAAAATTTCTCGCTCTTACGAAACAAGTGAAATTACTAGAAAGCCGTGCTTTTATTTAAATTTACAAAACACTTTTTACTAGGATAAGAACGTTAATTAAAGTAATTAATACAACAGACCTTTGACTTGAATGCAAACGAAAAACTAAATTCTGTGCAAAGAAATAATTCATAAACAAATATCAGAGTAATTCATGCAATAATCAATTTTTTCATGTATCAGAGTCATTCATGCAATCGTCTTTCAAAATGAAGAAAATATTCTTTAACCTATAGCTTAAAAAATTACACCACCTCAAAAACATATACTAGCCAAAAAAAATAATATTAATGGTAATTATAATCGTTATGAACAACCTCCTCATACACAAGCTTTTACAAGTTACAGTTTAACGCATAACACCTGTTACGCAACATGTTCGAGTTAATAATCCCTTAAAACATACACAAGTTAAAGGTTCACACAATAATTATATTTTCTATAAATCTACTATATAATAATCTATATACATTCAAATAATAACTATGAAATAAGATTTAATCAAATAGAATTTAAAAAATTAAATTGATATGTATTTGTAGATGAGAACAAAGATTCAAAAGTGAAAAGCAATTTTTAGGCGATAGTTTTTAATCGAAACAATGCATGAAACATATATCCAAGAACATCAATTTAAAACAAAAAACTGATAGAAATTTTTGAATGTTTCTTTGTATTTCTAATAAAATTAGTGAAAAACACGAAACAACAAACTGAATAATCTATTAATAAAAGTATGTAGTGTTTAGTTGGTATTGAAATTCATATGACGTTTGAAGATGAACAAAACTGAAAATTATTCATAATACATATACATAGGACTTTTTTCCAAAGTCCATTTTATTCTCTTAAATGTGTGTTTTATTTTATGGAGTTTCTAATTGTGTTTTATTTTATGAAATTTTTTTGCGTCATGCAGAAAAATGATGAAAGATAATGGGGGTAGGTAATATTTGGTTATGTAAAGTTTGATATACATCCATCCAGGATACCTTCATATCACCTAAACGGATTTAAAGACATCCACACAAATAAGCAAATAAGCAATATTTGAATAAAAATAAATATTTCATAACTGTCCCAAATAGCTTAGATACTCGACAGGTGACTGTAAATAGTCCTTCGATGAAGTGAGACGATCTGTTCAAGAGATTAATACGAGAAAAATAACAGGCCGTAAAAGATAACGAAGAAATTTTACTTCTAACGGTAGTGTACTCCCTGATGATAGAGTGACTGCAAATGCTACTACTTTCTCTCTAATCCGTCGTCGAGAGAAGCATAGCTCTGACCTTAATTTGGCCTCAGTCTTCAAGACTTTCATCTCTGATTTTCGTCAAATAAATCATTTGTTGACATGATCCAGTCTTAAAATTCCTTCAACGACCACCAAAGCCACAATACTTTTGTGAAAATGAAACTTAGCTAACCCTGGTGTTGACTCTTTTCTTTAAAAAATCCTCTGGAGAAGATAAAATATTTAACTTTATTTTAAAAAAAAGCTTCCTATCTATTTCCTGTGTTCTTTTTAACTCTTGCCTCAACATTGGAAATTTTGCCACTGCTTGAAAGTGCGCAAAAACATTTCCTGTCTCAAAAACGTTAAGATTCTTTAATGTACTCAATGCCCGACCAAAATATCTTTGCTTTCGAATATGGGAAAAATGATGGAACGAGTAATTCAAAAACCATGGATGAAAACCACATTTTAGCCGGGACATAATTTGGCTTTAAAGCCAAACACACAATTTGGCTTCAACGCTGACTCTCTAATGAGCAGTCAAAGGTAGTATCAAGAAAAAGAGGGTATTGGATGGATGTCTGACTGATGTACAGGAGGCCTTAGATTTTATATGGATTGAGGGTCTCTTGTATAAAATTACCAGTTTTAGTTTTACAACATGGATGAATACGGATATTCATCAACTTTAATGGGGTTTTCTCTGATGAATTTTGAATTGAATCCGGTGCAACTGATGACTCCATTCTTGGACCGATTCTCTTAAAGGTTTCTACTGCAAACATCCCAGAAATCTCAAACAGCTTTCCCACACATGTAACGGTTAGTCTATACGCAGATGACTTCCTCTTCTGGAACGCCCAGTATAGCCCCACTTTGTAACTGCGGTGTTACAAAAGTAAGCAAACTAAATAATTGCATATTTTGCAAAATGGGCTTACAGATAAATGTCAACAAGAGTAAGCCGATATTTTTCAGAGGTAGCCAGAAGGATTTCAGAGAGATAGAGAGAGTAAAATACCTTAATAAAGTCAAAGTTATTATTAACAACCGACTGTCGCTGGAGCTCCAATCCCGATATTCAGCCAAGATTCAATAGGCAGTCGTTGCATACCATATCATAGGCTATATCTTCAAGCTGATTTAAGATTGTCGCCTACAAACAATTGATTCGGCCCATCCTATCATATGGTGTCTCTATCTGGTCTGCACTCTTCAGCTTAACTTGACAAGCTGGTAAAATTCGAACGCCGTATCCTCCAAAATGCCATCTCCATTCTCTATAAGACCCATGGCCGATATTACCAGAATAGTGACCTTCATCAGGAATTGAATGTTGCTCCTCTACCCTTATATTTAACGGAATAGCAGAAGATCTTCTTCTCTGTCATTGTATGGTGCATAATGCAAAGACATCCTTGAGAAGAAATGAGATCGGTCACGATAAAACAAAAAATTCATATATAACATGGCACATGCAGCCTATGTGATAAGGGATGATAACGAACACTAAAGCTAGAGTTACAATCAATGCAACCAACATTTGTTGCACAACAAAATGAGTTTGAACCCATGTGAACTTATGAGAGCAGTTACAATGATGCAACACAACTTTGTTGCGCAGCAGAGTTTGCTCATACCTCAAACTTGGCATGGCAACAACATTTTTGAAAATATCCAATTCCACCTGTTCCTATGAGAGTCCGGGGAAATGTCATATGCAAATGACAATCAAAATTTGTTTTTCTTTTGCTCATTTTTGCTCTGCAATATACGCTGCAGCTTTTAAAGGATCAAATACTCACTGATACCACTTTCCGAGACTGTAAAGGATCCATATTATCAAACAACAATTTCGTTAATATAGCCAGTGACAGATGACGGTAAATGTTGTGTTGCATTGATTGTAATGCTTGAGTTATAATCAATGCAACCAACATTTGCTGCCAAGTTTTGTTGGTGGAACGAGTTATGCTTGAGTTACAATCAATGCAACCAACATTTGCTGCCAAGTTTTGTTGGTGGAACGAGTTACAATCAATGCAACCATGGCCTTCATATAAAAGGCCTATCGCAAAAGCAATTAACCTACAAGATGGCGGACCTAAGCTACTTTTCCCAACCAGTCCACACAGTGATGTTTTTTTATGGTTATAAAGAAATTCACGAGATCCACCTACAGGAGATATGAGGAAACTCATATGTCATGTTGATCAATGTTGTTTTGGGATCTTTCACAAGCAATTTAGATATAAAAAGTCTTTAGCATCAGACCTCAATTCATCGGGACACTTATCCGAAATATAAGAATTTGCAGATTATCAAAATTTGATGATTTTTAAAGTGGAATAAATCCTGCCAACCACAAACGGCAATTGTTTACAATTCACATTGCCGAGAGTAGGTGGCAGGTATTCCAAATTGCAAAGTTCTCGCGTATACAGCACAATAAACACATCACTTTCACGACACTTATCCGAAATATCTTTTACGCGACAAAAACTTCGAAACCAGTCTCCGGATAATAGGAAAATAGACTCTATTCCCGGATTCAACCGAGCAGCAACATTCACATTAGGCGCGTTTTTTTGCTCCTCTATCCAGCGGAGAGTAGAATGAGAGTAGAGTAGACGCATTGAAAACAACAACAACACTCCTACACCAGTGAATTCACTGGTGTAAGAGTGTTGTTGTTTTCAATGCGTCTACTCTACTCTCATTCTACTCTCCGCTGGATAGAGGAGCAAAAAAACGCGCCTATTGCTAATATTTACTAATTGTCAGAGAAATGTCAAACAATTGTCATTGTGCAATTCCCAATAAATCTTAATAACGAGAGGACTACACCATTTTAAAAAGTAGCTTAATACCTGTCAGATTGCAAGTCGCGATAGGCCTTTTATATGAAGGCCATGATGCAACACAGCATTTACTGTCATCTGTCACTGGCTATATTAAAGAAATTGCTGTTCGATAATTTGGATCCTTTAAAGTCTCGGAAAGATATATCAGTGAATATTTTATCCTCTAAAAGCTGCGGAGTGTAATAAAAAGCAAAAATGAGACAAAAAAATACAAATTCTGATTGTCATTTACATATGACAGTTCCGATTTCCCGAACGCTCATAGGAACAGGTGGAATTGGGTATTTTGTTGCCATGCCAAGTTTGAGGTATGAGCAAACTCTGCTGCCAAGCAAAGTTGTGTTGCATCATTGTAACTGCTCTCATATGTTCTCATGGGTTCAAACTCATTTTGACGTGCAACAAATGTTGGTTGCATTGATTGTAACTCTAGCTTTATGCTTGAGTTACAATCAATGCAACCAACATTTGCTGCCAAGTTTTGTTGGTGGAACGAGTTACAATCAATGCAACACAACATTTACTGTCATCTGTCACTGGCTATATTAAAGAAATTGCTGTTCGATAATTTGGATCCTTTAAAGTCTCGGAAAGAGATATCAGTGAATATTTTATCCTCTAAAAGCTGCGGAGTATAATGCAAAGCGAAAATGAGACAAAAAAATACAAATTCTGATTGTCATTTACATATGACAGTTCCGATTTCCCGAACGCTCATAGGAACAGGTGGAATTGGGTATTTTGCTGCCATGCCAAGTTTGAGGTATGAGCAAACTCTGCTGCGCAACAAAGTTGTGTTGCATCATTGTAACTGCTCTCATACGTTCTCATGGGTTCAAACTCATTTTGTTGTGCAACAAATGTTGGTTGCATTGATTGTAACTCCAGCATAAGAAATAGGAAGTGAGTGAGTGTGGGTCAGGGAAGATGTGCCTGGCACCTGGTGCGTCTAAGCACACAGGCCACACTGGCTCATCCTACTCATACCGCCAGCCTAAAAAAAATTTCCTGATTTTATTAATGTAGTGTAGGGTCACTAAAAGGGGACACGAGGCTATCTTTTTCATGCATGTAACATCCCAGCCGAAGCATTGGTATTTGATGCGCGTAAACGCCGGGTGTTTGGAAATGAAATGCTCAACAGAGTTCTTCTCTTCTAATCAGGATGGACAAATATGATTTCGTGCAAAACCCATTTGATACATATGTCTTTCTAGCTGGTTGTGTTCAGTCAGTACGTCTATCATGACTCTTTAATTCCTTCTATTCTCTTTGAGGAGGCATCCTGCAGTCCCATGATTAAGTTCTGACAGGAAGGCAATCTAAGCCCACATGTTATATTCAATTGTTAGCCACAAAAAATCAGTTTCATCCCTCTGAAGCGCTCACCATAGAGCGTAACGGCGTGGGCAGCCTCATTTTCGAAGAAAAATAGGCCTATGATGCCAGCAGACAAAAATCCACTACCAAACTGTCACTCGTTTAGAATGCATTGGCTTCTTTACGATTTCTTGTCGTTTTTCCTTTCCCCGAATGCGATAATTTTGCTTGTTTGAACAGCCGTTAAGACGGGAATGCGCCTTATCAGAAAAGATAATTGTTTGGGCAATCGGGAAGGAACCATATCGAAGCGAGTGGTCAGCAGCCTTCAATTTGTCCACTAGTAAGACTGTCTCACGAGCTTTTACTACATATTTGCGTACACCAGGAGCGGTTGACGCTTGATTTCTCCATCAGGACCCGGGATCTTCCTATTTCTCGACACAGACACGACATTGATCAGCTCCCCCTCCGCAGAGAGAGGAACAACCCCCCAGTGGACAAGGACGAGATCATCCGTCCTTGGCGTATACGCTTGGAACAGCGAGCCGACGATGCGCTCCAGAGCTGCTACCTCCTTACGAGCGCCAAACGGAGTCTAAGAGTAACCAATTTGTACCACTCATCCCACGGTTGTGGGTTCTAGTTGTAGCCTCTTTGGCCCAGAAGAAACTAGATTTTCACACTTGGGTGATATTGCGTCACTTCTCTTTTATTTTCACCTTAATGCCTAGTACTATACTCTTCGCGAAACGAATTCAACGGTCGAATCCCATACAAAAAGAGCTTTTCAATTCGTCAGTAAAGCTCTTTTTGTATGGGATTTGACCGTTGAATTCGTTTCACGAAGAGTATAGTAATAGGCATTACTGCCAGGCCCGTGCGCAAGGGGGGGGTTTTGGGGGTTCGAACCCCCCCCATTAGGACTCTCTTGTACTTTATGACTATCATCATTACAGTTTTTTTCCACGAAAATTTCATGTATTTTCAAAAGTTATATTTTGGATTCTTAAATTAACTGTACAGTTCTACAAAATAATTCTTTGTACTTTTTATTCAAAAACAATGCTAAAGATATTGTTATAAATAAATAATTTATATAAATTATTCACTTAACACTTGTACGAGGATAAATTTACTGGATTGGAAAAGTATAACACACTTTTCATTTCAATTTCCGCGCTATCGACCTCTATCGATTGTGGGTGATCGTCAATTGTCGCTGTATCATCGTCAATCTTCATATGACAATGACATGAGGAAAGTGCATTTTTTTCCTTGTTGTTTGCTCGACTTTGTTCATTAATTAACGGTTGTTGACAGTTATTTCTAACGTTTATTTGTTTGAACGTGAATTTTTACATGGATATCCGTCGCTTTTTGTGCAAAAAACCACGGATAGAAGTCGAAAATGTAAGTACTGAATTTTTCACAAGTTGAAATGACAAACCTGGTAGCTCGAGTTCTATGAAGTTTCTATAAAATCCCTTATAAAATTTCCAGATGATAACAAAATTTCGGTTTTTTATAAATCAAGTTTTTGAAACTTATGGATCTCTATGCAACGTAGCTAATTTTAATAATGAATTTCATGAAATGTGAAAATTTTTCACAAAAACTTTATAAAGTAAAGAAAACCTTTATAAAGCATACCTGAATTTTCAAAACTCTCAAAGGGAACTGTGAAGTTCTTTTCACTCATATTGCTGACTATTGACTGCTATCGACTTCAATAGTGTCTTCTTTAACTTTGAACTGAAAAAAATCAGACAACAATTTGACTCAACGGTAGCGTTTTAGACTTTCACCTCGGGCGCCTGAGTTCGTGACCAGTTGCAGAGAGTTTTTTTTTCTCTATTTGCTATACAGATTGTACCAAAATCCCCGTGCCGAAAAGAAATCCGATATTCCTTTTCGAATTTCGAGTCGAAAATTTTGAAAAAAGTGGTAAAAAGGACTTTTCGACTCGAAATTCAAAAAGGAATATCAGATTTCTTTTTGGTACGGGGATTTTGGTACATCCTGTATATTACCTAGCTAAGGCCACAATAAAATCAATAACCATTTATAACAGCTTTGTTTAAACAATTGTGAAACAATTTTATTTCATGAATAATGAGAAATAATCGATTTATTGAAAGTTTAGCTCATATTTTGGTCAGGTTAAGTTTTCAGAGGCTACAGAAACATTTTTAATGTTGATATAAAATTAGCTTATCAAGTATCTATGAGGGCATTTTAGAAAGGGTTTTTTAAAAATCTTTTATAAAAACTTTATATCATTTTGAGTTACTAGGGAACTATATCATTTTGAGTTACTAGGGAACTATAACATTGTTAATACAGCAACATAACATTATTAATATCTACAGGACGTTCGTGAACACACTCAGCCTAATATTGCAGCAACGAATTTTTGTGAACCACAGGCAGAAGCAATCCAGGTATAATTTGACTTCTATGAAAACGATGAAAAATGTATGAAAACGCAATGAAAGGTATTTGTCCATTTAACATGGGACTGCTGGCATGGATATTGTTGCGGAAACACCTTGCATCTCGTCCTCAGAGGTTACTTCTGCTAAAACTAATACCAATCCTTATGATATTGGGTTGTTCATGCAAAAATCTCCAGCTGAAGGGATAAACTCGATCCCTGGATTGCAAAAAAAATCTGGACTCCCACCGAATCATACTGTTTTCCTACGTCAGGACCTAGAAATTTGAAATTTCAACGATCGTGGCTCCACAAATACCCATGGTTAGCGTACTCTGCAAAAGAAGACGGCGCGTTTTGCAAATTCTGCGTCCTGTTTGGTGTTCGAGGAGGAGGAGTTGGTCACCAAAACCTTGGTCAGTTAGTTAACAATCCATTGAGGAACTGGAAAAAAGCATTGGAAACTTTTGAAAGTCACAGTTTATTAGAATACCACAAAAAATCTCTTTTGCAATGGACATTGAGAGCGGATATAGAAGAGAAAAATACTATTCCTGTAGATTTACAGCTCTCAAAGCAGAAAAAAGAATTCCTGAATGAAAGTAAACTACGCTTGATTCCAATTCTTGAAACAATTATCCTTTGTGGTCGACAAGGACTAGCTCTTCGAGGTTCACAGGACACGGGACGAATTTCTGAAAATGAACCATCAACTAATGATGGGAATTTTCGAGCTATCTTGAGGTATCGAGCGAAAACGGATGAAAAGCTGAGAGACAACTTGAGGAATTCACAAAAGAATGCAATGTACATAAGTAACAGAATTCAGAATGAGCTGATCACAATTTGCCACAATCATATTCTCAATTACAGTATTGATCGAATCAACAAGTCAATAGGCTTCTCTTTTCTTGGAGATGAAACGGCAGATATTGCGGGAGTAGAGCAAGCCTCAATTTGCGTACGATACTTGGACAAACAGGATGGCATCTTTGTTATTCGTGAAAAAATTCTGGAAGAATTTTTTTCGTTACCTCGAAGAATTAATCTGTTAAGTAATGAGAAATAAATATGAAGTTTTTACATGCAAACGTCTTTAGAAAATAAAATAACAGTTTGTGTGTTTTTACATATTATTGAAAAAAAAACTTGTATTTCAAAACCCCCCCCTTAATTGATTTCTGCGCACGGGCCTGATTACTGCGAATATATTAGGTGGCTAGCCGATGCGTGAGTTCATCTCATAATTGAGATTGAATAATTGCGGGGAACATTTTGAACAATGTTTGAAATTATAAAGCAACTACATTCGAATTTTGAGGGGGAATGCTTCGGGCCGTAATAGTGCATAAAAATGAAGTTTAGTCCTAATTTCTAATTTCAGTTTCAACAACCTTTGGCGAAACTGACAAAAAAATCTTTCATGGAACAAAAAACTGATAGTTTTTCTTAAGTAAGTTCGCACTGTATGCATTATAACATGTTTTGTCGTTAGAGATATTGTTGTTGCAGTAATTTTTGTTGAAAGAAAGAAGGATTTTTTCAAATTCTTTGCATATTATTTGGATATTACATAATGCCCAATTTCTGTCACAACCAGATCGTTCCTTCACTTTCGCTTTTACAGTTCCTATCTTTGACCGACTCTCTTCATATTGTACTGTGTGACTGTGTGGCTACAAAGGTAAAGTTGTAAAGAAACCAGTCGCCCTAAAAATTGGTAAAGTTTTAAAGAAATCAGTCGCCTTACAATTCATTTTTCATTAATTATTTATAAACCATATCGTGATGTAAGATGTACTCGGAAGTAAAATTGAATGGAATAAACGTTCTAAGCTCCATAAAAGTAGCTTAAAAATTAATTTTTCAAAAAAATAAATTGAAGTAAGCACTAATAAAATACATAAAAATATTGCTTAAATGTGTATTCACTTTCTATGGTAAGTTTCTGTACAATGCTATGAACGTAAGGAGTTTAATTTTATACAAATAAATAATATTTTTATACAATTTAACCAGGATTCAATGCCATATCTAGAATACTGAATGGGCAATCTTTGTCAAATGTTCCACAGTTGTCTTCGTAGTGAGCTTTACTGTATTCATCGATCATAATCCTATCAGATGGTGGCCTATAAAAACAGTATCAAAAACGTCGTATGAGTGTATGTTGGTATTCCTGATAACAAGGACTTACGACAATCCGATTCGAATAAGATCCTGAATGAGATCATAGCCCATTGGTAAAAGATAGCGCCTCGATTCACAAATCGCTCGTAGAAGACATGATTTTAAATCGTATCCGAAACTGCAACGAATGGTTAATATTTATTAGCTTTCACTTCTATTGTTTAGAGCTAAGGTACAATTCAATAAATTTTTGATGATCATTTCCCATGAAAAAAATGCTCTTGAAACAACATCAGATAAAACAGAATTTCCAAATTCAAAACGAATCCAGTATGTACTTACTTAAATCCCAACTTTTCAATATAATTATAAATATTTCGATGCTCTCTGTGCGCTCTGTAATTTTTCCTAAAGACTTGATTGCTCTCGTACAAATCAACCTCTCGTTCATCGAATAGATTAGGTAAGTCCGGAATAGGCATCAATCCACGCCGATGAAGGATATGTCCCAGAAAATTCATACGTGGTGGAGTACTTTGGTGCTGTCTCAACGGATGTGACCAAGATTTGATCTGTTTTCGTCCCCATTTTAATGAATCATAGTAAGATGGATTGATAGTGGCTGGTAGCTGGAACATAAATGTTGTAAGATTAAACTTGTTTGGGATCGGAATTATAATTTTACAACATAAACAATGTTAAATTTAGCATTTATAATTTTATTTTCAATTTAATTCTCTCATATTGTGTACACACGATTCGTTTTAACACTTTTTCGAACTTCAATTAAAAATCTTCTGAAGTAATTTGAAAAGCTTTGATATGTTCGAAAGAAAGCTTTCGGTTTGAATCATGAATGGAAAACTATGTGGAACTTGGGTTAGTTTCGGTTTGAAAAACTTTTCGAAAACATTTTCGAATTTTTCAAAGAATTGAGCTTTGAAATTTAAGATTTGAAGAGGTATTATTTTAAATTATCTGCTTCATCATTTTGGGGAATGATGAGATTCTGAAAATAAATGAAAGTACTTAATTCTTATGATAAACGAACTCAATTAAAAGTTTTGTTTTATCAAGACTGAAGCAATTATTCTATGATTGTTGAGTAGTTCACAGGAAAACAGTCCGTTTGCACAAGTATAAGAATTTTTTTAAAAACCAGTCTCAATTTAAGCGATGATATCAAGAACAAATACAAAGAATTAGATTTTGAGAATTATGTGAATATAATTGGCGAAAATATAATTCACGACCCGAAATTTTTTTTTTGAATTCGTAAGCACCAGAAGAAGACTTTTGATTTTTCTACGTCAATGTGCAAGAAAAACTTCGAAACCAATACTAAAGGAATCTGTGACCTTTTCGCCTTCCATTTCCAGGAAGTTTTTGTCTGCTTAACAGCTCATCAAATGTGCAACTCCTCCTAATCCCTCAACTTATTACTGCTGAAACATATGGAAAACTCCTTAAGAAAGTATTCTAAATCTAAGTACCCGATGTATCCAAGATTCATAACTGAGCGGAAGATCGCTCACCGAGAAAAGTGGAGTAAAGAGAATCCTTCACTAGCTCATAACGAACCCAGTTTCTCGTCGCCTATCTCAGTTTTACCTTAAATCACTAAGGAAATTAGAGTTATATCAATATTACTACTTTTACAAAAGTTCAATTATCTCGAAACTCACTTTCATTGAGATACCGCTTTTGCGCTTAGTAGGGCAGTATATGGCATAGCCACTTTTAAAGATTCATCACCACCAGCACATTGCTGTCAGCATATTCATTAAACTTCTATCTGACTTCCTCCTATACTTCGACTACTTCCTTCGACCAATACGTTCGGTGAATTTCAATCGGATCTGATTATCGGGCCGTGAATTTCCGCGCATACTAATTTTAGGTGTTCATAATATAGGTAATTTGGGTGAAATGGGACAATTTAAGAATTTGGGAAATTTGAATTTTTGTAGAAAAAGTATAAAATTTGTAAATCTTTTTTTTTCTTTGTATGGACCGACAATTTTTCAGGAGGGTCGATGATTTGCACGTTTTCGCACTACGTGCTTCCTGTAGCTACAGGGTTGCCAGTGCATTCATAAAACACTAGCTAATGTCGAAAATTATCGCAATTCGAAATTTCACAATTTTTCTTTGTATATTTTAGGTATATTTTTTAGTTAAACATTTAATTTTTTTCCTCTTGTATATAACGCACACATGGGGCTCAAAAGTTTCAAAATTTTATCATATTGTTGATCAGGATTCATTTTATTTACTTAATTTTTTTCACATCCATCATTTTCACACCTGTTGACATTTTTGGATTTAACAAATATGGGAAGGTGCAGGATCTTGTCTGTTCGCACCTCTTTCTTTGGAATGGTTTGATGTGCTTTATTCTCTCTTACCAGCGAGACGCATGAAGAATCACTGGACTCACCTGAGTCCTCTTCCGACGTGACGTTAGCGCTAATATTTGCCGAGGTGTGCGTTGAAGAATTCGATGAGGATGTTGGACGACCACGGCACCGCTTCTGTGGTCCACCTTCGCTGCGTGCGTTTGTTTTCTGCTTGATGAGGACATTGGCTACTTTCATGCGGAATGACGTCGAATCCAAAATATGCTTGCTGCGCAAAGAGGCCTTCATGCAGTCACTTTTGTACTCCATCCAAGCGGCAATGATAGCCAGATCGAGGAAATGCATAATCACTCGCACAGTCCATTTAATAGTTCGTATGTTGATTCGATAGTACTGGATCATTTGATCGAGTAAATCAACCCCACCTGTACTCTCGTTGTACAAACGAACTACCACAGGACTGTTTGTCCCATCGTTGTGCTTTGTCTTCGACACCGATTCAAACGAAATTAGAAGCCAAATAGACAACTTTGTTGTCAAACCAACGAGTGAAAATGACTTTGCCGTCAGAGCTGAAGCACTGTTCGCTGAAGCCGCGCCCGCGGGCAGCCATCGTTTTGGTGTCTGGGAGAGGTGGATTGGCGAA
Organism: Nemotelus pantherinus; assembly: GCA_963978885.1. Lineage (NCBI taxonomy): Eukaryota > Metazoa > Arthropoda > Insecta > Diptera > Stratiomyidae > Nemotelus > Nemotelus pantherinus. Next base: position 18,962,349 of record OZ022264.1, on the reverse strand, counting down.
TCGATTGGCACGAACTGTTCCAGCTGCGTTGATTTGCCGATTTCTTGAAATTTCAAACAATTCAAACGACGGAAAATAGTTGTCGAAAAACAACTTGTGCCCCGCTTCTTCCTTCGGAATCCGTTTCACCAATTCAAGAACGATTGTGGAGCCACTGCCGTTCGTTTTCACTAGGATTTCGTTAATTGGTGTTGTTGGACCTTGGTAGACAAGGAAATCATACGGCAATCCACTCTTTCCGCAGAGAATATATACTTTTATTCCCCAGGGGCAAGGCTTCCTTTTGACGTACTGCTTTGCAACGAACTTTCCTTTGAAGGGAATGATCTGTTCATTAACATACAGATTCTCTTCAAGATCTAACTCAAGCAATCGGCTTTATACAACCTGTCCTTGCATGTCGGAGCCCGAGCATTGTCGTCGGCAACGTGCAAGCGTTGACGCAGAGTGAAGAATCGATTGGCTGCTATGTTTTTGTATTCATGTCAATTCAGGTGTACCTCAAAGTAGCCATCTTGGCCTTTTGCTTTTTAACATTTTTATATCAGACTTGTTAGAGGTTTTATCTGATGTACCTCATCTACTTTATGCGGACAACCTGAAAATGTATTATACTATAAAGCCACCTTCAGATGCCAACTTTTTTCAATTAAAACTAAATTCCCTCGAACATTGGTGCAGCGTGAACAACGTACCTCTCAACATAGCAAAATTTCATGTGATTAGCTTTTCGCGAAAAAGTACGCGCGTACATTATACGTATTTTTTAAGCAATACGGCACTTAGTAGGGTCGACAATATTTTAGAACTCGGTGTGGTGCTGGATGAAAAGCTCCGCTTTAATTTTCAATTATGATAAAATTATCTCTCAAGCAAGTAAACGACTTGGCTTCATTAAGCGACGAGCCAGAGAGTTTCAGAGCATTTGGGTTAGAAAATCGCTATACACCGCGCTCGTTCACCCTCTTCTTGAGTATGCTTGAATTATCTGGTACCCAGCTTTCGAAATTCACAGCCAGAGATTCGAATCTGTTTAAAAGTAATTCTTGCCATTCGCTCTTAGAGATTTTTACCATCATTATGATTTTTGCAATTTACCGCCATATGATATGCTATTCGCTCTGATATATCTTTACCATCCCTGTGATTTTAGCAATTTACCGCCATATGAATCTCGCCTTAGACTTCTAAACTTGTCTCCCTTGCATCCAGAAGAATAATGTTATTTGCCTGCTTCAGTTTTGATGTCATTAGAGACGCTGTTAATGTCGACTACATACATACAGGAAAGATTTGTGCTTTAACAGCCCGTGAGAGTCACTAGATCCCGACGAATGCTAGTTGAATATAAGCATAACACCGCATATGCTGATAATGAGCCAATAAACAGATGCTGCAAAATATTCAACAGCATGAGCCAACACTTTTCCCCACGATATCCAAAGCGTCCTTTAAAAACAGAGTTACCAAGGCTCTCTTATACCCTACTCTCTCTAGTCTACCGGCCTAGTATATCCTCTTATGACTAAGGACTAATTATTTTTATAATTGATTAATTAATTATTTAATTATTTCATCTCATTTTGCGTGTTTAATATTGTGACCTGCATGTGATTTAGCTATTATGTATTTATTTATTGAATGTTTATTTGTATTTATTTGTATTTCATACCTTTTTTAAATCTGTTTAGTTTTTTTTTATTTTTATATTAATTTCATTTATATGTAATATTATTATACCTTGTTTGGTGAAATAAATAAATAAATAAAATAGGAGGTCCATACTCTTACTCGCGGAAATTTTTATACACTCATCATCATGTACAGAGCGAACAAAGTTCTGACCTCATTAGTATCGCATGGTGTGCATTTATTGTCGCCTACAAGGTTGATCAAAGAATAGTACTTATAAAAATGAAAGGCAAAATAGACATAATGAGCAAACCTTGCTGAACAGCATATAAGTTGATGTAGAAAGCTATTTTAGTCGAGATAGTGGCTGAAATATGAAAATTGAGTGCCGACACTTGTGCTCTCAATCGATTCCTCATCAACACCAACGTAAGCAATTCCGTCAGGTTGCATGGCTGCAGTTGGTCGCTTCCGCCCACTTGATTCTTCCTTTTTGGTGCAATAGATTGGAGACTTTACTTGCAGTGGGACTATGTCAAGAATCTCATTCAAATCTTCGCCAATCTCTCTCAAATCGAAAGTCGGCACTTTGAATTTTTCTTCCACGGGCTCATTTTCAAATAAGTCGGTGGCATGGCAACACAGAGATTTTCCTACACCCCCCTAACACCCCCCCCCCCCCCCCCTGGAAAGTGCATACACCCCCCTAACACGGACAATTTTCCTACACAAAGGGACCTTTGTGTCTTTTGTTCCAAAGGGACACCCCTCCTAAAATTCTGAACACACCCCCCAAGAAAAATGCCTGAGAAAACCCCTGTGGCAACATCCGTGAGCTGCTCGATCCAACTGATCGGGAGCACGAATGTCTGCCACGTTCGGTTCCTGTTCATCGCCTGCGCCATTCCATTTACCGTCGATGAAAAACAGTCTGTCGAACTCACTTAGAATTTTTTCTTCGCTGAGTCCTCATCCGTGATTCATTTTGACTTAGGAAGAACTGAAAACAGGACGGGTTTTAGGTGATATTTTTTTCACACTACAGCCCAACAGGCCACACCCAGAGGCTTTTGCCGGGAATCGAACCCGCGTCCAGTAGATCCAGAGGCAGTGAAATTACTACTGGGCTACTGGACCCTGGGTCCACCCTACTGGGTGATATGCTCATGCTTTTTTCGCAACCGTTGGGTGCGCATATCCAAAATATTGGACAGGACTTTTTCACGGCGTAGCAGTGAAAGTAATATCATTTAATTTGTTTTAACTTCATTAGATAAAAGAAACATGCGAAAACCATACAAAAAATCAAGAAACTTAACGGACAACATTTACTTACTGAAAATTCAATTGAAAAACATCTAATCATATTTACGAAACTGTTAGTTCACGAAAGACGATGTCGGGCTCAAAAGTATCCGTTTTCGAATGAATTTTTATTTTGGTGTTCGCACGTGGTCAAATGTTCAAGCTGCCAAGCGTAAGTGACAACATAAGAATATTCCAGAAAACATAGAAAGGGGAAGACCAATGTCCATATATTGGACATCGTCAACGAACGGGTTAAAATATCACTAAAATGATCGTCGGTGTCAAAGGGTTAAAAATAACTAATATTTGGTGAAATTTAAATCGAATGACGCAATCACGAGAAATGGTTACTAATTTTTGTCCAACATTTTGAATGTGAATTTTTGGGTATAGCGATTCAAATGCAAATTTTCTCTCAAAATCAGGAAAAACCCTACAACTCATGTTTGAATATTTCACGAGCTATATTTCCTATAAATTTCAGCTTAATAGTATTGCGTGATCTAGAGAAGAAACCATTGAATTATGCTGATTTATACAAAAATTAATTTCTGGGCAAGAAATACTAATTGGTAGAACTAAGTCTTTAATTTGACGAATGGGGCATCAAAGCAAACAGCAGTAAGACTCAACTATGTGTATTTCGCAATCCTTCCAAGTACCGGGGATCTCAAACTATCCGCGACAAGGCCAAAATACTCGCTGTCTCGTTCGGAACATCTAAGATTACTCCTAGTTCATCTCTAAAGTACCTCGGAATCGATTTCCAGGAATTTTTAAAGTTTAATCCCTTTGTGCGGCGAAAAATCAAAGCTGCTAAATCTGCATTTCAACGCATCCGACATCTTTTCGCCAAAAAGATGGCCATGACCACCAAAGCTAAATCCATTAGTTATCAGACCCTCATTCGACCCACCCTGACTTATGCATCCCCATCCTGTATTACCTGCTTAAAGACTGTCATGGCCGAAGCGGAGATGTTCGAAAGAAGAACACTCCGCTTCTGCAATGGCAGGTTCTACAACCCGGTAACCAAAAAGTGGCCGAAGCACCTTCTCTTATATCAGGAGTCAGGATTGAAGCCACTTAGGGACCGTGTTGTGGAATTGACGACACGATTCTACAGACAAACAGACGGACATGATAACGGACTGATTCGGTCACTAGGGCGTACAGGTGGTTCTAATGAGCCAATTATGCGCCTCGCGAAGATAGCAGTGAAGCGGCGGCTCACGGATGCGCTATTCACCTACGCAGGCCACCCGACGAACAAAAGGGGTTAGACTTAAGATCTAGGTTAAGATTTAGGTCTAATTAGGCTAAGTTAGTTACAATTAGGTATAAGTTAGATCGTACTTTTAGCGTAAGGTAGTTTTTAAGAAAAGCATTGCTAGGGCAATCCCAGCTGCTGTACAGGCTGGGTAATACCATTAGAGTGTAAGGAAATAAAAATTGTGCCGAAAAAAAAACCAACCAGAGCCAGCAGGCTAAAATAGTATAGCCGCTAGATTGTTAGTTTTCTTGTTAATTAAACTTTAAGTTAGGCTAAAAATGTACGGTAAATTTAAAATAAAATATTTTTCAATTCAATTCAATTCAACATTTCTGGGCAAAATGATTATATGCTACCAAATCGTCAGAGCTAAAAAAGGATACGGTACAGTTGCCTTCGGTGTTCTGTTTGATATCATGCCACAAGATTTAAACCATATTTATAAAAATCTTATTATGAACTTGTATAGCTGTAAAGTCGTTGCAATCAGTCATAACGGAAAACCCATAGGATCTGAGACACGTAAATATATTTCATAAATGCCCTGTCCGTCACGTAAAAAGAATCATGGAAACCCAAGTCCCCATTTGCGGGAAGTAATATTCTTGAATCCTTACCTTTTTTCTAAACTTTTGATAGCTTTTCTTACTCCATGGATACTTTTGTAGCTCCTGTGGCTTCGCAAATGCTAATTTTGTTCCATTTTCATAGTCTAATCGTCTGAGGTTGAAAAGCTCGGCTGGCCCGCCTTCATAGTAAACGTCATTGAATTCCGTTTTCAGATTTCCGCTATGCGTCATTGGTATTTTTATTTCAGGGGATGTCATGGGAGTTTTCATTTCGTGTGACATCATAGTACCATCCATTGGTATTTCCATATCATAAGGCATTATGTTGCTTTTCATAGGGCTTTGCATATCGTGGGACAATATCATGGGCTTCATCGCAATTTCAGGTTCATGAGGCATTTCCATAGCTTGTGGATTAGTCATCATCATAGGCATCTCGTGGTTCATCATAGTATGTTCTACAGGTATATTCATATCGTGGGCCATCGGCATCGGCTGCATCGGTATTTTCATACCATGAGACATCATACTGTGCATTTTCATTTCATGCGACATTTTCATATGTTTCGGTTTGTTCATTGTCATCTCATGGGACATCATTGAATATTCTACAGGAATGTTCAAATCATGGGTCATTTCTGTAGATTTCATTGGCCAGGGCATCACATGGTGTTCCATTTCATGGGGCATCATATGGTGTTCCATGCTGTGCGGTATCACCATATCATGATGTATTGGCTTTTCTATATTATGGTCCATTATTTCATGCGGCATCATTATTCCATGGTCCTTTGCAGGTGGCATCATCTCATGATGATCCATCGGCATTTTCATTTTATGGCCCTGGTCCATCTTCAGCTTGTTTAAGCGATTTTTTAGTTTTTTCGGATACCACTCTTCCAATTTCGTTTGTAAGGGATAGTAAAAACTCAACTCGTATAGCAAATTATAACCGGTAGGACCTCTGATCATTAGCGCTTTCGGAAGTGCGGCGGTAATTTTCATATCAGCGAAGTTCGGGAATACGGTTATGATACGTTTTTTACGCGAAAATGCACGCACAAGAGGTTGATGGTAGCGGGAAACACGACATTGTTCACTCAAGACGTATGCAACGAAACAAATAATTAAAGTCAGAACCGAGGAATGCATTGTAGTCGCGCAAGTAGAAGAAATGACACTAAATCCGAGATTATTTTCCTTCTGCCAGTCTCAGAAAAATATGTGCCCGATTTCCATGAGATGTAATTGAATTAGATCGTAGTTACGTTCCAGAGGAATTGACATCCAAATAAAAATATTTGTTTTGAAAATCAGTGCGTGTCTGCATGGAATTGTAAAGGCAGATTGAGATATTTTCCTGTCGTTAATGTGTCATAAGAATGATTATTAGGCCAAATAGCTAAGGTTTTGTTTGTTTTTGTAATAATGCTAATTGACCTGTCTATTGTCGAAATGATGGAGAAAGTGGAAGATGGTGTTAAGATGATGCTTGCACTTAGCACGACTTGGACTTATTAAACAACTACACCATTTCTGCATGTGAAGAGAACATGCGAAAGATTCTATATATTTCTGTATTAGCTAGACAGATAAAACGTTTATTTAATATCAAAAATTAGCCGGAATTAAGGTCAAAGATTTGCTCTTGGCAAGATTGTAATACCATGAAATTGTATCATGTATACTTTAAAATCCTCTCTTTCCGTTTTATTGAAAGGATGTTTGAGTAGTAAATTGCTATGTACTCTTCACTTCGCTTGAAAACTAATGTTTCCTATCCTACAGATGGCTTTAAAAAATGCGATTCCAGTGCAACGGGTTCATATGGAGCGACAGTCAAGGTGAGATTAGTATAGCTATAATTGAAAACGTCACGTCGCGTTCTCTCGAACGCGGCTAAGTGGTCAGAGTGCCTTTTGCTGAGCACCCAAGTCTCGGCTCCATACGTGAATACTGGCAGGAATATGGTCTTGTACAGCAAAAGCTTTGATGTTTGGGTGGGATTTCGGGATCTGAAGAGCCTTGACAGACTGCAGTAAGCTGCAGGAGCAGCCACCTGCGTATTTTTTCCTCAATGTTGTTATCGGCTGTTATAATTGACACAAGGTAGTTGAAGGATGGCACTACTTCAAACTAATGCTCAACTATCCTGAAGGTTTGACCAACTCTAGGTGTTCTTCCTGCGGAGGCTGCCATCATATACTTTGTGTTCTTCATTTATGTGCAGACCCCAGTTTTTGTGCCGCTTGCTCGATCTGGATGAAAGATTTCTGTCCACCTAGTTCAGATCTTTCAATTATGTCGTTATCATCTGCATAAGCCAGTGTCTGGCAGGATTCGGTGACGATAGTTCGTCTCCTTGGCGTGTGAGAGTCTCGGATTGCTCACTTCAACGCCAGGTTGAAGGGGAAGCAGGGAGTTTTATACGGATTCAAAATCCATATGGCGCTATTAGCGGATATTTTTAAGTAATCGTTGGATATTTTACTGTAACACTTATCATACATAAGGCGTGTTTTGTTCCTCCTCTATCCAGCAGAGAACATACTATACGGATTGGAAACAACAACACTCCTGTACCAGTGAATTCACTAAATCAAACAATTTTCATGAAAGTTGCTCGGAAATACGGGAAAAAAAAATGATTACTGGAGTACAGTTATTTTCGCTGATGAGAGAAAATTTAATTTGTTTGCATCAGATGGAAAAATCTCCGTTTGGAGTTGGACAAGAGGAGCTTAAACCTAATAATTTACGACCGACAGTTAAACAGGGTTGTGGAATTGTTATAGTGTGGGGTTATGTTTGCAGCAGGAGTAAGAAATTTTGTTTTTGTTGATGGCAAGGCCCGACGTCGGGCTGTTGTGCCACGTTGATGATGACTATGGACCAGGATATTTTTACAAATATATTGAAAGGGAATTTAAAGGTTAGTGCAGAGAAGCTTGCTATTTTACATAATTTGCAATATTATCAAGATAACGACCCCAAACAAAAAGCTCATAAGAAAAAATGTGGCTTTTATATAATTGTCCCAAAGTTATAGAAACTCCTCCACAAACTCCCGATTGAGAATTTGGGGAGTTCTTTGGAAGATGGCATACGAAAACATAACATTCGCAATAAAAATGATTTAAAAACGCTTTGCCACTAGAATGGACCGAAATAAGCTCAGCGTACTGTTAAAAACTTGTGAAATGTTTGCCAAAACGTTTACATTTAGCTAAGAAGAGTAAAAGGCTATCCCATAAAGTATTAACAATTAAAATAGTATTTTATTTCAGTATTTTATACGTTACTATATAATGTGTACGAGTTTCATTTTGAGGTTTTTGGAGAGGTGCGTAACAAATCTTATGCAATTTAAAGAAAAATGAAAAGAAGGACGGTTTATTATTTTGTAATGCAATAGTAAAATTTCTATTTGTTAAACTAAGGCTGTTTAATAAAATTAAGTTGCTAAAACCACACCGTATTTTATTGAAAAGTTTTAAACAAACAAGTGTACAAGTTTCACTTTGATTCACTGTATATGAAAACCACCACTATTCATGTTTGGTATTTCAAATACTTAGCTTAACTCCCTGAGTATGAATGAATATTACTTACATCCTGTCGTTACATTCATCCATTTATCGATTAAAACTATCCGCTTGGATCTACACTTCAATTACAATTCAATAATCAGGAAACCCAGGAGGAAACGGAGGAAACCCATATTTGCCGTAATCACAATACAGCGTTTTTCGCTGCGGCCAACGCAGCGTTCCACAGGGGGAGGCGTGAAAGCCGCAGTTGAATTTGGTGAATCACAATGCAGCGACAATGTCGCTCTCAATGCAACCAAGGCACCAACCAAAATCATTTTTTTTTCTTTTGTATTGCTAAATCCTGTTGTACGAGGATTAGGTTGGCATATCACAATACTCATCAGCCATCGCTTGTCTATTCCACCAGACCATTCAACCTAATTCAAACAGAGTTAATTCAACCTAGTGGTGATGCCAACCTATGGTAGGTATCACCGCTAGCGGTGCGGCAAAATTAGAAAGGTAACGCGCACAATGGCTGCGGCGTAATTTGCGGCAGCGGCGAAATTTGCCAAATTTCTAATTTTGCCGCACCGCTAGCGGTGATACCTACCATAGGTTGGCATCACCACTAGGTTGAATTAACTCTGTTTGAATTAGGTTGAATGGTCTGGTGGAATAGACAAACGATGGCTGATGAGTATTGTGATAAGCCAACCTAATCGTCGTTCAACAGGATTTAGCAATACAAAAGAAAAAAAAATGATTTTGGTTGGTGCCTTGGTTGCATTGACAGCGACATTGTCGCTGCATTGTGATTCACGAAATTCAACTGCGGCTTTCACGCCTCCCCCTGTGGAACGCTGCGTTGGCCGCAGCGAAAAACGCTGTATTGTGATTACGGCAAAATTTGGCAAATTTCGCCGCTGCCGCAAATTCCGCCGCAGCCATTGTGCGCGTTACCATACAAAACAGTGCATTCTAATTTTTTGACAGCACTTCCCGCAGCCCACTGCGTTTTTCGCTGCGGCCAACGCAGCGTTCCACAGGGGGAGGCGTGAAAGCCGCAGTTGAATTTGGTGAATCACAATGCAGCGACAATGTCGCTGTCAATGCAACCAAGGCACCAACCAAAATCATTTTTTTTTCTTTTGTATTGCTAAATCCTGTTGTACGAGGATTAGGTTGGCTTATCAAAATACTCATCAGCCATCGCTTGTCTATTCCACCAGACCATTCAACCTAATTCAAACAGAGTTAATTCAACCTAGTGGTGATGCCAACCTATGGTAGGTATCACCGCTAGCGGTGCGGCAAAATTAGAAATTTGGCAAATTTCGCCGCTGCCGCAAATTCAGCCGCAGCCATTGTGCGCGTTACCATACAAAATAGTGCATTCTAATTTTTTGACAGCACTTCCCGCAGCCCACTGCGTTGGCCGCAGCGAAAAACGCTGTATTGTGATTACGGGGTATTGGCGATGAAACGAAAATCTGCCACTTGTCAATATGAACAGCTGTTGTTATTTGCAAAAACAACAACAATTTCATGCGATCTTGTGAAATGTGACATGGCACTGGCAGCCCTAATTTATAAAACCAAATTTTCACCAGACCTAAAGTCAACAGACAGCAAGTTTGTGTGCCATCGAATTGATACCAAGCTATCAAGTAAGATTGTTGGATGATAGAAGGATTAATCAATCTAATTTATTTACTGGTCAAAATAGTTCATTGTTCATTCACAAGTCGAATTAGTTTTCCGCTGTGAACTGTTATAGCGCTCTGATCGCAATTCACACGAAATGTCAGTTCGCAGCACGTTGCTGTTTCAAGCCGCGAATTCTGCATTCAAGTGATATCTGAAAAATATTCAAAATGAGGGTAAAACGGTCTGGCCGTACGTAAGTCGTTAAATAATTGAATGACCAGAAGAATAGTGAAGTTTTCTCATCGTTGCCTGGTGGCAGCTGCCGAGAAGACCCTGGCCGTGAAGTGTCTCCAAAAAAGTGGTCGCGAAAGGAAGACTATTTTTCAATTCGACAGTTGAAGTGTCGAAGGAGGAAAGTGGCACTTTTCAAGAAATGATTTTTTGCTAGCATTGAGAAAAGGTCAGATAAGTAAAGTAAATCTGTTGGAATAGATTGCAAGAAAAGGATTTCCACACAACGCGGTCCAAGTGAATGTGCTTTCGCACAAGTTGCAGCTTTATTGCTGTGCTGCCACTCATCAAACAGGAGCATTTGGAGGGTGCTGAGACAGCTTCGACAGCCATCCCTTGCGACTTGTGTCGAAAAACAGGTGAATTTTGAAATTTCCTATTGAAAATTACATGAATTTACTAACTGTAGTGTGATGGAGCACAATTTTATAGCATAATCGTACTGAGATTGTATATTCCAACAGATATAGTAGGTTGGTTAGGTATATGATGGCACCATTGTCTTGGCTTCTCATGCCTAAAGTCATTTTTTATTGCAAAACGTTAAAACACAAATATTTGAATCAGATCCATTAATACAAGTTTCTATAAATTTATGTACATGTCGCGCGAAGTCTTTATCCTGGACATCTACAAAAATACATTCGCCGCCAAAGTTACAAATTGCAATGCTATTGGCTATTTCTGTAGCTTAATCAATATTTCTAGCACCAAGATCTACCAGAGTGCCATTTAGTAGAAAATCCAACCATGAATAACTACCTACAAACGGATTCTGATGGTAGAAGAATCCTCATCTGCCTACTCCAACTAGATGGAGGAGCTAAGACAGTCTTTAATAAGCCATCCAAAACGTTTTTGGAATTTTGTAAATTCAAAAAGGTATCATGAGGGATACCCTTGTTCTTTTTTCTCCGATAGCATAGTAATTAATAACTCACTAGCTATCAGTAACTAGTTTGCAGATTACTTCCAATCTGCGTATGGAATAACTCTCTGCAACTTTTACATAACTTATTTCAATTACTTAATGGACTCCTCTAAAACGACGTTGGGAATGAAAGACCTATATCGACACTGCCACTATCCTAAAGCATATATCTCATCTTGAGAATAATTTTCGTCCTAGTTTTGATGGATTACCGACCATAGCCCTTAAGCATTGCGCCGATCCTCTCTCAGCTCTGTTGGCTCATCTTTTTAATGTGTCCATTTCTTCTCGCATTTTTACAAACTTATGGAAATATTCGTCTATACCTCCAATTCACAAAAAAGGCAGTAGAGATGTCGTGCACAATTATAGACCAATCGCCAACTTAACATGCGTTGCCAAGCTCTTTGAAGCTATAGTTACTGTTGCGCTTAACACAACTTAAAGACTTTGGTCAATTTTGTAGTTATCTTTATTTAATTATTTAAGATGATAATTGTAGATGATTTAAGATGTTTGGCGATAATTTAAGACACTACAAAATTCTGTTTTTATTGTCTTCTTCAATGCGACTACTTTTTCTCCGCGACTCCTTTGTTTTTTATTTTCTTCCTGTCACACGTTTTTTCCCATCGCCTACTTCTTTCTTTGCTGCATGCTCAGTTCTGTCAACAGTTACCGAGGTGCTATTTTTCCACTCTGAGGCATTTATCTCGCCTTGCCAGCACGGCTTTATTAAAGGCATATCTACCACTACTAATCTTTAAGAACTTGCGATTGAAGAAGGTAAACAAGTTGATTGCATTTACACCCACCTCACGAAAGCTTTCGATAAGCTGGATCTCAATATTCTTAAATGTAAATTGCATCTTCTTGAATTTCCTAATAAGTTTATTGACTAGATTAAATCCTATCTCACAGATCGCAAATAGAACGTTCGATTTCGTCATAATCTCCACTTCGGGTGTGCCACAAGGCAGCCACCTCGGCCCGATTCTTTTCGCTATTTATATTAACGTTCTTATCATCATCGTTCCTGGATCCTCCATTGTACTCTACGCTGATGAGTATCACTTGACGATTGTACAATCCTGCAAGGCAATGTGTCGAATTTTTCTAATTGGAACGCTCTAAACCGTCTTTACTCAAATGTTGACAAATGCTCAGTTATCTCTTTCTCCCACAAATCATGTCCCATTAATTTCAATTACTTTTTAAATGTTACTCTATTAACCCCTTTCCAATAAAGTTCGTGATTTAGGTGTACTATTAAACTTTGCTTTTACTTTTAATGACCACATTGACTCAATAATAATAAAAGCCAACTGTGCGATCGGTTCGCCCGATCCTAGAATATGGGTGCTTGATGTGCCCTCCATATTATAAGGAGCATATATATATCGCATTGAATCTGTTCAAAATAGATTCTTAATTTTTGTTTTTAGTTCTTTCCGCTGGTCTGATCCTTTTTGCTTATCTCCTTATGAAAGCCGCTTGCAATTATTGACCATGAACACTCTTGAAATCAATCCCATTTCATCAGACCAATTATGGATTAAATGAACCAACCTGCACAATAGCCCGAAGCTTTAATTCAGCGTATCAAATGTTTGACTTTAATCATGCTGCGGAAATTTTCAAGTGTCGGCTTATCCGACCGTTAAATTGTTCTTACTAATTTCGTAAATGTATTTTTTTTGTAGTAACCATTTCGTTGGTGTGACTGTGATTGAATAAATAAATAAATAAACAATTGCATGCAAGAGGACAGGAAGAATCTGCAAAAGTTTGTAGATGTCACCATAAAACGTTAAAAATTTGATAAAGCATTAGATGTAATAGCAAATCAACCAATGCAACAAATATTAAACAATAGAAATAGTAGATTAGAGGCTAATGGCGTAAAAAAACAACAAATGAACTCAGAGTATCAGTTATTTAAGTAATACTTCTATTCAAAATCATATAATGCTGCGACCTAGCTTTTGCTCTATCGAGTAGTCGCCAGTGCAGCATGAATTTAGAGGAATATGTTAATAAAACCCAGCGTGCCTTACTCCGCCAGCTAGCTCAGCCTGGTCGTGAGTCTTTGGGCAGATATTCATCTCGTGCTACGCAAGCTTATGTCCGTCTTGAGACAGCACAATTCACATATAAAAATATATCAATAGAAAACTGAAGAGACAGGAAGGAATGATCATTTTTTAAATTCGAATTCAAACGTAAATTTTTATTGATAATCTAAATTACTTATACAAAAACTAATTAACAAAAAATTAACGTGCTTCAGTTGGGTATTATACCAAACTACTGTCTTTAGTTCAAAAGGGTTTTCTAGACTTATTAGGACAATTCGGCTGCTGGGAACCTCCACTCTCCACTTCAATCGAGCCGCCCCCAATTTAGTGTTCAATTGCTTTCTCCAACTTGCAGACTCAAGCCCCGGCTGCACACTTGCACATTTGCCAATACCGACCCTCTCGAAACGTGTGCTCGATTACAAAAATCTGCTTTCAATTTCCGCGATTCTTAGTAGTTTCACCGCACAAAATTAGTCTGTTCCTGTTCCTCCAAAAAAAATCCTTTTTTTCACTCCCTTCATCACCATACGTTCTTCTTTGCTTCTTTTCAAACTCGAACTCACCCTTTCCTTGTTCCGAAATTTTTCATGGTCCCGCAAGAGCGGTTTTCTTTCCAAATTTCTCGCACTCAATATCGATAGCCCACTGCATTGCCACTGACAGCTTGAGAGTTTGTTATTGTACTTGACTGCTGGTGGATAAGGTCCACGATAAGTCACAGAATACTTATCGGTTTCATTGATTGGAACTTCATAGAATAATCCAGGTTTTCTTTTTTTTCACCGAGTCGCGCATCTGTTCTCATATAAAGATGGCAAGATTTTCAGTTGAACTAGGCCGATCCGAAAATTAACTGACGTCTTTATCAAGGTACATGTAGTCGAGATTTTTCAAGATCACTTCATACATATGATCTTTTAGCTCCACGACAATCATAACCATTCCCGTTCGAGGGCACATTGGACCTCGTCCTGTCACTTCCATTATATATTTATGACCATTACCATTTTCCCAATTACATTTACCAAACATCTCTCGATTCTCATCATCACTTAGGTGCTTGCTATGTAAACGATGTGCAGCACTAAGATGTTCTTTAAGCGTGAGATAAGCAACCGGACTTGACATCGTGTCTTGACTCTCTATAAGAGTAATTACTGATTCAAGAACACTTGGTAATATTAGAAGAATTGATTATCTATTTGCGGCACAGCAGAAACTAAGAACTTGCTAAGACTAGGACTTGATGATCCAAAAGATACGCACACATCGACTCCGACCTGTGGATAAACGGCATTGGTAAGAGAGAATAAACTTGTAACTTGGACGAGTAAATAAATAATATCTTTACAGGAAGAATTCGATGGCAAAGCATTTATTTTGGCCGATAGGGAACTAGTAGAACAAGGTGCAGATGAAATCCTGTCAAATTCTCTTGCGGAAAACGTTGCTCTGTTAGTAGTTGGTGACCCTTTCGGGGCTATGACACACACTGATTTTGTTCTACGCGCTACACCTTTCTAAATTGACCACAATGCCTCAATTGTAAATGTTGTGGGCTTGCAACACTAATTATTTGGCCAAAGCATTTCAATACCCTATTGGGATGACAACTGGAAGCCGGATAGCTTTTACGATAAAATCAAGGCTAATTGCACAAATAACTTGCACACATTGTGTTTATTAGATATCAAAATAAAAGAGCCAACTCTGGAATCTTCAACCAAGAAGAAAAATTATATACCCCCAAGATTATGACTGTGAGTAAGGCGGGTTCGCAATTCTTGGAGATTTTCACATAGAAAAGTTCAGAAAATATCAGCGATGAAAACTTAGCAACACTAACTCAGGCTAGGGATTTTAGGCTATCTTAACTTTTCGATCTTGTCTAAAGAGAGGACAGTGACTTTAGAAATAACAGAGACACCTGCCTTAAGTTAATTTTTGGCCACTTCAAATCCATGACCCTTTCTTCATAAGCTACAAGATTCTTCTCATTCCAATGAAACTTATCTAACTCATCATATGCTAACTTTATTAATGGTGATTTTTCTGCTGTTTTTCTTAAATCTTCATCAGTTGTTTCTTCTGCATGCTTGAAGAAAAAAAGCCAACGATCTACTACATTTTCTAGCTGTTTTTATTTATTTAAAAAAAAATTTAGGACCTCAATGAAGATTAATTGAAAATTTTTTAAATTATGCTCATTAGTTTTTTCCCTTACGGTTGGATATATAATCAAGCTTATTAGCTAATTAATTACAGTTAGAAATAGCAATAAAGAAAACCTTCTTTATATTAATGTACTTACCACTTTTAACAGCCTGTCGTGAGTAAGTTGAGTGCGTTTTTCAAATCCCTTATCACGAGTGAGTTGCATCTCAATCACGTACCTCGCCCCAATAGAATCTCTGCATAAAATATCAACATTACTCTGTTTATTAAAGGCAATTTCAAGATGGTACTGAGGAATTACACTTCTCTATAGTATTTATCTTAGTAAATCCATAAATATCATTCAAAAAATGGATAAGAATATTATTATTTTATTCAGTACCAACAATTTTCTGGAAAGTTAGGTCCAATTTTGGATCGAAAAACTTGGAAAGTGCCATCAGAAATTAAGAAAAAACAATAATAACTATACACAATTGTGAAGAAATATTCAACTAAAATTTAAACATATAGCTACAGAAGATAACATTATGAGTTGGGGTTTTTTTTTACAACTATTTATATTTTTAAAAATGAGTTTAGTAATATATTTAGTGAAGACGCCTTATAAGAGATTGATTTTCATTGACATCAAACTGATCAGACTGAAAAATGGAAATATGGCAATAGTTCTTTAAGACACAAAAACCCTAATTATGCATTAGATTTTAGGTAAATTATTGAAAATACTTGCTTTTTTAATTACGTTTGATCACAAGTGGCGTATGCATCATATGGCTGAATTATTGAATTTTACTGAATTAATAGGTGATTTTGAGAAGCTTACTACTCAATTTAGGTACCCATTAATTTTTCTATCACAAATACTAAAACATTAATAGGTGAAAATCTGAAATTCAACAAGTTTAAAGGCAACCACGCTGTATTGAAGTCCACAGATTGAGATAGAGCATGGAATGCTAACTTTCGGCTTGAAAATGGCCTAATTTATCTTTTTTTTAGAGTGATTCTCAGTGTAGTTTTTTTTTATCATTGCGTCAGTTACATTTCCGCTAGTCCTGACAAAGTAGCACACTGCCCATAAGTGTTTTAACCATTATCTTTTTCTCAGCTCCGGAAAGATTTGCTGGATTTTTCTGGAACTTTTTCCTTTTATTAACTGCACTTATTTACTAATACTTAAGTATAGGGGCACAGAAACGTATACAAGCACATGACTTGACACAATTTTAACTCTGATAATTTCTACTTGGTTATATCCATATACTTCTTGCACAACTTCTTTAGTTTTCTGCCCAATATCTTCAACTAATACTGGATATCGATATTTTGTTATCCACATTATGTGCTATGTACATTCATACACAGAGTGACTGCTTTTTCTATAATACTCCACATTCTTTCAAACTTTTCACCTTTAAATTATATTCTTGAAAGGATGGACTTCAAGTCCAGGGCTTTTCTCCAAAATTTGCAACAGTAAAAAGTATGAGAATACTTATATACCTATTAGAATAATATTATTAGTCATAAAAAAATAACTTTGCTTTGCTGATTTTTTCGACTATCATTCATCATGAAAACAACAAGAGACTTTTGTATGTTAGGTGAAAAAACTTTTGCACCATTAAAAAATACTGAAAATTTCTCACAAACACAAAGTAGTCATTCAAGTAGTCCAGGTAATGAAAATCATAAAACAAGTAGAAAACGTAAGCGGCCTGTCACAAACAAAGATAATAAGGCATCAAAAAAGGCACGCATGGATGTAAATGTTACTACTAATGAAAATTCGGAATATCCTAGTAATTTACAAGATGAATCTAGACTGGACTTGTTTGGTGAAGAACGAAAATTTGCTAAAAGTGTTGCCGGCAGAGAAGATACACCCAGGTTTAATAAGTTCTTAGACTTTTTAATTAAAGGAGAGGGAAAAAAATGTCTAAAAGTCCTGAAAAGAGAAGGAGTAAATTTAACTAGAATGTCAAGTATTTTAGGTAAAGCAGGAGCTGGTGCTTCTGAGGCCTTTGAAGACTTATATGACCTTTGGTTTGATCAACAAGAAAATAAAACACAATATTTAAAAACTCTAGAAGAAAAAGGAGTAAATCTAGCTAATATGTCCAGTATTTTAAGTAAAGCAGGAGCAAATGCTTCTAAAGTCTTTAAAGACTTATATGACCTTTGGTTTGATAAACAAGGAAATAAAACGCGATATTTAAAAACTCTAGAAGAAAGCGGAATAAATATGTCTAACATATCTAGTATTCTGAATGGAGCAGGAGCTAATGCTCCTAAAGTTTTTAAAGAGTTATATGACTTGTGGTTCGATAAAGAAGGAAATAAAACTCAATATTTAAAAACTCTAGAAGCAAGCGGAATAAATCTAGCTAATATGTCCAGTATTTTAAGTAGAGCAGGAGCTAATGCTTCTAAAGCTTTTAAAAAGTTATATGACCTGTGGTTTGACAAACAAGGAAATAAAACACAATATTTAAAAACTCTAGAAGAAAAAGGAGTAAATCTGGCTAATATGTCTAGTATTTTAAGCGGATCAAAAGCTAATGCTCCTAAAGCTTTCAAAGAGTTATATTGCCTGTGGTTTGATGAAGAAGGAAATAAAACACAATATTTAAAAACTCTAGAAGAAAAGGGAGTAAATCTAGCTAATATGTCCAGTATTTTAAGTGGAGCAGGATCTAATGCTCCTCAAGCTTTTAAAGAGTTATATAGTCTGTGGTTTGATGAAGAAGGAAATAACACACAATACTTAAAAACTTTAGAAAGAGGAAAAATAAATCTATCTAATATATCCGGTATTTTAAGTAGAGCAGGAACTAATGCCCCTAAAGCTTTTAAAGAGTTATATGACCTGTGGTTTGATGACGAAGGAAATAAAACACAATATTTAAAAACTTTAGAAAAAGAAAGAATAGATCTAGCGAGAATATCTAGTATTTTGCATGGGGCAGGAGCTAATGCTCCTAAAGTTTTTAAAATATTATATGACTTTTGGTTTGATGGAAAAGGAAATAAAACGCAATATTTAAAAATGCTAGAAGAAGAAGAAATAAATCTATCTAATGTATCCAGTATTTTGAATGGAGCAGGAGGTAATGTTCCCAAAGCTTTTAAAAATTTGTATGACCTTTGGTTTGATGCAAAAGGAAATAAAACACAATATTTAAAAAGTTTAAAAGAAGAAGGTATAAATCTATCTAATATATCCAGTATTTTAAGTAGAGCAGGAGCTAATGCTTCTAAAGCTTTTAAAGAGTTATATGACCTGTGGTTTGATGAAGAAGGAAATAAAACGCAATATTTAGAAACTTTAAAAAGAGAAAAAATAAATCTATCTAATATATCCGGTGTTTTAAGTGGAGCAGGAGCTAATACTTCTAAAGCTTTTAAAGAGTTATATGATCTTTGGTTTGATGAAGAAGGAACTAAAACACAATATTTAAAAACTCTAGAAAAAGAAAGAATAGATCTAGCGAGAATATCTAGTATTTTGCATGGGGCAGGAGCTAATGCTCCTAAAGCTTTTAAAGAGTTATATGATTTTTGGTTTGATGCAAAAGGACGTAAAAAACAGCATTTAAAGCATTTTATTAACAAAAAAGATGAGGAAAGAAGTTTTACGCTGTATAATATATCCGGTATTTTAAGTAAAGCAGGAGCTAATGCTAAAGAGGCTTTTGAAGGATTGCATAGTGTTTGTTTTAATGACAAAGGAGAAATAACAGAACTCTTAGGTGATTTCTATGATGCAGGTTTTAAGTCGAGTAACTTGTCGGCTGCATTATGTGGAACAGGCGTTCGTGCTTCTTCTGTTTTAGAAAGATTACATAGTGTTTGTTTTAACAAAATAGGAGAAAGGACAAAACTTTTAGACGATTTCTATAAGATGGGTTTTATGCCTGGTGTTCTATGCAGTATGTTGAGTGGAGTATTAGATGATTTAAAAAAATTTCATGATTTTTGTTTTAAAGGAAAAGCGAAAAGTTATTTAAATCACTTCTTAAATGAGGCAGAAGGTTTCACGATAAGTAATTTATCTAAAATATTGCATGGAGCAGGAGCTAATATTTATTCTGCCTTAGAAGATTTTCATGATATTTGTTTTGATGAGAAAGGAAAGAAAATGCAGCTTTTAGTTGATTTTTGTAGTGCAGGTTTTGCTCCATGCGATTTATCCAAAATATTATCCATGGCAGGAAGTAATGCCAGTTCTATTTTAAAAAAGTTTCATGAATGTTGCTTTAATAAAAAAAATTATTTAAATCATCTCTTAGCCGAGAAAGAACTTTTTACGCCGAAAGGTTTATCTATGATATTAGGTGGAGTAGGAATTAATATTTATACTACTTTTGAAAAATTGCATCATCTTTCTTTTGATAAAGCAGGAAACAAAACAAGTTATTTAAACGATCTTATGGAAAATCACTCGTCCCGCAAGATACTTAAAATATTACGTAAAAAAACTAAAAAAGCTCGTTCTACTTTCTTAGTTTGACATAGTGTTAGTGAAGAAGGCAAAGCAACCAATGCAGGGCCTAAACTAAGTAACTCATCCGAGAGAACAGAACAAGAACAAAATTCAGATAGCCTACAACTGAGTAATCCCAAAGCTAAGAGAAAAACTCGGAAGGGTACCGCCAATCGGAGTAAAAACAGACAAGATGATGAAATTTTAGACACAACAGTAAGTAGCTCTTGTAGCTCAAGAGATTTATCTCTAAAACAAATACCGTTGGGGTGTCGTAACAAAAAACAACGAGAGGTGTCTTCACACTTATCAAAGATTACTTTATCCATTGAACCAGTGTAACAAGGGCTTTATTTACCTTCGTTTGAAGAACGTGGAGTTAAGATTGGTGGTAAATGTATGGCAATTACAATATCCCAAGCTTTATTTTTGTGGAGTAACAAATCAGTTTTGAATAATTTAGAAACCTCATCTGGAATTTATGGGCGTATATTTCAAGGTAAACAGATTAAAAGGGAAGAAAGAGAAGGCTTTGCTTTTAGTGAATAACTTAATGGATTTGAGCAGCAGCTAGATTCTGCTATGAGTAGTCTCCCTTCAAACTTAATTCATACCAAGGGATGCAGCTGAAATTAAATGTAATTATGCTATTTATTTAGTAAAAAGTCATCATGTTGTTGCAGTTTATAGAGCTGGTGATGATTACGCCTATTTTGATAGTAAGACAGTGTATATTTATGGGTTGAAGAGCGTTGATCAGCTTATGAATGTTGTAGAAAAAGGAATGAAATTTGCTAACTATAAAGTAGAAAAACAAGGTTTACTTGTTGAAAACTTTAACGTTGAGCAATCTAATGGGTTGTTGTCAAGTGAAAATAAACAAATTTTACCAAAAAAAATCAAGACAGAACGTCAACTTCTAGCAGAGCTAGATAAAGAGCTTGGTTTTATAAAAGTCAATGGTCAAGAAGTATCCAGAGTACAGTTATATGACTTTGGGGCTAAAATTAATGTGAAAGGTAGCATACCGTTACTTATCAATGCTGATATGAATTTAAGTAGCAAAAAAGTCCAAGATCATATAGATAAAAGAGAAGTGAGCATGAAAGCTAGAGAATATTTTTGTCACTTGAAAAATAGTGAGAATGTAGAGAAGTAGTAAAAGATTCCGAAAGTGAAATTGAAGAAGCAGAGCAAACACGTAGATCAAAGCAGTCTTTATTAGAATTGGCTAAAAAAATAATTAGTTACATACTTGCTGTTGTTTCTCTTACTAGCACCAGACGATCAGAAAGTCAGTTACAAGACAATAAACCTAGAACCTATTTCAATGATCCAATAGCAGACAGCCAACTACAAAGATCTCGGTGATGTCAAGCTAATTCTTCCTCAAGTTGTGCATTCTCAGCTTGAGGAAGAACGGTTGTTTGGGAGACGATATTGATGGAAACACGAGCCTTAAGTAGGTTTTTAGCCACTTCAATTTCCCTTTCATTTCTGCCTTCCCTTTCGCTCTGCCTTTTTCATGACCGATTTGGATGTTTTCTTGTCTACCGTCTTGCTAAGCATCATCGATTTTTTACTCTAAGATAGCAGCTACTTTCTGCAAATCCATTACCCTCTCTTCATAAGCTACCAGATCCTTCTCATTCCAATGAAACTTATCTAACTCATTATATGCTAGCTTCATTATCGGTGCCTTTTCTGATATGTTTCTGAAATCTTCATCCGTAGTTTCTTCTGCATATTTAAAAGAAAAGAGCCAACGATCTACTACATTTTGTAGGTGTTGTTCTCTACTTTTAGGAAACTTTGATAACTCAATGAAGATAAATTGAAAATCTTTTAGGTCATGCTCATTAGTGTTTTCATCTCTTATGGTATGGCTAGATATATAATCAAGCTTATCAGGAAATAAATTACAGTCAGAATTAGTAATAAAGAAATCCTTCTTTAAATCAATGTACTTACCACGTTCATCAGCCTGCCGTGAGTAAGCTTTAGTAGTATAAATCCTTTATCACGAGCGAGTAGCATCTTTTCGGTAGGAGATAGACCTACCAGGATAATAGTCGGAATTCTGTAGCTTGGATACCAGCACGGAGGGGAAAAAAATGTTGAAGTCTACCGACAACATTATCCAACGATAATGACGAATCACCTGGCCGTAGCGAGAGCGAATACACAGATTGCCTCGATAGAAATATTCTGAAAGTCGAGACATCTTGATACTGGCGAAGACAAAATAGGCCAGACGAAAAACGAATGAAACGATTGGTCTAGCGGGGTCTTAGTAACAGCATGGCAATGAGGACAAATAAAGCAACTAGAGAATCCCTCTTCATCCCAAGGAGAAACAACTTGGAAAGGTAGGTTCTATAACTGGAAACAGGAAGTGAACTGAAAATGGGAGGGTGGGGAATGGGTGCGTAGTAGTGAAGAAATGAGATAACGCTCATAGAGCAAAGGCATCCTACTAGTAGACATCTTTCAACAAAAGAAGGTAAAGGTTAAAATGACAAAAATGCCGATAAAATAATAATAATAATAATAATAATAATAATAATGCCGATTATAAGCTTACGAAGACGAGTAACGTGGAACCAGGAATTGATGGGGTGACATTTGAATTGATATAGACAGAAAGCTTAAGACAGTATCTTCAACAAATAAGACACGAACGAATAACCAAAACCTATAGTCCAAATAGGAACCGGAGAAAGGAAATACCAAAATCTGGAGAAAAATTCAGAATGTTGAATATAACCCTGCATCCGGGACGGAATAAGGCAAACAGCACTAAAGCTAATAATCGAACCAATATGCGAATCAGACTTCGAAAAAGGATCATACGGTTGATTTGATTTTTCCAGCAGTAACTGCTTTCTCTGAAGTGTCATTTGCATGAATGTTTCTGGATGATTCCAAAATAATACGCAGCATAGAACGTCGAGACTCTCTCCAGATGTCTTCTTCATCTTCTACTTTGCCACTTTTGACACCTATAATTTGAAAAATCTTGCGTTTTGGATATGGGCCTTCAGTGACGGTAAATTCTATATTTAAATAGATATTGCAGGTAGTGTAGTTTTTAGTGAACCAATTTTCATAACCTCCAGGCTTTGTTGTCATATTTACCTTGACTATTGTACCTTTCGGTATTAAACTGTTTTGCTGTTTAGCTTTATTAAAGTCAGTTTAAAAATCTTGCAGCATACGCTCTCCTATAAGTTGATTTGAAAGTGAAAAACTAGCTGTTCCATTGATCTACAAGCTGCCAATGCCCATTTGTCTTGTCGACAAGTTTGTTTGGCACGCGTTCACCATTACGAAGCTCAAATACTATCTGGCGTACACTGCTTTCTTCGTCGTGAGCAAACATGACCATTCCTGCACTATAAAACCCCCTTAAAGATCCAGGTTGAAACGGATCTTCTTCGAGCATTTTTTTGGATAGTTTTTTCGTATGGTGAGTTAAAATAATGCAACCATCAGGGTTTATAGCGTTACGTAGTTTTTTAAGTGATATCTGCAACAAAAATAGCATTGCGCTGTTGTCGTTTTCATTGCCGTATTCACTGCTGAAGATATTGCGCAAAGGATTTATTGCCAAAATATCTGGTTTGAAGCGCTCTTTGACGATTTCTTTTATCTCGTTTATTTCGTCACCACTAAATGATAGTTGTACCTTTGGAGTAATAATTAAATTATCAGTAGCTATATTCAGAAGTTCCTGATCAAGTTGAAGTGGTTGCAAACATTCTTTCATGTATTCATATTCAGTTTCAGTTCGCATATAGAAGATTTTCAAAGGTTTATTTGGAACCATACCAAGAAAAGAAACACCTACAGCCATATGAACGAGCCATGAGATCAGAAAGTTACTCTTACTAATTTTAGGAGGGCCACCTAGCACCAATAAGCCTCTTTTTGTTAAAATTCTTGGTGAGATTATATCCTCTAGTATTGGCGATCGATCATCCAAGTATTCTTTCACATTGAAAAAAAGAGTTTTTTTGACCAGTAGTTAAAAAGTCTTGTTGCATATAATAACCTCCTATATGCTGTGCATAACAGATTGAATTGCAGAAGTAGCCAAGGATTTGGTTTTAATCTTTGTAAGAAGTTTTCCTAGATGCAGTTCTTCAACCATATTCAAGCATCCACTTCGATCTTTAGCAGGATATCCCCAAGAATTAATCGTCTTGACAGACAAATGAACGAACCTCTGTACCGTCATCTTTCTTGATTCCAACCATGTTAATTACGTCATCAGCAATGCCAGGAATTTCACTTGTGATTTTTTAGCACGCAGCTTCACACTTAGATAGCCAAGTTGAGCGATTGAAATCATCAAGGTATTGTCTTCCGTCGGTTAGAAGGAGCTAGATGTAAGACCTAGGTTAAGATTTAGCTCTAATTAGGTCAAGCTAATTATAATTAGGTTTAGATTAGGTCTTAATTGTAGTGCCACTTAATTGTAAAGCCAAATATTTCCCAGGTACCACAGTAATTGTACAGACTGGTTAGTATTAGTGGTGTGCAAGATAAAAACGGTCCATGAAAAATAAACAAATATTAAAAAAAAAAACGATAAGAGCCAACAGGGTAAAATAGTATAGCCACTAGATTTTAAGTTTCATTGCTAATTTAACTTTAAGGTAGGTTAAGAATGTACAAATGAAATAAAATATAAAATCTTTTCAATTCTTTTCAATTCTCAAAATTTTGCAAAAATTAAGTTTATGGAATGAATTTTAAACATGTTCTTAATGTGAATATAATATTTTTTTCAAAATTTTTTAACCCTATGTGTGCGCTAGGCTTAAAATTGGACGGCTGGTATTCTTTTCTTTATAAACAAGCCACTTTAGCTCATGCCACACGTTTTCAATTGGGTTCAAGTCCGGTGAGTTTCCTGGCCAAGGTAAAACAGGGATATTTTTGTCGGACATGAACCTTTTTACACTTTTGGCTGTGTGACATGGAGCACCATCTTGCATGAAAGTGTATGGAACTGTCCAAAACCCGATTTCAGCAAAATAAGGCATAGCGACCGTCTCCAAAACCTTTAAATATTGGTCTTGTCGCATCGTTCCCTCGACAAAATACAGGGGTCCCGGTCCGCCGGCTGTTATGGCTCCCCATACCATAACAGAAGGTGGATGTTTTACAGTCTGTGTAATACAGGACGAGTCATATTTCTCTCCTGGACGCCATCTGACGAATTGACTGGCTTCTGTCAGGCATTGGAAGGTCGATTCGTCAGTGAAGACTATCTGAAAAATATTGCAAAATAAAAAAAAATAAAAAATTGGTTTTAAATTGAAGAAATATTTAAAGAGCAATGAAAAATACCTTTTTCCAGAATTCATCGGACTTTTGTGCATACTCATTAGCAAACAAAAGTCTCTTGTTTTTTTGATTTTCATTTAAACGAGGCTTTTTTGCTGGTCGCCTGCATCGGAAGCTTGCTTCTTTCAACCTTCTTCGTAAAGTTCGCTCCGATATATCCACGCCCGCCTCGGAAATCATTTTATTGAGGTCACGTAAAGGTGCCCTGCGGTGTCCAGCAGCAATGGAAATAATTTTCCGATCACCCCTGGGCGTAGTCTTTTGTTTTCTCCCACAATTTGCTCGATTCGAACCAATGGGAGACAGATTTTCTGTCATTTTATTTTGAATGTGCTCAACAGTACCCGGCGAAACACCCTCCAAGCGAGCTATTTTTCTTAAGGAATGGTTTCCCGATCTCAGGAGTGCAGATATGGCAGATTTTTTCTCTGCAGTGATATCTGCTTTACGTCCCATACTAAATTTTCATAAATAAATAAATATTCGTAAATTGTGTCCCTTTTTGGCTAAACTAAAATTTCAAGTATCACCAATTGCATTACTTACGTAAGTATTTAATGTTTATTTCACTAAAATATGAAATTTCAAACGCAACTAACAAAATATTCACAGAAAACAATACGAAACCAACACACTCATTGATTCTTGTACACTTGAAAAACTGGCAATTTTCACACCTTTTGCCAGGCATTTATACTTTTTGACCTGAAAAAAGGATCAAACCATGATAAATTCACGGTAAACTAATCAGGTAATCCCGAACATTCAGCAATTAAACGCCACATGCGTTTTAACTAAAAAAGACTTAAGACAATGCAGCAAAATGATGAAATTTGCAAGTGTTCATAATTTTTTGGCCAGGGACTGTAAGTTGTAGACACGGGCATCTGCAGACACGTGCACCTGCAGCTACGGCAGGCATTGTAAGTCAAAACCTTCAAACCATCGAATCTAATTACAGTGAAAACCAATTCAAACAGAAATCTTTGCTTTGTCTATACAATCAAGGAAAACTTTTTGAAATTTCACTTCGGACAAGAACGGTAACTCTTCTAAAATTTACTTATATTTTAAGCATCGAAAACTTCTGTTCACGAGAACTCACGCTCCAATTATCAGATGCAGTTGAAATTCACAGAATGTATTGGTATTAAGCAGGACCAGGTCTGATAGAAGCGATTTTGGATGCGGGCAACTCTGAGCCAGTGGTGCCATCTTGAAAAATTATAAAGAAAAAGAACTGCTTTTTGCCCTATGAATTCTGATTCAGTTACCAGATTTTCATGAAGCTGACACTGTAGCTGAACCTGACTCTAAGCTGTGTTTGGTAGAAATTTGGTTGAACAATTCGGTTGGTGCTGTCAGCTATGATAATTTTGGTGTCTTGGGTTTTGAAAATTCGCTCAGGAAAGTAAAGCTTTTTGCCGTTTTTGAAATCAAAACGAATTTTATATGATGTATGGAACTTATTATAGACATTATTCAGAAGGAATCAGGTTAAAAAACCATTACAGGGGTGCCAGCTATTGTTGGTTTTGTATTTATTTGCAATATCTTTATTAAGCGATTTTATCGTAAAATCTTCAAACGGTAATGATCTTGTCGTGACAATAAACAACAAATATTAGGTTTTCGAAAATTTAAAATTTTTTACGACTGGTAAACCTACATTTTTGTGTACCCCTATAACTTCCAATATTGACCCTGATCATCTTTCTAACCCTGTAACTTTCGACGAAATCATCGGATAAAGTCGAAATCGATAAAGTTATTTGATTTTGGCGTGAGGCAATTGTGGGAGACTTTTAGTTGCATTGATGGTTAAGTGTTGCAAGCACTAAGCATTTTCTTTGTTTATGTTATGTTATGCTGCTTTCAAAGTTTTGCAGTGTTAGGCTTTCCTAAATCTTGAAATTCCTGAAATCCTTTCCAACCTATGAGTTTAAATGGATTGTTAAGATCAAAGTGATTTTGCACTCGAAGCAGGTTGGAGCATGTGTGGTAGAATATGCACTCAAAATCTGCACGATTCTTCTACTGTTCATCGAACATGAGTATTTCTAGCGGTTCAGGTGCGCTAGAGTTTTTAAATTCATCTTTCTCAATTATTGTGTTGACATTTTACCTTAACTTTAATCTTAGTTTTTAATTCATGCTTGTATTATGTTTTTTTCCGTCTAAACGTTTCATATAGTTGATCACAGGTTTTCATACATTGAATTCAGTAGTTCATAATAGGTCCCCGCACTCGCGCACAAGTACTATTACTTTTTTTTTAATTATTATTAATTAATTCAAGTTATACTTCCAGTATTTAAAGATAAAGTATTAGAGGATAAAATAATTTCACCTCAGGACTATACTCTTCTTCTTTCTTTGCTTTCAGACATAGCACTTAAATATCCTGAGTTAATTACTCTATCTAGGAAGGCTATGATGGACCTTATAAATTGTGGTAATTTCAATAATCATAAAAGAAAAGAAGAAAAGGCTGCAGTCTTTTGTTCGGCGGAATAGCTCCAATCGACGATGCATTTTCAGGATTGATTATTGACAGACCAATGCATCCCAGTGCAGTTGTTTTTAATTAAAGAAACGTAACTATACTATTAATTTAGAGATAAAAAGCATGAGAATATATACCGATTAAATTAATTTTATTGGTGATACAAAAAATTACTTTGCTTTGCTAACTTTTTCGACTACCATACATGAAATCCCTACCCTTATTTCACGCAGAGTGTATTTCGACGAATGTCTCCTATATAAAATAATTACTGGTTCTATTACTTATATCCCCAGAGCGCAGTTTTCTGTTCGTGACCCGGTACATTCTACCAGGTCTTCATTTATCCTCAACGTACCATTTGCTCGTACTCATTCATATTTTTACTCTCCTCTTTTACGCTTGCCTAGGCAACATAATTCTTTGAATATTGGTCCTCTTCCGCCTTCGTTACGCATTTTTAAAACTATGTTAAGAGGATGCGTTTTATCGTATGAAATAAAGTAACTCTTTGAATTTTTAATGTTATATCTGTGTTGAATTATGATTAAATTTCACCGCCTCATTATACTTTGTTCAGTTTTAATTTATAGTCTCTTTTCTTTTTACATATAAGTTTATTCCTTGTCTAATCTTTAATTGGATTTGTATCTGTTGATTTAAATAAATAAATAAATAATGAAAACAATAAGAGGTTTTATATTTTAGGTAAAGAAATTTCTACATCATTGCAAGATATGGAGAATTCCTCACACAAACAAAGTGGCCATTCAAGGAGTCCGGGTAAGGAAAGTCGTAAAACGAGTAGAAAGCGTGGACGATCTGTTACAGACAAAGATGGTACAGTGTCAAAGAGGCTGCACATGGATGTAAATGTTCCTAGTAATGAAGATTCAGAGTTTCCTAGTGATTTACAGGATAAACCTGGACAGGATAAACTGAATATTAGTTATCAAACTAAGCAATACATTCCTCATCACTTGATTGGACTTATGTATCGATTAGACTTGTCGGTGCTTTGCTCACTTAGAGAGTCTATGTATAAAAAGAAATATCCTTTATTATCATTAGCGTTTGGAGACTCCGAAATCGACCAATTTAATGATATTGTCCTTCGTTATGAAAAGAAGTCTATTCATATAAAAATTGAAAATGTAGACAAGTATTACGTAAATAATGGTATAAGTTATGCTAGATTATTTACTAAAGAAAAACGAAGTTTTTCTATCAATAATTACTTTGATAGTTTTGCTAAACATCTAATCTCTAAGTCTCATAGTTTATCAAATAATATAGAATATCTTATTGTATATACTAATTCAGGCTTAGATCTTACAAAAGAAAAGAATTTAAGAGAAGGAAAATTCAAAAAATTTTATCCATTTAAATTTGATAGCATAGACATAGAAGAATTTGACCTTTTAAAGGACTTTTTGTTTATAAATGACAATACGCAAGAGAGTGGTTTTTATCGATTTTCTCGAGATAAAACAACAAAAGAAGAACTTTTAAGGCGGTTAGAATTTTCGTCTGCTATGCAGACAGTAATAAAAGAAAGAACAATTTCTCAGGAATTTGAAGAAGAAATAAAAGAAGCATTTTTTGATAAATTAGTGTTTGCAGTTAATCAACCTAATAGAGAAGAGCTGAACAGCATTATCAAAAATGAAATAGAAAAAAATAACACAGCTGAAGATGATTACATAGCATTACAGGAAAGAGTTTTACGTGATTTAACAGCTCCAGAAAAGGATAAAAAACTCGAGAATCATGTGTCTAGCATTATATATGAATTCAATTTATTAATGCTCTTCTTGCATGACGTGTTTTTGTATAAAAATATATTTTCCATAAATTATGAAGGAAAAAAGCATGATATATCTAATAACATTGCCCTTGATTATAAAGATAAAATTACTTACGTAAAGGCTTACAATACAAATAGTAATATTGGTTATAGTCAGTTATTTCCCAATAGACAGAAGAATATGTTTTCTATTAATAAATATTTTACTCTTTTTGTTGAAGAACTAAGAGAGAGTATAGAATACTTAATTATCTATACTAATGCAAATCTAGATCTTACAGAAGAAAAAAAGTTAAAAAAAGTGCGATCTAATGATTTTTACCCTTTAAAATTTGATAATGATAAAGCTTTAAGAGATATTTCGTGTATAAATAGGAATAATCTTTATCGATTTGTGCAAGAAGAAGCAACAAGAACAAAGCTTTTAAGTCTATTAAAGCTTCCACCTTCTTTGCAAAAAGAAAAAGAAGAAAGAAGATTTTCTAGTGAGAATGAACAAGAAATAAAAGAGAAATTTTTATATAAACTAATATTTGCAATTAATCAACCTAATAGAGAAGAATTGAATAATATTATTAAAGATGAGATAGATGCAGTCAATGTTCCATATAATTATGAAGAATTACATGAAATAGCATTACGTTGGTCAGAATCTCATGAGTTTGGTCCTCTTACAAAAGGAGTAATGGAAAAGCTTTTGGGAGATATACAAAATAACAGATCTAGTTATAAGAAGATTCAAAATAAAAACATTAATGAAGAAATAAAATTTGCTAGAAGTGTGGTTGGTAGAGAGGGAACACCTGCGTTTAATCAGTTCCTAAATTTTTTAATTACAGGAGAAGGGATAAAGTGTCTAGAAGTTCTAAAGGGGGAAGGAATAGATCTAGCTAGCATGTCCAGTATTTTACATGTAGCAGGAGCCAACGCTGCAAAAGCTTTTAAAGACTTATATGATATTTGGTTCAATGAGCAAGGAAATAAAAAACAATCTTTAAAATCTCTAGAAAAAGAAGGAATAAATCTATCAAATATGTCCAGCATTTTAGGTGGAGCAGGATCTAATGCTCCTAGAGCTTTTAAAGACTTACATGACCTGTGGTTTGATGCGGAAGGAAGTAAAACACAATATTTAAAAACACTAGAAAAAAAAGGAATAGATCTAGGTCGTATGTCCAGTATTTTAAGTGGAGCAGGAGCTAACGCTGCAAAAGCTTTTAAAGACTTATATGATATTTGGTTTAATGAGCAAGGAAATAAAACACAATATTTAAAAGCTCTAGAAAAAGAAGGAATAAATCTATCTAATGTGTCCAGTATTTTAAATGTATCAGGAGTTAACGCTGCAAAAGTTTTTAAAGACTTATATGACCTTTGGTTTGATGCGGAAGGAAATAAAACGCAATATTTAAAAACCCTAGAAAACGAAGGAATAGATCTAGCTCGTATGTCCAGTATTTTAAGTGGAGCAGGAGCTAACGCTGCAAAAGTCTTTAAAGGCTTATATGATATTTGGTTTGATGGAGAAGGAAATAAAACACAATACTTAAAAACTCTGGAAAAAGAAGGAATAGATCTAGCTCGTATGTCCAGTATTTTAAGTGGAGCAGGAGTCAATGCTGCAAAAGCTTTTAAGGACTTATATGATATTTGGTTTGATGCAAAAGAAAATAAAAAAAAGCATTTAAAACATTTTATTGAGGAAAAAGATGGGAAAAAAAGTTTTACGCTGCATAACTTGTCTGGTATATTAGGTAGAGCAGGAGCTAATGCTAAAGATGCTTTTGAAAAGTTGCATAGTGTTTGTTTCAGTGAAAAAGGAAAAAGAACAGAACTTTTAGATGATTTCTATAATGCAGATTTTACGCCTAGTAACTTATCCTCTACATTATGTGGAGCAGGAGTTCGTGCTTCTTTTGTTTTAAAAGGGTTGCATAGTACTTGTTTTAATGAAAAAAGAGAAAAAACAAAATATTTAGATGATTTCTGTAACATAGGTTTTAAACCGCGTGATTTATGTGGTTTGTTGAGTGCAGCAGCAAACAGTTTAAAAAAGTTTCATGATTTTTGTTTTACGGAAGATACAAAAAAGTATTTGAATCATTTCTTAATTCAGAAAGAAGGCTTTATACCAAAAAACTTGTCTAAAATATTGCATGGAGCAGGAGCTAATATTTGTTCTGCTCTAAAAGATTTTCATGATGTTTGTTTTGATGAAACAGGAAACAAAACACAGCTTTTAGATGATTTTTATGAGGCAGGTTTTAGGCCAGGTGATTTATCTAATATATTATCCTTGGCAGGAAATAATGCCGCTTCAAATTTAAAAAATTTTCATAAATCTTGTTTTAATAAAAGAAATTATTTAGAACGCTTCTTAGCCGGGAAAAAACTTTTTACGCCGAAAGATTTATCTAAAATATTATATGGAGTAGGAATTAATGTTTCCCCGACTTTTAAAAAATTGCATGATCTTTGTTTTGATAAAACAGGAAACACAACAAAATATTTAAACAATCTTATCAAATATAACCCGCCAAATAAGATACTTGATATATTATATGAAGACGTTAGAAAATCTCCTTCTACACTCAGAGAAAAAAACTATTGATTTAAATAAATTCGTTTGTAAATACAAGAAAAAAGCTTTATAGAATTTAGTCACAATAGTACACGTTTAGTCACAATAGTACACCATTTTTATTTTGACATTGAAAGGTAATGTGAAAATAACATACTTTGTAGTCATTTTTAAAAGAAGTTTGTTAAAACCAAGATACCCTATACCTTCAAATTAAAAGAAGTTTATTTTGAAAGCAATGAATTCAAAATGTAACAAAAATTTTCATAACACATTTATTTTTATTTTATTATGCTATTCAAACTAAGATACAACTAAAATTTACATTCAAATATTTACTATCAAATTAATAGCATTATTTCAAATTAAATACAAATTTTGCATAGCTAGATTATCTATATTTGCAGACTTCTTCATGAAGTATGATATACATTTTGAGTCCAATCTATTTTCAATTTGTATGGGTCTTTAGCTAACTCAGGAAAAAGACAAATTAAACAACTTTCTAGCTCTCACTAAACACATACTAACAAAATATTAAATATCTTTAAGTAACCCATATTGCAATAAAATTTTTACGCTGTACCCATGTGTATGCATGTAAAAATACTATTAAATTAATGTAAATTTTTCAATCTTTTGTGTGTTTATTGTCATTGCTTTTGTCTGATTACTTTTTGTCCATTACATAAAAAATTAAAACAGCTGGGTGGACCATACACTTCGTTCAAAATGATTCGACCGACACGGAGTTGGACACAGCACTGACGGTAGGCCAAGCATTGAACTTGGCTGTTATTTTATCAGCTATTTGCGCGAGGACACCAGTTTCCACTTGAGAGGATTGCTCGCACATGAGCAGTTAAACGGCGTTTCCATAACGACTTTACAGCATCCTCAGGCAGTTGATCACCTGCCATGCCTTTCATACCTCGGCGCAATTGGGATGGTCGTTTGTCGCCCAAATCCATCTCCGTTAAAAATTTTATGAGGCGCCACTGCCTGTTGTCTCCGAAACGTCCAATGAGCTGCATTTTGATTTCATCGTACTTTCCTGTTGTTGGAGGATTTCTAAAATGGATGCCTCAATCGATGCGATGGCAAAATTTAATTTCGCCGAATACTTCAAGATACGATTGCTAAGGAATTGTCCCTCGATTTGCGCGAACCATAACGTAGGATGTCGTTGCCAAAATGGCGGTAATTTCACTTTGAGCACTGCGTCGAGTTTCGGGACAAGTTTTCGGGCAGGAATTTTAAAGGAGTTGAATTATTCGTAGGAGTTTTGGGGGGCTCTGAGGACGCGGCATTTCAACTTCACTTTCACTCATTTTTAGCTACGCGGGGTCACCAATTGTGGGTATTATGAAACACGTTTCAACAGTGACTGAATCTCTATTCGTATAGCAAAAGGATAACTATATACATACAGTTACTCAAAGTGAAAATGATCCACTCAGTGAAAATAAATTAATGTGCATCGCATACAATTTTATGTTATTGGAAATTACTTTGTTTCTAGGCAAAAGTAATTCCTAATGTGTAAGCAACAAATACACAAGTTATATGCGAAATGGTTACATTGCCTTTGAAATTACGGGTCAATCTTTGCTAGAAGGCTGAATATGGGGTCAAAATGAAAATGATCCATTGTACTTATTTCATATAGTTCACTACTAAGATTTTATAATCAGCTGTTGACATGTATTTGACATTTCCTTAGTTGACTTTAGTCTTTCGCTGAGTGCAGTCACCTTTTGCACATTTATCGTTTTGAGCAAGTTTTTTTTCGAAATGGGTCGCCATCCGACATACGAAGAACGGGAGCTAGTAATCCATCATTTGAAGCTCGGGAAAAGTAAACGCGAAATAGCAAAGATTGTCAACAAGAGTGTGTCAACTGTACAACATATAATTGAACAATTTAAAGACAATCGCATCGGTAATAAGGTTAGAAAAAGTCCAAAAAAAGCGTTTTCCGATCGTGACGAACGGTGGATAGTAGACTTTATCCGAGAAAATCCGAAGCATAGTGCGCCGAAAATTCACGTACACGTTGAAAAAGCCTTGAATATCAAGGTCTACGATGAAACAATAAGAATTATCCTAAGAAAACAAGGATTTAACAGTCGCTCCCCACGAGTAAAACCGTTAATAAGTGCGAACAATCAGAAACGTCCGCTAGAATTGGCGACTCAGTACTATTCGCATGGCCCAGACTTCTGGAATACCGTTATATTTGCTGATGAAAGCAAATTCAATGTTTTTGGATCGAATGGGAAGGTTCGAGTATGTAGAAAGAAGAATGAAGAGTTAAATTTGAAGAATCTTCGTCCAAGTGTAAAACATGGTGGAGGTTCGATAATGGTTTGGGGCTGTATGGCAGCTAATGGAGTCGCTAATATTCACGTTATTGACAGTAACATGGATAAATTTATGTACCTCCAAATTCTGAAGGACAATGTACCTGCCAGCGCCGAAAAATTGGGTCTTAAAGACAAATTTCAGTTCTATCAAGATAACGACCCCAAACATAAGTCGTTACTCATTCGAGAATGGATGCTCTATCATTGTCCCAAAGTTATAGAAACTCCAGCACAATCACCAGATTTAAACGTTATCGAGCACTTGTGGGACCATTTAGAAGAGCGTATTAGGGGGCATCAAATATTCAGTCGAAATCGATTAAAGGACGTCATTCTGCAGGAGTGGTCGAAAATTTGCCCAGAATTCACAAAAAAACGTGTTGCTTCAATGTCAAAGAGGTTATCAGCTGTTAGGCTCACCAAGGGCCTTCACACTAAATATTAATTTGTTAAAGAAAATTCTTGATTTATATTTTTTTTTTGTATTTTGATGGATCATTTTCATTTTGACTATGGAATATACATTTTTTATTTATATTATTA
Organism: Nemotelus pantherinus; assembly: GCA_963978885.1. Classification (NCBI taxonomy): domain Eukaryota; kingdom Metazoa; phylum Arthropoda; class Insecta; order Diptera; family Stratiomyidae; genus Nemotelus; species Nemotelus pantherinus. Next base: position 18,927,259 of record OZ022264.1, on the reverse strand, counting down.
TATTTTCCAATCGAATACATTTTTTAATTGCTACACATTTAAAACTGATTTTGCACATCTGAAGTAATCATGTTTAAGTAGCAACAGTCCATTTTTAATTTATTTTCCACCATTAAATTACGTTGCAATTGTTTTGCACCGAGTGGATCATTTTCACTTTGAGTGACTGTATATTTATTACAAAATAATTGACTAAGAAATTTCATTTTAGAGTTGGCAGCGCCAAATTATTATGGTAGTATATTTGCGAATTTCGAATATGTGTTGCTGCTACACTATTACAGGAATAGTGACATCTATCGAAATCAAAAGTTACTCCTCTTTCTTCATATTTGATAGAATAACAGACGATAATTTTCTTCTTTATCATCGCATGGCGCATAACAAAACAGCATCCTTGATAATGAATGAAATCGATCACGACAAAAAATTTATAACATCGCTCATGCAGCCCATTGGTTAAAGGATGATAACGAACACCAAGAAATAGTATCATAAGAAAGTGAGTGAGTGTGGGTCAGGGAAGAGGCGCCTGGCATCTGGTGCACTTTAGCACACGGACCACAATTGTACTGCCCATTGTACTCCTTCCGTCAGCCTACCATAGATTACCCGGTCTATTAATGAAGTCCGGGGTCACTGATAGGGGATGAGAAGTTATCTTCTGCATGGTCACACCCAGCCGAAGCATTGGTATCTGATGCGCGTAAATGCCGGGTATTTGGAAAGGAGAAAGGAAATGCGCCACAGCGTTTTCCTCTTTTAACCATGATGGATAAATATGATTCCGTGTAACACTTATTCGGTACATATGTCCTCCTAGATGGTTGTGTCCAGTCAGTATACCTTTCATGGATCTATAATTGCAGTCCCATAGTTAAGTTCTGAGAGGAATATCTTTGCGTGCCTGGCCAAATCAGAACCCACACCCTCTCCTAACGGGTATCGACAATTCACTTTCTATAAATGGTGTATGCAGGTGAGATCGGCACACCCCTGTAGTGGAAACGTCGAGCTGTGCTTCGCAATGGCGTCAGCGATTTTTATTCCCTCCTGGATCCCAGTACCCAACGCAGATGCACCTTATTGAACCTAACGCCAGACTCTTGCATTCCTGCGCAGTTTTTGAAGTAGTTAGCACCAGCATCTAAGTAGCGGTGATCAAAGATTCAGATCTCATCCGATACGCGCCATCCAGTTATTCATTCAAATATTCTAGGTAAATAGTGATGCACGAATAATCGCACTTTTATTAAGGGTGATTGTTTTTATGTACAGAAAATGTTGGGAAAATTTCCAGTGATAAGAGCCATTAGTTCCTCAGACGTTATAAAATCAAACAGTTTGTCTCTTCTGGTGTTATATTTATGGCTGCCCCAGCTGGTTTGCTTGTAGTTACCATCACAGCGAACTAGAAATTCCTTTCTCTCGGATTCAGCGTGCTGAAGCAGCTCCTTCGCCCCCCATAAAGGCGACGGGGATAGAGAGTCGAAATGAAGGTTAGCTAAAGCCACAAGCAGGCGTTTCAGCCGTAATTATCTCGGCACTGCACGATGACCGCTGGCAGCTTCCGGCTTAAAAACTGTCTGAGTGAGATGGTACTAAGCAAGTTGGTAACCTGAACATGCATTCTGCCTACTGGACCTTTCATCATATGGTGCTTTTTTTTCTTACTGAGTTGAGCGCATAAATTTTGCTGTCACGAATTCGAAGCCCGTCTACAAGAAGAGGAATGCTCGCATTTTCGCCAATTTTACACTCAAAACAAAGGACGAAGCGTTGACATGCTGCGAGAGTTTAATTCCCTCATAATCTGTACACACGATTCGTTTTGACACTTTTTCTGAGTTCAATTAGCTTGATGCAGTGCTGTCGTTTTATTGCAATTACAATAAATCTGTTGCAATTTGATGCAGTTTACTGCAACATTGCATTTGAGCTTCATCTATTGCATTTTACAAAATTTCCTGCTTGGGTAATCTAGCTAGTTACATATCCAGTTGCATCTCAGACAGTAAAAAGAGACAACAGTGAACATGACTCCATCTGGCTAGACGTGAGAAATTATGTTGAATCCAACAAACAGGCCACATGAGACAATATGTGGAATGCTGTAAACACGCGGACGGTCACACGCCGCGTCAGCAAAGTAATTAGATAAATAGACCTGGATGGTGACTCCTGCCCCCAGTTCCGAATAGACCATTACGTTATAACTTATCTATTTACGCAATAAAGATCGTAACCAGAAAATCCGTGTGTCTTGTTATTGTGATATATATATTTTTTTCTCTACGGCCACGTGGCTTACCATAACTAGCTAGCATATTTAATAAGTTAGTTTTCGCTCTTTTTACTAGCTACTTTTTACTAGCTACTTTTTTTACAAGCTACTTTTTAAAATGGTGTAGTTCTCTCGTTATTAAGATTTATTGGGAATTGCACAATGACAATTGTTTGACATTTCTCTGACAATTCGTAATGTGAATGGTGCTGCTCGGTTGAATCAGGAAATAGAGTTTATTTTCCTATTATCCGGAGACTGGTTTAGAAGTTTTTGTCGCGTAAAAGATATTTCGGATAAGTGTCGTGAAAGTGATGTGTTTATTGCAACCGTACCGCAGCCGCACCGCAGCCGCACCGCAGCCGCACCGCAACCGCACCGCAACCGCACCGCAACCGCACCGCAAACGCACCGCAACCGCACCGCAGCCGCACCGCAACCGCACCGCAACCGCACCGCAGCCGTACCGCAACCGCACCGCAACCTCACCGCAACCGCACCGCAACCGTACCGCAACCGCACCGCAACCGCACCGCAGCCGTACCGCAACCTAACCGCAGCCGCACCGCAGCCGTACCGCAACCGCACCGCAACCGCACCGCAACCGTACCGCAACCGCACCGCAACCGCACCGCAGCCGTACCGCAACCGCACCGCAACCGCACCGCAACCGCACCGCAACCGCACCGCAACCGCACCGCAACCGCACCGCAGTCGCACCGCAGCCGTACCGCAACCGCACCGCCACCGCACCGCAGCCGCACCGTTGCCGCACCGCAACCGCACCGGTACCGCACCGCAGCCGCACCGCAACCGCACCGCAGCCGCACCGCAGCCGTACCGCAACCGTACCGCAACCGCAGCCGCACCGCAGCCGTATCGCAACCGCACCGTAACCGCACCGCAGCCGTACCGCAACCGTACCGCAACCGCACCGCAACCGCACCGCAGCCGTACCGCAACCGCACCGCAACCGCACCGCAACCGCACCGCAACCGCACCGCAACCGCACCGCAGCCGCACTGCAACCTCACCGCAACCGCACCGCAACCGTATCGCAACCGCACCGCAACCGCACCGCAACCGCACCGCAGCCGCACCGCAACCGCACCGCAGCCGTACCGCAACCGCACCGCAACCGCACCGCAACCGCACCGCAACCGCACCGCAGCCGTACCGCAACCGCACCGCAACCGCACCGCAACCGCACCGCAGCCGCACCGCAACCTCACCGCAACCGCACCGCAACCGTACCGCAACCGCACCGCAACCGCACCGCAGCCGTACCGCAACCGCACCGCAACCGCACCGCAACCGCACCGCAGCCGCACCGCAGCCGTACCGCAACCGCACCGCAACCGCACCGCAACCGTACCGCAACCGCACCGCAACCGCACCGCAACCGCACCGCAGCCGTACCGCAACCGCACCGCAACCGCACCGCAGCCGCACCGCAGCCGTACCGCAACCACACCGCCACCGCACCGCAGCCGTACCGTTGCCGCACCGACACCGCACCGGTACCGCACCCCAGCCGCACCGCAACCGCATCGCAACCGCACCGCAACCGCACCGCAACCGCACCGCAACCGCACCGCAACCGTACCGCAACCGTACCGCAACCGCACCGCAACCGCACCGCAGCCGCACCGCAACCGCACCGCAGCCGCACTGCAGCCGCACCGCAACCGAACCGCAACCGCACCGCAACCGCATCGCTACCGCACCGCAGCCGTACCGCAACCGCACCGCAACCGTACTGCAACCGCACCGCAACCGACCCGCAACCGCACCGCAGCCGCACCGCAACCGCACCGCAACCGCACCGCAGCCGTACCGCACCGCACCGCAGCCGCAGCCGCACCGCAACCGTACCGCAACCGCACCGCAGCCGCACCGCAACCGTACCGCAACCGCACCGCAGCCGCACCGCAGCCGTACCGCAACCACACCGCAGCCGCACTGCAGCCGCACCGCAACCGAACCGCAACCGCACCGCAACCGCATCGCTACCGCACCGCAGCCGTACCGCAACCGCACCGCAACCGTACTGCAACCGCACCGCAACCGACCCGCAACCGCACCGCAGCCGCACCGCAACCGCACCGCAACCGCACCGCAGCCGTACCGCACCGCAGCCGCAGCCGCACCGCAACCGTACCGCAACCGTACCGCAACCGCACCGCAACCGCACCACAACCGCAACGCAGCCGTACCGCAACCGCACCGCAACCGCACCGCAGCCGCACCGCAACCGCACCGCAACCGCACCGCAGCCGTACCGCACCGCACCGCAGCCGCAGCCGCACCGCAACCGTACCGCAACCGTACCGCAACCGCACCGCAACCGCACCGCAACCGCACCGCAACCGTACCGCAACCGTACCGCAACCGCACCGCAACCGCACCGCAGCCGCACCGCAACCGCACCGCAGCCGCACTGCAGCCGAACCGCAACCGCACCGCAACCGCATCGCTACCGCACCGCAGCCGTACCGCAACCGCACCGCAACCGTACTGCAACCGCACCGCAACCGACCCGCAACCGCACCGCAGCCGCACCGCAACCGCACCGCAACCGCACCGCAGCCGTACCGCACCGCACCGCAGCCGCAGCCGCACCGCAACCGTACCGCAACCGTACCGCAACCGCACCGCAACCGCACCACAACCGCACCGCAGCCGTACCGCAACCGCACCGCAACCGCACCGCAGCCGTACCGCAACCGCACCGCAACCGCACCGCAACCGCACCGCAGCCGCACTGCAACCGCACCGCAACCGCACCGCAGCCGTACCGCAACCGCACCGCAACCGCACCGCAGCCGCACCGCAACCGCACCGCAGCCGTACCGCAACCGCACCGCAACCGCACCGCAACCGCACCGCAACCGCACCGCAGCCGTACCGCAACCGCACCGCAACCGCACCGCAACCGCACCGCAGCCGCACCGCAACCGCACCGCAACCGCACCGCAGCCGTACCGCAACCGCACCGCAGCCGCACTGCAGCCGCACCGCAACCGAACCGCAACCGCACCGCAGCCGTACCGCACCGCAACCGCACCGCAACCGCACCGCAACCGCACCGCAACCGTACCGCAACCGCACCGCAACCGCATCGCAACCGCACCGCAACCGCACCGCAACCGCACCACAACCGTACCGCAACCGCACCGCAACCGCACCGCAACCGCACCGCACCGCAACCGCACCGCACCGCAGCCGTACCGCAACCGCACCGCAACCGCACCGCAACCGCACCACAACCGCACCACAACCGCACCGCAACCGCACCGCAGACGTACCGCAACCGTACCGCAACCGCACCGCAGCCGCACCGCAACCGCACCGCAGCCGTACCGCAACCGCACCGCAACCGCACCGCAACCGCACCGCAACCGCACCGCAGCCGCACCGCAACCGCACCGCAACCGCACCGCAGCCGTACCGCAAGCGCACCGCAACCACACCGCAGCCGCACCGCAACCGCACCGCAACCGCACCGCAACCGCACCGCAACCGCACCGCAGCCGCACCGCAACCGCACCGCAACCGCACCGCAACCGCACCGCAACCGCACCGCAACCGCACCGCAACCGCACCGCAACCGCACCGCAACCGCACCGCAACCGCACCGCACCGCAACCGCACCGCAACCGCACCGCAACCGCACCGCAACCGCACCGCAACCGCACCGCAACCACACCGCAACCGCACCGCAACCGCACCGCAACCGCACCGCAACCGCACCGCAGCCGCACCGCAACCGCACCGCAACCGCACCGCAACCACACCGCAACCGCACCGCAACCGCACCGCAACCGCACCGCAACCGCACCGCAACCGCACCGCAACCGGACCGCAACCGCACCGCAACCGCACCGCAGCCGCACCGCAACCGCACCGCAACCGCACCGCAACCGCATCGCAGCCGCACCGCAGCCGTACCGCAACCGCACCGCAGCCGCACCGCAACCGCACCGCAGCCGCACCGTAACCGCATCGCAGTCACACCGCAACCGCACCGCAACCGCACCACAACCGCACCGCAACCGCACCGCAACCGCACCGCAACCGCACCACAACCGCACCGCAACCGCACCGCAGCCGCACCGCAACCGCACCGCAACCGCACCGCAACCGCATCGCAGCCGCACCGCAGCCGTACCGCAACCGCACCGCAGCCGCACCGCAACCGCACCGCAGCCGCACCGTAACCGCATCGCAGTCACACCGCAACCGCACCGCAACCGCACCACAACCGCACCGCAACCGCACCGCAACCGCACCGCAGCCGCACCGCAACCGCACCGCAACCGCACCGCAACCGCACCGCAACCGCACCGCAACCGCACCGCAACCGCACCGCAACCACACCGCAACCGCACCGCAACCGCACCGCAACCGCACCGCAACCACACCGCAACCGGACCGCAACCGCACCGCAACCGCACCGCAGCCGCACCGCAACCGCACCGCAACCGCACCGCAGCCGCACCGCAACCGCACCGCAACCGCACCGCAACCGCACCGCAGCCGTACCGCAACCGCACCGCAACCGCACCGCAACCGCACCGCAACCGCACCACAACCGCACCGCAACCGCACCGCAACCGCACCGCAACCGCACCGCAACCGCACCGCAACCGCACCGCAACCGCACCGCAACCGCACCGCAACCGGACCGCAACCGCACCGCAACCGCATCGCAACCGCACCGCAACCGCACCGCAACCGCACCACAACCGTACCGCAACCGCACCGCAACCGCACCGCACCGCAACCGCACCGCACCGCAGCCGTACCGCAACCGCACCGCAACCGCACCGCAACCGCACCACAACCGCACCGCAACCGCACCGCAACCGCACCGCAGACGTACCGCAACCGTACCGCAACCGCACCGCAGCCGCACCGCAACCGCACCGCAACCGCACCGCAGCCGTACCGCAACCGCACCGCAACCGCACCGCAACCGCACCGCAACCGCACCGCAACCGCACCGCAGCCGCACCGCAACCGCACCGCAACCGCACCGCAGCCGTACCGCAAGCGCACCGCAACCACACCGCAGCCGCACCGCAACCGGACCGCAACCGCACCGCAACCGCACCGCAACCGCACCGCAGCCGCACCGCAACCGCACCGCAACCGCACCGCAACCGCACCGCAACCGCACCGCAACCGCACCGCAACCGCACCGCAACCGCACCGCAACCGCACCGCAACCGCACCGCACCGCAACCGCACCGCAACCGCACCGCAACCGCACCGCAACCGCACCGCAACCGCACCGCAACCGCACCGCAACCGCACCGCAACCACACCGCAACCGCACCGCAACCGCACCGCAACCGCACCGCAGCCGCACCGCAACCGCACCGCAACCACACCGCAACCGCACCGCAACCGCACCGCAACCGCACCGCAACCGCACCGCAACCGCACCGCAACCGGACCGCAACCGCACCGCAACCGCACCGCAGCCGCACCGCAACCGCACCGCAACCGCACCGCAACCGCATCGCAGCCGCACCGCAGCCGTACCGCAACCGCACCGCAGCCGCACCGCAACCGCACCGCAGCCGCACCGTAACCGCATCGCAGTCACACCGCAACCGCACCGCAACCGCACCACAACCGCACCGCAACCGCACCGCAACCGCACCGCAACCGCACCACAACCGCACCGCAACCGCACCGCAGCCGCACCGCAACCGCACCGCAACCGCACCGCAACCGCATCGCAGCCGCACCGCAGCCGTACCGCAACCGCACCGCAGCCGCACCGCAACCGCACCGCAGCCGCACCGTAACCGCATCGCAGTCACACCGCAACCGCACCGCAACCGCACCACAACCGCACCGCAACCGCACCGCAACCGCACCGCAGCCGCACCGCAACCGCACCGCAGCCGCACCGCAACCGCACCGCAACCGCACCGCAACCGCACCGCAACCGCACCGCAACCACACCGCAACCGCACCGCAACCGCACCGCAACCGCACCGCAACCGCACCGCAACCGGACCGCAACCGCACCGCAACCGCACCGCAGCCGCACCGCAACCGCACCGCAACCGCACCGCAACCGCACCGCAGCCGTACCGCAGCCGCACCGCAACCGCACCGCAGTGCAGTTGCGGTACGGTTGCGGTGTGGTTGCGGTGCGGTTGCGGTCCGGTTTCGGTGCGGTTGCGGTGCGGTTGCGGTGCGGTTGCGGTGCGGTTGCGGTGTGGTTGCGGTGCGGCTGCGGTGCGGTTGCGGTGCGGCTGCGGTGCGCTTGCGGTACGGCTGCGGTGCGGTTGCGGTGCAGTTGCGGTGCGGTTGCGGTGTGGTTGCGGTGCTTTTGCGGTACGGCTGCGGTGCGGTTGCGGTTCAGTTGCGGTACGGTTGCGGTGCGGTTGCGGTGCGGCTGCGGTGCCACGGTAGTACCACCAGGCAGCTATCTAGATCCCTCCTGTTCAATCGTTTCATTTTGGATGCATCACACTTTTTCCCCAACATTCCACATTTCTTCTATGCGGATATATCGAACATTTATAAAATAAATGTAAAATATAAATAAATGTTTTGGCTATACAAGTCAATTAATATTTACTCGCGCCACACCGTTTGACACTTTTCAGTAATTCTCAGTAATAATAATAATAATAATAATAATAATAAGTTTGTTGCCAAATTCAAGAATTACATTTCAAACATAAATTACAAGACAAAAATAATGTATAGTTGGCCTTTCCATAAAGAGCAAAGCTCGTGCTATGGAAAGAGAGCCTGTATGTTTAAACATATTTTTACAAGTTTTGCTAATTAATTCATTGTAATAAGTGATTTAACATTTTGTATACAGCAGTATTAATAATATATTTACAAGATTGCCATTTGCAGAAGTTATTTCAAATCAAAATTCGATTAAGTAATATTATTTTCCTGGAGGTGCTTCTTCACAGCTTTTCGAAAAATATGATAATTCATTATCCTTTATATGTTGACTGGTAATCTATTGAAAACTCGTGGAGCTACATAAGATGCATGATTTCCAGCAGTTGCAGGTAGGAATCTGGGCTCTTGAAGTGCTCTACGGTTTTGTAAACGCGTTGAGTGGCCTGTATTTAATTCAAGAGGGAATTCGCTAAGGTGTTTGTGTATATATAGCAGCATTTTAAATTTATAACTGTTAGATATTGAAAGGATATTAAAATTAGAATAAAGAAATTGAGTAGGGTATCGTACTGGCTTTCTTAAGCAGATTTTTATTATTTTTTTATGCAATAGTAGCAAAGGTCGTAAGGTATTGGCAGCTAGACCCCCCCAACTCACAATTGCATACTCTACTACAGATTGAACTAAGGTAAGAAATACCATCCTTAATTGGTTTATTTTTAGTATTGTTCTTAGTTCTACAAATTTATAAATAGTTTTTCTTAATCGACTACAGACAAAAGTAATATGTTTTTCCCAGCGTAAATGTTGGTCTAACACTACGCTAAGATATTTTACAGATGAGTTTACTGGGAGTGGAGAGCAGTTACACATAACTGATGAGCATGAGGATTTGTGCATAAAAACTCGAGGAGCCTCCCTCGGTAGTCCTAATAAATTCAGGGAAAACGGAACTAATGCAGATTTTTTTATATTAATGCTGACCTTATTTGTATCTAAGCAACGTGATATTTTATTAATCCCCGCATTAGCTACTTCGGTTGCTTCGCTCCAATCACTGCCTCAAAAAAGAGCTACCGTATCATCAGCGAATGCAAAAACAGAGGAGTTTTTTATATGTAATTCCAATAGGTCGTTGATGTATATCAAAAACCAAATAGGACCTAGTACTGTGCCTTGTGGAATCCCAATACTAACACCGAGGTTAGAGCTTAAATGTTCATCTATGCGAACTGACTGAGTTCTGCCTTGCAGAAAGCTTCTAAAAAGATTCAACGCAATTCCCCGTATACCCTTCCTTTCCATTTTTAGTAGAAGCAAATGGTGATCTACAGTGTCAAAAGCTTTCTGGAAATCAAGAAATATTCCTACACATCTCATCCTTTTATCTAGTTTTGATACCAATGTTTTAGTTACATTATAGATTGCATCTTCCGTTGAACGTGATTTCCTGAAGCCGTATTGGGCATCTGAAAGAAGCCCTAACTCTTCCAAATACCTTGCAAGTCTAATTTTTAGTGCTTTGTCGAATACTTTAGAAAGTAGCTCAGACCCTACTGAAATTGACTGAAAGAGGGGAATTTTCAGTTTTCAGTAAAACGGAGTACAAAAATGGTTTCATTGCAATTAATTGCAATTAATCGTAGTACGCGAACAGACCTTATATATCAGGTAAAATATCAAATTGGATCATTCTGGCAAATATCGAATTTGGATATTCTGCGTGCTGCTGGCTGGTCAAGTAGATGAGAATTTCGCTGGCGATAACTTTAGATTAGTGCAGACTTTTTATCTGATTTAATTTAAGACGTAATTTCTTTAATTTTCGATTTTGCATTTGGCTTTATTTATTTATTTGTTATTGTCTAAATCAACATATACAAATCCAATTAGAGACTAGATAAACAATAAACTTATATATGTAAAAGAAAAAACACAAGAAAAGGGAAAATAAGGTATGGTACAAAACTTCAAAAACAAAAGAATAAAGAAAGAAAAAAGAGTACAAAAAAGGCGGTTAATAAAATCTAATCATAAATTCAATAAAGAGATTGAATTTGAAATTCAGCAATTTATTAATTTATTTCGGAAGAAAAAACGCTTATTGTTAATTTTTCTTTAAAAGTGCGTAACGAAGGCGGAAGAGGACCAATATTCAATCAATTATGTTGCCTAGGCAAGCGCAAAAGTAATGAGTAAAAATATGTATGAGTACGAGCAAAGGGTACGTTGACGGTAAATGAAGTCCTGGTAAAACGTACCGGATCGCGAATAGAAAACTGCGCACTGTGGATATATGTAACAGAACCATTAATAATTTTGTACAGGAGACATTCGTCAAGATACACTCTGCGTGACAGGAGGGGAAGATGTTTACTATACTCACAGTTGGGAATGCAGAACTTGAGGAATAACGAGCGAGTAAATCTGCGTTGCACAGACGCAACAGCATCAATTAGGAAATTAAAATTAGGACACCAAATTTGGCAACAATATTCAAGGACAATACGCATGAAGGAGATGTACAGGCGTACACACGAGAAAATACCAGTGGAATGCCTGGACGCTGTAAGAATGAAGCCGCACAAATGCAAGACCTTGGAAGTGACTCCTAAAATGTGGACATTAAATTTTAGTTTAGTGTCAAACACAGCACCAAGGTCCATGAAATTATCAATAGGACAAAGGAAAGAAAAAAAGATGCAATAGAAAAACGTAATGTGGGATAATTTACATTTAAAGGACATCTGGAAGCATTTATCAACATTAAGATTAATACAATTGACAGAGCACCAGTTGCCCAGAGCAGACAAATCATCCTGCAGCTGGGAGCAGTCACCTACTGATTCAATCAACCTGAATATTTTCAGATCGTCAGCGTACAAAAGGCACGAGGAGTTGAAGTGGGAAGGAAGATCATTTGTAAACAGAAGGAAAAAAGAGGACCAAGAATCGAGCCTCGGAGAACACCACAAGTAGGAAAGAAGGGGGAAAATGAACAAGAGTGAACTGTTACAGAACAAGCACGATCGCGAAGGTATGAGGAAAACCAGCAACGGAGTTAACCCGAAATATTGCAACCATCGAGCTTAGAGAGGAGGATTCATGGTTTACAGAGTCAAAAGCCGTGGCAAAGTCTGGATATTACATCCACTTGCTTTTGCTGGTCGATGGTGGAGGCAACAGTATTGGTGAACGAAAGTAAGTTGGAAACTTTTGACTTACTTTTGACGAAACCATGTTGCTCAGAAAAGAGAAGAGGTTCATTTATGGGATAAACTCTATTGTAAACAAGTCTTTCGAGAAGCTTAATGAAGCTAGATAGAAGCAATATGGGGCGATAATTAGAGACGCAAGAAGAAGAATTTCCAGGACGAAGGAAAAGTACAGGAATAAATAATAAGGTTAAAGAGGACAGATAAAGCAGTACACACGGATGATGATAAGGACTTTGCAAAGATATTAGGTAAGCCGTTGGGTCCGCAGCAGGCACTACTGTCCAGCTTAGTATTATATTGATAAATATAAAAGTAGAGTGGTCGAAGAGAAGTAACGTCGGTTGCGTGAGTTAGATTAAGTCCTGATCATTTTACCTTGTTCAATAATTACCTTGTTTGGGAATAAAGTTAGAATCGGAATATTGGATTGTTGTTCGGTGCACTAGAGGTCGCGAGAATCGTAATACAAATTCCTAAATTTCGTGACTAGTGCCGGCCGACAAGCTGCGAATACGTTAAGCCTGCTGTCGCAAGGTGCCTCACCGACTTCGGAGAGCCGAACCTCACTAAACGGTTCTAGGTTACCCTTCTGAATGAGTGAGTGGTGCCCACGCTCATCCCCGATGAGCTTCTCGGGACCCAAATGAACCTAACAGGAAAAAACTCTAGCGCACCTGAACCGCTAGAAACACTAATGTTCGAAGAACAGTAGAAGAATCGTGCAGGTTTTGAGTGCATATTCCACCACATGAGCTGCTTATTACGGCCAAACTGTTTCAAACGCCACGTTTTACTTTGGTCTCAAGAATGCATTATAACTCATATGGTGGAAGGTTTCAGATATTACCACTGGCATGAATTTCAACGTTTATGAGAGTGAAACACTTGTTAATTATATTCGTCATCAGTTGCTTATTTCACAAAATTTTGAAAGCAGCATCTCATATAACATCAATGAAGAAAATGCTCAGTGCCTGCAGCACTGTAACTGAAGTTGGTGTTTCGGGATGCGATCTGAAAAATTTGCAGAGCTTTAGGAATTGAAACATCGGTTATTTATTTTCATTGTAAATGTTTCCGGTATGTATACTAACTGTAAGCATTTATTGACACAAAAGTAGCACAACCGACTCGTGCTGGCAACCTTTCGCCAGTATCAAAGCCAAGAATATATCACATCTGCTTCACGTTGTTATATTACATTCGAAGTTATAGGAGTATAAAGAAACTTAGGGTTACCTGCAGCAAGTTTTTTCAAATAATCGAAAGCTTAATATTTGCTGTTTATTGTCACTACAATATCATTACCAATTGAAAATTCTACGATAAAACCGCTTAATAAAGATATGGCAAACAAACACAAAACCAACAATAGCTGGCAACCCTATCGTGGCTTTTCAATGCTTAAAATAGGTTCCATTAATTGTATGAAATTCGTATTGATTGCATGACTGCACTGGAAGTTATATTGCAAAAAGTTTTATTTTCTTGAGCAAATTTTCAAAATCAAAGACACAAAAATTACCATAGCTGACAGCACCAATCGAATTTTTCAACCAAATTTCTATCAAACAGAGTTTAAAGTAAGGTTCAGCTACTGTGTCAATTTCATGAAAATCTGGTAACTTACTCACATTTCATAGGGCAAAAAGCAGTTTTTTTCTTTGTAATTTTTCAAGATGGCACCACTGGCACAGAGTTGCCTACAATTCAAAATCGCTTCTATCAGACCTGGTCCTACTTAAGTCCAATGGATTCTGTAAATTTCAATTGTATCTGATTATTGATTCGTGAGTTCCCGTGAACAGAAGTTTTTGATGCTAAAAATATAGGTTAACTGGGAAAGGGTTACCGTTCTGGTAAGACATGAAATTTCCAAAGTTTTACTTTGAGCGTGTAGATAAAGCATAAAATTTGTATACAGATTGGTTTTATTGTAAGAAACGGAAATTTTTTAGGATATTCGATGGTTTGAATGTTTTCACTTCCATATTTTTATTTTTCAAATTTAAGACACCAAAATTATCATAGCTGGCAGCTCCGACCGAATTTTTCAATCAAGTTTCTACCAAAAATGGTTTAAAGTAAGATCCAGCTACTGTGTGAATTTCGTCAAAATCGAACGATTGAATCAGAATTCATAGGGCTAAAAGCAATTATCTTTTTTAGTGATTTTTCAAGATGGCACCACTGGCACAGAGTCGCCCGCATTTCAAAATCACTTCTATCAGACCTGGTCCTATTTAAGACCAATATATTCTGCAAATTTCAATTAATTCTGTTTATTGAATCGTGAGTTTCCGTGAACAGAAATTTTTCATGTTAAAAATATAGGTAAATTGGGTAAGGGTTACCAGGCGTGCCCGTTATACTATATCAAATTTTATTTTTTGTCTATGTAAACAAAGCACAAGATTTACATATGAGTGGCTTTTCTTTGAAGAAACGGCATTTTTTCAAGAGAGACGATGATTTGGAGGTTTTCACTTTCAGTGCCTGCCCTAGCTACAGAGTTGCCAGCACGCTCATTAAATGCTACATAAATCTACAACTAACTAATATCAATATGTCCTAAAAATTCCGTAATGATTGAATAGCTTTGTCAAAAGTTATCGCATTTTAAAAATTTTCAAGTTTTCCCGTTCTCTTTTTAGGCACCCAGCGCACACATGGGGTTAAAAAATTCCAAAAAATTATCCGATTCACATGTAAAACACGTTGAAAATGTATTTCGTCAACTTTATTTTCGCAAAAATTATTTGTGTACGGAATAATAGGTATATTAAAAATATCACTAAAATGGCCGCCGGCGATAAAGGGTTAAAGGTTATTAGCTTTTTGTGAGACCTGGCAGTATTCTGCATATACATCAATGTGTCCTGAAAATTTCAGCTCAATCGGATGGCGCGTTCCTGAGATTTTTTCACTGAAATTTTTTGATGATATATATACTATATATATATATATATATATATATATATATATATATATATATATATATATATATATATATATATATATATATATATATATATATATATATATATATATACTAGGTGGGGTGAAAAGTAACCTCCTTGGGAATGAAAAAAATGTTTTTTAAAAGTTTTTTTTTAATTTTATTCAATGTAGTCTCCTTTTAAGTCGATACACTTATTCCAGCGATGTTCCAACTTTTTGAACCCGTCCGAAAAGTTAATTTCCGGAAAGTCTGCAAAATACTCCCCCGCGGCGTCGATGATCTCCGCGCGCGAGCTGAATTTTTTATTGATGAGTCATCTTTTGGGGTTTAAGAACAGATAATAGTCCAAGGAAGCCAAATCAGGCGAATAAGGTGGATGGGGAAATAATTCGAGCCCTTAATCGTTGATTTTAGCCATTGTTGCGATGCTCTCGTGTGACGGTGCATTGTCTTGTAAAAACAAAATTTTTTTCGCTTCAAGTGAGGCCGTTTCGCAGCGGTTTTGGCCTTCAATCGCTTCAATAATGTGCAGTTATACCCGCTGCTGATGATTTTTCCTTTTTCGAGGTAGTCCACGAAGAGTATCCCATGACAATCCCAGAAAACCGACGCCATGACCCTTCCGACCCATTGAGCCTCTCTCGGCCGCTTCGGAGCACTCGTGCCGGCTTGAGTCCATTGCCGGTCACTCAGTGGATAACGGTATCATCAACAGTCACCAATCGACGCCAAATTCCACCCGTTCCCACATCAGCATAGGCAAACACGCTTCCGAAGTGCACTCGCGTTCGTGTTTTTGGTCCGGAGTCAGCATGCGCGGCACCCAGCGGCAGGATAATTTTTTCATCAGCAGAATCTTGCTCAAAATATGGCGTGTGTGCTCAGTACTAATCCTTATGGCATCTGCTAGCTCGCGCACCTTCACTTTCCAGTCGGCCAACACCATTTCATGTACTTTTTTGACATAATCCTGTGTAACCGCATCGGAGGGCCTGCCGCTGCGGACTTCATCGGCAGTGGAGTTTCGGCCACCACGAAACTATCGAAACCAATATTTCACGGTGTAATCTGAAGGAGCGCTAGCCCCATAATATTTATTCAACTTTTCTTTTGTTTCGTTCGCCGTTTTGCCTCTCAAAAAATAATGTTTTATGAGAGAACGAAAATCATTTTTTTCCATACTCACCATGGTGCCAAACAAGTCAACGAAAATCGGCTGTCAGAACAAAACAAATGGCTGTATCGCGCTGAAATTTGACATGTCTGCCTAAATATGAATAGACTATAAGGTACAATAATCTTTTTTGCGATTGCAGCGCATTCTGGAGGTCAAGGAGGTTACTTTTCACCCCACCTAGTATATATATATATATATATATATATATATATATATATATATATATATATATATATATATATATATATATATATATATATATATATATATATATATATATATATATATATATATATATAGAAATATGAATTTTTGGCCAAAGTGATTTTAATACTAATGTTCTTCTTCGAACATTAGTAAAAAGGTAAAAGGTGTGTTTCCAAAACCATGCAAAAGCGAATTCGTGTAATAAAAGTGTCGTGTAATTCGGTGTTTAGGTGTATTCTACTTTTGTAATAGTATTATTTCTGTAGAAGAAAAAGCTAAACCAGTTCTAAGTAAATACAACCAAGCGTGTCGTTTGAAATTTTAGTGATCCCGCTCCCCTGAAAAAACAATTTTCGTACTTACAGAATTTTACCAACTACTTGTCACCAGTCTATTTTTACAATTTCATATCGCAATTGCCCTTTTATCTGATGTGACAAATTTACGATCCAAAAATAAAGGCTGTGTCTGTTTGTCCTAAAATTTCTGGCTACTGCATAAGCGGCAAGCACGTGTGACATGAGATGAATAATTCAATGTCAACAAACACATTCAGATTAGATAATTAATTTATGATTGGCATTTGAACTAGATAAAAACATTTTTGCTGTGATAACGATTTCATTAACATTGTGAATCGATATTCCAATAGGATGGGCAGAAACTCGAACCATTGTCATATTCCCTGATATGTAAATTAAATTAAAATAATGTATAAATGCCTATGTTTATGTGTTATCATAATTATTACATGTTGTCACAGAACACACAGCTTTACAGTTTCATCGGACAAATTATTCACTTTGGGTAATTCTTCATAAAAGGACTTTTGAGCCCATCTTCTCTTTTTGATCATAAACAGGAGACACTACCTCATATGTAAAGCACACCGAAAACTATCACCATTAAATACTCCTTTTCGTAAACTTTTCTCTAGTCGGTGCTGAAGATGTAGAGTTCAACTGTTCGGAGTTTCTTTTGGGCAAAGGCGGTGGTACTTCTGGTCTGATTTCGACAATACTAAGCGGCTCCAGGTAGCATCTTTGAAATTCATCCAAATATTCATTTTCGACCACTTCAATAGGAATTTCATAGGAACTTTCCTCTTCGGAAAACTTATTGTATGGTGGAGGCGAAGGTGCAGGTCTACAAGTTAAATCAATCGATTATTGAATTCAAATATTGGGAGAGTAAAGAACACCTTACCTTCTTACTGGGCGCCTCTCTGTAGCCTCCGATATAGTTGAAATAGGTTTTTCTTTCTCCTTTTTCGATCTTTGCACCACAAGTACACGCTTACTGCCTTTCAGCATTTCTGGGAATTTACGAACGACCAGGTAAGAGAACCCAGCACCAGCTATAAAGCTCGTCGCCAAAACAATGCAGCCGAGAATCATCAGAAGCTCTTCATTCTCTGCACTCATCCAGCATTCAGAGCATGGGACGTCCTGGTCGCGTGGGATGTAAATAGGAAGACAGTTGAACGGTGTTACGGTCGTCACATCTTTTGGCAACACGCAGAAAATGTACGTTGTGTTTGCTATCAGATTTGGAATTATCAATGATCCATTTGTGTGCTCCGAGCAACTGGTTTCAGACCTTGTGAGTATGCCAAATACGTCAGAATCGTGGAGCCAAAGGATGGTCATGGTGTCATCGTAATTCACCACATAGATCTCGACAGATCGCTGACCTAGGTAGACCAGTCTGAAAAAATGGGTGGGTGGGTTCAGGTGAATGTATTGATAGAAACTGTCGCCTGCTGATAAGTTGGAGCTTAAGCATGGCACTTTGATGGTCGGGTAAATAATGTTTGCCGCAGTAGTTTTGGCACTCTTAGTGAAATCGTCATCTGACGAGCCTCTGCCTTTTAATGTTGATTCGATGGAGCTGATGGTCAAGTCTTCTTCTTCGGACGCGGTGGTTGCCAGGTCCGTGGCCGGAAGAGGACAGAACTCAACTAAGTTTATGGGCTCACCATAGAACTCTGGAGGTGCTCGGCAAATTGGTACATCCAGGAAAATATCAGAATATATGTTGTAGAAGTGAAGTAGGGATGTGAGAACGCAGTCGCAAGTCCAATGGTTCTCGCGCAGATATAGATAGGTTTTCTTCATGACAAAGATTCCTTGAAGAGTGTCGTAGGTCAACGTAGTCAAGTTGTTGTGCGATAAGTCCAGAAACTTCAAAGTTTTGGCGATAGGATCGAAAGCATTCGGCCCGATGGCGGTGATGTGCGATCTGGACAAGTCTAAATAGCGGATTTTACTCAGGCGAAGAAAACCGGCTTTGGTGATAGGCCTGAAGAAATTATTGTTGCTTAGATCAAGATCCTCCAAATTTGTCATGTTATTGGCGCCAAATATGTCATCAAATTGAATTTCATCGTCCATAAATGATAATTTCAGAGTTTTAAGAGTAGCTCGAATTGGTTGAAAAAAGACTCGACTGATATAATCGATTGGAGCAATAATGGAAAGGGACTCAAGTCGTGCCAATCCAAGCATTGTACTTCCGTCGAGTGATGTCAGTGACACGTATTCCATGGCTAAACTGAACGTCTGCGTGAAAGCATCACCATCGAACGCTCCCGGTGCAATTTGATTGATGTCGCTGTTAGTGATTAAAATTTCATAGAAGGTCACAAGGGGTCGGGCCCAAGCAGTAGGTAAGATATTGTTCGGGAAAGTTTGTTTGTCGATGTGCAACGTTTCAATAACGGTACATCCATTGGCCTGAAATAAAGCGGAGAGAAAATTATAGGAAAGAAAATTATGAGAGTTCTTTATTTTTCTCAAAAGATGGCAGAAGTTATGTGAGGATTGCTCAGTTAATAATTTCCGAGTACCATAATAAAATTCAAATTTGTGATGATTTTTATATGTTCGTTATAGCTCGGAGAAACAGCCAAAAATTCCACCACGACTTTTCGAAACTCATCATATTTATTCGCGGACGCCATTTTGCAAAACGAAAAATTACACAATACGCACAATTACTCACATAAACCGCTTGATTCAGGTCATATGTCAGTTCGGTAGAATTTATACATATCACTGAACATTTATAAGATCGACATCCAGTCCAGGATACAATACCACGCTCTGGAATGTACATTCGTGTGTCCTTTATATTCGGGTCCAATGTGTCGGGATCTGCTCTCTGAATGGTCAGCACTAAGAAGAGGAGTGTGACCGTGCCAAATATGATAATCCAAACATATTTGCAACATGTCTGGAAACGTTTTCCAAATCTGCAAGAGATATAACATTAGATTTCGATAATTTGACAATAACTGAGAATATTTGGAGTATTTCCTACTTCGCTTTTGACTTCGAATCACAGGACACCATCGAGCAAGCGCCTTTAACATTTCAATAATAACGAAAAAAACTCAAAGCTGACATCCACAAACCATTTCATTATCATACTTGCAGCAAATTGCGAGTTTAACGAGAGTCGCAGCTAGCCAGCGCTTATCGGTTGTTGTTTGTTGACTCCACCTGCTCCTTTCCCATTAACGCGATATTTTTGCTGATTTTGTCATTAGCATTTCATCCCGGACTGTTTCTGTTTTTGTCACTCTCCTATTTAACCTGGTGGATGATAAAGATATATGATAGAGCGCATGATCCATTGCCCATCAGGATTAACTATCAACTTTGATGAGTGCCAAATCACAAATTATCTTAAACAATTATCTTTTATCGGCGTAATTAATCTTATCAGGCTTCTGATAACGCTGACTACCACAATCCCTCCAGATTGTTCGATAGCAAAATCGAAAAGTACTTTTTGGCATTTTTCGATATGTCAACAGTGTCCTGATGGCTGATATTTGCTGCAAAACGATGTCTATCGGCATGTGTAATATGTTCGTTGGCATATGTTATGTAACATAGCATTAGTGGATCTGATGATTTGGTGATGAAAATGTTATTGATGATATTTTATCAAGAATTCAGGGTAGAATTGGCCTATATTATTTTTTACTATATCGTAATATTCCATCAAAAAATATTCCAAAATATTCCATCAACAAATGGAGTTGAAGTTGAAAGTTATTTTGACTACGACGAGATAAATGGATGAAACGATTTGTATTTTCTGTCACTCTTTCAAGAGCATTTGTAGTAAGATTATTATGAGCGTTTACTTTTTACTTCGGACCCAGTTGGCTTGCTTTCAGTTTTATAGTAATAAACTATTTTTTAATAAATGTCAGCTATGACTACTCGCAATAATCATTCACTGGCATTTAAATTTGCTAAAAAAATATTAATTTCTCTCGGAACGAGACCAAAGACTTGTTTATTTGGTCGTCATGTCATTGTGACCGAAGATTTGATTGTTACATTAAAAATTATCCAATATGTTGGATATGCGTACCCAACGGTCGCGAAAAAAGCATGGGCATGTCATCCTACTGGGTGCTTGCTTTTTGCGTCCTCCCTGGTCTGGTGGACATTTTTGTCCAATAGACCAGGGAGCTATAAGTGGCAATCGAACTTGGTGTTACCGTTTAGATTAGTGTACATTATTAAAGGTGCCTCCAATATGTACATAGTATCTTTTCTATTTCAAGAAATACCTTATGAAAAGCCATCTCCACAGATTTCCCTTTTGTCTAAGTGTTTTGTGCTCACGAAAGGCTTTGAAATCCAAGCCTCTATTTCCAATACTTTGAGCAGAAAGGAAGTCAGGCTCACTAGCCTGTAGTCTTTCAGATACGCATGGTTACTTTTATCTGTTTCGGGTATAATATAACTTTTGTGGTCCTCCAAGCTACAGGTACATAACTTAGCACAAGATAGCCTTTATATATTGGCACTAGCCAGGATATGATGAGCATTTCAGTCTTCTGGAGCATAGCTCTAACATCTACTATAGTTGCCATCCAAAGCACCAAAGCACCAAGTGCACTTTGCACATGCAAGGCAAATTATACAACATAAGCCTCATCAATACGCTTGCTCTTATGGAAAAATCCACTTATAGAACGAACCATCGATACCTACCCCAGATATAACGTCCAAATCATACTACGGGACTCCAGCAGTCAAATAGGAAAGACCCAAGTATGCAGGCAGAGTGTTGACTCTAATAACTTTCAAGAGAATGCCATGTTAATGGATTCTGAAGCACATAGTCAGCAGCGGCTCAAGAAATGGTCAGTGAGCGCACCTTGTTTGCGGATAAATATTTCAACAAAATTACCCGAGTAGCTCCAGACAGTAGCACACTTGACCAAACAGAACATTCGTTGATCGACCACCAACACTTTAGTTATTCAACATGTGACCATATCGGGGAGTCAATAGTCGCTTGGACAATATTTATCTGCTTAGCGTAGTATTTTATGCACAAACTCCAACCATCAAATGAACATACAAATCGAAGACCAGTAAAAATTAACATAGAGTATATGAAAGAAACTGACACATGAAGCATCAACCACTGATGACAGTCCAATTAATTTGACGTTGACTAAAAGCTAGTTAGGCTTGTTTCACACGTACGAGGTTCCATTCGGTTCGGTTCGTTTTCGGTTGCAACCGAAAACAAACCGAGCCGAATGAAACCCCTTCACACATACACGGTCTCTACACGGTTCATATTAGGTTTTGTGTTTTTTCATTAAAAAATTCATTAAAGTCTGCAAAAATTTCCACACAATCGTTTTTTCATGCCTCTTGCGTCTTAAATTTATGTTTATATTTTGCACAAGTTTTGTCCCACAGTGCTATTTTAAATTGCACGGGACAAATCAGCCGATCCACATCAACATCTTATAAATCGCTCATTTTATCAGAAAAACTGCGACTGATAATTTCCAAAAAATTACAGGTGATAATAAAACTAACTAAAACTGACTAAACTAACTAGGTAAAACGTCTAAATATTTCAAATTAAGAGATTCAAACTGATAATTTATAAATTTAAAAAAAATTCAAATGATCCAATCAGTTTGAAACCGATTCTAAACCGTGCATGTGTGAACGCCTTGATTGCTTTCTGTTCCCTGGGCATGAATTCACACCTAATAGAAACCTGATGAAACCTATTCGTGCTCAGGGAGTATTCGGTTCTATGCGGTTTCTATTAGGCACCGAATAGAAACCGAATTATCGTTTCACACTTGTCGGCAGCGACCGAAAACGAACCGAAAACGAACCGAACCAAATGGAACCTCATATGTGTGAAACGAGCCTTACAGAGAGCCTTTCCAAATTGACGTCTTCGCCTTCGTCTTCAACTTGTTATAACAGAATGTGACATCAGACAGAGTCAACCTTGTCAGAATTCAACTATCTACGTCTTGGTTTTGCTCTTGATGGTGTTTTAAGGCAATTTTACAAAGCAGGGCCAACGATTTTGGATACCTCGCCTTCCTCTGCTTCAAACTGTTAGAATAGCTCAGCTACCCTGCTGACATCAAAATCTGACATAAGAAGCAAAAGACAAGAACAAAAAGGCCCAACGTGTTTTTATAAAATATCTTTCACCTTCCTGATGTGCTCTCTTGTTCATACCTTTCAAGCGTATCCTATCTCTTGATGTTTTCTTACATTTTACTGAAAGTGTTTCGAGCCATCGAACATTGTACCTTCTCATATCCTGGTTTCATAAACTTTTAGGAAGTGCCGTTGACAATAGATTTTACTGTCCTGTTGCTCAAATGCGACTAATCTAGTCTAATTCGTTAACTTTATGGCATCTACTCTTGACAATGGACAGACAATAAGTGAACGTCCAGGGTCCAGGACCTCAGTGATAATTTCACTACCTCTGAATCTACTGGATGCGGGTTCGATTCTCGGCAAAAACTTCTGGGTGTTGCCTGTTAGGCTGTAGTGTGAACAAAAAGAAAATCACCTAAAACCCGTCCTGTTTTCAGTTCTTTCTAAGTCAAAATGAATCACGGACGAGACCTCAGCGAAGAAGAAATTCTTAGTGAGCTCGACAGACTGTCTTTTATCGACGGTAAATGGGATGGCGCAGGCGATGACCAGGAACCGAACGTGCCAGACATTCGTGCTCCCGATCAGTTGGATCGACCAGCTCACGGACGTTGCCATGTCACCGACTCATTTGAAAATGAGCCCGTAGATGAAGAATTCGAAGTGCCGGCTTTCGATTTGGAAGTGATTGGCGTCAATTTGAATGAGATTTGAATGAGGTTTGTTCATTACGTCTATTTTGCCTTTGATTGCCTATTCTATTTTGCCTGTTCTCTGATCAAATTTGTAGGCAACAATAAATTCACACTATGCGATACTAATGAGGTCAGAACTTTCTTCGTTCTGCACATGATGATGAGTGTATACAAATTTCCGCGAGTAAGAATGTTTTTCAGTCGGGGATATGGACCTTCTATTTTCTACAAAAACATGGCAGCCAATCGATTCTTCGCTCTGCGTCAACGCTTGCACGTTGCCGACAATAATGCTCGGGCTCGGACCTGCTGGGACAGGTTGTATAAAGGTCGACCAATCATGGACCAAATTCGAAGCCGACTGCTTGAGTTAGATCTTGAAGAGAATCTCTGTGTTGATGAACAGATCATTCACTTCAGAAGAAAGTTCGTTACAAAGCAATACGTCAAAGGGAAACCTTGCCTCGGGGGAATCAAAGTCTATTTCCTCCGCGGAAAGTGTGGAATGCCGAATGATTTTCTTGTCTACCAATCTTCAACAACCCCAATGAACGAAATCTTGGTGAAAACGATCGGCAGTGGCTCCACAACCGTTCTTGAATTGGCGAAACGGATTCCAAAGGAAGAAGCGGGACACAAGTTGTTTTTCGACAACTATTTTCTGTTCTTTGAATTGTTTGAAATTTTAAGATATCGACAAATCAACGCAGCTGGAACAGTTCGTGCCACTCGATTTGCCAATCCAACTCTCCCAGACGCCAAAACGATGGCTGCCCGTGGGCGCGGCTCTAGCGAACAGTGCTTCAGCTCTGACGGCAATGTAATTTTCACTTGTTAGTTTGACACAAGGTTGTCAATTTGGCTTCTTATTTCGTTGGAATCGGCGTCGAAGACAAAGCACAACGATGGGTTAAACAGACGCATGGATACATCGAAGTCAATCGTCCTGAGGAAGTTCGTTTGTACAACGAGAGTATGGATGGGGTCGATTTACTCGATCAAATGGTCCAGTACTATCGAATCAACATACGAACTATTAAATGGACTGTGCTAGTAATAATGCATTTCCTCGATCTGGCTATCATTGCCGCTTGGATGGAATACAAAAGTGATTGCATGAAGGCCTCTTTACGCAGCAAGCGTATTTTGGATTCGATGGCATTCCGCATGTATGTGGCCAAGGTCCTCTTCAAGTAGAAAATGAACGCATGCAGCAAAGGTAAACCAGAGAAGCGGTGCCGTGGTCATCTTCAACGAAAACCTCGGTAAATACTGGCGCCAACGCCACGTCAGAAGAGGACTCAGGTGAGTCCAGTGTTTCATCGTGCGTCTCACCGGTTAGAAAGATAAAAGCGCATCAAACCATGCCACAGAAAGAGGTGCGAACAGACCTTCCCATACTTGTCAAATCCAAAAATGCCAACAGGTGTAAAAATGATGGATGTGACAAAAAAATCCTTCATCATTAGCAAGAAGCGCAAGGTCACTCTTTGCTTGAAGAAGGACAAAAATTATTTTTATGGCTTTCATCAAACAAAGTGAATTTCAATTTAATTTCGATCATTTTTGCTTTTTTTTGACATTTAAGAATAGTCTAACTCATTTTCATTAATTTGATTAAAGAGCAAAAAATTGAAAATAACTAATAATGTGAAATGAAGGTGTGTAACTTTAAATAAATAGGATAAGTCTATATTGCATAAATGTAAAGTTCAATGTTTCTCGTTACCCAGAATACAAAGTTAAATTGTGCATGCATACATTAGATCAGCATAAATTGGTCAGTCAATCTGTTTTTTGAGCTCTTATGAACCTATACAATTATTTCGCTTACATACATTGATCAGTATAAATTGATCAATCACCTTAGTATTTTTGTGAAAAATATTATTTGCTGACATGTGGCTGATTTTTTGTATGCTCAATATATGTGGAAATGAAAATGTAGTTAGTAAGCAATTATGTATAATAAATATCAAACTAATTAAATAAAATTATTATCATTCGGAACGCAGTCGAGTCTTTATCTTTTTCTCGTCTCTCTGGTGTGTGGTTTAAGTGCCGCTTACCCCAACTTTCATTTATACGTTCACGGTTGATGTGTCGTAGAACAAATTAAGAGACTAGGCACAAGAACCTTAGTCTCGCCTATTAACAGAAGGTGTTTTGATTCGAAAGAAGTGTTCAGGTAAAAAAGGAAAAATATGACCATTGGATACGCATGTCCAACATATTGGATATCGCGCACCTGCCAGGTGTGAATAGCTACCTTAAACCTGAGTGCATTTTTGAGCCCAGCGGGCTCATATTAATCAAGATGCATACCTAAAAAAAATCTTTGACAGCTAGAAAAAAATGGCGAACAAAAAGGTTAAAAATCAATGTTGTCAGCAGATTTCCCAGTCCAAATATGCTTTAAAAAGAAAAAAGTTTTAAAAAGAAATTAGCTTGATTCTAATTTTCGAGCTAGAATATTGATATTTCGAAATTTGAATTTTGAACTGGCAAATGTCTAATATACGAACTGCTGCCAACCAAGTAGGAATGAAATAAACTTGCATGCTCCTTTGGATCGTTTTTTTATGCATGCTGGATACCTACTTCACTCTGGATGAAAAACCAGCTATTCTAGAAAACGGCTCATACAAAAATCTTCTGAGATTTATAGTTTCATTGGAAATTAATCATTGTTCCATTGAGAATACGCTTATTATTTTCCTCAAAACAGAAAAATAAAATTTTTCAGAGGAACGTTCAGCTAAATTCGAATTATCGTAGTCATTTCGCAGCAAATCATGAAGAAAAAGAAAACATAAGCGGCTAGTCTGCCCTAGTAAACTCCAGTCGAGTAATACTTTTACGTGCAGAACTATTATAGAAAATATAAAAATAAAATAGTGTTCATTTTATTGTTCTCATTAATCAACAAAAACTAGTAGAGCAAAATAGTTGGGTCAACAGATTTTGAATTTTGTAACATTGCTCGAATATTTTACTGTAAAATTTTATTGTACAATAACAACAGGTAAAAATATTTGAAATATTTAAATTTTTTACTTCATGGAACGTCAGTTATAAATAATTGTATAGGAATTTCTCCTTAAGTTCAATACTTGACGCTATCCTCACGTACATTAATTCCAAATTAAATCAAATCCAACTGAATTTCAGCAACATTTGCTCAACTCCATCTCAAGTCAACCTAGTGACAATTTTGTATAGTTGCTTTCGAATAAATTTATACGTAAGAAATTTTGCCAATGTAAATTGGGCTTATAACAGATTGCGATAGTTGAAGCATTCGGATGAGCAATGCACTAGTACCTAATACCCTACACAATCAAACTAGAACATCACAAGGAAACTTTTGAAGAAAAAACAAAGATTTAAATGCTATTAAGATCATGCGCTTCTTACTGCCAACCACTTTCAAATTGTCAAGGGGCGTATTGTTGATTTTCTTCCTAGCATGTTTTGGCATTGTTTGAGGTGTCCCGCCTGTAATATATGACAAACTATGGAAAATTGCTGCCAAGCCGCTCGGGTGGCATACATGTGCAAATAGACATAGATGTCTCCTTGGCTTGCAACGGATGATATCAACTTCATGCCAAAACCAACATGATGTGAAAAACTACATAAATGATCCTGGCAGACAGGGTACATGGCGTTTGAAATATAAACTGCCTTCTACAATGTGACAATCAAAAGATGAAACTTGTCAGCGGGATACCACGGGGAGGCTATAAAGGTTAAATTGGCTATATTACAGATTTTTTAAGTGGCTTTTTGCCAATGTTGACATTAAAAAACAATTGTGAGGACCAAATATTGCTTTTTTAGTTCAAAGTAAGCTATTTTACAATTTGAAGCATAGCACATTAATACTCTTTGCCATCAATTTTCGCAAATTCCTATGCTGGCATGCGAAAATATTGTGTGTCCGTACTAATTTCGAATAATTTGAAAGTGCATTTTTCACGCACCATATACAAATTTTATGCCACAAAAACGCACAGCTGAAGAACTATTGCAAACTACTCATTTATAGCCTCTGAACAGGAAATCAAATATTTTTAGAAGTTATTTTGTTTAAAGTGGATTTCGTTGACTGCAATGCATTGTGCTAGACACCAATTCATTCCAAATTGCATTGTAAGCTAAATGTTTGAGCCAAACAATCGCAATGCATTAATATGTGGCGAATGTATTTATTTGTGGATGATATTGTATGTTCGATCGTAATTCACATATGTAAGCACGATTTAGTATGCACAAGTGGTGGTGTTTATGTTGGCTGACAATAGACTGATTTTTTTTATTGAATTCGCATAGCATGACTCTTTCAATTGTCTGCTCGCTCTAGTAGAATTAGAATAAAATTAGAAAGTTGCTTTGATTGGCAAACAATAGTAAAATGATGTTAATTTTAAAGTGTTTTTGTTTTATTTTTAGCTATAGGTTTTGTACTGTTGTTTGATTGTCTAAAATTAGCCTAAGAATCTAAAATATGATAACATATCAAACTAAAAAGTTAACTTTAAATTTACTTTATTTTCTCGAATATTTAAATATGATCGCACAGCAATTAAGCTTATTGTAGTACCCACGGCAGAACCAACTTGATGTATTGATCCATAAGACTTTTAAAAATACTTGATATCATCCACCAAATGAACCAACTGTTATTCTCTTGACAGCCAAATTATACCAAAGGAAGTTAGCTCATGCTTCAAATGTTTGTCAGGCCATGTTAAATTCTCAGCGTAAACTGACCAATCGTCAAATGACCAATTAGTTTACCAGTCGCGCTACATGCGATTTCACCCTTAAGCCCATTAATTTATCTGGAACTCGATTCCACAGGATTATATTGCAGAACCGCTGAGTGGATTGATAGCTGATATTGTTTAATTTGATGTCACTCAATCGATGTTTGTGGAGCCATGCAAAACTTCTGGTATATGCTAACTAAAGATGAAGCGTATATACTGGAGCAGGTAATTTTTTGGAACAGCTAGTACCTAGTAAACAAAACAAAAATATTAAGAACGAGTATTTATGTGAATTTTTTATTCATTTCAATCAAACAGCGACGTAATGTACTAGTATTTCATACTTACAAGTGCATTCATACTCGTATTTCATACTTGCTAGCATTTTCGTACCTAGTATTTTCGTACTTGCAAGTATTTTCGTATCGAGTATTTTCGTACTTGCAAGTATTTTCGTACTTGCTAGTATTTCGTACGTGCGAGCATTTAATACTAGCGTACTTGTATTTGATATTTGGGAGTAAGTAACACTTGCTGATATGATATTGTACTTGAAAAAAAGTTGTATTTGAGTACTCGTACTTAGACTGATTTGCTTTGGGACGGATTTGGTATTTATTTCGGGTGTTTTAAGAATGGTGGAAATTTATGCAATTTTTAACTATCGGCGTTGATGCTATTATCGATGCTATAGATTAGCCAACAACATTTTGGTATCAGAAATCAATTGACGAAAAGTCATATAGTTAGCAACACGATTAGTTGGTCATATCTTCGTAAATTTTTCGACTTTGGTAATTGGAACGAACACAGGAGGTGTCGTGTGCATATAATAAAATGAAAATGAAATTAAATTTATTGAATTTGATTGTTTTCCCTTAGATAGCTCCTAGATTGAAGAAAGACTTGCCAAATAAATGACCGACTAGTGGAAAGTTACGGACAAGCTGAACGGACTAATGACTTAGTATCCTTGGAAGGTTATATTGCACCATCATCATTCTAGCTTGAAAACTTTGTGTGTGGAGGGTGGGGGAGGGCTTAACATGTCGTTTCATTACGTCACTGCAAATCGTATATATTGTATGTATTTATGTACATACTACAAAAAATACTTGCTAGTATTTTTGGAACAGGATTTGGAACATGTATTTTTTTGTACTCGTACTAGTTATACCTAGAACGTGAAAATTCTAGTACGCCCCAACTCTAATGCTAAAAAACTGCGAGTTATTCCAGCCTGCAGAAACCAAGACTCAGCGTATTCTTGATAAAATTGAAGTCCAGGTGCTCGAAAATGAGGCTCGAAATTCGGCTGATACGATGTTCGTCATTTGGAACAGTTGAAAAGCTTATAGGACTACAATTATATTCAAAATATAATATCAAAAATCATCTTTATAACCAGAAAAGTATTTTATTTGAACTAAGTTGCTGTAGTTAATTGATAAAAACAAAATATATATTATTTTTTTCGGAATCATATATTTGCGTCACAGGAATGATAGCGCACCTGATCTAAAATAAAGTCCAAAGAAGATGCTTGACAACCATTTGATGGAAACTATCAAACGAGGCAACACAAAACAGGTATGCCCCTGGAGTTGGGTGTCCTTGAAACGGTTGCTAAAGCCCCTGGTCCGCATTAGCGGAGTACTCTCTACTTCATACTGGATGATTGCTTTTCGCTCTTTGCGGCTTGGGTGGGTCACTGAAATATGGGGTGCATTCGCCCCAAGAAAACAAGGACACTCTGTGTATTGTGGTATCTATAACTCTGTAGCTACAAAAGTAAGCAAAACACATAAGATAGAAGCTTTGTCCAAAAATAATCAATAGGATTTCATGAAAGAAAGGCATGAGCTAACACCCGACAAAACGCATTTGCCAGCAACAAGGGAGCTGAAAATATACACATGCAAACACAAAATGCCTCCATAACAGAAGAAGGTCAGATGCTATGGGGCCTTTCCCACCGTAGAAATCAGGCTTGCGAAAATAAACAAATGTCCGCAAGTACCTCCTTAAAATAATTAAAGCAGCCTTGACAAATGGTAGCCGAAAAGAAAAGTCTTTCTGGGCTAGGGTTCAGTGATTGGGCTCAACGTTCTGATTTTAGAAATCCATTATTAGTCTTACAACCGTTTGGTAACGTAATATACTAACATCTCACATTTTATGTTTCCTGAATGTTCGTTATAATTTACATTATGTTTTAGTAGCAGCACATAAACAACAGATCGTTTTCATTATCTGTACGGGTTCACAGCATTTTCTAATAAGTCCCATACACGACGACGCCAGCATGCTTGCGCAAAATTCTATTACGCAATCATGCGACGGGTACACATTATACTAGCAAGCCCGCCCAATCTTCAGTAATTTGAAATTTTTGGGAAGGAAGGATGCAATGAATGAAAAACAAGCATGCAAGGCAATCATTGAATTCATATATTTTTTTTTTAAAGAAGAACGGGCAGTTGTCCAATAGTGACTTTCAAAAAAAAAAAAAAAACAAATCGGTATCACCAACATTTTAATAGATTTGCGGCGCACATCCAAATATGCCAGTGCTTGAAAACATGATTGATTAACGGGTTTTATAGTTATATAGTGAAGACTCGGATTCATATATAAGTTTAGTGCCGTCACTTAGTAGCCTAGTGGGTAGAGCACTGGCTTTTTGCGTGTGGGGTCCCTGGTTCGAATCCAGGTTTGGACGAGGATCCGCCCACCAAGTTTTGAGTTCACCTAGCTCTGATTAGGTACCTGATTTAAATCAGGGGTAAAGTGAGACGTGGAACTTATTACTCCAAACTCGTATTCACAATAATTAAAAAATTGTAATGAAGCTCTCCCAGCTTCAACCCCTAGACCCTTACGAGAGTTGTCGTGGGATTACTTTACTTCCCGTCACTTATCACTTATTTTTTTCTCACGGATTATTAATTATCAAATATTGACAATATGACACTTTGTATCTGTATCAATTGCCTGGATAAAAAGGATACTTCTCCTTTCATTATCAGTGCGAGTTTTTGTGCGTAAACTTTCCATTCTAAATGTGTTTCATTGCCGGGTAAATACTCCTGTGCGATTCTTAAACGCTTCTCTTTCGCTCTCTTTTGCAATTCGCAGCAGTGTTGCCAATTTTTTTTCTAGCCGTTGTAGCTAGATTTGAGGAAAAATATAGCTAAAAATAGCTAAAATGTTCCCATAGTAGCTAAAAAGTGTAGCTAACTTCAACAAAAATTTTCAACGAATAAGGAAAGCGCCTGATTCAGTTTCAGTTGCTCCTCGCTACAATAAAATGGCATTAAAATTAAATAAAATTAACTGGCATGCGCTTGCCAAATTGTATTCTTACCTCTATCACATTATTCCTACCTTTCACCCTCGTTAATCTACAGATCCACCTTGTTTCAATGTTTTAGAGCATTCCAACTGAAGAATATTGCTTTCGAAGATCAAATTCTCCTCTGATCTTGCCGAATTTAGGACCCTGGATTCCTCGGCTAAAATAATAATGAAGAGAGCAATGCACGATTATTCTACTAGTTTTGAGTCATGTATTTTTCCTTGCAACACTAAACCTTGTTGGTCATACATTCGTTCTCTGAAGAAAAATTTTTCGATCCCCAAGTATTTTACTTTCAATGGCTCTAACTTTTCAAAAATGCAGGATGTACGGATGTGAGTTTTTAGCAAAACAGTTTTCTTCTTTCTGATTTTCTTTTTCTTCTTGCGCTTCACTTTCTGTATTCCAAGTTGGAAAGTTAATAATTAGTCTTGATCCACGTTCCGATGGTGAATTTGACTGTATTGTAGATTTCTAAGCGTAGCTCATGTGTTCCTCTATCCTCTCTAATTTAAGCTATCGTCCGGTGTTTGTACTTTGTTGTACTTTGACTAACATCATCCTCTTCTCAGACACAGTTGTCCTTGCCTTAGATTATCAGAAACGGTTATACGTAGTGTACACAGGTTTTTTAAAAGCCTTTGACACTGCAAATCACAGATTGCTGCGGGATAAAGTCAGACAGTTTGAATAGTTCGGTTCAGTCCTTTCTTAGTCTTCGTCCTATCTCAGTAATCGTGTGTGTGTGAAGTTGCTATTAACAACCTTCCCTTTTCTCTCTTTCATCTTTCTTCGGATGTTTCACAAGGCTCTATCCTTGGGCCAATAATCTTCTTGGTTTTTATCAATGGCCTCCCTTCCGTTACCAATTCCCCTTGTTTACTGTATGCGGACGATTTAAAACTGTTTCGATTCATCAGGTCAGCAAATGACTGTTATCTTCTTCAAAATTATATGTGTGCTCTTTTCGATTGGTGTAACCGCTATTCCTTGTCCCCAAATGGCCTTTTATCTTCAATTCTCTTTTATTTCATTCTCTTATTCATATTCCAGTAACTGTCAGTCGTCCGTTAATTAATTTAGAGACTTATGTACGACTTTTAATCTATAATTAAAATTTAATCTTTGTGTTGCAATCAGCTTTTCGAAAATGTCAAGGTCAATGCTCATGACTTACTGGTACCACGTGAATTGTTTTATTTTTTTAAATTTGATGTAACAATAATTCACGTTAAACCAATAATTACCAAGATATGACCTAACCTTGAAAAACTATTTTTGGCACACGATTTGGTAATGAATTTTCAAAGCAATGCTTTGAATACTAAAATAAAAATAATCCCCTTTAAAAACCTTCTCTTGCATTTTTAACGCAAAGAAACTAGTTAATACGCTGTTATTTGCTGTTTATATTCAAACAAAAAGGAAGGAGAAAGAGGTTTGAATTTCACATATCTTATGCAGATCGCATGTTTTTTTTGTCAATTTGGTTGGTAGCTCGAGCATGAGACCCAGCCTTAAAATCTGTAGGGATACGATTTTGTTTCCGGTCAAATACAATCAAAGTTATATATTTCAGTTTATATTTTAAACCACACTCTCACAGAAGGCTCAAACTAACAAATTCTTATCCATTTTTGTATCTTCGCATGCCATCACCATAATATAATCTCATGGGCAACATATCCAAGATTCTTACATAGTACGTCTCAAGAAATCACTAGTACTTTCACTTGAAACTATGAAAATAGCACATACATTCGAGACAATAATTTCGAGTGAGAATATTTGGTATTGAAGTGAGTACCTATGCGGCTAGGTTGTCGGGTCGTCGGACGGCATCGCAAAATATCTTTTTTTGTAATTTCGAGCGTCATCTAGTCCTATTTTTGACACTTTTCATCATCGAATCGAATGAATTTATGTGCAGAATCAACTATAAAATTTCCTAGTGATTTTCGTCTGGTCTTCGTACTATAATACACTATAACTGATTGGCTTAACCGAACGGAACAGCTGAGATACGATCATACGATATTTAAGAGTCTAGAAAAGAAAAGGACGTGGTTCGAAGGTTTATCGTCGACTTGGATTTGAATACGTGCCACTATTCTTTTCAGGTTGATAGTGACAACAAGAGGAGAAACGATTTAAGATTTAAGCGGTCCCGTTGGCCATCCTGACCAGCCAAACCACTTCAGATCTTCAACGGTTTCTTCTCTTGCTGCTCGAATTCATTAATTTTCATCGGGAACATCCATTGCAAAAAAAATAAAATTGTGCTGTGATTTATTCGTTTTTGTGTCTGTTTCACGTGTTGTAGTTTGTGTTGTACTTTTCGATTTTGTTGCATAGGAAACCTGTTGAAGCCAAAACAACGAGAAAATGGTGAGAATATGTTTTTTTATGTTGTGGCCGGATTAATTTAGTGTTTGTTTTTTTATGCGATAAAATCAAAAACGATTAATGAAAGGAAACGTCTTACATGAAATATGAAATTATGTAGGGCGAATCTCTACAAAACTGAGCCCAAAACTTGTTCATACAGAGGCAGAACTAAATTCGCAGCATGGACCTAAACTTTGATATTTTTTGTCGTATCATTTCTAAAATATCCAATCATAACATTTGGTTAAATTAAATAATGCCGAAAATTTCAAATCAGTCCTCAAACTACTTAAAAACAGTGTGCGTATAAATGTTTTGGGACAATCAAGTATAATTGAGTGAATATGTAAAAAAACAGTAGGTTAATGTCCCGATCTTGAAAATAATCAGTTGGTAGTATTTTATTTTTCCCAGAAAAGTATAAATTGAGCTTTGAGTATGTATTAGTTTGATGCTGCTCCCTAAAAAGGCATATATCAAAACTGCGCCCAACGTGGGTTCCATTGTTTTCATGAAATATGGCTTTTTTTTTTTAACTTCAAGGATATCATTGCCTTTTTGAATGCACTTAAATTTCAATACACGGTTTTTCTTCAAGCCATCTACTTTTCAATGCCTAAACAGCTTTATAGCCGGATATTGAACGAAAATGGGAAAATTCGTTGGGAAAATCCATCATGATTCACTCGGAATTGTTCATACTATCGTTTGAACACAAGTGTCAAACCATAATTAATTTTAATCGCTACCATAATGTCCGGCTAAATACATAGCACGTGTTTCGTGTAACGTTGCATTCAGTGTTATTTGCAATGCACATAAATTACACCTCAACAATTGTTGTTTCTAATCTATGCTCATTTTGTTTCTCCTTTCAGGATGAACTAAATAAAGAACAGATAGGCCGTAAGTGTTCTGACGTACAAAAACCTGCATGTTGTCAAGATCCGGATTATTGAAACCTTGCTTTGTGTGTTTTGAGTGTTTTCCTGCATATTGATTAGGTGGTACCGCTCGCAAATGCATGCTCCCAGTTCGCACTAGACGAATGAGGGGTATTACGGTAGACCATTAGTGATTGCAACGATCTGATACGAAATCAGTTGCTTATTAAATCGATCAATAACCATACTCGGATTGACCGGAGGGTGAGCAATGTATCTAAATTGCATATTCGGAGTCGAGCAATGGTCGCCAGTCGGATAGCCGGTTGTTTGATGTTTGGCGATCGCATTCAACAGAATTGATAATAAGGTAAAAACAGGTGTAATACAGAAGTGCACTGGAGCGATGCAAACAATGATTCGAATATAATGTATGTGTGTTGCCAGTTTTGGAGTGATTAGAATGGTTGATATTTGAAATTTTAATTGGTGCCTCGGGGCATGGCTGGCCGCGTATCATAATTAAATATTTCAAAACAGAAGAACAGAGTTTAGCAGACGGTAATCTTACAGTCCATTCACTGCAATCACCTGCAAATATTAAACTCAATTTTTTCAAAAAGCATTTTCAATTAGCTACTTCGAAAACTCAATCACCATCAATCATTCTTCAAACTCCATAAATCACATCAACGGTCACCCCGACACGCATTAGCAAAAAAAACTCAGCAAATGCTACGAAATTGCAAAAAAACTGGACGGCCGCACAGAAATGTTTTGATTGTTTCGATTGTTTTGATTATGCACTTTTCATGCCACTCAACTCCAATTAATACGTGTTTAACTTTGGCTGCTCATTAATATTTATGGAACGAGACGATTGCTTGCTTAGTTGTTGATTGTTTATAAGAGTATCATTATGAATGTTTATATTATAGTTTGGTAGCTGATAGGTTTGTAAATATTGTTTTTTGTTTGAATGATTCCGATTGCATAATGATCGATAAGCATCGGTGAGTAAATGTGAGTTTTATGCTGATTGGCATGCATTTTAGTCTGAGTTTCTTTATGATGAAAGTGAATTTGCTAGAAGTGGAAATTCATTCCTGCGTTTTTGCTACCGGGTAAAGAATGATAGATAATGGACTTTTTAGTTTGATGAGTATATTAAGTTGAAGATTCACTTGATTCAAGCATTTTCAATGAACCACGGTGCTTGAAAGTTTATTTCGGCCCGTTCGTAATGCTCGGAAATAAGTTGGCTATTGTTTGTTAAATTTGTTTTTCCATTTGTTTTCTCATATGTGAAATCAAATTTATTTCCTGGATAGTAGAAGCTGAAACTGGACATACAATTTTCATTTGTGCTCTGGTGTAGTCATTTTTAAAAATGTTTTTGTTATTCGGACAATGTCTAAAGGACGTATAAAATACTACTCTTGAAATAGTTCCTATTTAAATAACTTTAAAATCTGCTGCAAAATATAATTTCCTGCCTGAAGTTAATTTGGAAGGGCAGCGAACAGGTTACAAATAAAACTATTTAGAAATAATTGACGTACTCCTCGCAAATTTTTTTGTTTGTATTTCCCCAACCGCTATCGATTGTCACGTATGTGTGTTGATTAATAAACTGCGAAAAAGGCTATAAAACTTTAACTGCCACGATTAATGTAAAGTCATCTGATTAAATTGAATGAATTTGCAATTGAAGCGCACTGATTTAAATCATTTTTAATTTTACGATAAAATCGCTTATTAAAGATATTGCAAATAAACACAAAACCAACAATAGCTGGCAACCCTATTGTAGCTTTTCAACCAGATTCGGCCTGAATAATGCCTATAATAGAATTCATGAATTGTATGAAATTCGTATTGATATCATTACTGCACTGGAAGTTATAGGGCAAACAGCTTTATTTTCCTGAGCGAATTGTGTAAACCAAACACACAAAAATTATCATAGCTGCCAGCATCAATCGAATTTTTCAACCAATTTCATGAAAATCTGGTAACTGAATCAGAATTCATAGGACAAAAAGCAGTTTATTTTCTTGTAATTTTTCAAGATGGCACCACTGGCACATGGTTGCCCACAATTCAAAATTGCTTTAATCAGACCTGGTCCTACTTAATTTCAATGTATTCTGTAAATTTCAACTGCATCTGGTTATTGGTTCGTGAGTTCCCGTGAACAGAAATTTTTAATGCTAAAAATATAGGTAAATTTGGGAAAGGGTTACCGTTCATGTCTGACATGAAAATTCCAAAGTTTTCCCTTGACTGTTTAGACAAAGCATAAGATTTGTATACAAGTTGGTTTTCATTCTAAGAAACGGACATGTTTTAGGAGATTCGGTGGTTTGAATGTTTTCACTTTCAGTGCCTGCCGTAGCTACAGGGTTGCTAGCACGTTCATGAAAAACTACGCAAGTGTGCAACTTAATAACATTTGTATGCCCTGTAAGTTTTGTTATGATCTGATAATTAAATAAAAAGTTATCACAATTCAAAATTTTTCAAATTTTCCAATCTCATTTTAGGCGCCTAGCGCACACATAGGGTTCAAAATTTCAAAAACATTATCATATTCACATTCAAAACACGTTCAGAATTCATAACGTAAACGTTATTTTTGCAAAAGTTATTTTTTGACAGAAAAATAGGTATATTGAAAATATCACTAAAGTGGCCGCCGGTCCCCAAGGGTTAAAGATTATTAACTTTTTGTTAGACCTGGTATTATTCTGCATATACACCAACGTATCCTGAAAATTTCAGTTCAATAGGATGGCGCGTTCCTGAGATTTTTTCACTGGAATTTTTTGATACATATATATGAATTTTTGGCCAAAGTGATTTTAATACTAATGTTCTTCTTCGAACATTAGTAAAAAGGTGAACTTCGGAAAAATTAGGGGAAAGCTAAATTTTGGTGTGAACCTTGGTACTGGCGTGTTGAACAAAATGTCAAAAGTCTCCATCGATCCGAGTGCTGCGTCACTTTTTATACGGGGTCCAAAGTCACCGAAAGTGACCTTTCCTAAATATCTCAGTAACAGTTACGTCTTCAGAAAAACAATGTATGACGAATTTGTAGCTTGAAAAATGTCCAACAAAAAAGATGGTATAACTTTTTCCTGTAATTATAACCGTTTTTGAGATATATTGATCCAACCATTTGTTACTAATAGCATCGTCTTTCTCAACGGCATGTTGATATTATCTGATTTTGATTATATACGGTCCGTTATATATATTATATATGGTTCGATAATATATGGTCCGTTGTTTTTGTCACAGCTACTCCTAGAAAATATTTCCGAGCCACTATTCAAAGGTAGTGGCAAACCCTCTAAAGCTCAGCCTGTGGAATTATTATCATAAATAAATCTGGTTTCAATGCATCAAGAAAGTGTTGAGTAGATATTCTTTGTGCCACCCAGATGAGCGAAGCACCTTTGAAAGTAGCCACGTCAGCCATCTTTCTTATGCAGGTTAGTAAGCAGCCAGCTGCACTGCTGACTGGTTGGACAGAAAATCCTTGTTTTTTTGTTGTTAGCTTTGTTGGCAATTCTTTGCTTCTATATTTTGCATAGTCATTGAAACTATTCCCCAGTGCTTTTCTACGTTTGAGCTAGAGAGGTATTTGAAATACTCGTGAATTTTGAAGTGCCAAAAAACGGGCCTGTTTCCCATATTTTGAAACGCTGCGGGTATTTTCATTTATCGCATTCAATGGGAAAACTTCTTTGTGCTTTCTCATGTCCAACCTGTTTCTGAAAATCGTGAGAGTAATAATTCCTCAAAGATATGTCTATTGCTCTCGCTTCTATCCACACCAAAGAGTTTAAAACAGTCATCAATGCACAGTTGTTGGAATATTTGGAAGCTACCCACCTTTTAAATGATCACCAGGACAAAATTTCATGCTGGCCGCTCCTCCAGAAGGTTAATAACGTTTCCCACGAACAACTGGGATCGAAGTTTTTATAGATTTACAGCCCTATTTTCGGACAATGTGACATTAACAAACCGGTTTGTTAATGTCACCATATTTTGTCACCCTTACTTGTTACCGGGATTCTCAACCACTAGTGACAAGTGTATGCATTTTTTACTCACCATATGGCGTGGGAAATTAAAAATAGCTGTTAACTTGTCAATATATTATACTTACGGTTTTTACGTTGATACTATAATAACCCTTTCTATTCATATACAATTAAAGTGGGTTTCGTGGGTCATTTGATGCAGATGCAGGGTTTCGTGGGTCATTTGACGCAGAACTATACCAACATCGTGCTCTTTATGTTAAATGATAGTGCCCTTCATGTTAAAAGCATTGTAAAATCTGTTAAAATCAAGAATTTTTCACACTAAGTTTTTTGGTAAACTTTTCATTTCTATGGAAGCACATACTCAATCATTAATCTTGTTTTCTTCATGCTAGTTTGTGGGAAATGGATGGAAGAGCCTTTTACCCGAAACATGCGCTTTGAAATATTATCAAGAGCTCTAGAAACTGATGGTTGGCTTAAAGATATGGAGTAAAAATTTCCGACGCACATCTGGTAAGAGCCATGCGCATAAAAATAAAGACAAGCAAAAAAACGAATAGGAAACGGGAGGTTCGAGTGTTGCATGTCGTGCGGTTCTAGTTTAGCGATTAAATCGATGCAAATTAACCTAGGCAGACGGAAGTTCTTGACAAAAAGGTTTTCTTCCATGTTAAACGGATCATTCTTTTCTCGGAATTCCCTTAGCAGAGTACGTCTTTTCGCGTATTCTTCCTCCGCCATAAATATTGATGCGAAAAACTCTTCTTCTATTTTTTAAATCAGTACTTTGCAATCAATCTGTCAAGATATAAAATACTATTTAATATTGTACGCAAGGAACACATTGTTTCTTGTAGAGTTTTATTTTCAAACTAACTAATTTATTTTGACAAATCAAAAACTTTTCTTTCCTTAGCCTACTTTAATATCTTTTTGATACGAACATACGTGTCTTTACAAAGTGATACAAAAAAGTCAATGATGGAGCTCCGCAAGGTTCCATCTCCTGACTAATTTTATCTTTTATATTTTTCAATAATTTATTGCTTTTCACTCGCAATCAATTTCATAGTTCTGCAAACTATTGTAAATTTGGTGTCATAAACTTGTTTGAATTGTAAGCAGATCTTGAGCTTTTTGTGACTTTGCAGAAATAGAATGGTTGGATTTAGTTAGTAAGTCGGAGATTACTTTAACTTAGCGTGAATTCGCAAGATCAATACCAAACATAGATTTGAAAACAATTCCTTTATTAAGGAAGAAGCTAGTCAAACTCCATTAGATAAAGCACAAATGGATAAAGCACAAATGAGAACATTCAAGCTTACAAACGATCAGACTATTATATTCCAGTTTCGAGTAGAACTCCTCGAACATCGGACATTCTTGAGGAACACCTTCTCACTTTAGGAATACTTCACTTCCCCATTTCTTCAACAGAGTTTTGAGTCATGTCTTGGAAAGCTAGGTTCTTTAAGAGAAAGGCAAACGACTCTTTTAAGGAAATGCATTCAATCGTTATACTTGAATAATCTATACTGTTTGAAAAATCATTAAGAACCTGGTATTTATTACAAATCTGTGTTCAAAAAATAGTTTAGAAGACTCAATAATTATTCCTCACAGCTGCCTTAGCCTAGGCTCACGAATACACTTATGCTGCAAGTCACCACGGCCTGGGTTTTGAGATACCTAAATTTTTTGGGGATGCTTGATGTTTTAGCTGGCTTGTTGCTTTTAGCTAGGTGATCTAGTTTGAGTATTTAGGATGCCTATAGCTTGGCGATAACTAAAACACTTGTACTCTAATAATAGGGTGTTGTGAGCTTTAATGCATAATTTGACAAACAAGTGATGGCCCTTATTTCGGGCTAAAAAGTATCATCTTAAAAAAAATTATCAGGCTATAGTTCTTCCGGAATAATGTGTTTCTCTCATAATTTAGCGGATTTCTATGAACCAAAACTTTTGTGCGAAAACTCTTTACCACTAAGCCATAGGTTCGAGGTAAGCAAACGTTTTACCGTTACTACAAAATAAAATAGATCGGTAGGGTTTGAAACTGAAGCTACTGGATTGATTTTGTTTTTCCCTGGATACGTGATATTCGATTTGTGAGTGACAAGTTTGTTTGACAATGATCTCGGTGACCATATTTTTACTAATGTTCGAAGAACATTAGTATTAAAATCGATTCGGCCAAAAATTCATATTTCCATAAATATATATATATATATATATATCATCAATCATCATCATAATCTCGGGAACGCGCCATCCGATTGAGCTGAAACTTTCAGGGTACATTGGCGTATATGCAGAATAGGTCCACGTCTCACTAAATGTCAATTATTGTTAACCCTTTGGCGCCGGCAGCCATTTTAGTGATATTTTTAATATACTTATTATTCCGTACACAAATAATTTTCGCAAAAATAAAGTTGA
Organism: Nemotelus pantherinus; assembly: GCA_963978885.1. Lineage (NCBI taxonomy): Eukaryota > Metazoa > Arthropoda > Insecta > Diptera > Stratiomyidae > Nemotelus > Nemotelus pantherinus. Next base: position 18,885,672 of record OZ022264.1, on the reverse strand, counting down.
CGAAATAAATTTCGAACGTGTTTTACATGTGAATCGGATAATGTTTTGGAATTTTTTAACCCTATGTGTGCGCTGGGTGCCTAAAAATAGAACGGAAAAATTTGAAAATTTTTAAATTGCGATAGCTTTTGACAGAGCTATTCAATCATTACGAAATTTTCAGGACATATTGGTATTATTTAGTTGTAGATTTGTGTAGCTTTTAATGAGCGTGCTAGCAACCCTATAGCTAGGGCAGGCACTGAAAGTGAAAACCTCCAAATCATCGTCCCTCTTGGAAAAATGCCGTTTTTTCAAAAAAAAGCCACTCATATGTAAATTTTGTGCTTTGTTTACATAACCAAAAAATAAAAAAAGTTATGGTATTACGGGCACGCCTGGTAACCCTTGCCCAATTTACCTATATTTTTAGCATCAAAAACTTCTGTTCACGGAAACTCACGATCCGATGAGCAGAATTAATTGAAATTTACAAAATGTATTGGTCTTAATTAGGACCAGGTCTGATAGAAGTGATTTTGAAATGCGGGTGATTCTGTGCCAGTGGTGCCATCTTGAAAAATCACTAAAAAAGATAACTGCTTTTAGCCCTATAAATTCTGATTGAATCGTTCGATTTTGACAAAATTCACACAATACTTGGACCTTACTTTAAACCACGTTTGATAGAAATTTGGTCGAAAAATTTGGTTGGAACTGCCAGCTATGATAATTTTGGTGTCTTAAATTTGAAAAAATGAAAATTTGGAAGTGAAAACATTCAAACCATCGAATATCCTAAAAAATGTCCGTTTCTTACAATAATACCAATCTGTATACAAATCTTATGCTAAATCTACACTTTCATAGTAAAACTTTGGAAATTTCATGTCGAACAAGAACGGTAACCCTTTCCCAGTGAACCTATATTTTTAGCATCAAAAACTGCTGTTCACGGGAACTCACGAACCAATAATCAGATACAACTGAAATTTACAGAATGCATTGGAATTGAGTAGAACCAGATCTGATAGAAGCGATTTTGAATTGTGGGCAACTCTGTGCAAGTGGTGCCATCTTGAAAAATTATAAAGAAAAAAAACTGCTTTTTGCCCTATGAAATGTGAATAAGTAACCCGATTTTCATGAAATCGACACAATAGCTGAATCTTACTCTAAACTCTGTTTGATAGAAATTTGGTTGAAAAATTCGATTGGTGCTGCCAGCTATGGTAATTTTTGTGTCTTTGGTTTTGAAAATTCGCTCAGGAAAATAAAACTTTTTGCCCTATAGCTTCCAGTGCAGTCATGAAATCAATACGAATTCCATATTATTAATGGCACTTATTACAGGCATTATTCAGGCCAAATTTTGTTGAAAAGCCACGATAGGGTTGCCAGCTATTGTTGGTTTTGTGTTGAATTGCAATATCTTTACTAAGCGGTTTTATCGTAGAATTTTCAAATGGTAATGATATTGTAGTGACAATAAACAGCAAATATTAAGTTTTCGATTATTTGAAAAAACTTGCTGCAGGTAACCCTAAAATTCTTTATACTCCTATAACTTCGAATGTAATATAACCACGTGAAGCAGATGTAATATATTATAGGCTTTGATACTGGCAAAAGGTTGCCAGCACGAGTCGGTTGTGCTACTTATGTATCAATAAATGCTTACAGTTAGTATTCATACCGGAAACATTTACAATGAAAATAAATAACCAATGTTTCAATTCCCAAAGTTCAGCAAATTTTCGGATCGCAGCCCCAAACACCAACTTCAGTTACAGTGCTGCAGTCACTGAGCATTTTATTCATTGATGTTTTATGAGATGCTGCTTTGAAAATTTTTGTGAAATAAGCAACTGAAAGCGAATATAATTAACAAGTGTTGCTCTCATAAACTTTGAAATTCATGCCACTGGTAATATCTGAAACCTTTCCACCATATGAGTTATAAGACCAAAGTAAAACCTGGCGTTTGAATTAGTTTGGCTGTAATAAGCAGCTAGTGTGGTAGAATATGCACTCAAAATCTGCACGATTCTTCTACTGTTCTTCGAACATTAGTGTTTCTAGCGGTTCAGGTGCGCTAGAGTTTTTTTTATAATTGAAAAATTTGACCAAAGAAAATTGGCCAAAAATGCCCTTCACTTGTTCCATTAATTCGAGTCGTCCAATCGTGATAAGGTACTCTTTTTTATCGATGCGACTCTAGATGTTGAAATTATATATGCTTATCAGAGAAAGCATATATTTCTAGCACTTTCAGAAACTACCCTTTAGGCACGTCCTTAAGAAATAAAATACTAGACAATTTGTTGGTTTGCAACGGAATTTGTGCCATACTATCACAATGTCGATTGGCAGCTCCTTATCTCAGTCATGTTTCTGAAATTAAACACAGTTCCACGAGTATTTTGGTCATGAAAATCATATAGTGAAGACAAATAATAGAGTATTATTCTAAAGAATATACCAATACAATATTTATTTACATATATTTTTAATACGAGAGATTTTTTGTGGTGTTGCTGTTCCGAGAGCAATCGTGACCCTAAAGTGCAAGACTGTCACCGGGAAGTGAACACATGCTTTGTATAGTTGATCGTATAATACAGTTTCACAGCTGTGTATCGAGTTGGGTATTTCTCTGATGGTATTTCGTTTAGCTTCCCCAGCATAATGCAACCTTGCACTGAATTCTACAGCGTTGGTAAGTCTGAAGATGGCCATGCCGCGATTTGCTTGTACATAATCTTCCCCAAGTAGTGCGGCAAATTGTTAAACAAATTAGGTCTGTTCGTGTACTTTCAGTCACTGAATTTTACTGAATTTTCCTGAATCATGTGGTGGGGGAAATTCATGAAAAGTACGAAAAAGCTCTCATTGGATTGCCTGAAAATTGACAAACAAAAGTGTCAGTTGTCGGTTTTTGGGAGAACAATAGTGATTATAAAGTCATCCTAAGTGGTGATAAATTATCTCCACAAAAATATTCGTCCTTCATAATAACAATACGCCAAAAACCGTTTGACAGTTTTCAGTATTTTTCAGTAGCTCAGACCCTACTGAATTTTACTGAACGAGGGGAAATTTTCAGCTTTCAGTAAAACGGAGTACAAAAACGGCTTCATTGCAATTAATTGCAATTAATCGTGGTACGCGAACAGACCTAATGTCTCTCGTCACTTCGCTTCAACAACTAATATGTTGTGTGGTTACACCTTTTTAAGTCAATGTATCAGTGCATTTGCTAAATGGAGTAATTTTTGTCGATCTTTTTTTTTTGAAACAAAATTGATATTTTATGTTATTATAAATTTGGCAATAACAAATTAAATTAGACCATGATTTATAAATTTTTTTGAATTTAATTTAGAATTTTTTTTTAAACTGAGGCGATAAACTTTTTGATATATGTATCTATTTGTCATAAAGATGAATTTCGCTTGATACTTGACGTACTTGGTAGTTATTTATATGCTTATAACATATAAATAACTTTGTTGTTAATCCTCAAACCTGCTCAGCAACCAACTGATACACAGGCTGCTCTAGATCAAACACAATACGGCATTATTCTATTGCTGAGTCGATTTCCACTGCCTATTTGCAGTTTACTTACAATTAAGAGTACAATGATCGATTGATACATTTCAATAAGGTCCAGTTCTGATCGTTTACATGTCCTCTATTGTGATCACTTCATTTATCAACTCTGAAAGCAGTAGTCCGGGAAATAAATTGTATCTCATCCATTCACCATGTAAAATTCAAAATACAGTTTTGAATAGAAGTCACATCTAAAGCTGAAGGCGACCTGAAGATCATTTGAAAAACATGTAAACCTAATGATTAATTGAATTATCGCCCTTGTACGTGACATATGAACTAAAGGGCTTCTCAGAATCAGAAACTTTGAGAAAAAAGTTAATTGTACTCGTACGATCAATTGTAGACTTAGGTGACAAACTATTGAGAGTTTTTATTTGACTTCGTATAATTCTAATTTATTTGAATGTTCGAGTCTTGACTGATATTCTTTTTAAAATATCTATCGTTGCTTCGATTGCGGAAGTCTGTTCGATGATAAGCATATTCCTTTGCTTTGCACTGAGCTACAACAATATTCAATGAAGCATAGTCACAATGGCGTAATTTAATAGTCAATTTCAGACTGGCCAGACAACCATTAATAACAATTGGTGTGTAGGTGGACTACATAGCATTTGTGTCGACAGGTACTTGTACAAGAGTATTGTACTTATATGGGATTGTGTAGGGGAAATTTGCCGGAGATTGGAAATTGAGAATCTCAAGGATTCTTGTGCAGGCTTCAAATCGCGATAGCCGAACGTTACTTATTTTACAGTTCGGGCAAATTTTTACTAATGTTCGAAGAACATTAGTAGTAAAATCGATTTGGCCAAAAATTCATATTTCCATGTATATGTATATATATATATATATATATATATATATATATATATATATATATATATATATATATATATATATATACATTCGATTGAAACTTTCAGATACATTGGTTTGTATGCAGAATAGGTCCAGGTGTCACCAAATGTCAATTATCTTTAACTCTTTGGCGCCGGCGGCTATTTTAGTGATATTTTTAATGTACCTATTATTCTGTGCACAAATAATTTTTGCAAAAATTAAGTTTTCAAAATGAATTCCGAACGTGTTTTAAATGTAAATCGAATAATCTTTTGGATTTTTGTAACCTGTTGTGTGCGCTAGGCGCCTGAAATGAGATTGGGAAAATTTGAAAATTTTGACATCCTTCCGAGGTTCACATTTGGGGGTGCTTCAGTAAACCAATATTTGGCACCCTTTTTCTGTCGACTGGAATCCTGAACTCAGAAAGAATGAAAGAGAGCAACCAAAATAGTTTGCTGAAGTCTACCCGTAAATGATTTGGCCCCGATCCGAGCGGATGGATTTTTCAAGAGAATAACGATCCAAAACATCGCAGGTGGCAATGCATCGGAAATAACATCACGACAATGACTTTTTAATATAAAAGCTAATAAAATAAGTGCAGATTGGATATATTAATTTGTTTTTCTTTCCCAGGGCATACATTTTTGTGATACCAATTGTAATTCCTTTCCATTCTGAAAATCGCAAATTATGACAACATCAAGTTTAGATAATTTAACGCCAGGATTCAATGCTTTCTCAGCCATCTAATGCTCCTTTTTATCGTAACCTTTGGTTTCATTGAAAAAGAGACAGCTTTGATTCTGAACAGGGATCACTGAACAGTACAGAAGGGCCAGGCTGGCCTTTGCTGAAAGCCACTTACGTTGGAAGAAAAAATGGCGTCGTGTTATTTTTACAGACGAAAAGAAATTTAATTTGGTCGGACCCGACTGTTTTAGATATTATTTCCACGACATAAGGAAAGAAACGAGAGTTTTGAGCAAGAGACAGCATGGTGGCGGAATCGTAATGGTTTGGGCTGCTATAGGATACAACGGACGGTCAAACATTCGGTTTTTAGCTTGAAAAATAAACAGCTTACGATATGTGGAAATGCTTCGTGAGGAGTTTGACAATAATTTGATAGGAACCGCGGACCAGCTGTTCATTTTTCAACAAGATAATGCTATGATTCACAATGCAACTTGAAACTCTTGAAACTAGACGTCAAAATTCCAAAGCTCTATTCGCTGCGAAGTTGCTCGATGGAAAGGTGAACTCTGAGTTTTTATTATCAAAGTTAAACTTTCGTGTTTGTCACGGTGAGCGTAGACATCATAGCGCTTTATCCATCCCATTTCATAGGACCAATTATGGATTAAATGAGCCTACCTGCGAAATAGCCCGAAGCTTTAACTCAGCATATCAAATGTTCGACTTTAACCATACTGTTGAAATTTTCAAGTGTCGGCTTATCCGACCGTTTAACTGTTATTAATAAAGTCATTGTATTTTTTGTAGTAACCATTTTGTTGGTGAAACTGTAATTGAATAAATAAATAAATAAAAATAAATAAGTTTTGTTAAACAGTACTTTCAGCAGCAACAAATTGATGTTCTCGATTTTTTTTAGCAAGGTCTCCAGAACTAAATATAATCGAAAATTGTTGGGATCAACTGACCCGAATCGTTTACGCTGAATCGAAACAATTTCAAGATACAAAGGAATTAGAAAAATCTATTACCACTGCATGGGCCCAGATTTCGAGAAAATACCCAGCAAACCTGCGTTCAGCACTTTCGCATACAGTTGTAAAAACTTTTCCATGTGTTGATACATTTTCTAATGAGTATTTACCCAGCAAACCTGCGTTCAGCACTTTCGCATACAGTTGTAAAAACTTTTCCATGTGTTGATACATTTTCTAATGAGTATTTATCTTTTCTATTTCTCAATGATTATACATGCTGCTGTACTACTGCTAAACTCCTGAACAGGCTGTCTAGATGTTGTAGTTTTCCGACACGTTGATGAATATCTTATATATTTACGGTTCCCTATTTACAATGAATATAAAGTACTGCTGCACTACTGCCAAACTGGTGACCAGATGGTACAATTCAAATCGTTTCCTAAAAATCAAATCGAGTTGCCCATACGTCAAGCGTCAGTCATACTTCGCAAGTGATACGTGAAATGTTTTGAAATTTATAATTAAAACAGGTCCTTTTTGCTCTAATTAAAGATGACATGAATGCAAAGTAATGCGAATATACTATTGGTGACATTATAGCTGGGCAGCCATATCAATGTCCTGCTATACTGCTTCTAAGGCATTAGTACTGCAGTACATTTTGCCTGCTGATGTTTCACCACTTCAGCAGTAGTATAGCAGTGCTTTTGCACTCCTTCTATTCCTATCGTTTGTCCTTTTCCTATTTGTGGGATGGGAACGATCAACCATGAAACAAAACATAGACCTAGTTTATGCGAGAGCCCAATGTAATCCCGATTTGGGATTATACCAGTCAGAACGTCGTATAAACGGTCAAATTCGGATTTCAGCTTAAACCCGAACAGTTGGGTGTACGCCCGATGACTATGTGTGAGTGTGCATATGAAATGTGTCAATAAAAGTGATTCTTCAACATGACGGGTCTTGTTTTGAGCAAATTTACACATTATATATGTGACGGCGCTTGTTTTGTGCATTTGGATAAAACTAATGTCGTTTCGTTTATTTTTGCAAAAGAAGACGTTAATCATAATTAAGTGCCGAAAATTACTAGTGCCTGCTGTATTTTCCACAATATTGTGGAACGCCGAATAGAGCATTTGTATTCAAATTGGTTGGAGATATGGAAGTAGCAACATGTAACATACGCAAACATATGGTTACTATGGTTACGCAAACAAGTTTCTATGGTTACGCAAACAAGTTTCTGTAAAAAAAGTTTCTATGGTTATACGCAATTCGAATTTCATAAAACCCCAATTCCAATTTTGCCCGTTTATACGACGCGATATTTGGGATAATCCCAAATTGGGATTACATTGGGCTCTCGCATAAACTAGGTCATATTACACGTACGCGGGTAATATGAAGTAAATAGGTGAATTTTGGGGTAAAATGCTATCTCTAGCATGAAAAGCATTCACGGGTTTACTCACGACTTCTGCAGCACTTTAGAAGTAGTGCTGTGTTTGCTGGGTATCTTTTCTATTTCTCAATGATTATACATGCTGCTGTACTACTGCTAAACTCCTGAACAGGCTGTCTAGTTGCTGTATTTTTCCGACACGTTGATGAATCTCTTATATATTTACGGTTCCCTATTTACAATGAATATAAAGTACTGCTGCACTACTGCCAAACTGGTGACCAGATGGAGCAATTCAAATCGTTTCCCAAAAATCAAATCGAGTTGCCCATACGTCAAGCGTCAGTCATACTTCGCAAGTGATACGTGAAATATTTTGAAATTTATAATTAAAACAGGTCCTTTTTGCTCTAATTAAAGATGACATGAATACAAAGTAATGCAAATGTGATGGCATGAATGCAAAGTAATGCGAATATACTATTGGTGACATTATAGCTGGGCAGCCATATCAATGTCCTGCTATACTGCTTCTAAGGCAGTAGTACAGCAGTATATTTTACGTGCTGCTGTTTCACCACTTCAGCAGTAGTATAGCAGTGCTTTTCCACTCCTTGTATTCCTATCGTTTGTCTTTTTCCTATTTGTGGGATGGAAACGATCAACCATGAAACAAAACATATTAAACGTACGCGGGTAATATGAAGTAAATAGGTGAATTTTGGGGTAAAATGCTATCTCTAGCATTAAAAACATTCACGGGTTTACTCACGACTTCTGCAGCACTTTAGAAGTAGTGCTGTGTTTGCTGGGCATGTTCGAAAATTATATAAAAGTCGACCAAAAAGAATTATAGAAATTATAAAAAAGAAAGGAAGCTCAATAAAATTTTAAAATATTAAAAATAGTTGCGTTTCATTACTTTAATATTATTCTAATATGGCAAAAATGTACGGTGTCTTATCTTTTTTACCTACCTGTAATTTAACTTTCTTTATTTACTCAATATTCTATACGGAAAATCCCCGGTTAATTAACAAGGGGAATGTAATGTGGTGCGGCAATCTCAGATACATACACAGTTTTTTTGGGATTGTTTTGTTATTTAACGATTTCTCGAAAAACATGGGGTGTATTATCATTTTTATCGGCACTGCATGTTGTTAAAAAAATGAATTCGAATATAAAAATGTGGATTTCTTCCGAAAGACACAAATTCATTAACTATGTGATGATAAAAAATGACTCTACTTACAGTGATAAGTATAAATTGGTTGTTATAAAGTCGATTATCATTATATTTAAATTTCTCTGGGACAAGAGTGTGAGGTGCACGGCATGGACAACCGACATACTCAATATGAAATGTTTTGGTGATGATCAGGTAACAGTGAACCAAATATTCGAACAATGATAAAATGAACAAAAATTATACATCCAACTTATTGGTTAAATACACAAGAACAGCCCATTTTCCCCTATTCCAACGGTATGTATGGAGAACTCATGTAACTTTATGGTCAAATAAGTTCCGTCGTTACATATTCTGATTTATCATTGATGTTTGATCGCGTGGAAATGATCTGGTTATGTTTTGACAGTTAAAAACAATTTTCACGTCTTTTATTGCTGTGTTTTTATTGGAGTTTATTGGTGCGTTAAAGAAAGGATTGGAAATGAAAGTAGTCAGAAGACTATGCTTAGGTAAGTATCTTTGAGCCGTTTTATATGTTCGAGGTTTCCTTATTGGCCAAACTGCAAGTTATAGTTTATGATGTAAGCTCGTATGTTATTTGTTCTATGATTTTCTGTGAAAGCTGTGTATAATATCAAATGTGTATAAACCTTTAAGAAAATATCTTTTGTGTTTTGAGTCTCTACCTTCATTCTTTATATGTTCATTACTCATTTCAATATACTTACAGTTCTTAAAAATGCATTTGATGCGTTCGATCAGGAGAAAAAAGGCTACATCGATACAACAATGGTCGGTACAATTTTGAGTATGTTAGGCCATCAGCTAGATGATAAAGTACTAGCTGAAATCATAGCCGAAGTCGACGAAGATGGATCGGGACAAATCGAATTTGCCGAGTTCACCACGTTGGCAGCCAGATTCCTTGTCGAAGAAGATGCAGAGGCTATGCAAGCTGAACTCAAAGAAGCCTTCCGATTGTATGATAAGGAAGGTAACGGTTACATCACGACCGGCGTCTTACGTGAAATCTTGCGTGAACTTGACGATAAACTGACCACCGAAGACCTGGACATGATGATTGAGGAAATCGATTCAGATGGTTCCGGAACGGTAGATTTCGATGGTAATTATAATTTGCTAGAATTAAACTAATGCTTATAAGTGCAAAAGGCCATTTTTTACCGAAATTAATAGACTTTGAAAATGATTTCGCTGTACCTCATAAAAGCATGCTGGCCCCAGCTACCGCCAGCAAATTATGTAGTGAAATATCTCTGCCCATTGAAATTTCAACACGAACACAAGTATTTATTGCGGTAGCGTCGTTACCTACTGTGCACAGAAACATATTGTTTTAGATGGTCACCTCATTAATATGTGTCAAGAGCCAGGTTTTGTGTAAATACGAGTGCAGTACGACCAGACAAATGAAGAATATGATAAAATTCGAATGTGGGTAAATTAGGGTTTCGATTTCAAAACCACGATTGCACCTCTGGCCACTCCAACAACTTCACTTTCCTCGAAATTCATAGAAGGCAGGAATATTATTAATACTCTGCAGACTAATATCATGACAACATTATTAATCCAAATGAGTGAAATTCAGATAAAAGTGAATAAATGAGTTTGAATTTATGATGGCTCGAATACAATCTAACTGCAGATCGTGGTACGTACGTACTTAGGGAAAATGTTGCCCGGGATTGTGCACATGTAACAAAGTACACGCAACTGTCGTATATAATTGCACTTGGATAAATTTAGTGACCGGGAAGTGTTGAGTGCAACGAATGCTGTGTAAATTCAGATCAGATTATTTGGAGCCCGAGTGCATGTGAAGGGATTCGCAATGCAATGGCCTCGCAATTATGCCAGAAGAAGTTGACGGAATGTGTACAGGTGATTGTTGGAAACGGTCTATTTTCGATAGACAGACTTGTACACATGATGTAGTGGTGCTAGGAAGATCTAAGATGTTTTGCAGATAATTGAAGAGAAGCTATACATTTGGTATTTGGAGAAAAAGAAGACTTTGAATTCACATTAGTATTGAGTTTTGTTTGAGTGGATGTTTGTAGGGAAAATTCATATGTTATGAAAACACATTCTGACCAATTTAGTCGTGTTAGATATAGTCTCGGAAAGAGTATTCAAAGTAAATTAGGTTTTCGGCTCCAATAGAAAACATTTTGTGTTTTGTGACAATTCTTTTTGGATAAAATGTCGCAGGCAATCGGGTGGATGAAAGTGAAGAAAAAAAAGACTTGGTGCTTGGAGGTGAAGTACAAAAAATAAATCATATGCTTTTACTGGTGTTCTGTTTAAATATATTGTTTCTTCAGTGAATATGTAGCATAACGTTTTTAAAAATTCGATAGATATTCATAATATGGTTTTCTCGCAATAAATGAAGGTTTATGACTTGCTTGACTACAGAAATAAAATAATATAATGTAATAATTATTTGCACAAGTGTTTTTGATCAAACTCATTTGGATATCAAATAAGTTCTTCCTCTTGATTCAGAATTTATTGAAATTTTATAGGTGCGTTGGTGAAAATTCGTTAAAGTTGTATTTATGTTGAATTATCACGTTGTTTTTAAAAATTCAAAATCTAACAATTATGCGTTTGAATAACCATGAAAATTTGTCCGAAAATTCGCAATGCTCAGTACTTATGTAAATTCTGAATTCCATAATTTTGCATTCTGTCAATATTTTCAATACTACTGGGCGCAAATTACTCTTTTGAATTCGTTTCACGTGATGAAATTTTTCTCGTCTCCAAACTGAATCAATTGTATTTTTGGATATTTGTTTGATATCGTGAGATTGATGCGCATGATTGGCCAGTTTCCTAATTTCTTGAGTAAAAACTTATTGCTGGGTGGGAGAAAATTTGCAAAACCAGGAAAGTAAAGAAACGGATTGATGAATGCATACTACAACACATACGGGGGCTGATCAATAAGTAATGGTAATCGGTTATTTCCAGTACGGATAAAATTCCAAAAAAAATTTTTTTACTACCACATATACTCACTAAGTCAGGATAAAAAAACATGTAAATAGGCCACAATTCCAGGGAGGTACATTCATTCTGCAATATGCAAGAACAGTTCCAGAACATGATGAAGGAAACGATAGAGAAAATGGTGCAGGGAATGTTAGCAACATTCCCAGCTCCCAAAAACAGCAATAACAAACATTAATGTCCATTCCCGAGCACATGTCGATTCTCACTTGGAATGCTAATTCCATAATCAGTAAAACCGAAAAGGTGATGCAATTCCTATATGACTATAGGGTTGACATCATGCTCATTAAGGAAACATTCTTAAAACCAGCTGATCGCCTCCATATCTCTAACTACATTCTATACCCTAGTGATAGAATGACAGGTAGAGGTGTAGGCACTGCAATCCTGGTGAGAAGAGGCATTAATCACATCCACATACCAGCTCATATCCTACCACAAATCAAGGCGACCGCCGTCAAAGCTCATACGGAATCCTTTGAGTTCGTGGTGATTTCTGCGTACATCCCACCCGGGAGAAACAGCTTCGGTCCGGAATCACGTAAACTATTTGAGCACGAAGGTCCTGTTTTTCTCGCAGGAGATCTAAACGCTTACCACCGCCACTGGGGAGACGTGAGAAGCAACCAAGCTGGAACCGAGCTACAAAGGTTCATCATGGAAAATTGCGTTAGGCTGCATCTCCCCGATGAACCCACACACTATGGCACAGTTCATAGTCATATCCTTGACGTAGGATTGTCACAAAACTTCCATCACAATCTGCGACTGACTGTCCTCGATGAACTACCATCCGACAATAAGCCGGTACTCTTCATCATAGAAGATGTTTTCATTGACGAGCCCATTCGAATGACGAAGAGAACCAATTGGAATGCTTTCCGAGACGCAAAATTTCGAAGAAACATTCGAAACCGCCAGCGACATAGACAGAGCAATCAGCACTCTGACAGCCAAAATCAAGCAGGCAAAAGAGGACAACACGATTCATACTCCGACAAAGGGAAGCGACCCTTACGAACTCCCAAGAGAAATAAAAAATCTCATAAGGAGGAGGAATAGAATGTGGAGAAGAGCTAGGCGTTCGGGTGACCCTAGCACTAGAACGGAAGCAAACCATCTTACAAATACCATCAGCTGTCGGATCTCGCAATTCCGCAATGAGAAAAGGGGTGACTTTCTAGATAGCATGGAGTCTGGAGACAACAATTACTGGCGCATGACGAAGTACTTTCGCAAAAAAAATAAAACCATCACGCCCCCATACATGGGCCACATGGGCTAAAGTTTGACGATGCTGGCAAGGCGGAGGCCTTTGCTGGGGTGTTGGAGCTGCAATTCCAAGAAAACCGTTCCCTGGAAGATGACCTTAGCGAGGACGAGGAAGTTTCTGAGTCTGTTGATCGGCTCCTTGCCACTGTGGTAGCAAGAGACTCTCGAATTGACTTCAGAGAGATCAAACAAATAGTCAATGGGTTAGACAAGCGAAAATCACCTGGGCCAGACTCTATAAAATATCTTCCCGACAACACGCTGGAGGACTTGACGGATATAATCAACGCTATATTCTATACGAGGATCTTTCCAGAGGTCTGGAAGACAGCGATTATTACTGTGGTGCCTAAGCCAGGCAAAGACCTTCAATTCCCACAAAACTGGAGACCAATAAGTCTCCTGTCCTCCGTAGGAAAAATCGCTGAGCACCTTCTTCTCAGCCGGCTAAAAGAAATAATTGAGGAAAAATCAACAATCCCGGAGGTACAATTCGGCTTTAAGGCACTACATTCCACTGAGCTCCAGCTCGCAAGAGTTGTACAACACATACAGTATGCAAAATCCGTATTCGTACCCCAACAATTTTATGTGAAAAACCTCTATATTCTGAAACAAGTTGCTACCAGTTGAAAAGATATGCAGTAAAATCATTGATAATATGTATATCAAACAAAATAAAACAAAATAAAAAGTGTAGATATCACAAGTTTGGAAAAAGTAACAATATTTTGGTTATAACTAAACAAAATTCGTATTCGTACGCTTTAAGAACCTAAATATAAAACGAGTATTCTTAAGTTTTAATATTTGGTTGCATAACCCTTTTGTTTTAATATAGTTTTTAGCCGTGCTGGCATCGATTTCACGATTTTTGTAGTTAAATCCTTTTGAATATTGTCCCATTCTGTCCGTAGAGCATGTTTTAACCCTTGAATGTTCCGAAGGTCGTGTTTGCGCAAATTCCTCTTAACAATCAACCACAAATTTTCGATAGGATTGATGTCTGGGCTTTGGGGTGGAGTTTCTAAACATATGCGGCAGTTATATAACATCCAGAGACGAGTATTAAAAGCTGTGTGTTTGGGATCGTTGTCCTGTCGGAAGATCTAGTTCCGTTCACAACCTCATTTCGTTGCGTTTTGGACCAAATTTCTCTTTAAAATGTTAATATACATAAGCGAGCTCATAATACCGTCGATAAAGTGCAAATTCCCCAACACTTTCAGCACCAAAACAGCTCCAAATCATTACCGAACCGCCTCCGTGTTTGAATGTCGGCAAGAAGTTACACTTAGCCAGTCTTGTATTTCGCTCACGCCAAATTCGTATGCATCCGCCGGACTCTTTAACGTTAAATTTACATTCATCAGAAAAGATGACACGTTTCCAGAACGAAAAGTCCTTGCTAAGGTATTGTTTTGCGAAAATTACGCGTTTTTTTGATTGACCGCACTTACAAATGGTTTCCTTACTGGGATTCGGCTTTGAAATCCAAGTTTCTTAATGTGATTTCTAACCGTTTGTGGAGTTATTTTGATGTCATGATATTTCTCGAGCAATGCTGCAAGTTTTACACCGCTTACTCCTGGATCCTGCCGAATATGTCGTCGTAAGAAGGACCGATGCCTTCTTATAAAGACTGACCGGTTTTGGTTTCGCTGTTTTTGAGTGATTTGGCCATACTTCTTGTAGTTATTTACGATGTATTGCACAGTTGACTTACTTCTTAAAACAATATCACCGACTTTTTTCAATGATTTGCCCTTTTTATGCAAATCTACTATTAATATTCTTAAATCGTTTGAAACTTCACTTGTCTTTCGTCCCATTTTAGATTTAATTCCTTTACGACTCGAAACGATGTATAAAACTAAAAACAAACTACTTTCCTAAAACTCAGCTGTCAATTCTAACGATTCGCAGAACAACAACACGTGCATTATAGCCACGATGATGAAATTATCATGGGTACGAATACGGATTTTGCTGCTGTTGGAAATCATTTTTTTTTTATTTTCATTGAATGGCAAGAAGATTTAAGTGAATTTTGCATGGTTTGCTAAAATTTAAGTGTTGTAAAGGAAGACAATAAATTCTGAATGGACATTGTTCTTGTTTTAATGATATAATGACATTTACCCATAAAAAATTGGCCGTACGAATACGAATTTTGCATACTGTACGTACAGGGCTCAATCAAAGAAAATCAACGGGCTTGGTCATGTTTTTCTGGGAAGTAACGCTTAAAATCATTTAACCGCAATAACTTTCAACACATTTACCAAGTTACATTAAAACTCTTGCCAAAAATAGTCAGTAAATTAAGTTGCCCCAGTTCTCCGTGACGAGCGTATTTGAAATTTGTGTAGAATCGCTTGAGAATCTTATGTACAACTGTACCATGAAGCATATATTTTCTTTATCTTATGGCTTTCTTGGGCTTTATAATTTTCTTTTCTTTACATGTTGGACTTTCTGGCCATCGAAATCAAATGACGCACATATTTATTTATTTATTTATCGGAAATGGGATGAAGTAGTACAACTACAAAGACATATTTCGATACTGGACTCTAATTTAAAATATTTTGTTATCTTCTTGATATATTTTTGAACAAAGCATATTGGAAAATAAACTGCCTTGCAGTTTATTGTTTCATAAAAAAAAACAATACACAAAATAAAGACGGGTGTGATCTCTTGTCAAAGCAGTAGCACCCAGTAACTTTTACTCAAGTATATTTAAGTGTATTTATTTCCTGTAGGAGAGCAAAACGAATATAATAAGCTCAAAATAATTAATATTAATTATTTTTTTATGAACAATATTTTTTCAAACTGTCCTATTAACAAACCAATCAGCATCAAACTCGTTAATTAAAAAGTTCAATCAAAATAAACGCATTATCACGTTCTATTTATTAATTTTTCTTCCGCACCTTTCAGTCAGCACTATTCAAAACATGCAATTAATTGATGTTTTTTTACATCTCTCTCATTGCAGAATTTATGGAAGTCATGACTGGTGGCGATGATTAAACATCCAAATGATTCAACGGACTCCATTCACCATCAGATAAATGATATCAATTAGTCCATGCAAACAACATCAGCTGGAAATCAAAATCTATAAATCAGTAGACAACTTTTACTAACTTCTATGTTAATATTGATTCTAATGCTTTGAATACATAATGAACCGTTTATTTCGAGAACACAATTGGCAGCGAGCAATTTCGAAATGACACAAGAATGAAGTGAACGAATCCCAGAAACTAGCAACACCCTATATACACTTATATTTATGCACAAATTTTATACTTAAGAATATCGTCAACATAAACAAGAACATGAGAATACACTTTCAAGTTAATATTTATTTATTCTTATATTATTAAAGCTATCTTTTCTAAGGCAGAATGATTTTTAAGAAAATGATTGAAACAATGATACTACGGCAAACATATTTGAAGTGAAAAACTTAGTCGAAAAACTTTCCCAGTAACGGGAGAAAATAAAAAAAAATATTTTAAGCATGATTTAAATAATGAATAGTGCTTTATACGGATTGTTGCAAATATTGTGATTCGAATTTCACCAGAATTGCGGTACGTTAGATTATGATGGCTCAAAGGAATGAAAAATTTGACCACAATCGATTGCTTTATTGTTATTGAAACGAAGTTAAAAATCTTGTTTGATGATTTCATTGTAACGTTTAATCTATATCTATTCATTATATAATCAAATTTCTTCAAGTTCGCAGAAGTTTTCAAGTTTTTATTTATTCGAATAAAAACTGCAATGCATATACTCACGGTATGTAAAAAATATTTTAGGTACATTTCAATTAAGCTGAAAGCAATGTTTCTACACCTAAATATCTCTACTCTCATATGAATCTTTAAATATATCCCAACTTTCAGCTCTGGACTGATGTTGTTTTATTTCCACGCTAAGCCCGATTTCCTGTAGACACGGCAAATTCATGTAAAGCTCGATTAATTAAAATATTTGAAGATCTGGTTCATATCGATCACTTAATAAAATTCAGACGAAATTACATCACGGTAGCAAATGTAACAGGAAATTGACCTGCATGCAATTCAACGACGAAGTTATTCTCAGCGCTGAGCGGATGTAAAGCGTTCGATAATTATATTTATTTTTTATGAAAAAGTAATGTGTTGTGTACACTTAATTGACACTGACGTTTCGACACTGGTCGAAACGTCAAATATCACAGATGGCGACTAGAGCGCCCTAATTGCACGCGGTGGTAAATACCTGGAACTAGGTAATTATTTTTGATTCGCGCAGATTTTTTTTGAAAAGCTTAACTGTAATACTATTGCTATAAAAGCTCAGGATTAGAATCAATAAAGATTATTCTTGACTGGTAAGCCAAAAAGAAAAAGCGGCGACCAGATTTCGAAAAGAGTGTTTTTCTTTTTGAAAGTAGTAAAGAAGAAAATCTGACCAGTTTGCGTAGCGGCGACAAGATCGCCAAAGCGAATTTGATCAGTTTTTTCAATAAGACGAGTAGAAGTAAATCTGACCAGTTTGCGTAGCGGCGACAAGATCGCCAAAGCGAATTTGATCAGTTTTCTATAGAACGTAAAGAAGAAAATCTGACTTATTTGAGTAGCGGCGACTGGATCGCCTGAGCTAACTGAGCAGTTCTTTTCGTCTGTGTTCTACCAGTGGACAGAGATACCAGTAGACGGGAAGACCTATTACATGGCGACCGTGCCAACGGCGGACCAAGGGAATTTAGAGTCCAACCTTCCCAAAGAAGGAGGACCTCAACCACGGGAGGACCCGCGGATAATCCAAGCGCGGAAGGACGAACTAAAACGAACGGAAATACCATATCAGGACACCCGAAGGAAGACAAAAAAACGCGGAGGAAGGATTGTATATTTGAGGAGGCTCCGAGCGGCGCTTAGAAGGGCAGCAACAAACGAAGAAAATCCACCACCCTGGGAACGACAAGGCGAGTTGTTCCAACAGATAGAGGACATCACCAACGAATTAGAAAAAAACAAATATAAACGAACATAAATATAAAAACATGAACATATATACATAAAATCAGTTAGAACGCATGAATTAAATTAAATAAATGAAAATGAATTATTGTTATGAATTATAGTTAAAAAAAAAAAAAAAATAATAAATGAAAACTAAACAGAAAACAGTATATTTTTATTAGAATACAAAAAATTTTTTTTTGAAACAAAATGGTCCATGGTATGAACATTATTTTTTTAAATGGAAGAGCAGATAAATGCCATTTCAAAAATTATAATTAATTTAAAAAAAACTCCGGGAAGGGTATACAAAAGCGATACCATAGTAGAAAAATTAAGTGATATCGAAGATTTGAAGAAAAGAGTACTAGATACAGAAGATAATTCAGAATTGCGAAAAATATTCTTAGATAAATATAGTGTAGCGAAAGAGTTATTAGAGGAAAAATTAGAACAAGCAGTAGAAAATAAAATGGGAACTTTCAATATAGAAATAGCTTTAAAATCAATACCAACTTTCAATGGAAACCCAAAAGAGGTGGATGCATTTTTAACCATAGTTGGGTTACTAAATGAAAGTCTTAATGAAGAAGGAAAAGTGAATTTATTGAATTTTGTTAAAAATGTAAAGTTAGGAGCAAGCGTGAAGGTACAACTAAGTACATTAGAAATAAGCAATTATTCAGCGCTAGAAAAACACTTAAAAAATAGGTACAAAAGTAAGAAAACATTACAGCAAATACACACGCAATTGGGTCAGCTACAGCAACGCGGAACTGTAGAAAAATATGGAGACAAATTGTCAGAGCTCATTAGTGAATTGAGCGATATCCAAATAAATAGTCTAGGACAAAATACAACTGCACAAGAAAAGGCAGTGATAGTAAAGTCTAATGATTCTTACGCGCTTACAATTTTCAAAAATGGATTAAATGAAACTCTTAAACCTACTATTTTTGCTGCGCAACCTAAGACATTCATAGAAGCGATACAGATCGCAACTGAATTTGAAACGAGTAATAGAACACCGGAAAATGTAATGTATATTAATAGAAGACCGAATTATAACCAACAATATAACCATAATGGTAGAAACACATTTAATAGTAATAACACGTCTCATGGCTATAACAATAACAGGAATTACGGCACCAACCAGAATAGAAATTATAGAGACAATTATAATTCAAGATCAAGTGAAATGAACAATGCAAATAATTACAGAAATAACAGAAACACTTATAATAATAGAAATAACGAGTGGAATCAAAATAATACTAATAGAAATAATAATTATAGAAATAACAATAATACTAGAAACAATTACAGCTCAAGGGGAAATGAAGTAAATCGAAATCACAGAAACTATGATAACAGCAGAACCAATAACAGAAATTTCAATGAGAGGAGACAACGAATAAATATAGTCCAGGGAAACGCGATGAGCCCGGAGGCCAGCGACAACGAACAATAAAAGTTGACCCCGGGACCAAGACAGAAAAAATATTACTACTTAACAGACAGCTCGAAAATTATGTCTCAATTTACTGCAAAGATAATAGAAAATATTTAAAATTATTGGTTGACACTGGAGCAGATGTGTCACTATGTAAAGCAAGTGCGATTCCGGATGATCAAATCATAAATGAAGACAAAAGATGTAAATTTTCCGGAATAACCGAGGAACAAATACAGTCGATTGGAACGACTAATTTAAATTTGAGTATTGATGGAAATAACATCAATTTTCCATTTCAAATAGTGGAATCTGATTTTCCAATTCTTACGGACGGAATATTAGGAAGGGATTTTCTTACCCAAAAATTAGCAAGAATAAGCTATGAAACATATACAATAACAATGAATATAAATTATGAAGACCATACTATACCTATTGCTACAAGAAAACATAGAGTTGCAGTACCACCAAGGTGTGAATACGTATGTCCCATCGATATTAATATAGAGGAAGATAGTGTAACCACAAATAAAGAAATTAAACCAGGAGTTTATATAGCCAGTTCAATAATCCCAGTAAAAGGCGTAAAACACATTAAGATATTAAACACAAATGAAGAAGAGGTAATACTCGAAAATTTTAAAATTGAAACCGAACCGTTAAGAAACTTCAAAACTTATGAAACAAGTAAATCAGTAGCTCGAAACATCAGAGACGAACAAAGATTTAAAGACATATTAAAACATTTTAAAATAAATCATCTGAATGCGAAAGACCAAAAATCTCTGTTAGAAATTCTTAAAACATACCAGCATATATTCCACTTAGAAGGTGAAGCTTTATCCACAAACAACTTCTACACTCAAAAAATACAAGTTACAGATACCACACCGACATACATAAAGAACTACAGGTTACCTCATACACATATTAACGAAATAAATAAACAAGTACAGGAATTGTTAGACAGCAAGGTCATCGAAAATTCAACCAGCCCCTATAACTCACCATTACTTCTAACACCGAAGAAAAGTGAACAAGGCGCAAATAAATGGAGACTAGTGGTTGATTTTAGAGCACTAAATAAGAAAATAGTCAACGATAAATTCCCTCTAACAAGGCTAGAAGATGTTCTAGATAGTCTGGGGAGAGCTAAATATTTCTCTACTTTAGACATGACAAGTTCATTCCATCAAATAGAGCTTACGAAAGAGTCACGACCATTGACAGCTTTCTCAACAAACAAAGGGCACTACCAGTTTAAACGACTACCATTCGGTTTGACAATTTCCTCAAACAGTTTTCAACGCATGCTAACCATAGCTCTGAGTGGACTGGACTCAGCAGCTTTTCTATATGTAGATGATATAATTGTTTTCGGCTGCAGTTTAGCACACCATAATTCAAATTTAATACGAGTACTTGAAAGATTGAAAAAATACAATCTTAAATTGAACCCTAAAAAATGCAATTTCCTGAGAAGCGAAGTGGTTTACCTGGGACATCTGATAACCAAGGATGGAGTTCGCACTGACCCCGGAAAACTAGATACAATCAAAAAGTATCCAGTACCAACAAATCCAGACGAAGTCAGAAGATTCGTCGCATTCGCCAATTATTACCGTCGATTCATCCCCGACTTTGCTAAAATAACGAAATGTCTAAACGATCTACTAAAAAAGAAAGTTGAATTCAAGTGGACACAGCAATGCCAAACAACATTCGAATTGCTTAAAAGCAAACTAATGAATGCACCAATTCTACAATACCCGGACTTTAGCAAACCATTCATAGTCACAACGGATGCATCAGACTATGCGTTAGGCGCAGTACTGTCACAAGGTGACATAGGACAGGACTTACCCATAACTTACGCGAGTAGAACTCTCGTTAAACACGAAATAAACAAATCTACAATAGAAAAAGAATTACTGGCGATACATTGGGCAATAAATTTCTTCAAACCATATCTTTTTGGAAATAAATTTACGGTGGTCACTGACCATAGACCACTGATATCGTTATTCACACACAAAAACCCGTCATCAAAAATGACACGCATAAGAGTCGATTTATGTGATTATAACTTCGACATAATATACCGAAAAGGAAAAATGAATGTCAATGCGGATGCACTATCACGCATCAAGTTAAGCTCAGATTCATTAAAAGAAATGATCCCGAAACAAGACCATAACGTTAAGAACAAAAATATATTAGCAGTCACAAGAAACATGACCAGAGAGAAATACAACACACCAACGATAGAAGCACATGAACCAAACCAAAACACAAAGTTAAATGAAACGTATATATGGAACAGCGAATTGATGGCTGACATAAAAAATTTAATAAACCTAAAATTTGAAACGGGGAAAAATACAAAGATAAACATTGAAAATAACCAAGTTAAAATTGAATGCAGTGATAATCCATCGGAATTAGTTTCGTTACTGGAGAAGCTGACGTCAATAGTGACAAGGAGAAATATAACAATGATATACTTAAAAGAAACTGATGAAATATTTAACATAATAGGGAAAAATGAATTCAAAGACATATTCAATAAATTACAACAGTGTACTCAATCAAAAGGCAAAAAAACCCTAAAAATTATAATATACAAACCCCCCAAAAGAATAACAGATAAAATAATACAATTTAAATTGATAAATGATTACCACACAACACCCGTAGGAGGACATTTAGGTGTGAGAAAAACGATATTAAAACTCAAACAGAAATACATATGGAAAAATATGAACAAAATGATAAAAACATTTATTAACAATTGTGAAACTTGTGCTAAAAATAAACAGACAAAACACATAAAAGAAAACCAAATTATAACAGACACACCTGCTAACACATTCGAAACAATCGTCATAGACACAGTAGGGCCACTTAGGTTGAGCAACAATCATAGATATATACTAACAATGCAGTGCGAATTATCGAAATATGTTATTGCCTATCCAATAGAATCAAAAGACGCTAAAACTATCGCGAAAACAATGGTTGAACAATTAATATTAAAACACGGCCTTTTCAAAAAACTGAAGTCAGATAATGGAACTGAATTCACCAATGAGCTAATGGCAAACATTTGTAGTATGCTAAAGGTAGAACAAGTATTCTCGACACCCTATCACCATGAAACACTCGGGACAGTGGAACGTAATCACAGGGTATTAAACGAATATTTATTGAACTTTACCAATGATTACGAATGGGATAAATGGGTACCTTACTATACTTTTGCATACAACACTAGCCCCCATGTAGATACACAATATTCCCCATACGAACTAGTATATGGCAGATTACCTCATCTACCTAAAGACATAATAGAAAAAGATGAACCAATAAACAATATAGATAATTATGCTAATGAACTAAAACTCAGGTTAAAAAATAGTATCAGCCTAGCACGAAAAATAATCGATAGAGTAAAACACGAAAGAAAACTTAAATTAGACAATTTTGCAAAACCATCAAACTTGAAGGTAGGAGATTTAGTACTAGTACGAAATATGAATAGAAAGAAATTACAAAACACATACCACGGACCATACGAAATAAAATTCAGAGATGGCGTAAATTCAGATATCTTAATAAAAAACAAATGTAAAAGATATCACAACAATTTGTTAAAGTTATACAAGCCACAGACAAGAATTATAATGTAATAAACTATAAACTTACAAATAGATATTTCCACAAAAAAAAAAAAAAAGCAAACAATATGTACACTATAAATTAAGATTAAAATACAGAAAACATCAAGAAAAGAAATATATATATGAAATCACGAATTAAATAGAATTGAGTCAGAACAAAATTAAGAATAGCATCAAGTTATATGAAATTGTAATGTATATAAAATTTCGATTAACGAAAAATGAATTAAAATAGAATTAAGTCAGAACAAAATTAATAAAAACCTCAAATTATATGAAAATGTAATGTGCGAATCAAAAAAAAAAAATTAAAATTCAAAAAATTTTCTTTTTACACAAAAGAAAATTTTTTTTCCCAAAGAGAGAGGGTGTTGTGTACACTTAATTGACACTGACGTTTCGACACTGGTCGAAACGTCAAATATCACAGATGGCGACTAGAGCGCCCTAATTGCACGCGGTGGTAAATACCTGGAACTAGGTAATTATTTTTGATTCGCGCAGATTTTTTTTGAAAAGCTTAACTGTAATACTATTGCTATAAAAGCTCAGGATTAGAATCAATAAAGATTATTCTTGACTGGTAAGCCAAAAAGAAAAAGCGGCGACCAGATTTCGAAAAGAGTGTTTTTCTTTTTGAAAGTAGTAAAGAAGAAAATCTGACCAGTTTGCGTAGCGGCGACAAGATCGCCAAAGCGAATTTGATCAGTTTTTTCAATAAGACGAGTAGAAGTAAATCTGACCAGTTTGCGTAGCGGCGACAAGATCGCCAAAGCGAATTTGATCAGTTTTCTATAGAACGTAAAGAAGAAAATCTGACTTATTTGAGTAGCGGCGACTGGATCGCCTGAGCTAACTGAGCAGTTCTTTTCGTCTGTGTTCTACCAGTGGACAGAGATACCAGTAGACGGGAAGACCTATTACAAATGCAAATGTGCGGTCGATTGATAAAACCAATATGCTTTCACTTTCGCAGCCTTTCACATTTGTCAGGTTTTTCAATTGATTAAAACATCTGATGCTGGTAATGCATGCATTTCTGCCAGTCTTAATTTGAGTGACTTGAAATTAGTCGTTTGTATCATCATATCAGTCAAGTCCACTTGAATATCGAATACCTAAACTAATTTATGTTATAGATAGTAGCGATTTCTATTGTGGCCATCGGAATCAACATAATGATATTCGATATGGTGGCAAGATGGGCCTACCAAATTAAACTTTCATTTGCATTTTAAACAATGCTGATTTCAATTGAAAATTCGAGAAAAATGTCTTAATTATATGTATGTAGTGCAACTTATGGTTTTTGATATGACACATGTAACACATTTATTTATTGATTTATTGATTTATTTATTTATTGATTTAATGTCTATAACAACAGATCAAGTCCAATTACGCAATAGACAATGATAAATGAAAATAAAAATATATATAAAACAAACAAGAGTAACATAATTCAATAGAAAATAAGAATCCAAAATTTAAATATGCAATTAGCCAAGATGAGCATGCATTAAACAGAATAAGTGATTACTTTATCTTTTAACATGTTTTTGAAAAGATTCAAGATCGGTGGCAGGGAACCAAGTCTGAGTTCGTTATGCTGCCTAGGTAAACGTAGCAGCGGTGAAAAGTAATATGTATCGGCCCGTGCAAATGGAACATTAAATGTTAAAGTTGATCTACATGACCGATCCAATACACGGACGGAAACCAGGTTGCAGAGGTCAGATGGGACAAGTCGATGGTGTAGTTTGAATAGAAGGCATTCATCGAAGAACAGCCTACGAGATTTCAGGGATGGAATTTGTAGCATGGTAAGTCTCGCACTATACTCACAGTAAGTCAAATTGAATTTGAAAAGCAGAGAGCGGGTGAACTTGCGTTGTACAGATTCAACGGCATCAATTAAGTACTGAAAATGTGGGCACCATATTTGACAACAATATTCAAGGATACTGCGGACAAAAGAGCAAAACAGGTGTACACAGGTAGAGATATCAGTAAAATGCTTGGAAGATCTAAGTATAAAACCCGAGAGCCTGGACGCTTTGGTAGTTATATGCAATATGTGTTGGTCAAATAAGAGTTTAGTGTCGAAAATTACTCCCAGG
This sequence comes from Nemotelus pantherinus, assembly GCA_963978885.1. Lineage (NCBI taxonomy): Eukaryota > Metazoa > Arthropoda > Insecta > Diptera > Stratiomyidae > Nemotelus > Nemotelus pantherinus. The sequence goes on along the minus strand of OZ022264.1, from coordinate 18,860,332 downwards.
TCTTTAAAACAGAATACAGCATCGAGAGAGGTACCGGAAACGCAATAAGAAAACACTAAAGGGTTAGTTTTACGCGTGAACGACATTTGGCGACATTTTAAGACATTCAGAGTAAGATAATTTGCACTACACCAGTTGCCCAGAGTGTGCAGATCATTTTGTAGCTGAAAGCAGTCATCAATTGTATCGATTACTCTGAATATTTTAAAAAGTATTATATTTTAAAAGCGTAAAGAAGGGAGAAGGAGTTTAAGAGACCTGGCAGATCGTTAATGAAGATTAAGAACAACAAGGGGCCAAGTATCGATCCTTGCGGAACACCAGAGGTGGGATAGAAGGGAGCAGAGGAGCAGGAGCTCACAGTAATAACACAAGCACGTTCATAAATGTAAGAAGAAAACCAGGAGAGCAGCGGTCCATAAAAACCATATTTCTCTAATTTCAAGAGAAGAAGCACGTGATTGACAGAGTCGAATGCTTTAGAAAAATCAGTGTAAAGAACATCCACCTGTCTTTGCTGATCGATGGCAGAAGCAACAGTATTGCTGAAAGATAACAAGTTGGTAACAGTGGATTTACCTTTGACAAATCCATGTTGTTCGTTTGCAAGGAAAGGCTCGAGTAGAGGATAAATTCTGTTGTAGACAACTCTCTCAAGTAGCTTGCTAAAGCAAGGTAGAAGCGATATTGGACGGTAATTGGAGATAAAAGCGGGGTCACCTGCCTTAAGTATGGGAAAAATGTTGACTGATTTCCATATGGAAGCAAAAACACCAGAGGCGATACTTAGGTTGAAAATAATGGACAAGGGTACACAAAGTGAAGAAGATAGTGACTTAGTTAGTATATTAGGAATACCATCAGAACCAGAACAAGCGTTAGAATCAAGACAACTCATTGAATATTCAACTTCTATTCAACTTCTTCTTCTACATTAACTCCTACACGAACAATAAGCAGACTAAAAATATTTATCAGATTTTTCCATTTTACAAGAATATTTTTACTAATGATCGAAGAAGAACATTAGTATTAAAATCACTTTGGCCAAAAATTCATATTTCTATATATATATATATATATATATATATATATATATATATATATATATATATATATATATATATATATATATATATATATATATTTATATATATATATATATATATATATATGTTATATATATATATATATATATATATATATATATATATATATATATATATATATATGTTTACATATATATATATATATATATATATATATATATATATATATATATATGTTTACATATATATATATATATATATATATATATATATATATATATATATATATATATATATGTTTATATATATATATATATATATATATATATATATATATATATATATATATATATATATATCAATCATCAAAAAGTTTCAGCGAAAAAAACTCAGGAACGCGAAATCCACACATTGGTGTATATGCAGAATAGTGCCAGGTCTCACAAAAAGTTAATCTTTAATCCTTTGGCGACGGCGGCCATTTTAGTGATATTTTTAATATACCTATTATTCCGTACACAAATAATTTTCGCAAAAATAAAGTTGACGCAATAAATTTCGAACGTGTTTTACATGTGAATCGGATAATGTTTTGGAATTTTTTAACCCCATGTGTGCGCTGGGTGCCTAAAAAGAGAACGGGAAAACTTGAAAATTTTTTAATTGCTGTAACTTTTGACAGAGCTATTCAATCATTACGAAATTTTCAGGACATATTGGTATTATTTAGTTGTAGATTTGTGAGCGATTTGTAGATTGATTAATGAGCGTGCGGGCAACCCTGTAGCTAGGCCAGGCACTGAAAGTGAGAACCTCCAAATCATCGTCTCTCTTGAAAAAATGCCGTTTCTTCAAAAAAAAGCCACTCATATGTAGGGGAGACCGAGGTGGGTTGTGACAGATGAGAGTTGTGGCATACTCGATTTCTCCGAGCCTTTGACAGCTAGAGAGCTAGCAACACTGCGCATTTATTGCTTTTTTGACGAGTTATTACATGTTATTTCGCGCAGGCCGGCATTGCAAGTGGTAGTGTCAATAGGACATCGTTGTAAAAAAAAATGCCAAAAGTAAGTTTTTGTTCAATAATTCAGTGTTCTATTATTTTATATACGTATTGCTAGTGCTGTTGTGATATTTTTACTGATATGCAGTGTCTATTCTAGTTTCATACCTTGATATAGCTTTTCTGGTTTGCTTCATATTTGTTAGGTTATGAGCCATTATTCTGATCGACGCATGTTTTTTTGCTCCTAGGAGAGTTGTGACAGCTTGTCACAACTCTCCTAATTTGAAGCAAATCTATTTTCGGCAACATGCTTTGTGGTGGGGGTCTGCATGCTTGACCCACCTACTTTAATTTTTATATATTGTTTGAGAATGCCAAATAAATATACAAGAAAAAATAATAGACCTATGTCTAGTATCGAAATATATGAATTAGTTTGTGAGGAGGTTACATTAGGTGGAAACAATCTTAAAAATAATGCCAAAGATATATTAAGAAGAAAAAAGCTTAAGGGGCCAATGAAACGAAAAAACCACCATCTATTGGGTATGCTTTTCCAACAGTCTTCACCAAAGATGAAGAAAATATGCTATGCGAGTATTTGTTGACTTGTGTGTCTTCAGATTATGGCTTTCCTACTAAAGAAACGAGAAGCTTGGCATACAGATTAGCACATAAGCATAATAAGAACTTTCCGGCGTCTTGGGAAGAGAAAAAAATGGCTGGAGAGGTATGGCTTAAGTTATTTATGGAGTGAGATCCAAATTTATCACTAAGATTGGCTCAAGCAACAAGTATGGCTTGGGAACCGAGCTTCAATCAAACAAATGTGGCGATATTTTTCTCCAGTTATACATGTGTCTTTAACATACATAAAGTTTTCGGAAAAAGATATTTAGCTAACTTTAGCTAACTTAACAGCTAACGGCTCAGAGTGGATGCAAGAGAATGATTTTCATACGTTTCTGGAATACTTCAAAAACCATGCCAGACCGTCAGAAGAACAAAAAGCTTTGTTATTACTAGAAAACCATTCGTCACACGCGGCTTTAAAAAATATCGAGTTTTTCAGAGAAAATGGCATAATTTTACTCACGTTTCCTCCTTGCTGTAGTAACAAACTACAATCAATGGATCGTGCTATTTAAGGTCCTCTGAAAAAGGCTATTAATAATGCAAAAAAAACTGCATTTGACGTAACGATCACGGCATGGAACATCAGCATTGGCTTTGCAGCTACAGGAACTTGGCCTGAACAATTTACTGATCGAGTTTGGACCGATCCAATGTCAGACCGAGAATTGACTGCAGATCAACAAGGAAGAACAGTTACTCCAAACATAATTGTTGATGCATAAGAACAGTTCTTCCAGTCTATACATACTGTTGAATGATGTTATCGGATCCGAAAACATAGATCCTGTTGCCTCTGCATTCAGGAACCGCAGCCCTCTATACGATAGGTTTGCACCAGTTACTTCCACATCTTAGCATCCATAGCACGTAAACGCTGACTCCGTTGTCTCCAGATCTCTAATCTGTAATGCGCAGCCTCCAGAAATATAACCTGTTGACCCACATCCCAAGCTTATAATCCACCACCAACAAACTTGGAACCAATTGCGTCCACAACTAAATCTCTTAATCTAAGCCACATTAAATCTAATTTATTTTCACCGGAAGTGCTCAGTAGGCTTGCGAAAAACAGTTCAGTTAAGTAAAACGTTTCACCTGATCTCGTTCACTTTAGTGAAATGTTTCACTTTAACAGTTCACTAGTTCACTAGTTCAATTCCAAATCAAACAGTTCATCAGATTCAGTTCAATCACCATATCTCGTTCACTTTTGAGAACAGATTTAGTTCACTAGTTCAGTGCTTCTCAATATCAATCTATTTCACAGGGATCTGAACGATATGGTGGAACTGTATTTCCGCGTTATCAATATATTGTTGTCTTATGATTAAAGATAAGTAACAGTATTAATTTTTATTCAAGATTTCAAAAGCTTGGTTGTTTGCGCTGGTAGTTTTGCTAAAACCATTAAATCTGATCAAAGTGTATGATCAAATATTATATAAAGTAGTGTTTTGTCATCCTTTCAAGTATGTTAAAATAAAATCTGCTTTTAGATAGTGCAGTTTGAAAGCATATCAAGTATCGAGTATTTTCGTACTTGCGAGTATTTTGTGTGCACCGCAACCGCACCGCAGCCGCACCGCAGCCGCACCGCAACCGCACCGCAACCGCACCACAACCGCACCGCAACCGCACCGCAGCCGCACCGCAACCGCACCGCAACCGCACCGCAACCGCACCGCAGCCGCACCGCAACCGCACCGCAACCGCACCACAACCGCACCGCAACCGCACCGCAACCGCACCGCAATCGCACCGCAGCCGCACCGCAACCGCACCGCAGCCGCACCGCACCGCAGCCGCACCGCAACCGAACCGCAACCGCACCGCAGCCGCAACCGCACCGCAACCGCACCGCAGCCGCACCGCAGCCGCATCGCAACCGCACCGCAACCGCACCGCAACCGCACCACAACCACACCGCAGCCGCACCGCAACCGCACCACAACCGCACCGCAACCGCACCGCAACCGCACCACAACCGCACCGCAACCGCACCGCAGCCGCTCCGCAGCCACACCGCAACCGCACCGCAGCCGCACCGCAACCGCACCGCAGCCGCACCGCAACCGCACCGCAACCGCACCGCAACCGCACCGCAACCGCACCGCAACCGCACCGCAACCGCACCGCAACCGCACCGCAACCGCACCGCAGCCGCACCGCAACCGCACCGCAGCCGCACCGCAGTCGCACCGCAACCGCACCGCAGCCGCACCGCAACCGCACCGCAGCCGCACCGCAACCGCACCGCAACCGCACCGCAACCGCACCGCAACCGCACCGCAACCGCACCGCAACCGCACCGCAACCGCACCGCAGCCGCACCGCAACCGCACCGCAGCCGCACCGCAACCGCACCGCAGCCGCACCGCAGTCGCACCGCAACCGCACCGCAGCCGCACCGCAGCCGCACCGCAGCCGCACCGCAACCGCACCGCAACCGCACCGCAACCGCACCGCAACCGCACCGCAACCGCACCGCAACCGCACCGCAACCGCACCGCAGCCGCACCGCAACCGCACCGCAGCCGCACCGCAACCGCACCGCAGCCGCACCGCAGCCGCACCGCAACCGCACCGCAGCCGCACCGCAGCCGCACCGCAACCGCACCGCAGCCGCACCGCAACCGCACCGCAGCCGCACCGCAACCGCACCGCAACTGCAAAAAAAAATTATTCTGGAGCCTGAAAAAGGTACATGAACAAAGATAATGAATAAGATATGAATACATAGATATGAATACAGACATGAATAAGATAACACCGCAACCGCACCGCAACCGCACCGCAACCGCACCGCAACCGCACCGCAACCGCACCGCAGCCGCACCGCAGCCGCACCGCAACCGCACCGCAGCCGCACCGCAACCGCACCGCAGCCGCACCGCAACCGCACCGCAACCGCACCGCAGTCGCACCGCAACCGCACCGCAGCCGCACCGCAACCGCACCGCAACCGCGCCGCAACCGCACCGCAACCGCACCGCAACCGCACCGCAACCGCACCGCAACCGCACCGCAACCGCACCGCAACCACACCGCAACCACACCGCAACCGCACCGCAACCGCACCGCAACCGCACCGCAACCGCACCGCAACCACACCGCAACCGCACCGCAACCGCACCGCAGCCGCACCGCAACCGCAACCGCACCGCAACCGCACCGCAACCGCAACCGCACCGCAACCGCACCGCAACCGCACCGCAGCCGCACCGCAACCGCACCGCAACTGCAAAAAAAAATTATTCTGGAGCCTGAAAAAGGTACATGAACAAAGATAATTTTTTATTAGATTTTTGGGTAACCACCAGCTTCTTAGCCGAAAGCTTTGTTTGATGGAAACCTGCAAACTCTATTTGATTAATATAGGAAACAATCTATAACAGAGTTTCATTTCACACAAACAGAGACTATGAGTTTAGACGCTGGTTTCACGTAAGTTGGATGAATAAAGGTCCAACCAGTTATGACCCTGGTTCAGAGAATTTCCTACACCCCCCTAACACCCCCCTAATACCCCCCCTGGAAAGTGCATACACCCCCCCTAACACGGATAATTTTCCTACAGAAAGAGACCTTTGTGTCCTTTGTTCCAAAGAAACACCCCTCCTAAAATTCTGAACACACCCCCCAAGAAAAATGCCTGAGAAAACCCCTGCCCTGGTTACGCGCCGTATATGCGCCATGCAAAGCATATGTTGCACCCAAACACAAACGGAACTGCCAGAAAAGTGGCAGGCATATTGGGCAAGTTTTTGCTCAATTATTGCTATGAGCTGTCCGTATGTGAAGTGGTGTTTTTGTGTTGATGTTTTTAGTGTTTTATGGTTTTCAACGTTAAAGCTCTCTTCAAATTGGCTGTATTCCGCTTAGAACTGGTCATATACAGGTCATAACGCACAAATCTGGAAAATCTATTTTAAGGAAGGATTTGAAACCTTGCTTATTAACCGAAGCTTCGTCTGAAGCGAATTTCACTAAGTTTTTCAAAGAAATATTTAAATCGTTGAAATACTTCGGCAAATTGTAATACATTGACTTTGCATCACATTGAGAGTGCTGGCGAAAACAAGTAGCAGTAAAAATTATGTTATGTTTAGTAATAATAATAGGTTTAGAATAATCTGTGATTTCCCGCACGTATTCAAAATTTGAATGAGTTAGTTGACAGATGGCATTCATCATGGAAAATTATTATTGTTCGTTTGTGACATTCCAAGCTAAAATTCCATGTATTGGAAATTTTCACTTTAGAGCTATAATTGAAATATATCCAGAGTCAAGCATTTTTAGTTGTGCAGAGTTTTAACGTTCAGAGTCTAACGAATTAAAAAGAATTGATAAAGACGATACAAAAACATAAAGAGTCCCAGAAGACTTAAACACCTATCGTGTGCTTCTCTCCAGTTAAAGTAAAAATATCGAACAAATGCTACCAAACTTTTGATTGTACTTATATCTGTCGTTTCGTCATTATTTTGAATATTTGTTCATACGATTCATTTTTTAAAATGAAATTAGTGACATTATTAAAATTCGGTTTCTCACACTTCAACAATTTTCCAATATCAGAATCTTGGGCATTGTTGTGATTAATGTGAATGGTAAATTGTGTTCTAAAAAAATGTAATTATTCCAATTTTTTTTTCTATTTCAATATTTTTGGATTTTTTAGTGAATGATTCAATTGCTGCTTGTCTGTGAATTTCTGGTTGATTTTACCGGCTGACTCTAATTTTGTGCGGTTCATTTTTTTCATTTTGCAATAAATTTGATACATTTTTGCTTACCAGTTTTTGGCAATGTTGATAAGAGGATGTTTTCTCATATCTACCTTTTGAAGTAGAAGATATACTCTTTGCTTGAAGCAAATCAAACTGTGCCAGCTAAGTTTTCCGAAACTTTTGATATCGTCTTTGATTTTCAATGTAAATTTGTTTTGTTTCGCAGTTGGATCCTGAAGTAGAATCGTCAGTATCTAACTTTATGCTAACCATCGTATCATTAATCGCACTGCCTTTCATATATATCGCAGGTGTGAGCCCTTAAGTTCTATTCTTATCCAATTTAATCAAAGAAACGGTAAAACTAAACTTCCTAGTAAATAGAGTTATCTGATAAACCAACCGTTCCTTTGCTTTATTAAAAGTGTGTTTTTTCCAAGAAAATATAATTACCAGTGTGTTTGGTGATGACAAAAATGTCTTGTGTCATGAAACTGAAAATTAAAGCATTTTATCTCAAGTCTGTGATAATAGTCTTTTCAAAATACCGCTGAAATATTCGAAAAAAATTTGGAGACGAAATCGCAGACGTGAGCTATGTAGACAAATTGCTGCCAGTGAGACAACAAGTAGAAGTCAAGCCGAAAATTCGAGGATTCCATTGCAAGTTTGTTTCCAATAATCTTCTCAACTTACCGTTGATTTCATCATTCACTTCAAACTGGCAGCTGAAATATTTTTCACAGAAATTTCCGAAATACTTCAGGAAAAACAGTTAACGCGATGAAGCAAAGAATGAGTCAATGGTGTTGCAAAAAGTAAAGAAAGACTCAAATCACTTCACTACTTCTACGCCAAAGCCCTCTACCTCACCCTGCCACGACGGATGGTAGCAGAGGGTACCGACAAGCAATCGCTATCGCACCGTCGCACAGTGGTCTATTTCGCGAAAAAGGTGAACTTTATTCAAATTATGGACTTTTAAGTATGAAGTTGAAACTTGGGGGTAATATTGTCTTATATGGCCCCCATCATTTGAGGTGGTAATTGGGTTTCATAAGTTTAAGGGTAAGAGTACAGGTGCTGAAAACAGCCAAAAATTGCATCTGTCTTTTAACCTATTTTTTAAATTAAGAATATGAAGATCAAAATACCTTTGAGTAATACAGCGTTATTAAGCTATGAAAGACATTGATGATTTAGCCTCCCCCCTTTCATCGTGTTCATACTGCAGATAGTATAGGAATTCGGTGTTTAAAACTTCTAGTCCCTTTTACGTTGAGAGCGTCACAAAACGTTGTTACGAAATAGGTCTAGTTGTATTCATTAAAGTCCAAAGTAACTATCAAAACTTAATTTGCCTGCCGCTAGCTGCGGCTACGCTCGTAAACCCCTTTCAAAGTTCAGCGACCTTGCATAAAATGCAACATTTTGCGCGCTTATTGCGCCAGTCCGCGTGCTCTGTAGTATTTTCTTATCATTTGCACATAGCAAGCATTTGTACCAGGTTGAAGCTCGTGAGATTGAGATAAACACATCGTTGAATTTCATAAATAAAACAATAGTTTCTAAACCCTACACTTACTTCTTATGTTATTGGCAAAGTTTCAAGTGATGTATGTTTATTTGGCTGTTCATACATTTATTTACCCATTCACCTGTACTTTAGTATCATCAAATTTCCCAACTTGCTTCTGAATTCAATTCAATGAAATATGTTCATATGATAATTCATGTATGATCATAGAGTAATTCAGATATGTATATGCTTAGCATTGAAATTATATGCAAAGCAACATTATCGAAAATATATTTTTACCTGTAACGAAAATATATTTTTGCCTAAAATTGTAAATATGTATGCATGGATGAATGATAATATTTGTGAATTCGATATGTGTTTTGCTATATGCTGTAGATAGGCCTTTTCCACTGCTTTCGCTATTGATTTGAAGGTACTTCCACAAAAGCTAGGTTTTTCAAATTTGGTAGAATGATGTAATGGAGTATGCAGCTTTCGAATTCGATGTTAACTCAAAAATGAAAAAAGTCGGATAGGGCGTTTTATGATCACTGTAACTGTTTTATGACTGTCATTTCGGCAGCAGTTGGGAACAGTTTGGGAAAACACCCACCTACAAAAAATAGTATTTAAGTCTATTTGCACTTATTTGGCAGGTCAATTTAAAAAACAAAAGAAATACAATAAAGTTAGAAGAAAGTCTGAGTTGTGGTAAATCCTTTTTGGTCAATTTGAGACAGAAAGGTCCTTGTGTAAAAGACTTAAAGACTACACAAAACTCATAAAATCATATGACATAGAAAAATCGTGCGATCTAATATTACATATAGAAGGAGATAAATAGGAGTTGCCTGCGATAGTTTTGGTATTCGGCCTTGTCTGTTGTATTTCATCCGCTCTTATATTTAGCTCTTTCGTTTGGTATCCCATGTAATTTTGCACAAGTAAAAAAAACGGCTATTGCAAAATTAAGTTTCCTTTTGATTTGTCTTGTTCATTTCGGCTTGCTGCCTCAAAAAATGGCCAATTATAAAGTAACGCGGCGAATGTTGCATGATTTAATGATGAAAGTGAAGTGCAAAAAAAGTGAAGATTTCGAAACGGTGAAAAAAAAATTGTATTGGAATATTTGCATAAATTATGTAATACCAATGGTGACAAAGAAGCGGAATATGAATTAGACATTTATGTTAAGAATAGTTTCTTATTGAATAACTTCAATGGTGGAAAGAAGTGCATCGTAGGCAGGATAAGTTAGAGGAAAAGTTCGCAAAATGGTTAAAAGTGGAATTGCGATTTCCTGACATAATACTTCGTTGTTTGCCTGACTCGTCAATTTCAGACGCTGATAATTTAAGTTAGTAGTTAATACCAGATAGCTTTGATTGTGGTTTATAATGTGGTTTATTTATATATATTATTTTGTGTCTGTAAAAAACATATTCGTTCGTAAAACTCAAACTACTATTTACTAAGATTATTGCAATCTTCTAGTTAAACGCTGTCGTCCTGAAGTAGAATTCAAATTATGTACTACACCAGTGAAAAGAAGGAAATCGAAGGAACTGAGGGACACGACCTCAACTGATGTATTGGCTTTTTCTACAGCGATGTAAAAATTATAACAAAAATACGTTCAAATATGTATATAGAATTCCGCATGTTATTTTTGTTTAGTTGCTTTGTTATTATAAAAAAAATTATTCAAAATAATTACAATTGTTTCGATTAAACTTTGTGGGTAAGGGTGCAAATCAAATTAATAATACTGTCCCATATCATTTGCATCAAACGAATTTGAATAATCATTTCCACAGCATTTTTGCCTGCTGTTACGAATGTGATCCAAAATTTGGCTATCACGTCACAATATTGATAAAAATTGCGTCAGCAGGGTAAAATTCTAAAAATGATATTTTCCTCAACATTGAGGCACACTAGGCGGATTTAGACAGCGGTTTCGTGTTCAGCCAGCAAAAATACTATAGAAATGATAAGTCACACTCGTTTATTAACAAGAAAAATGTTTTTCCTCAAAGTGAAATTTTCCAAATTTTGACCCTTTTTGGAAACTTTTTGTTAAAAGTTGGAGCCAACACAGCCCCAGAAATGGATTTCCCAGGTTTGAAAACCCAAGAAACACTCAATTTCATACATTTAGTGGTTCTCATGAATAAAGTTTACCTTTTTCGCGAAATAGACCACTGTGCGTCGGTCGATTCCCACATAATTTATAATGAAAATTAAGAACAGTTCACGCGGGAGGGCATTACACAGCAAAACTAAATTCTTCTAGTCTTCTTCTTAGAAATAGAGAGTGGACGCCGTAAAAGTTCACATCGAAATTAGGTTTCTATGGCATGTACTAAGCAACAATATTTCAAATTTGGTATTTGAAAACAGTATGTATGAGCATTAAATGTGTTCCCAATGAAAAGGGAGTACTTTGGAATTGAAGGGAGCACACAGTAGTACGGTAACTGAAAACGGAAGACAAATACTTCGATCGGAGTACAAAGACAACACTGCACTGGACGTATATAAAGGGAACTGAAGATTAATTCTTATTTGTTAGGTTAAGTTATATTTAGACAATAAAGACCATTTTTATGGGAAACAAACAGTTTTTGTGATATCCATAATACTTTGTTGTGTACATCCGCGTTAGCGACCTATGAAGACGAGCGGGCCGAATCGAACTATGAAATGTGATAATTTTATTTCATATTATTGTTCGGTTCACATTTTTTTCCACTTGGAAACGCTGAGCCGTACATTTTCATGTGTTGGCTATGTAGAGTTTTCTTTGGGCCGATGCATAGGATAATTTGTGGGTGGGCGTGCGGTGCCTGAGATCATATATATATATTTATCTCAGCAAATTTGCAGTGCTTTAGTACGCTGTTAAAATGTTTTCGCGTAATACATCTGCATAGATGCAGATAATTTTTATTTTAATTATTTGTGAATTTCAGAGCAGCACATTTTATACCCATTTTCAAGATTTTTTTTTAGAAAACTGTTAATAGTAACTTGATTGGGATAGTACCTAAAGCAAAGAACAACCTTTGAAGAGTATCCAAAAAAAATTTTATTGAAAAATATCGTAAATTAAGCTCGTGACATGAATTTGACATTTTCATTTAGGACAAAGAGTTGATTTGCGGTGAGACACATAATTAATGACTGGATCATCGTAAACAAAAAAACCAAAAATATTTCGTTAGTTTATAAGTTTCTTCAGGTAACGCTGTCAAGTTTTTCCAAATATCTAGAATATTTAATTTTTGGTATAAGTTTGAAGTAAAAAAAACGAAAAAAACGGAAATTTTTTTTTCGAAATTTCTGTTTTCAGTTGTAAAAAATTCCATAAATAAAAAAAAGCAAGAAAAAAAAATATCTCGACAGCGTTACCTAGTAAATTGCCTACAGAAATAGTGTGGAAAATTATATATATTTATCAGCAAAATGATAAAGAGAGACAATCTCTGGAGCGGGAGATCCGATTGAGCTAAAATTTTTGGAGGACATAGATGTGTATAATGGATGGATCCATGTTTTCCCAAAATTAAGATATCTTCAACCCTATCGGGGCGGCGGGCATTTTAGTGAATTCTCAGGTAGTCCTGTAATTCTATGCCGAGTACATTTCTGTTAAAAAAGTATTGGAAATGAAAGGTTATTATGTTTTATGTTTGTCGATGATAAAGAATTGGACATTTTGAGCCATGTGTGGGTGCTGAATGCCTAAAAGTAGGTAAGGATTTTTTTTCAAATTTTGATTTGCCATATCTTCTGACAGACACATTGGACCATCGCGAAATGTGCAGAGCATATTGATGTTGACTGAAACCTAACATGCGTGGGTTTTCAAGACTGTGTGGCCAACACTGTAGCTACGGCAAGCACGTGAAAATATGTCCTTCAAATCATCGACCCTCCTGAAAAATGTTTTGTTTATTGATAAAAAATTCAAATTATTGATAAATTTTAGCTTTTGTCCACCATGTCAATTTGAAATTTTCAAAATCCTGAGCTGCACAAGAACGGCACCCCATCACCAAATCACCTATATTTTCATAACTCGAAACTTCTGTTCATGAAAACTGACGACTGGATAATCCGATCGTTACCAAATTTACAAGACATGTAGGTAGGAGTTTGGACCAGATCTGATAGAAGTAATTTTGAAGTGCAGGCAACTCTGTGGCAGTGGTATCATCTTGAAAAATCACTGTGAAAAAAAACTTCTTAACCTGTAATTTCCGATTCCGCCAGCAAGTTTGAACGACATTCACAGAGTATCTGAACTTTTTTAGGCCACATTTGGTCGAAAAATTAGAATTGCCATCTATGGTAATTATGGTCTCTTAGATCTAGTAAATTTACTCAGCACAATAAAGCTTTTACCCTATAACTTCCGATTCAAATCATGAAATTAAAACGAAATTTATGTTATAAATGGGCTTTATTATAAATTAAATGTCATAGGAGTTTTGTAAAAAAAATATGGAAGGGCTGCCATTTTTGTAAGTTTTTGGCATTTCTTTACTAAGCGATGTTATCGTGAAATTTGCAAATGGAAATGGTCCTGCAATGACAATTAGCACCAAATATTGAGGTTTCGAAAATTTGAAAAAATGCGCGGGTGGTAGTTCTTAAATTCTTTTCACCCCAATAATTTGCAGCGCAGTCATTCAATCGAAACAAAATACACAGGGTGGGTTTAAGGGGCTACTCCCACTTGTAGCGCAAAAAACAGGTCATTTTCATGAATTTTTTTTAAGAAAACGACGATGTTTTTTTAAACGACTCTTATATTACCTTAAAGTCCATACATTGAACACCTTTAAGTAATTTTTTTATTGAAAAATATTACATTGTTAAATTACAAATGGCCGTCAAAACAATGGTAATTTAATTTTCATTTTTTGCGGTGACCAACATTCTGTCGAACTGGATCATCTGAAACAAAAAATAGCGATGAATTTAGTTAAATAATAGTATAAACTAGTGTTTGATCGAAGGATTTAAAACAATATCCTTTTTTGACAAAATCGTGGAGAGTCAAAATTAATGGTTCGATTTACGCTTAAAAAAACGGCCGTCTTTTGGCTATAAAACGGCCATTTTTTATAAAAAAAACGACCAAAAAACTAACGACCAAAAACTATATTTTTATGTATTGAAGAAGCCTGCCAAGTTGCAAAAAGATCAGTTCTGTAGTTTTCGAGTAATTTTGGTCACCGACTTCAAAAATGTCATTTCGAGAAAAACGCGTTTAAAGTTTCAATTTCAGTTTACACGGAGAAATAATTTTTTTTAACTTACATAGAGTCATCCACTCCGGGGCCATATATATTATGTAGCTCTTCCACCGACGATGTCGCTTCCAAAAATGCAATTTACTGTTGCCTTCTTCAGGGATGCGACCCTTTTCATAGAATAATAGATAGAAACCAGAGAGAGGGTCGAGCGCGGCAGACGGCAGATTAGCCGGTTGTATAAGTAACGGTTTCTTCTCTTTCAACTCTCATATCTCGGTCAATTTTGTTCGGATCGACTTGAAATTTGAAGGACGTATTTTCAGATAGTTATACTTTGAAAAAATGCAACAAAAAAGAAGTAAAATGTCAAAGTTACAAGTGGGAGTCACCCCTTAAGTTAACGTGAAGCACTTTTGGTATATTTGGCTATTTCCAGCACCAAACATTTTCGTAAATATTGCACCAACAGATGCTTCAATTCTTTTTTCATATGCAAAGCATTTACAATGAAAATAACGAATCAATGTTTAAATTTTCCGAGTTTTGAAAATCTTTCGGAAGACAGCCTAAAATAACGTTTAATTGCTGAAACTTTCGATGGAATCCTCGGATGTAAACGAAATTTTTGGTATGAGCTAATTCGAAAAGTGTTGCTAGCACTGAACATTTTCATCATTTATGCTATAATCGAGAAATGGCTTTTGTTGCTTTGGGTAAGAAATGGTTGATATGATACTCCAAAAAAGTGTATTACTTTTTTCCACATTTTTTAGTGGCTCAAAGACAATTTCTTTGAAAATCAGCTTTCTAGCGGTTCTGTTGCGCTAGTCTTTAAATATTATTCACATTAACAAGGTGTTGGTAAGCTTTCGCTTTAAAAAACATTTACAAATAAATCTGCCCAACTGATAGCTGTTGCTTAAAATAATTGCCAAGTCAAGATTGTATGTATGTCCTATTTGAGTTAACAACGAGAAATAATGAAAACAATAATTATCAATTTTCGCTGACACTTTTCCGGGCACAAGTGACGTAAGTTGTTGGGCTTTCGATTTCGATTTGAACGAATCTCTTTCAAATGAAATCTCTAATTATGTTAATCTAAGTAATTACAGCATAAAATCGAGGACGTTTTTAGGATAAAAACTAACTTAATATTGATTCTAGATTAAATTCATGTGTAAACATTTTACCTAGCCATAAGATTTATTGCGCCTGAGTCGATGGCGCAAATTCATATGTTGCAAACTGTCTCAGGATCGTTGGTTACGCTACTTTGTCCACATCAGACACATTTAATCTTTGTGGATTGCATAAGACACCAACGACTTTACTGCACGCTACATATGCACATAGAGACATGACAGCAAACACCTTCTTAGCCATTCGTAACATATTTCATCCAATTAATAAATTACGGCAAAATACGAAAATAGTTTTCTAATCAACTGCATAATTCGTCGATTAGGTCAGTCGAGGGACGTTTTGACTAATTCGCAGATGGCGCGCTACGAAATGTTGTAAATCAAAGTGAAAGCGAATAAATATGTCAGGCATGTTGCGTTGGTGTTGCCGTTTTTCTGACAGGATCGAGTTCGATAAAGGAAGAATAGACTATTAAAGTTTGCTTCGAAGTGGACTATTTATCCGGCATATCAAAACCCCAAATATTTATTTTTTAGATCGCCTATACTTTTATTTTGGAAATCACTTTTTAATCTTCTACATTATAAGGGTCATCGGTACTAGGAAAACTGACGGAATCAAAGTCTATTGGAGCTGATAAATTGTTCAAAAATATTTATTTCAGATAATGTTCAAAAATATTTAATTCAAGCCACATAGGTTCTTTCGAAAGAAGTTCAAAAGTAAGAGTTCCCATAAATTCTGGCCGATTTAAATTAAATATATCGACAACTCCGACATGCATGCCTGAATCTTCTTCTTACATTGAACCATTTCGAGGAAGGAGATTCGCTATGATCATTGGGAGGCGGATCGACATTCCTCGATTGCACCTTTCCGATGCTACCGTGACATACTCCACAGTAGTTTTTATCGATAGCACAGCCATCGTCGTCGTCCTACTCGTGTTTGTCGAAACCTCATGAATCTGTTGAGCTAGAAATGCTTGATAAATTTATTTTCAAAGTGCTTGTAATAAATGTGATGACAAAAACCGTTAATTAAGCGCTTGTTGATGGTCTGATCGTTAGTATGCCTTGGACGATTCAGAAACGTCTTTGGATGCGGTCAAAAGTGCAATCGATGCATCGGAATGGAATCATAGATAGATAGATGGATAGATATGTAGGTACGCGATATATAGGAACAACGTTCTGACCAAAAATAACATGCAACTGTATGCACTAAGTCGCCGATTGACACATTCCGGCGGTAAATGGCCAAGTCGATCATCAATTCTGTAAGTGCCGCCGTCGATGACAATTGAATTCGCCAATCGAAATCCAAACCTTAACCGAAACAAAAAAAAAAAGATAGGACACCGAAATAGATTTCGATTAAAGAAGTGCATTTGCTGTCGTATTGGTCGTGGTTGGAATCGAATTTTGCGCCAAAGTCAAATCTGTTCGGCATTAGACGATCAATTAGCATTTTTAAAGAGCTGAACGTGTGATAATCGAGGCTGTAGGGAAATTAAAAGTAATTGTTTTAGTCGGTCACTTGAACCTCTGGGATTTGGTACGTGTGTGACGTAGTTTGAGTCCTGGTAGTGATAAGCTTATCGCAGCTCGATTCGATCGTTTGTGGATGAAGTGATAGTGAGAAACGTGAGTCAATAGCCATAATCGAAGTTTCCGTTACATTTAATAAGGAGTGGTGCTAAATAAGTGGGAATAATATCAAACAATGGATCCTCCGAAATCAATTGTAAGTTTCAAATGTTTTTGTGGTTGTTTTTTTTTTGCTTCGGAGATCTGATAGTGGATTATATAATCGATGTGCTAAGACAGGTCAGGTCTATAAAGAATTTCGCTTTTACGTGAGCGACGATGAATACCTATTTTACGAAAAGTTAATTTTATGACCAATTATGTTTAAATTGCATTTAATCAATCATGAATGAGGTGTCATAGTTAAGTTAACTCAGTTATCGTTTGCATAATATTAATACTTTTAAATTATGGTAGATAGTACGATCACTGAAATTTAGGAGTGAGATTCGTAAGAAGATATTTTGCTTTATCAAAAATATGATAAACTCGTCAAAACACACGTTCTTGTGAGTAATTGGCTGAGGAGTTGCGGTTAAAGATAAACTCAGCTCAGATGCGAATCCTCTTGTTAAGTAGTATCTTGGATGAAACAAAAAAGAGAGATCCTATATCCACGATTGGACCGCCTACACAGTTTGATTGCGGGTTTCGATTTCAATTGACAGAGAGGCTAATATTAGGGGATTTCCGAATTGACGTCTTTGCCTTCGTCTTGACCTTGTTATAACAGAAGGTGACGTCAGATCAAGTCGAGCTTGTTCAAATTCAGTTATCTACGTCTTGGCATTGCTCTGCTGTATAACAGTTGACGAAGTCATGTTCTGCTTTGACTCTTAGTTGGTCTGATTGTGTTTTGAGGCAAATTTACGAATCAAAGCCATAGATTTCGAACATCTCGTCTTGGTCTGCTTCAAACTGATGAAATAGTTCAAGACAAACATTTATTCTTAAACTACCATACTTGCATCTGCCAGCTTTGATTTCACCCCTGAATTTTTACAATTTCTCTTCATGTTTGATAAATCACTGCTACTACACTGGTACTATTGGATAATGCATAGTGGCCCATTGTAATTTGCATAGTGGCACGTTCACAGTCTAGTATGGGACGCGAGCTGTCAATGTAGATCAAATCGAAGTTTACTAATCGAAAAGATTGTACACATGAGCAACTTAAGGTACATCGTCTTAGAATCAGAATGAGTTGGCTCAGGAGATTCTGGAGCTTATCACAGATGTGTTTGTTTGATCTATGACGATAAAACCCCAGCTATTTGAACTTTTAAATAGCAAATCAATTACCGGTCCACCAAAATCAGTTTATGTCAAAACGACAGTCAAAGAATTAAAAAGCTTCAATAGCACTTTCGTACTGAAGCCCAATTACGCGATTTTGATCAGCTGTTCGATTTGAGACTAAACCAATCACAAATCTGCCTAATTTACCATACATTTGTATTTGTACATTTGCATTCCAAACCGACCTGATTTCGGATAAATCTAATCGAAATTAGATGCTCCTGTTCCCGGTTGAATTTATTTCAGCTTGTGCTGAATTCCATTCAAAAGAAGGAAAGATTGTTTGAATGAACTGTCATTCGAAAGCTGTTCCAAAATAAAGACAATTGTAATAGCAGAATAATGTGGAGCGCACGAGGAAAAAAGAAAATATTCTTGCATGTTCGTTGTATATTTTGAACAAGTATTCCGCTAAATTATTCGTCTATATAAATTTGAATAGCATCTTCAGCTAAAACTCCGAATTGCTTCAACCAGTGTTAAAGGCTTTAAATTTTTATCAGCTTGAAATCTGATTTGAAAGTGCAGTGTGAACGTACTGTAATATAACCTTTTCACAGACAAGGTCAAATATTTAGTAATTTAACTAAATAAGTCGAAAGAAAGTTATTGCTGTTTAGTTCAAAGGTAATCGTTCAAGTAAAGTTCCAAAAAAGTATGAATAATAAGAATACTAAGTTATATAAAATAATCGTTCAAGAAGAGTTCCAAAAAAGTATGAAAAAAGTGTGAATAATAGGAATATGAGTAATAAAAATAAAACCAGCGAAACATTTGTAATATTTCTATAAAAACTTTGATTTCGGAAGCATTTTGAAAAGCGAAGACTTACCTATATTCATTTTTATCTGTTATATTCCCACCTCTAATAATAAAACCAAAACCTATTGCAATAGAGGTTTGCAGGTTTCACCGAACTTCACCAAAACTTCAGGCCCAACCACTTATTAAACTTTAAAGCAATCATATTCTTACTCATCTCATGTTTTCTTAAAACTTCGTCTCACATTGAGCCACGCTTCAGGAGCTGCTGCGAAAGAAATTTCCTGGCATCCCGAAAATCACCTCTTAGTCTCACATGCTTTAGATTCCAAGGAACTAGAAGATTTCCTGGTCATTTTCTTTTAAAAGAGTTTGTTTAGTAGGAATGCCAGGCAGAGGTGGCGTTTTAGTAGCAGGATCGTCTTAGGGTTTCCTATCAGTACTTTTTTGAAAGTGTAGTGAGCTTGGCCGCGCTCTTAGTGACAGTAGCACCTCGGATCATTTTTACTAAGGGATTTTTTGTCCGTTAGTAGGGATGATCTGATTAGGGTTTTCAGGAATGCAACTAATCTACTAATCTTAAAATAAGCTAATCTTTCTGCTGAAGGACTGCTCTGGGGCATGAACAGGAACTGGGCACGCTAGAATCTAATCTGAAGAGTTCCTGTTCCAATGGATGTTGGCTACATTGTTCCGGATGCTTCTAAATTTCGAGTTGCTATCTCTAGTTCTTGTTAGGGACAAATGGACTGATGTGTTACTGTCGACAGTGGGCTCATCTTTGAGTACCCTAATCGCTCAAAACAAAACAATCAGATCGGTAAGCGTGTCTAATCGTTTTCTAGACCATGGTAGTGTCTGTCAGGCAATCGCTTGGGATCTGTGAAATTGAAGATTCCGACTAATATATGCATTTTACGGACATTCAAGCGACCATTAATACTCTTGCTGTTGTTCTTGCAGTGTACATGGTTGTCACTGGATCCTGCGCGTTGCTTAGGTAGATGTCAAAAAATCTGGCGGTACAATTGATTTAGCTACCTGGAGGTTGGCGTATTCTGGGCAAGTGTGAGTCCGATAAATTGGTGAGGTTTGGGATTTTGCTACCGTTGTCTTACTCTCCTTCTCCAGAAGAATGCCAATATCATAAGCTAAATCAGCCATTAGGCAAAAAAACGTCAAAGACGCTAAAAGGTCTTGGGTCTTCTTAGACGCTCGCAGCGCCAGGTTTCTTTTAGATTTAACGCATGGTGCCCTTTGTTGTATAGTGCACACAACCTCTCACAATGACACGCAATGGGTAGGCGCTTGGTTCACTGATTTTTTTGGAGCTGGGGCTGACAAAACGAAGAGTAGTCAGCCTTCCATTTCATGTTAAGCTGTGGTGAAGAAAAGGTTGCCAAACCTCATTGACCTATCCTTGGCTATGTAATGGCATCAACTACGTTATCTCCCTTTAGATAACGCAGTTGATGCCATTACGATGGGCTTCCTTCCGTTGGGCCAATGTACGTCCGATGGCAGATCTCTCTCGATCGACAGCCACTTCACCTAACCTAGGTAATATTTCATCGCGAGTTAATTCACGTGAATTAAAATTAGTGTATAGAGCTATATCGAAGATCATGCGTTATTTTGATTCGATAGCTGTTTCGGAAACAATTGGGTAGAAAGGTATGAAAGTGATAAAAATGTGCAGTGCTGATAACACTTTGCTGGCTATACAATCAAAAGTGTCCCACAACTGTTTCACGGCAAGACCACCATTCCATGCCAGTTTCATTTTTATCTGATGGCGGTAGCAGATATTATACTGTGGAAACAGTTTTGGGGTTGCCAGTCGCGAAATTGGCAAAGCTTGAAAAAGTTGAACATTTGCTACTAATTTTCTTTCCAAGGTGTTATTCTTATGAAAATTTCATGGTAGCATCTATTGGTACAAAGCTGAAAAAAATTGCTAACGCTGGTTTCTCCTTCCCGACATATATAATGCAAAATTTCCTTCATCATGAGACCAGCTTATCCAGCGAAAATCGCGTTGATTTTTTATGGAAACATTAGAAAGATTTGGTGGAAAGACTTAACGGGAAAATCGCTCACCAAAGTTTCAACATTTTATAAATTGAAACATTTCTTGCTTATTTACGTTTAAAGAACATTATCATTTAGAAGTTTAATTGTAGTATTTATCAGTAAAATATGACGAAAATTACCATAGCTGCCAACTATAACCTAATTTAGTAACTAATAATCTATCCGACGTGCTTTACGTTAGACTTATTTTTCGAGAGTCTTGATAATTAGCAGGGGATTTTTTGATGATTTGAAATGATTTTTTTCACGAATCAGCCGTAGCTATTGGATTCTTTGAACGTTCATAAAAAAACACGCATGGCGGTTTCCAATAACCAGGAAAACGTCATGTGAATTGCGTAATGAAATGTTTTTGCCAGGAGTCAAAGGAAATATAATTTTGAAACAAAATACCTTTAAAATTTCCGAAGCGCTATCTTAGCCAAACAAAAAGTATTATGTTTTCATATTATCCTCCTAAATTCTTCTTTTCACAGAAATAAATGAGTGCCCGAAAATTCACAAAAATGTCCTCTGTATATTTTAATTGAACTTAACTTTAAATTTAACATATTCTAATTGAACTTAACGCAAGCCTAAAACGACAGGGTTGTCCATTTCGTGTTTGAGATAGTAAAACCTTACATACCGACATTTGTCAAAGATACACGTCAACCACGCTGTTATTTACTTAGCTGAATATGGATCGTCGATAAATTTCTTCAGTGATGAGGCGCATTTCTCGCTTTGTGTATAATTAATAACAAGAGCTGTAGAATATGGCACTCAGGAAATCCACAAGTGAGAGGTCATTACATCCGGAAAACGTTATGGTCTGGTGGCGTGATTGGGCCGTATTGTTTTTGAGAACGATCAAGGATCCTGAGCGTTAACCGTTTATTTTTGGACGGAAATTGAAGACTATGATCTTGACGATATGTGGTTTTAGCAGGATGGGGTAACAAGTTACGTAACACAGGCAAATCGAGCTCTATTGCAAGAGTACTTTCCAGGATGTCTAATTTCGCGATTGCCTTATGTGAACTGGCCTCTGGATTTCTTTTTGTGGGGGCACGCGAAAAATCGTGTTTATGCGAACAATTTCTAAACTCTGGACAAACTGAAAGCCAATATTCGTAAAACGATGGCCGAGATATTGCCCGAAATGTGGCGGAAAGTCATTAAAAATTACCTCAACAGGATTAAGTCCATTAAGAATTCCCATGGAAAACATTTGAACAATTTTGTGTTTCATATATAATGGCAAGGATCAATCCTTACAATGATATAAAGATAACATCACTTCCTGAATATAATGTGTGTTTTTTTTAAATTTACTTTTTCAAGCATGAAATGGACAACCATATACATCCATATATCCATTTATCTAAAAAAAAGTCATTGTCCTGACATGTCCGAAATTCCAGAACATTGGCAATCAGCTGTTCCTTGAGCCAAGGAAGCTGGTTAAGTCCACTGAGGGCTAGATCTGCAGAAAAGGTAATGTGTTAGAGAAGTTCGAAACCTGCTTTTCAAATGGTAGACAACGCATCTTTGGCTTTGCGTGCGAATGCCTTGTCTTTGTAAAAGAAGACTTCTATTCGTAGTTTTCCTCATCTCTTTTCTTTAATGGTCTTCGATAAACTTCTTGTTTGATCTGCGTAGTAAGAGGTCGTAATAATGGCTCCCTTTTATGAACACTCCATCATAATTATTACCTCAACGTCTAAAAACCGGACGCCATAAACTTTCCCGCCGAACTTGACATTTTGAATTTCTACGGCGTTGATGAAGGAGATCACTTTCAAGCCATCGACTTGTGTTTCGTCTCGGGAAAAAAATGATGAATCCAGGTTTCAGCCACAGCCACAAATGGCCTCAAAAAATGGTCCATGTCAGCTTGACACTTTCTAAGATTAGCCCTTAAAAAGTCGAATTGTCTCTGGCGGGAATCATTTGGATGCT
Organism: Nemotelus pantherinus; assembly: GCA_963978885.1. Taxonomy (NCBI): domain Eukaryota; kingdom Metazoa; phylum Arthropoda; class Insecta; order Diptera; family Stratiomyidae; genus Nemotelus; species Nemotelus pantherinus. Next base: position 18,837,282 of record OZ022264.1, on the reverse strand, counting down.
GCCACATAAAATACGTGTGACCTCAGCTATATGAGTGTTGGACACTCTTCGGTCTGAAAAAAAAACATCTTTTGCTTTTTAAACGATATCCTAGGCGAGGGTGTCCCTCACGATGTTCATTTTTCGTGGATGTTCTCCAAGCCTAAGCTACTTGCACTAGCGTGTAAAAGTGAGAAATGGAGGAGTTGGCAGTTCCAGTGTTTTTTTTACCACGTCACCGTGTATGTCTTTGATTGATTTTTTTTTTCAAACAAAAGTAATTGATGAATTTTGGATTTGAATTTTGGATATCAAAAATTTGTGAAAATGTGAATTTTTGGGTGAATCAGTATTAATTTTACGTGAGATACTGCATGGGCACCTTGTTGTCCCTTAAGTAAGCCACCAACTAATACGATTTGTCACCTTCATTTATTGTCAATTATTCTTCCAATCCAAAGTATGATTAAAATAGTTTTTAGTTGTGAGTAAAGCTATTTATTTATTATATATTCAAATTATAATAAGGACCTTTAAAAAACCTAATATGAATTTTGGAAATCTGGATTCCATAGCTACCATTTTTGTTCCAATCACAATTTTCTAGGGGTTTGTTTTTAGTAGAGTAGAGTTAAAATTTCTTTTATAATAGAAATATTTCACACTTTTTAATTTTCACACTTTTCTAATTTTTTGCTTTAATTCAGGATGATCTCGAACCATCACAAATCAAATGTGAGTTGTCTATTTCGAAAAAAAACGTTACTCAAATTAACTTAAATTTCTTCTCGATCGCCATGAAGTATTGAAAAATGCCTTCGAAGCATTCGACCACAACAAGGAAGGACTCATCGCCAACGAAGATATCTCCACCATCTTGGAAATGCTGGGACAAAAACTGGACGATAAAGCGATAAAAAATCTCATCAAAGAAGTGAAACAGACAAACAATCAACAAAAATTGAACTTCAATGAGTTTGCCGTGCTGGCTGGAAGGTTCGTAGAAGTCGAAGAGGATGTACAAGCCATTGCCACAGAATTGAAAGAAGCTTTCCGATTATACGATAAAGAGGGCAAGGGTTACCTGACCGTTGAAACGCTTCGAGATATTTTGCATGAATTAGATGATAAGCTGTCGAAAGATGATTTGGACATGATGATCGATGAGATTGATGCTGATGGCTCCGGAACCGTTGACTTTGCAGGTGAGATGAACAGTTTTGAATGTCGGGACTGTATTCTCTTTGAATGTTGAGTTGGCTTGAACGATTAGCTAAGCACTCGAAATTTTTGTCCAGCTTAGTAACGTAAAATTTCTATCTTTTTTTCAGAATTCATGCAAGTGATGACAGGTGATTAGAAATATGTGTAAAATATATTCATTAAGTGTTTGTCTTCACCATTTATACCGTTTGTAGTCGTTTCGTCGTTCGAAAACTGTGTCATTCATTCAAGGTTTTCTATTAGCCTAGTTTTCATCCTGTGGTTTGACGTAGTGGATTTAGTGTCCGTTTGTGTTGCATTATATATTTTCAATCATACAAACTAATTTCTATATTTTAAATTTCCTTTTAGGCTAAGATCATTGTTGTTAAAGCAGTTTCATCGTAAAAATCATGCACGCACAAATATGTTTCAAAAATATTATGATTTTCAATTGAGAGAAGACTCTGAAACGTATCTATCAAAGAAAAATCGAAGCTGCGAATATATTTTTATTATTCCGTAAAATGTAAAAAAACTAATAAATTACAAATGTAATGGACGTTGAATGGAAGTTGACTTTTAATTATATAGGTACTCACAGCGCATCTATGTTGGCTGTTATTTTGTTAAAAAATATACTACAGAAAAATCAATTTTTGGTACGAATCAAACCGTAAACTATTTTCTTACATCAGAGGAAAGAGTTGGCAAAAACATTTCGCTCAGTCTTCCGGCCTAATGTAGCTTTTCAGCTATTTCATTATCTTCTGTAGCTAATTTTACTTCCAAACTTGCAATAAGACTGGCGGAATAGTGTCTCAATTTCCTTGTCAAAGCGTGTCTCTTGCATTTTTATTCAAGTTTACCTCGCCTCACTTATCGCAATCACAATTCATTTATGAACAAGGTCCAACCCGAAACAAACCGTGAATTTGTAATCGCCGAGTCGCAATCACCCAGCGGTAACCGTATCAAACTTCATTTTAAATCCAGACGAGCTCAGCAAAAAATCTCAATGACAATAAATTCCCCGCGACTGCAATCAGACTTTTTCAATTGCATTTAGTTCAATTAGCCCATTTAGTTCAATCACTATCATTTAACGCTCGATTTTATCAGCGTGGCCGTCCCTGCTCTTTCGCCACGCTTCGAAGTTTTTCACTATGTAGCCTGGTGTTTTTCCACGTCTTTCCTTGGAATCATAAATTCCCGCTTTTCAATAAAGTAATTATGCAGATTGGAATCATTCTCACTATCGTTTCATTCACAAGGAGGAAGCGTCAAAATAATTGTGAAGCCAGTTGGGCTGAGTTGAGAAGCATGTGATTCGATGCTGGGAAGGTACATCAGTATCTGGTATAATACGAGTAAGTCATTTCATATGGTGAAGGTGAAAAGGTAGCTAGCAGACATCGACAGACTGGTCGAGGCGGCATCGTTGCAAATGTAGAATGGAGATGTTGAATGTGAATTGCAAATTGATATGAGATAAATCATTTGCATTCCCGTCATTATGATTCGTCAGAGAATTATCATTTCTTTGCCAGATGTACTTAGATAGGATCTAATGTGAGTGTAATTTTTCATGAATTACCGAGAGAGAGCTGTCGTAGTTGTTTTATTCATGCGAAGATCTGCCAGGGTATCAACAACCGTATAATTAGGAAAGAAAGTGCCTCCGCTTTTAATTTACCTGTTACACATATTCAAATATTGCTGACTGTTATTTCGATTGCGTCTGCAGTGGCAGTCTGCCATTCAAATACTGTTTGAATGATATTATTGTCAGTTTTTACACATCCGCTCTACTTAAGACTATCGTTACCATACCAACTTTGGAACAAGAAAGGACTCAAAAGAACTTTTTCATTTTCACTGGATCTTTACGCATCTGACATTCCATATGGAAATTTCAATTCATTTGTAAAGTTCGTTACCAATTTAGTTCCCTATCTGAACTTCGTCTCCATCGATCAATTCATTTGACTTCTATTCATTCGTGAATAAAGCATCATTGACGAGATGTATACATTCTTGTTTAGTGTCCTGCATTTTCATTCTTTGCTGGCGTCATCTCTGACCAAATAGTAATTCTTTTATATTTACTATTCCTTCAGATAAGTGACCGTAACGGCGTGCCAATACTGTCGGCCAACGCTTTTGATCACGATGACCTGCACGGCAATTAATCGTAATGTCTTCACTTTTGTTTACATTTTTATTAATTTTTGCAATAAATAAGTTAAATGAACAATAGCTTTTGCTATATATTTGCTTTTTCACTCTGTCTTCGGTAGTTTTAAGGTATCTTATTAAGCTTTGCTGCCAAATTCTTGATGATTTACTCCTAATAAATGAAGTTTGTGCAACCGAGAGGTTAGATCACCATCTGCGAGCGGGTATGGCTCCTATTTCTAGCTCAATCATGAACAATCAATGACGTGAAATACTATACAACAGGGTTTGAATTGACTAAGCTGTGAGTAATATCGGCAGTAAATATCGAAGTAAAGTGAGTCTTGAAACTGAATCAGAACTTTGATGATCTAGAACTGGTTTTTGAGTATCTTCGCTCTCATCCACTGGGCGAGTTATTCCAGCATTCAGCTTGTATCGTAAAAAAATTGGTACATAAACTTTATTAAAATATTCCTTAAATCTAGGTCGAGGAGTGACAACTGGTAGAAAAATTCGTTCACAAACCTATTCAAAGCTAGATAAACTCAGAGCTTATTTCTTGGTCTTTTGTCCGAGCTTTGATTCGCATCAGGGACTCCACACACAAGAAACAATTGCTCTGCTCACTAAATTTCACGAGATCTTTGCTTTATCAAGTATATTACCGTATGCATACTGAAAAACGCGCTTCTTTGGCTAGTTTGAGTTCAGAGAAGCCAGTTTTAGGTGGCCGTTGTTCACGAGAATTCTGGGTGATTGTCGCACCACTCGCGTGGAATCAACCATAGCTGTCCTTGTCCATCAGCTCAATTTGCACCAATTTTCGCCGGATAAGAAATCTGACTCAACCTCTTAGAGGCCAATGAAAATTACTGGCGTAACTACCGGCGCTTGACTCTCTACTTCACTAACCAATACAGTACAAAAATTCATCTTTCACAGGAACCATGGCTGCCGCTTCAAAAAACAATCAGATGTTCTACTGTCGCTCATCAAAGAAATCCTATTTTCATTATTTCGTGACTATTGATTGCTTGTGTGTACCCTTGGGAAAGAAAAAGTGTTGTCTTGCATTAGTGCTAGTTTCAGTGCTAGTCCGTCCAGTTGCATGGGTTTGAAAGCTCCGATTGGATCACCCGTGATGGATCATAGAAATTTCATTCCGAACCGTCCCACCTTGAAACAGCAGCTTGACTCCTCAGAACAGAGAGATTTAATGAAATGAAATCAGCGTATACATATACGAAATTTAGTGAAGCAATTTGATTACAAAGGTAAAATCTATGATTAGAGCAGATATTCCCTTTGGTGTCTCCGATACCTAAGATCTACGAGCTTTTGGTTATAACGTGCCACATGGCCTACTATCTCTATCGTACACATGGCCAACTCTGTTCGCCGAGCAGAAGTCTGTCAACTTTGCCCATGGTTCCATAGTTTTCCTTCACTACTACTAACGCTCAGATTCAGGCAAATTGCTTCACTTCTCACTGCTGTTTTCATTTCCTTATATTTCTCTCTTCTGAGATTTAGGAAAACGTAGATTTTTGAGTTTGACAGTTAGTCTGCATGCAATCATTTATGGAAGGCTTTGGTCACATCGAACATAACCAGACCTGTAGATTATCTTTTGTAAAGCCCTGTTATTATGTGCTGGACTGCTCTTGTTCATTGTAACTTGGTAGAATGTTGATGTTTGAAGCCGAATCGTTCTTCTGGAAGGACATTATTGAGGTGAACTATCTCCTTGACTTGAGAGAGGAAAATGTGTTCCCTCGATTTCGCGATCGATGAAAAAAGGCTAACATGCCACAAATTTTAATGGATCGGTAAATCTTTGCCAGTTTTAGGGATGGCTATAATTGTGGTCAGTTCCCAAAAATTATTATATTTCTTTAACAGGAAGATAGCATTTATTATATCCGTGATGCTCTGCAGAATATTACCTGGTAGGTGGATGAGGCAGAAGTTGGTGACTAAAGATGGGTTTAATGACCTTTTTCAATTGAGTTAGCTCAATACAACTCACTCATTTTACTGAGACACTCTTTGAGAGTCAGTCAAAAGTACTGTGAGTGGCCAATAGAAACGAAACTCGAATTTTCTCCAATTTTTAATAAGCAAAATATAATACTACTATGTGTCAAAAAAAAACTTCCAAAAATGTAATCAAATCAATTTACTTAAAGCTTTATAGATACTTTGTATATTTATTATAATGAGATGTTTTCCTGGCATGATCGGTTTGGTTTTTCGTCTTGAAATATGTGGTTCAATGTTGTTCATGGATAGCTTCCATTATTCATTTTCGAACTCATTAGTTTGAACGCGCAAAGCCGAGTTGCTTCTAATGAAGATCTACGGCTGCCCATGCTCCTAGCCTGACTCTTGATTTTTTTTTCCTAATGGAGGTCTGTATGGGGCTCGTGAGCTCTAAAGGATTGTGTTTGCCCCTCGTTGGGGCTTTAAACATACGTTTGTCTTATAAAATATCTTCCATAAAATAGTATTATTAAAAAAAATTGAAAAATGTCTTCACGTTTTTAAAATAATATATATTGAATATATTGTTTCTACAAAATCTCTGAAATCATTTACCTTAGCTTACTTTGTGTATGTTAAATTTGATGTTTGTTGAAATGTAAAGTGTTTGTGGATCGCGGATGTGTATTTATGGATGTATATTATGTGTTCAGGCAGTCTTTCTTCCCTACAAGTGTTAGCATGACGCTGATATCGAGGAGGTGGAGTAAGGTGGTGTGCTAGGCGGTTGCCTGTTCTCGGGGCCCGTTATCAGAATGTGACGGTTGCCTGCTCATAGGATTGAGGCAGTCGCCAGCAGGTTTAAGCGCGGGCCACAATGCTCCAGCACATTCCATTCCATTCCGATCCAGCACTCTCCAGCTCATGTCCATTCCAGCAAACTGAACACATAGTCTCCATACCGTTTAGTATGCGACAATTCACTTGTAGTTTTAAAATTTCAGTTTTGCGTGATTATTTTAGAATGGATAGCAATTTTCTAAAGTTTTTTGGAATGCTTATATGCTTTGTACCCTTGTGTAATCAAAAATCACAGCAAAATTTTTTTTAGTATTAATAATAATACTCTTCTGATCCAGAAAAGTTGAAAGTTCGTCAACTCGTCCTTTCCATTCCATTCCATTCCAAACTAATGTGTTCAGTCTCGTACATTTTCTATGCCACCAACTTTGACGTTTATTCTGGAATGGAATGGAATGGATCATTGTGTCCGGCGCTTTACCCAGACGGCGGTTAGTAGGTCTCGGGGCTGGTAGCTGCCGCCATCGGCTGCGGCTGTAAAAGAAGCCACGGCGACTACCTGTACGGGTACGTGCCGAGAGGACGGTTGTCAGCTCTCAGGACCAGTTGCAAACTCTCGGTGCTACGGCAGTCATCAGCAGCATTACCGAAACGGCGGTTGCCATGTTTCGGTAACATCTCAATCTCAAAGGAAATTGTGTGCGTTGCGATCTGCTTCTAGAAAAACAGGGCCTTTGGCCCTGCAAAGTACCCAAGGTAGAAATAGTACTAAATTAAAAACTGTACTTTTATTGCTGCAGTTTCTTTACCTATAAGACATGGGAGGCTCAAAGTGTGGTGTTCTATGTCCCTTCTTAAGAAGATTGTTGTGCTTCCTTCCCTGATTGTTAATCTTTCATTTCTGTGCTATGGAATTCTATGGAATCAAAAGGTTAGGCTTAAGAAGGTATATTTTTTAACCATGATATCATTCCTGCAGTCAGGGGTTTTCTCAGGCATTTTTCTTGGGGGGTGTGCTCAGAATTTTAGGAGGGGTGTCCCTTTGGAACAAAGGACACAAAGCTCCCTTTGTGTAGGAAAATTGTCCGTGTTAGGGGGGTGTATGCACTTTCCAGGGGGGTATTAGGGGGCTGTTAGGGGGTGTAGGAAAATCTCTGCCTGCAGTCGCTGGGAAATTGCATAAGCTCCCCTTTTTTGGGGAAAAATGGAATTCGCAAGTTAGGATAGAGATACGGCTGTCTTTGCTTATTTATTGGTAGACGGTAGAGATGACACTGGAAATGATTCAATAGAGAACATGCCCGCTACCATTTTCATGTCCTTGATCATTGACTCAAGTTGGATTGCATGTGACAGTTATTGGAAGGGCGGCCAAATTGTGGCATTGGCCTAGGCCGGCTTTTGGTTTCTGAGGTTCGATTTGGCAAACTAGATGGCAGATGTCCTGAATATTATTAATGTGTTTTCCATGCCTTGAGAGAAGTACTGTAATTAGTTTAGAGGAGAGTTTCTTAATTTTGAGGCAAAAAACGTCCATCGAATTGAAGACCTGCCTTTCCAAATCTAGGTTGATTTCTTCTGTAGTAAGTTTTTATAGTTCTCGAATTGAGTTGGCATGATCCGAATTCTCAAATATACCCTCTTTGCTGAAACCGGGTTTTTGTTGCTTCAGTACTCATGACAATTCTGTGCAATATTTAGGTTGGCCCTTCAGATCTGCTTTGTGTTTCGTTTGAGAAACTGAGGTTTGTGCCAAAGCTAAAGAATTGAGGATGTCCAGTTTTGTGGCCTGTTTGATTAAATTACGTTCAAACAATTTCTCCCTCGACAATGAATTGGGTACTTTAGCGTAAAGCCGGCGCCAAACGATGCGGTGAACGTTTGATTCAAACTTTTGCCTCCAACGTTCAACAACCAGTTCTTGGCTCTCCAAAACAACTGACGAAGCGAAGTGAAGTTTTCTTCTAAGCTGGAAGCATCCTCAGTGCCTGATGTGCTGGCTTCTACAGTATTGCAGGAAGTAACCACTTCTGACGATGAGATTTGAAGCTACATTTTCTTCTTAATTTGAAAGGGAGCATTATTGCTTTTCGCAATTTTCCGACTAAGCTTTTTAGGAAATTCATTGTTTTATTTCATAAGTTCCTGACTGAAGCGGCGTTGCCCGGCCAGCTCAGCTTACTTTTTCTTTAGATTATCTAAAATTATATTTAATTTTTTTATTATTTCATTTTGCATTGATTTTTTCCTGAATCTATTCATGAAGCGCCCCTGTAACGACGGAAATCGCTTCCTGATTACTCATTATATAAGTGCGCTTGACTAACACGTGTGGCGTTTAAACTAATCCTATCCTATGGCCAACCCAGGACGTGGCTATTTTGTAATATTTTTAAAAAGAATAGAAAATGATTGTTTCATTACCTCAAAGTTCTAGTGGTAATCCGCTACTGTACTTGTATGTTTGTTCACATCACCGATCCATAACAAAAAACATTTTTACTTTTCTTTTTAAGTCCGTCACTCTGAACTTGAATCCGTTCCAATAAAAAAACCTAAGCTCACATTCCAAACATTCCACCCCGTCCATCTGGATTGCTCTGCCAACTTATTCAGTAATCATTCATTTGAAGTTTTCACCTCTCGAGAGTGTCAATCAAAATCAGTACGGCATCGCCCAGATCAGCAATAACGTGCAATAAAAAATGCTACAAATATGTGACGACCAGCATGGAGTGCATGAAGTGCTTCGCTTATTTGTAATTACCTGTTATTGATGCGGATTTAAATTGACTTGACATGACGGCCAAATTACAATTGCTTCAGAGACTGGTTCAAATGAATTGTTTCACTTTCTTTTGGCAGTAAATTGACGTGCATGGACACCAAACGGTGTATGAAACAAGAAAAAACGAAACTTTCGATACGATTAAGTGATCATCTGGAAATGAAAATGTTTTAGTGCGTTTGGATGAAATCATATTAACGGTTCGTTTGTATTAGAATTGCAGTTCAATGGAAAAATTCATTCAAAACAGACTCAGTGAGTTAATATAACTAGAGAAAAAAATAGAAGAATATCGTTCAATTGAGAATTATATAAAAGAATTTAGATACTAGAAATGATTATATCACTTTCGACTTCGCATTACTTCCTAAAACAAAGTATATGGGCACACCTCATAAATACTATGACGCAAAATTTCAAACAACTTTCAATTTTGAATCCAGTTTCACTCAAAAATGCGCAAACCATTTGAGTGTCTGGTGGAATGGAATCGAGGTCAGTCAGCACTAGGCCGATACCCTAGACACATCTATGTGATAAGAATTGAAATTTCCTCTGATTTGGAAGTGGCCAAACTGGATCCCTTCTAGCTGACTTATTAATTGCTTGTGGCTTGAATCGTTGACAGAATGAAGTATTTAGCTTGGGTCTATTAATTAATCTACTACTCGAGCAGTGAATTTATCTTCAGGTTTGTTGACAGCAGGAGAAATTGTTTCGTCGATTATGAATTGCAGTAACGTTGATTGCATAAATGCTGATAAGGAATAATGTCTGGCATATGCTTCTTAAACAATTTATATAAACTTTTGGTACTACTGTGTTAATATTCTCAGGATTTTATGTGGCTTTTGAATCCGGCTTCATAGATACATTTGCGACGAAGTATTGATTGAAACGTTCAGTAAAATAATTGTTAAGTAGTGCTTACGTGTCACTTAAGATTTATTTATCTGGAAAGTAGAAAGAACAAGAAAATATTAGTTTATGTGATAGTGATTTTTAAGTCAATTGAACTAACGTTACATCATTTATGTCGAACACATATCGAAACTGAAAATTGAACAATGTTCGTTCCACATCATGTTTCCTTTAGTGATCTTTAATGCATCTGATACGGTATGGTCTATGACGTGAAGTGATGCAAAGTGATCCCTTCACAAAAGGCCTTCACAAAACCTTCAGGCATAATGGCCCATTTTATTTCGGAGCAAATTTTAACGCTCACAATCGCTACTGGCGCTCTGTGAGATATAATCAAGTAGTTCGAGACCTGCACAGATTCTCCAGAGAAACTTCGTCTAGCCTTTTCATTCGAGAAGAACCTACGAGCTTTGGTCCAATTTGCAATCATGTTATAGGCATAGACATAAAGCAAAATATAAACCAGAGTACATGCATAAACGTTCTAGATGAACTTCGCTCAGACCATGAGCCAGTCATATTTCGGATAGAGTACGTTTTCCTAGATGCTCTTGCAAAAGCAAAATCTAGAACCGACAGACAAGCCTTCCCATATCTTTGGCCAGCGAAAATATTCTCCAAGCAACGGTGGCAGGTAGTAATCTCCAGAAATCTAGAGAGTCCCTCACTTACAAAATCTACGAGATCAAAGTTAACTGGAAGTTTAAAGCTCCTTTCAAGACTCATCAAGACCCCTATGAGCCTCCGCATTAAATCAAAACCTTTATAAGGAGAAGAAATCATATCCGGAGACGAGTCAGGTCAACCGGTGATCCCAGATTAAAATAGGAAGTAAATCGATTCAGTTCGTGTTCAGTTCTCTCAGCAGTGGGAAGAATTAATGTGCAGTTTTGATCCTTAAAGTGGTTCAATATGAAAGCTGTTTAAATATTTTCGATCGAGAAACAAGCCGATGATGCCACCCTGCCGGTCTAAAATATAGTAAACGAGAAAAATCAAAGGCCTTTGCCGACACTCTAGAGCTCCAATTTAAAGAGAACAATGGCTTAGAAGACGATTTTGAAGAGGAATATCTTATTGAGCAGACAGTATCAAACAGCTTGCTCGAAAAAGCACAGAATAGTGGTGCCAACATCTTTAGAAGAAGTAAAATTTCTGGTGGAAAACCTCAACAAAAGGAAATCTCCAAGGCCAGATAAAATCATCAATCTCTGCCTTTTTCATCTACCAGGTAATCTCTACCTGAACATTGTAGACATGACTAATGGAATTTTTAATCTAAAAACATATCCTAATTGCAGGAAACTTGCCACCATTATAGTAGTCCTTGAGTGTGGCAAAGATTGGTGATCTACCCTCATGTATATCCAAACTTGGCACATTTTTCTCTTGAAGACCAAAAAGATTGTCACCGAAACAGTTGCTAGCCCATTTTTAAAATACAGCACTCTACTGAGCTTTAAATATCTGGAGTAGTACAGCACATAACATCTGGAATAAACAAAGTCATGTTTGATGCCGCAAATTAATTTACCATCCTCATTCAAACAACTCTTTGGATCTCTTTTTACAAAATAGAGCTTTTCAAGTCAGCAAATTACCTCTTCTCCAAGCATCCCATAGCAGCCGGAGTTCCCCAACCGTTTCTTTTGTCACCCATTTCCTCCAACTTGTGCACAGCTGATATCCCACCTCTAACAGAGTAAACATATTTCTATTCACTGACAAAACGTTCATATTTATCTCATCGAGACAAGCAACATACACAGCCTCTAGCCAACAGCGTTCTATGGAAATCTTTTTGGAATATTTCAGAAGATGGAAGATATAGCTTAATGCTGAAAAACTTAAGCAATCTTTATTACTTGCAAAAGGCGACATACACCACAACAACTTACTATCGACGATCAAACTTTAGAAAGGCAACGGACCTCAATAGACTTAGAGCTGGCGTTTGATAGCAAATTACAATAGACTGCACATATTGGCATCACACGAGCATCCTTGAAATATACCATCACCGCTATATACACTCTTTTAAAATCATACCACCTAAGTACCATAAAAAGAGCTATCTACAAGCAGGTTCTGAGACTTCAACTGGTCTACGGCTGCATAGCCTTCAGACAAACCTCTAAGCCTTATAGAAAAAGGTTACAAGTATATCAAAATATCCCATTTCGCAGGGTTTTCAGAATCCCTTGGTACGTAAGAAACTCTGACATGACAAACACAAAGAACTTAGAATCGTGACAGCAGAAAAATACCTACATGGTAGACCGCTTAAACTATTTGACACAATTTGCAGACACCCCAGTAGCACTCTGACAACCCTGAAAACTCTCCTTCAAACTTCACCTATCCAAGCCTGAAGCAACTCAAAGAGTAATGCGGAAGGGCCATTCTCTAGCACAAAATAATAAAAAACACAGCACCGTTATGTTTTGAGTCTGAGCGCAGACTGCTCACAGCCAAGAGATACCAGCGCCAGCTCCAGGAAAATCATACTTCAAAGGAATTTTAGGCAAATTTTTAACGGGCAAATTTAAATTCCGACCCAAAAAATTCGGTGATTTCATCACACAAAGTTTTCAAAAAGTCTTTATCGTACCTGATTCGTCAAACACTTTCCACCCTTTCTCCGATTCTTCTCCAACAGTTTTTGTAAACCGTGTAGCAATAACAAGTGAATTTACCCACATAGCTATAATGAAACTAGACTTTAACAAAGATTCTGACCCCGATATTCTCCCTCCAACTTTCTTAGGTAAGTGTGTTAAACAATTTTTCCACCCATTGCCATTTTGTAAAATAGCGATGAATGCTCGATCAGAAATTATAGAGGCATTACCATTTTATCAACTCTTCCAAAATTATTTGAAGAGGTTGTTTATGATATACGTTTCCTACTTGTTGATTCGTGTCTAAATGAGCAACAGCATGGCTTTAGAAAGGGCCACAGTACTAATTGCTACGTTCTGTGTGGAATGGAGAAAGGCTACCAAATTGACGCAGTCTACAAAGTCTTCAGATAGACCTTCAGCAAAAACGACTATCCTGCCCTTATTCTAAAGCTACGGAATATTGAAGTCGCTCAACTCTTACTCAGCTGGCTTAGTTCCTACCTCCTTATTCGAACCCAACCTGTAAAGTATAAAGGATGTTTGCCGAGGAACATTTTTGCTTCCTCTGGTGTATGACCCTCTTTTTTTAATTTATCAAATAAATCCCATTTACTCTACGCTGATGAGCTGAAAATTTAAATATTTAATCAAAATGTTATATACAATTTCTCTAGTCAAAACTGGATTCACTTAATCAGTGGTGCACTGTTATCTAGCTTTGTCTTAATATTGATGAGTGCCAGGTTACCCCGCAAATAAATAATATTACACAACACACACTTTTTCAGGGACGGTTTTTACTAATGATCGAAGAAGAACATTAGTATTAAAATCATTTTGTCTAAAAATTCATAATTCTATATATATATATATATATATATATATATATATATATATATATATATATATATATATATATATATATATCATCATCAAAAAATTTCAGTGAAATGCAGAATAGTGCCAGGTCTCACAAAAAGTTTATAATCTTTAACCCTTTGGCGCCGGTGGGCATTTTAGTGATATTTTAAATATACCTTTTTTTCTGTCAACAAATAACTTTCGCAAAAATAAAGTTTATGGAATAAATTTTGAACGTGTTCCAAATGTGGATATGACAATTTTTTTTTTGATATTTTTAACCCTATGTGTGCGCTAGGCGCCTGAAATGAGATTGGGAAAATTTGAAATTTTTTGAATTGTGATGATTTTTGACCAGATTATCAGATCATTATGAAACTTACGGGACAGTGTTTTATGGACGTGCTAGCAACTCTGCAGCTACGGCAGGGATTGAAAGTTAAAACATTCAAACCATCGATTCTCGTGAAAAATTTTCGTTTTTAGAGTGAAAACCAACTCATATAAAAATCTTGTGCTTTGTTTATACAACGAAAGGAAAATTTTTGAAATTTCATGTCGGACAAGAACGGTGACACTCATCCAATTTACCTATATTTTAAGCATCAAAAACTTCTGTTCACGAGAACTCACGATCCGATTATCTGATACAAATGAAATTCACAGAATGTATTGGGGTTGAGTAGGACCAGATTTGGTAGATGCGATTTGGAAATGTGGGCAACACTGCGCCAGTGGTGCCATCTTGAAAATTATAAAGAAAAAAAAAACTGCTTTTTGCCCTATGAATTCTGATTCTGTTACTAGATTATCATGAAATTGACACAGCACCTGAATCTTACTCTAAGCCGTGTTTGATAGAAATTCGGTTGAAAAATTCGGTTGGTGCTGCTAGCCATGCTAATTTTGGTGTTTTGAGTTTCGAAAATTCGCTCAGGAAAATAAAGCCATATAACTTCCAGTGCAGTCATGAAACCAAAACGAATTTCATATTATATATGGAATTTATTATAGGCATTATTCAGAAGGAATCTGGTAAAAAAACCATTATAGGGTTGCCAGCTATTGTTGGTTTTGTATTTATTTGCAATATCTTTATTGAGCGATTTCGTCGTAAAATTTTCATACGGTAATGATCTTGCAGTGACAATAAACAACAAATATTAAGTTTTCGAAAGTTTGAAAAGTTTTGCGTTTGTTAACCCTAAATTTCTTGGTACCCCTATAACTTCCAATGCAGTCATCGGATCAAAACAAAATTCGCAGAGTAGGTTGATTTGTTGGCTTTGATGCTAGCAAAGGGCTGCCAACAAGAGGCGTTTTTTGCTATTTTCGTATCAATAAATGCTTACGTTGAGTATTCATATAGCGAACACTTACAATGAAAATAAGTTAACAATGTTTAAATTGTCTAAGTTCTAGAAATTTTTTGGCTCCAAATATCTTTCATTTTTTGAGCCGTAACATCTTTCTTTCCCTGTAACTTGCGACAAAATCATCGGATAAAATCGAAATCGATAGAATTATTTGATTTTGTAGTGAGGCAATTGCGGGAGACTTTCAGTTGTAGTGCTGGTAAAGTGTTGCAAGCACTAAGAATTTTCTTTGTTTATGTTATGCTGCTTTCAAAGTTGTGCAGTGTCTGGCTTTACTAAATCTTAAAATTCATGCAAGTGGTAGTCCTGAAATCCTTTCCACCCTATGAATTTAAATGCATTGTTAAGACCAAAGTGACTTTGCACTCGAAACAGGTTAGAGCACGTGTGGTAGAATATGCACACAAAATCTGCACGATTCTTCTACTGTTCATCGAACATTAGTGTTTCTAGCGGTTCAGGTGTGGTAGATTTTTTTTAGTTTGAGTTGATAAAGTTATTAAATTCGGCATTATCTTGGATGAAAAATTTCACTACTTCTTACAATATGACAAAATCAATTACCGTGCCAAAAACAGTAAGGCTTAGTGAAACGATGTGCCAAAGAATTTTGTAATTAATGGCTACTAAATCATTGTAAACTTAACTCGTACGACCTCTCCTTGAATACGGATGTATTATCTGAAGTCCAGCCTTCCAAATCCATAACGACAGACTCGATTTTGTACGGAACATATCTTACTGCTCGTTTCACGAGAAATATATAGCCCAAGTGCTTTCCATAGCCTACTATCATATGAATTCCGGTTGGGTTATCTGAACTTGCTTCCACTTTCATTCAGTAGATTTGTTGTTTCTGCATGCTTCGCATGTGATCTTATAAGGGATGTTACTAGAGTTACTAAAGCTCGATCAGAAATACTAGGTTTAGTTGTTTGCTCCAAGCATATCCACATTCAAAGTATGTGCAGCAAATAAGCCTTTAAACAGATGCCGCAGAACAAGGGCCAAACATACTTCAAAATAGCTTCCAAATCATTCTACAAGTCCTTTCTTATCAAAACCCTTTCTTCAACTTGGTAAAAAAAAGTTAAATGTAAATGCTAAATTTTGCTAAATGAATTTATTTTACTTTATAACGTATATTCTTTGCTAATGTACTTATGTATTTTATTTATTGCATTGATCTTTTTAATTATTCATATAGTTTTTGTTTGTTAGTTTGATAATTAAAAATTAAAATTGTACCTTGCTTGGTAATTGAATAAATAAACAGATTCCCGTGCGAATCACTTTTTATCATACAAATGCTTTTAAAGACTCTTAATCTAAGTACCTATTTCTATCTTTTCGCCTGTTCGATAACCAACTCCATTCGCAATTCTTGCTCAGCTGGTAAACTCACAGTAAATAAATTCTTTTCGTAATACACGACCCAAGATAAAATTAATCCCAAGCTCCAAAGAGAGGGCCGAGCCAGTGAACAGTGGTCCTGGACATTGATTTGCTAATGCCTTTCGAATGATTAATATTTCATAGTTCGATAGTGTGTTGCTAAAACGATGTTTGCCTTAATCAACCAAGTATTTAAGTATCGCTTGGTTTAGACCAACATGCATATGTCCATTTGAGTGTCTTATGCTCGCAATGCGTGAAATTAAGAAATGTTTCCTAACCGCAACTTTAGACAATTTACATATTTGAGCCTAGCAATTTCAATCATATCGAGCCGCTAGGTTCAAATATAGTAGCATAACATTACATAATTGTTGGTGCAAACAAGGTTTTTATAGCTTGGTTCGGACACAACGTAGAATTCAGACAACTATTTGAAGTAATGAAGTAATTGTCGGAACGCATTTGCAAATATTTATAAATATCTTATATTAAAAGAATATCAATCTTACTTTCAAGGGTATCTATAAGTGCAATAATTTTCAATTCTTATACTACAATACGAGCATGTCTAGCGGTCTCTGCTTTCGACCTTACGACCTTACCGATTCAAAATCGAAGCCCAATGAAGAATAATGTACCTTCTTTGCAGATAATCACGATCTTACTCCGACAACCCATTCAAAATACTCATCGAAACATTCAACCGGAATGAAAAATCGCATCATGATTTTTTTTGCCATAGTTTATCAAACAATGAATTACAAAGCTATCATTTAGGACTCTCTATTCACACGTGCGATAAAATTATCGTAAGCTACCATGAACTTGCCTCTAACCTTGGTAGGCTGTATGTAGATTTGTCAGCAGTAATGCAGACTTGATTGCATGCTTTGTACGGTAGTTACAGTTCTCGTAAAAACTGTTTACGCCT
The DNA here is from genome assembly GCA_963978885.1 of Nemotelus pantherinus. Lineage (NCBI taxonomy): Eukaryota > Metazoa > Arthropoda > Insecta > Diptera > Stratiomyidae > Nemotelus > Nemotelus pantherinus. Next base: position 18,820,233 of record OZ022264.1, on the reverse strand, counting down.
AATTGAAATGCGAGCCGAAACATTTTAATATCTTCCACAGAAGCAATACAGCTATATTTAATTTGCCTGGTATCAGATAATCATTGCTAATGAGCTCTTACCACTGATTATCAGAGTACGTGCTCAACATATGTGTAGCTTGTGTTGCATTTTATCCTAAAGAAATCCGATTTCGGCACGTTTTCCCTTTTAATTTTACAATTTACTTATCACAAGATCTGTGATTATCTTTGATTTCATGGTTTTTTTTGCCTAAAGCTTTTCTTCTGTAAAGTTGAAACAGAAGCATGTGTAAAATTTTCATGCCGCTTTGATTGAGACGTCTGTTATTAAATTGTTTTAGATACTCGCTTATACATATGTAACTGCAACGAAAGCTTAGAGTTCGTAAAAGAAACTCTTTGAAGAAATTTCAGGAAAATAAATTTCAATTACGGTTGAATTTGTAAAATGAACTCTAGTGTTAAAAAGTGGCTAAAAAAGCTGAATTTTTAAAATTTTCATTTAAGCACAGGAAATATTCAAGAAATGATGAATAAAATTTGAGCGAATTTTTGAATTTCGAATTATATTGATGAGTTTTTATTGAAAGATATATGTATTTTGAAAACTTTAACTCTTAGGGATGAAACAATGAGTCCAAGACAAATTGTGAGAAAATATAAATTGAAATAAACATTAAATTAAACTCGATGTAGTATTCAACCGTATGTCCAAGACAAACCCAGAAAAATAGTTTAAATACTTTGAAAAAAAAATGTTCAGCAAATTTAAGCCAAAGATTTCCCAATTTTTTCTTTGATTTCTTCTTCTCTTCTTGTGAAAATCTAATACGAATTTCTTTATATAAAAGCCAGATCGAATGATGTTTTATTTGCTTACTGTTTGAGGACTAAATACGATAAAATTCAAACGAGCTGTGTGATTGGTTCATAGATATCTATCATAAAAAGTATCAGTGACCAAAAGTATCAGTGGTAAAAAGTATCAGATAGAAGTATCAGTAGCAAAGAGTATCAGGTGAAAGTATCAGTGGCCAAGAAGTAACAGCATCAACATCTACCTGATACAGGTTTTATATCACAACTCAACTTTATTACTGTTATTTCTACAAAAAGTGATTTTTGATCGCACGTCGTTGTAGGTTTTGGGTGGTCTTCACTCTTGAGGATTCGGAAGTGAGCAAGAATGTAAAGCAACTGGCTCACAATTAAAATCGATTTTTCATGAAACCGCAATCTATTAAAGATTAATGCACCAAACACCGCAGACCTATTCCACGAATTCCAGTTGTTTTATTCAAATACTCAGAGATCCAAAAGATAATCTGCTGCGATGTTCTTTTTACAATAATCTCACTAGTTTAATAGACCGTCAATCATTCAATTCAATCTTATATTATGTCTGACCAGCTTTGGTCAGCTTCCGCGAAGGTGCATCAGCTGAATTATTCGCTCACTGAGACCATTTCTTGGCGAATGACGTTCCACCACAATTTCGCTTCACTGGTGTTCATCCTTTCGTTGCAACTCAGTCCAATTATTTAAATTTCACTTAAATCCTATGCAGCTTTTTTGAATCTTTCGTTTCAGTACTCTATTTTCTCACTTTAGCTTTTTCAACAAATACTTTATTTCCTCTGTCGACACCCGAATCTCCCTCAAAAAAAATATTAACAATAATAAGTGTGGTTTACCACCTCCGTTCACCCACCTAGTGGAAATGAAAAATCCTAATTCCAACTCTATTTCCACTTGACAACGACTTCCCAGTTAAAGCGAAATTTCCCTGAAGTAAGTCGTTGGGGCCGACTACTTCCAATGGGTTTCACAAGGGCCACCAATTTGAATTCCATTCGCATAATTTGACTCCGCTCCATTCCAGTTTCTTGTACACATCTGATCGGTTATTTGCCAGCCAAATTTTGGATGAGAGACAAAAAATGCTAAAAATTATATTTATATCAGATTCAGTGAGGGCATCTCTGAAGTGCGCTATCATAAAGATGAATACCCATATATGTTTGCAGCCAGTCAGCCATATAGGAGAACTAAAGGCCCATATCCCATGATGGTCCTAAAACATAGCGGCTACCCCTCTTCAATGTCCACTCAAAATTCGTTGTTGTTTTCTTCTCCTCAGGAGATCTGCAACTTTTTTGCTGACCATTTTCAAGAAGTTTTTGGTCCAGTTAGCATCCCAACATTGTATCGATTCCCGGGTGCGACTCAAACAATTTTTACTGAGGATATGACCATATCGAGGAATGAGATATTTACTGCCATTATGGAGCTTGACAGTAACAACGGCCTTGGACCTGACCTCCTCCCTCCCACTTTTCTGATCAAGTGTGTAAAATAACTGATTTCGCCCTTTCATACTATATTCAATAATTTTCTCTCCTCTGGGCTATTTCCTTCGTATTGAAAATCTTCTTTTATTACACCAATTTATAAACGTGGCGATAGACGTTCTATTCAAAATTATAGAGGCATCGCCATTCTATCTGCTATTCCCAAACGATTTGAAAAAATCATCCGCTGCAAACTTTCTCCTCTGGTTGGCGCTCGACTGAACGAGCAGCAGCATGGATTTAGAAAAGGTCGTTCTACTGCAACTAATCGTATGGCTCTTGTTTCTGATGTTTTGTGCAAAATGGAAAAAGGTGATAAAATTGACGCAATCTATACAGGCTTCAGTAAAGCATTCGACCGAGTTGATGACTCCATTTTGATCCCCAAGCTGAAACAATTTAGAATTGCAGGATCTTTGCTAAAGTGGCCTGGCTCCTACCTCCACGACCATTTGCAATTCGTGAAATTCCAAGGTCTAATTTCTAGGAAAGTTGACGTGAAATCCGGTGTACCTCAAGGAAGTCATCTTGGCCCTCTTCTTTTTAATATTTTTATATCTGCCATATCGGAGGTTTTATCTGATATTCCTCATTTACCATATGCGGACGACTTCAAAATCTTCCATGTCATCAGGATACCATCTGACGCTACTTTTTTTCAGTCTAAACTGAGCTCTCTAGACCGTTGGTACTCCGCGAACAAGCTCCCTCTTAACATTGCTAAATGCCGCGCAATCAGCTTCTCTCGCAAATCTGCACGCGTTCATTATACGTACCGCCTCAACGACACGTCACTCAGCAGGGTTGACAACATATTAGATCTCGATGCCACCCTGGATGAAACGCTCCGCTTTAATCTTCATTACGATAGAGTTCTTTCCCAAGCAAGTAAACAAATTGGTTTCATTAAGCGACGGGCCAAAGAGTTTAGGAATCTTTGGGTTACTAAATCCTTATATATTTCACTCGTGCGTCTTCTTCTCGAATATGCGTGCACTATCTGGAACCCGGCTTTCGAAATTCACAGCTAAAGATTTGAGTCTGTTCAGAAGCAGTTTTTACTATTCGTTCTGAGAAGTCTTTTCAACTCTTATGATATGAGTAATCTACCACTATACGAATATCGCCTTAAATGTATTAACTTGTTACCCCTTGCGTCGAGAAGTATAATCTTATCTGCCTGCTTCAGCTTCGATGTCATCGGAGACGTGGTTAATGTCGTTTACTTGAAAGAAAAGTTTGTACTCAATCAGCCCTTAAGAGTCACTAGATCCCGACGATTGCTTATTGAATACCATCACAACACAACATATGCAGCAAACGAGCCAATAAATAGGTGTTGCAAGCTATTCAATAGGATGAGCGAGAACTTTCCCCTACGATCTCTAAATCAACGTTTAAAAATAACATTATCAAGGCTCTCTTTTTATAGTCTCCCCCACCCTATTACCGTATTAACATATATGTATAGTATATTCAATTTAAATTTAAATTTGGTATTTGATTTGTTAGTCATTCATTTGTCATTTGTTATTTATTTATTACTTTATTTGTTGTTTGTTTATAACTTATTTTATTTATGCATTATTTATTAGTCTTGTATTTATATATAGTTTGCTTTATTTTTATTTTGTTTCGTAATTTTATGCATGCACTATTTTATTTTATTCTTTTTATACATGTACGCCTTGCTTGGTCTATAAAATAAATAAATAGCAAACTGGAAAAAATTGGTGGCAAGAGGAAAGTAAAAAAAGGGAGGAACGAAATATAACTCAAAACGATAAGCAAAGGGTGAAAAAAGTAGGGATCAAAATCCCATTTGATAACAAGCAAACCAGTGGAGAAGAAAGTTGCAGGCGCTCCTGAAGCTTCTTCCTGTATTTCCAAAGGCAGATACTCAAACGAAATTGCAAGAAGGCTCTCTCAAAGCATGGATACACTCCACGTAAAGTTGGAAGTGCTACTGAAGGGAGCTATGCAATCAGAGAGCATAAAGCCAGAAAGCAATGAGCTAGCGAGAATAAGCTAGCGAAAAGAAACTCCAACCAATGGCTCCAGAAGCCAATAGATCAAAATCACAGACGCAATAAGATACTCCAGAGGGTAGATCGCAGAAAAATAAAAGGGGCACGGATGAAGATATAAAAATTATGAATAATAAAAGATAGCCTACACTCAAAAAAATTTTGGATGAATTTTACCCTTACAATAGTAGGAAACTGGCTTCCTACTATTAAAGATGTAAATTTACAAAAGTGCGTACAAAGAATATTTTACGTCTTAAATGTGTAATTTTTTTTACGAGCAAATTGTGTAATTTTACCCTAAAAACACGTAAATTTTGGACTAATACGCATGAAATTTATGTAGCAAAGGCTACTTTTTACGAGTCTTTTAGGATAATATTTACTACACCATTTATTCGTGAATATCCTTAAAATTGATTACAAAAACTAGAATGAAGATTGTTTTATCTAACAAATGACATCAAAAACTATTTACACTACTACTCCAAAACTAAATATCATTATCAAAAGACTGTAAATAGGTAACTTTAAATGTGGGTTATAAAAACTTGTTGCAATTTCTTTAAGTTTATAATTTATTTTAACTTTATACATACACATATGTACATTAATTTATAACACTTATAGCTACACCTAATAAGCTTATAGCTACACTTCTAATTTGCTTATAGCTACACTTCTAAACTTATTATACGAAAAGAAAAGACTACACTTTGCATTTAACTGCTGCTATTCAAATATAAGCAACGATCGCGAAATATCAGACTCATGCAGTCACAATGTTACATCAATAATAAGTGAAATCCGAGCAAATGATACAATTTTACAGCTTTTGTGTAAATGTGAGCAGCGAAGTAGTAAATTTACACTCTTGGTTTACAAAATACTACTTATTATTCAGTTGATTTGACGTAAAAGCAAAAAATGTACATCTAATGTGTAAAAAAAATTGTGATTCGTTATTTTAAACAGAAAAATGAATATATTTCCTATTATCATAGAATTAATTTTAGACCCACTTTTTAGAGTGTATATTGGGGGCTTAGAGGGTGTTTAAGTGGTCTTCATGCCGAAAGAGGGCTTCTTGAGATCGTGCAAATGGATGAAATGCAGAAGGTCCTTGAGGAAAGACTGCTGGCGTTGATAAAGGGAGGCATTGTCCCTTGCTTAGTTAGCATCATCTAAAAAGTAGTTTGCGTGTTCCTTCATTGCAAGGGTAGATCAAAACCTGGATGAATAAGAGCGGAGGAGCTAATGGTAGAAGCAAAGGGAAGGAGCCAACCTTTTGGTTACGGAGGAATCGCTGGTTCTCAACTCCAAGAACCTTGTCGGTTGCTTCCCCAGCTCAGAGGACTAAGTAACGGGCAATACAATGTCATTCGTAGAATGCCAAATTTAGGTCCTTAATGCTAACTCCTCGAGAACGTTGCTCAGAGAGAATAAGAGCAAGTGCGCTATGCTAGTCATCGCAGCGGACGAACCTTCGGTCTCTAGAGTAACTGAAGGGGAGGGCAACGTAAGTTTCCGGTTTGAACCAGGGAAGTTGAATTTTAAAAAGACGATTCGAAAGATAGCTGAGTCAGTGGTCACTCGAACTATCAGTATGGAGTGCAGTCAAACCAATAAGCAGGCAACATCAGGTCCCAGCGGCTCCAAACGACTGAAGACATATATTGAGGTTTTACCGGCAAACCTGCATCATGCCACCGTTGCCTTGGCAGAAATAAATAGCAGTTTTACTTCAAATATTTATGATAGCCCCATAAAAGAGCTGTCAATAAATAAAGGCAGATTTGCTTCAGCCATTTTTCTCGGTGATGAGGACCAAGTTACAAGTAATAGAATCATTAGACTGGTAGATCACTTTAGAAGAGACAACAAAATGCTAACAACTGGAAAACTATAGAAACAAATCCCTCTTGAAATTCCTCTTAACCAACAATTTAGCTTTAGCTATGAAGGACAAGACAGCAACGTTCCTGACAGATAACAGGTGTTAAGCCTTCAGGGCAGTTATTAGGTACCACATGGGATTCAAACAATGCAGTGCATTTTAATGAAGAAGTGGTATGTCCTAATAGAGGCTTCGTTTTCCAATTAAAGCCATATAATCTTCTAACTAGGAAAAGATATCGTAAAAAGGGTCATCTGCAGGCAGCCAAAGTGCACGGACTGGGAATATTATTGATATTGCCTTACAGCGGGATTTTATGTCCTGTATCCACATTGCACTGCAAAGATTTGGCAAAGTCACCAAGATAATCCTCGAATCCTAGCACGACATATGTCCCTAAAAACTAGTGGTCCTAAAACAAGGAGACTCAGAAGAGCTACGGGAACAGAGTTTAGTAAAGTCAAAAAAACTTTCTATAAAAAATTCTAAGAATACAACAAAGAACTAAAGAAATCGAAACGGAAGGTTTGGAGTTTCTACTGTGACAACTTCAACAGCATCACAGAAACTGCAAGAATACATAAATCTGGGTCTAAATGCACCAGGAGCACATACGACTACTTCAAACTCTAGGTGAGGGGAAGAAGATTATCTCTACGGACACTCTGACACCCCTGACAGATGATGTCATATCCCAGAGATCCAATCTGACGAATTAGCAATTTGGTTACGTTACTTATTTCACCATATTCTATATATTACACACAATCTGAATCCAGATTAAATACCGTTAAACGGCCATGAGCGCATGATAGCCGATTTACTTGATAGTGCCTGTTCAGTATCAGTAAGAAATAAGGTAATACTACCAATTTCCTCTCAGCCTTAAATTTACACAAACTACTACCTCTTTGGTGCATTGGCATTCAAAAAGAGAATTCTGCAGATTCTGTATTTATTCAACGTGATTTAGATTTTATTCCAATAAAAATGAAACTTGGCTACAAAGTATTTTTTTTTAATATTCAGTAATCGTCGATTCGAACCCATTTTTGGGGAACTTACTCTCACAAAGTAAGAGGGTTTTCATCAATGTTTGGATCGCATAAAGTATTTCGGCAGGCAAATACAAAAATTTCCGAAGAATTTCTAAACAACAACGTACACTTAAATTTGATTTTAGGCCACGATGCTGCCCAAATGAGTCTGAAGATGCGTTATGGCCATAAGCGTGCACAGGCTTTTAAAATAGTGGGGACAAACACTAGAATTTGGCACACACTTTCCTTCAATTTCATTGTAATATTGTTAAGGCAAAAAAGTGAAATTGTTTTTTTTTTCAACAAAAGTGAATGAAAATTGTAACAAAAATATTTTGTTTTCATCCTGAAAATGAATTTTGAACAATTTTTGTAAAGTTCAATTGATCATTTAATTAAGTGGCTGTGAAATTTTTTAACGGAATCGCTAGAAAATTAAGTACTTTTGAACGACTGACTATAACCAGTGGCGTGCACAGACGGGGGCTTTAATATTTTTTGCCGCCGCTAAATTAAATTCTAGGCATATCATCTATGCAGTTAAAATCATCACAAAAAATATATTACCGATTCTTTTGATTGAAAAATTAATTAAAACTTTACAAATATTATAAAAAATCATTGTCTGGATGAAAACCAAATGCCTATTGCTACAGTTTTCACTTTTAAATGAGCACTTACAAGCACGTTGTGCACTGGAGCAGAATCATCAAGTCTCTTATTTGATTTAGTTACACAGTGTACCAATAATGTCTTCGTACAGCAGCTATTTGAAACTCAAGTGGTAAAAAACAATAAATAGTTACAAGAAATAGTTTTAAAGATTTAAGTCTCGTACACCTCTGGTAAGTGAAGTAAGTTACAAAATACGTTTGAACCTCGCTCAGCAATACCAAAATGCATTTTTCGAGTTTTTGCGCAATGTTATATTATCTGATGAGTCCAAATACAACATTTTCGGGTCTGATGGGAAACTTGTGTAGAGAAAGCCAGAGGAAGCTTACAATCCAAAAACACCATCAAATCCGTAAACCATGGCGGCGGGGGTGTAATGGTATGAGGCTGTACGGCTGCCAACGGCGTTGGAAACCTAGAAATAATTAGAGACCTAGAAATAATTAGAAACCTAGAAATAATTAACCATGGATCATCTGGCATATATTGAAATTCTCAAGAGAAATTCGGAGCCAAGTGCTGAAAAATTGGGTGTATCAAGGATTTTTAATTTCAACAAGATAATGATCCTAAGCACATGGCTCATAATACTAGGATGTGCTTGGCGTACAAAACTCCACATTTGCTTAACACACCAACGCAAAGTCCTGACCTCAATCCCATTGAGCACATGTGGAACATGAGGAGAAAAAGGATCAGGATCATATTAGCTCGAAACCCAAGTTGAAACAGGCTTTTCAGCAGGAATGGGTGAAAATAGAGCTAAGCTATACAAAAAGACTTGCAGAATCAATGTCACACAGCCTCAAAGCCGTGATTGAAAGTAAAGGCTATTCAACTAAATATTAACAAAAAATGTATCTATAGTTTTTAAGATTTTTTACGTACGGTTTCTTAAGTGTACGAAGACGTTATTGGGGGAAAATCGTCGACTTTCTTTTATTTTTAGCTAGTAACTTTGTAATGAATAATTTAAATGGATTAGTTTTTGTTTCTAAATTAAATATAAATGTTTAATGAATAAATCTGCATCAAAACTTTTTCAAAATTCTTGCAGCAATTTATTGTTCTTTATCACTTGAGTTTTAAATAGCTGCTGTACGAGGACATTATTGGTACACTGTACCTAAACTACCTCTGTAAAAATATTTTCCTCATAAAATCAAATAAATGTATCAACCGTATATAAATTAAGTTCAAATTAATAAAATTAATTTACTGAATATTGCTGGAAAAAACAACTCCGTTTACTAAAAACTGTGAGCATACAATGTGCTAACCATATGTAGTCCGTGCATACTACCATTCAGTGCAATTGCATTCGCGTGAATGAAATTGTTTGGCACTCGCGAATTCCTGAAGCATGTTAACAAGCAGGCAAGCGGCGAATGCAACTTTTTAAAAAATGAGCAATTAAACGGCAACCTAGTATGACAAGCGTCAATTATGCAAACGAACATTGTACTGGCGTGAAATGGAGGCGAAAATATTTCTTTCATAGAAATGGCATAATTATTATTATATCACAGTAAAGTGCTAAAAAATGTATCTATCAGATTCCGCAATGCGTTGCAGATAACTGAGTGCATATCATGCGTAGTTAGTAGTTTGCAGATAGTTAACTGTTGGTCTCATGTAAATTGCAAACTATTGGGCATACACTCGATTCCAGCAATCATTGCATGACACCGACCAAATGCATGTGTGAAAAACTAGTGTTTTTATACTTCTGCAATTATAATGCGATGCACGGAGATGATTTCGTATGGAAACAAACACACCGAATCTGCGGCACTGATAATAATTAAGCAATCATCTCGCAGCAGGCTGTTGTTTATAAAATTTATATCGCCTACTTTCTACGCGTGTTGTATAAAATTAATAACAAATCGGTGCTGATGCTGCAGTGATTCGCAATGAAAACGATTTCGCAGTATAATAAAATGATTGCGGTTCACTCCTCTTTGGATCTTCGGAAGCAATAAAAGACTCCTGTGTAATTACTTGGATGCATGTTCATATTTACACGGCTTCATAGACTTACTTCCGCTTCCATTCAGACCGCTAGACGCGTGAAATTTGATTGGAATTCGATACATGAATTAGTTCTGATAGCATCAAAAAGTGATGCATGAGTGCAACGGTAGAGTAATTTTCAATCAAAGATGGTTGTATCGGCACAACAATCAGCCGGCGATAAAAGAAATACATCCGCATCGAGGATTTACATAAAAACGTATTTCGAAAAATCAACATAGGTTGAACTCTGTATGCAAACAATCGAAAAAGTCAATAGAAGAAATCAAAGTTTTTATTTAAAAATTGTCACACAAAAGCACACGAGCTGTAGTATTTCAGTTTTGAAAATGGTAATTTCTACCGTTGTTTGTCAATTTCTTGTCCATTAGGCAGTCCCAAGTCTTTCGCGAAACTTAAGAAACACATTCAAAAATTTCGACAGGCTTTAAAAACAAAAATACATTTGCAAAATTAGACCGAAAATTAGGAAAGCATTCTGCTTAAGTGAGCAAAATCTATTTTAAGACTTGACAAATTCAATTAGCATTTCAGATTGATTGGTTTCTCCATTTCATTCACACCTGAATGAAATGTACTGGCACTAGCTCCGCATTAAATCCACAATCCACATTTCTCAATTTGCTCTGACCCGATTTCAGCTAGAATAAATTAAAAGACAAAGAAAGCTTAAATTCTTTACCGAGAAGTGTCAATACAGGCGAAATCAAATCGAAAAGACAAAAGATCAATCGAAATCGAGGCCCGATTCGATCGAACCGAACTAATCGATTAATCTGTTTCACGCGTACTTAAAGCTCATAAACACATTGTTCGAGCATTACAGATGGAAAGGTTTCTCTAAAGAAGCGGTAATGCTAGTATTGGCCATACAATCATTCAAAGCACATTCGAAAATACTTATTCTTATATAACGCAAGCGTATGCATCGTTGATGCAAATGAATCTTTATTGAGTACATTACTTAATCCTAAGTTGAGCTTCAGTGCTAATGATCAGTCCCATCTTGTCTAACGTGCTATTATGCTATTTCGGATATCATGGAAGAAATACTATCGTAATTTGCATAATAGTGACAGTAAACAGTAAGAAATAGTTTCAGACAGTAAAGTAAGAAATAATTTCCTCAAATTGTTAAAACTCACGATTCACAATGGATTTACTATTTAGAAAATTCACCTTAATTCACTTGCTGAGCTCAACTATACATTATCAGAATAGCAGCGTGCATCGCTCCTTTTAGCGAAATTTCATTGATCAAAAAAGGTATTGCTGCTTCTGGCCATCCACGATCTTAAACTTTGGTTCGTATGTATATCGGTCTAGTTTTTCGGTCTAGTTTTTCAGTCTAGTTTTTCGGTTTTGTTGCTCGATGAGCTTTTTGCTGTTTTCCTTTTATTTATTTTTTTGTTGTTGATAAAATACCGAAGTGTTAAAAAAATTGCAAAAGAACAAATTCAGAGCAACCAAATAATTGAAACGTCTTTTGCCCTTTGTGCAGAAAAAAGGTCTATAGAAATTTGTGCCTACAGGAGCGCTTTTAAGAGCTAAACTTGCTTTGCTTAATTTTGTTTTTAAATCACTTTGGCCGAAAATTCATATATATATATATATATATATATATATATATATATATATATATATATATATATATATATATATATATATATATATATATATATATATATATATATCATCAATAAATTTCAGTGAAAAATTCACAGGAACGCGCCATCCGATTGAACTGAAATTTTCAGGATACATTGGTGTATAGGTAGAATAGTGCCAGGCTACCTATTATTCTGTCAACAAATAACTTTTGCAAAAACAAAGTTTATGAAATTAATTTCGAACGTGTACTTAAGGTAAATATGATAATATAATTTTAAAAATTTGAGCCGTATGTGTGCGCTAGGCGCATAAAATGAGATTGAACAAATTTGAATATTTTTGAATTGCGATAACTTTGGACCAGATAATCAGAGAATTACGAAACGCAAAGGATATATTGATATTACTAGGCTGTGAACGTGTTGACAACCCTGAAGCTACGGCAGACATTGAAAGTGAAAACCTTCAAACCATCGACTCTAATGAAACATTGTCGTCTTTTGCAGTGAAAACAACTCATATAGAAATCTTATGCTTTGTCAATACAAAACTTTGGAAATTTCACATCGGACAAGAACGGCAACCATCTTCTAATTTACCCATATTTAAAGCATCAAAAATTTCTGTTCACGAGAACTCACGACTCAATTATCAGATACAAATGAAATTTACAGAATGTATTGGTATTGAAAAGGACCAGGTCTGATAGAAGCGATTTGGGAATGCGGTCAATTCTGTGCCAGTGGTGCCACCTTGAAAAATTGTAAAGAAAAAAATGCATTTTGCCCTATGAACTCTGATTCAGTTACAAGATTTGCATGAAATTGGCCTTACTTTAAGGGGGGAAATACATGTACAATTAAAAAAACAGGCTAATTTCAGATTGATTCAAAAAATATATATTGTTTATTCAGAAAATTTTTAAAATGAAATCTTTGAAGTACATATCTCAAAGTACTTGAAAATATTTTTTTTTAATAATTTTCCAACAAAAAATGGCGGCGGTGCGAGGCAATGGAAAAAAAACACATCAAAAAATGCCTCGTACCACTTAACGCCTTTTCCGGAGAACCTACAACAATCAGAAGAAAAAAAAAATATGCTAATGAACCAATAAAATTTGGAAAAAAAAAACTGAAATTTTTACATTAATTTTAGATTAAACAAAGAAATTGATTATTTTTCAAAAAAAATCGCGTTTTAAACATTAATAAACAAATTATTTTTCCGAAATTACAATAACATTTAGGTTCAACGAGGAGATAATACTCTTTTGTAGATGTGGTATAAATTTGAGCAGGATCGGTTCAATATTCTTTGAGATATTTTGTACAGAATTTGAAAAAGTACTACTTTGAGAAAAACGCGTTTAAAGTTTGCGGTAGATAAAAATTATTGATTATTCGTTTTTATTATAACCTTTGTATATTATAAAAATATACAAGGGTAAATGTACATCTGTACAGATTTATAAGAATATGGTAGGGATACACAGGGTACACAAAAATCATAGCGCCGAAGAGAAAGTAGGCAGGGACGCGCGGCAAGTGTGCTCGACCGGTTGCGGAACGCCGCGCTGCCTATAACTGACGATAACTCGAAAACTAATACGAAAATCGCTTCAAACATTTTTTTGCGTATTTTTAGAGCATTTGGAATATTTTAATGTTATAAAAAAATCGATTTTTTTATTAGCAGTTACATGTATTTCCCTCCTAAAGCCGTGTTTAGTAGAAATTTGGTTGAAAATTTCGGTTGGTACTGCCAGCTATAGTAATTTTGGTTTCTTGGGTTTTGAAATTAGCTATTGAAAATTCGCTGATGAAAATAAAGCTTTTTGCCCTATAACTTCCAGTGCAGTCATGAAATCAAAACGAATTTCATATGATAAATGGAACTTATTATAGGCATTATTCAGAAGGAATCTGGTGAAGAAACCGTGATAGGGCTGCCAGCTATTGTTAATTTTGTATTTATTTGCAAAATCTTTATTAATTGATTTTATCGTTAATTTTTATAAATAAACAACAAATATTAAGTTTTCGAAAATTTGAAAACTTGCGACTGGTAGCCCTGAATTTCCTTGTACCCCTATAACTTCCAATGCAGTCATCGGATCAAAACGAAATTCGCAGGGTAGGTTGATTTCAATGAAAGGCGAAGGGTTGCCAGCGCGAAGCGTTTCTTGCTATTTTTGTATCAGTAAATGCTTACATTAAGTATTCATATCGCAAATATTTACAATGAAAATAATTTACCAATGTTTAAATTTTCTAAGTTCTGGCAATTTTTCGGTCCCAAACTTCTTTCGGTTTTTTGATCCCAAACATCTTTCTGTCCCTGCTACTTCCGATAAAATCATCGAATAAGTTATTTGATTTTGACGTGAGGCAATGGTGGGAGACTTTTAGTTGCAGTGCTGGTAAAGTGTTCCAAGCACTGAGCATATTCTTTGTTTATGTTATGTTATGCTGCTTTCAAAGTTTTGCTATGTTTGGCTTTCCTAAATCTTGAAATTCTTGCAAGTGGTAGCCCTGAGATCCTTTCCACTCTATGAGTTTAAATGTATTGTTAGTCGTAGTAGTTGTTTAAATGTAGTGTCAAAGTGGTTTTGCACTCGAAACAGGTTAGAGCACGAGTGGTAAAATATATACTCAAGTCTGCGCGATTCTTCTATTGTTCAGCAAACATTAGTATTTCTAGCGGTTCAGGTGCGCTAGAGTTTCGCCTATTACTTTTGCATCATAGCGGTGATTTCGCCGTTGTTCGTAATGTACAATATATCAGCTTTAAGTAGGTCTATTTTCTAGCTGGTTGATAAATCTACTTAAACTTTTTCCGCCATCGGGCTGCAATGCCATTCTTCTTAGTATTTTCTGAATGAAAAAGTCTTTATCGGCATTGTTTAGGTTTTTATGGACATTGCTTAGCTTTACTAAAAAATTTTCCAATGCACTTTTCAACACACCTTCAAAAAAAATAGTGAAGTGAAGATCACTTTGTTCCGTTCAAATTCAAGAGAGCATAAATCGTCGGTGGTGGAGCTGAACAAAACCAGAGCATATAGACTAATAAATAGCACGGAAAGCGCGTTATTTGCGATATAAATTACGACATTACCCCACAAATTGCGAAAAATAGATAGTAGTATCCGATTTCTAAAATTGAAACTAGACAAAAACACCCCACCAGCGGCAATGCTACGATAAGATACGTTCTTTCATTCCCACTAGGCAATATACACGTACTTTGCAAAAACACTTTTTTAACGATTTGCGTTTTAAGCAATATTAATTTTCTTAAAACCTAGTCTGTGTATTAAAATGGTCGGCAATAAAATAATTGACGCGCAATACTATTTTCGAAACAATTTGGAGAATAAAAACAATATCCTCGATACGTTTATTCTATCCACTACAGACAATGTTGCTTGTTGCCAGCGAATGTTTGCTGCGCTTACTATTTCTTGATGGGATCATACGCACAACAGGACGTTCTCACCTCTCAGTGGTTGATGTATTAGGGCCGAGAATATGCTTCTCTCACTTTTGCAAATGGAAAAACGTACTTATTTAGCGCGGCCTCACGGCCTCGCGGATCAGGCACCAGCAGATCCGTAAACCCTCCACATGATACTCTTCTCTCCAATCGGAAAATATCGCGCTTTCCGTGCTATTTATTAGTCTATATGCTCTGACGAAGCAGCGGCATAGCGTAAGTACTATACATAGCGCGGAATACAATTTGATACAATTTGCGGAGATACAATTTGCGGTATTTCCCCACTGATGGCGAGAAATAGCTAGCAATATCCAAGTCGAAAGTTGAAAAAAGACAGGAAGTACTCCGCCAAGCAGCACTACTGCGACCAGATACTTTTCTCATTCCCACTATGCAACATACATGTGCTCTACCAAAAAGGCTCTTTTAACAAATGGCGATTTACGCAATATTGATTTTCTGAGAAGCTATTCTGAGTATAAAAATGGTAAGTGATAAGATAGTTAACGCGGAATACTACTTTCGATACCATTTGGCATTTGGCATACAACCTTCAAATCGCAAGCAGCTAGCACAGACAGCGAGCAATCACAGGCTGTTTTTACAGTTTTTTTGTATGCATAACACTGCGATCTGTGATTTAAATCAGCGTGACTATTAACTGGTCTCTATGATCGCTGCTCAGTAAAAAGAGCAATTACTCATCTCTAGTCCCAAATGTTGCTATAAACGTAACCAAGAATAAAAATGACTCTTCATTAGCCGCACAGAATAAAAGGCAAGAATGCAGATGCATTCGACGAAAATTTTATTGAGCAGTAAGCAAGGCAACTAACTATATGACCTTAGCACAAACAACAAAACACTCAATAACTATGAATGAAAAATGCATGTGCTGTAGAGGAATATGTTAGCAATGCCTGCAATTGCTATTGGCTCCAAATCCGAATTTACCCTCTTTTATTTTGTGAGAGCATAGTCATTACATTACTACCAAGCACTTATAGTTTCTCAGCGGAATCTATGACTGAGTCTGCATCATCATCTACGCAACTCACTAGGTATATTCTACCATCTTTATTTAATCTATATATTTCTCCCATCATCATAGCCATCATTAACAAATATTCTATATGTTCCACGTTTTAAACTTTGGCCGACATCAGGCACAATGTTGTAAGTTAATTTGAACTGAATTAATTCTAACTGTGATACTTTCACCTTAAACCTCTAGTTTACAGATTTTCAGGAAATAAAAAAAGTGTTCTCAACTTTGATGATAAAATAAATTATAATTTGATAAAATAAAGCGAATCACAGTTTCAAATTTCTCTAAGCGTCCGAATTTCGGAAAATTCATGCTACTAAGCTTTAAAAATATGCCGCTAAAATCACATCTAGTTTGTTTTTCATTCACATCTTAGGTTAAGTAAATCAGAATTAAAGGATACGTTGGAAAAGTCTGTAAAGTAGCTCACTAAAACCACTCGTTTCCTGTACTAAAGCCTCTTGTTTGATAGAGTTGAACCCGTATCAATATCAACAGCAATGTTATCACAGAAAACTCATTCCCGAATATTCCGGAAGCCTAATTAGGGTCGAAATTAATACTAATTTCTTAACGGTTCATTAATCACAGCTTTACGATGTTTCATTTTGTTATGGTCATTAGTTATGTGTAAGCAACAATGTTATATCGTTATGCCCGTATCAGATGCACATCAACTAATTTGAATAAATAAGTGACGGAAAAACCATTAATAATAATTATCTATTTTAGTTTCGAATAAATTATTATTAGGTTTAGATCATATTCAAATTGTTAATAGAGATAACAATTTGACCGTATCTACAGTCATGTGGGTTTCAAAAGGTCACTTAAAATTTTTATTAATTAAATACTACCTTAAGAATTGAATTTTGCAGTTTGCAGTCTCTGTTACGAAGATTTCACAGCAAATCGAACTACTAGTTGAAAAATAGTAATAATAATAAATTAAAAATACTAGTTGAAGAATCAAGAAAAATATTGTTCGAAGTAAAATCAAACATACTTCCGGTATCAGCAACAATTCAGTTCTCTAAAGATAGAATCAACTTGCATATTTTTTTCGTATAATATCGTTTATTCTTTTGCAACTTTAAATAAAAACTTTTCCCATCGAACATCAAGCATTACGAAAAAGATTCTGCAACATCCACCGTAAATGACACATTATGTAATCCCTACAACAAATATCTGTCTATACTTTTACTTGCGACGACGACGTAATGCTCGTGAAACTCGTGTACTCAAATAGGAGGTAAGTAATTAAATGAAAATGAACGAATTGCAAAGAAATCGATATAGTTAATCTAAAGACAGCCGACCAGGCACCCTTCAAAAACCAATGTCTGAAATTCGCGTGGCATATCGACGTAAAAACCAGACGAATGAAAATTGAGCTGATCCACGATTTTCATGTGCATCACTTTGCTGACTTTTTAGTCAGCACTCCAGGTCCAGTTATGCTGGTCCACAGCCTACGCTTATGTGATTCATAATAAAATTGATCGTAAATGAGTTTTTTGTGTTAGTTGTTGATACTTTCGGCCCAAACTAACCTATCCTAACCCTTGACATGACCGCCGGGCTCTATAGTTCGAATAGACCAGCAGTTGCACTCTCAGGGGATTGTTAAAGAGATAAAATCAACTGAAAATATTAATGAAAACCGTGTAGACTAGTCGTATGAGATAGTCAAGTTTGACCATTAGATTGAAAAATGGATTTAGTATAGGTATTTGGTAGCTTCACCTGAAACGTATGTTTCATTCGGCAGCATGATAATATTTTAAGTATTATCAGTGTCTTACTAATAAGAACATAAAGTATTTATTGATTATCTTTGATGGATTGTTAATACATCATATGCTTCGAGGCACTAATAGGCAAATCATATTTTTCAAAAACAAAAAAATCGATCTCGATGTTGGCCTATAAAATCTATTTTTTTTGTACATGAATTTACTAATAATTTGGAACTCGTGATCGGAGTATTTGTACTCCGTTTTAGTTACCGTACTACTGTACTTCCTTCACTTGCAAAGTACTCCCTTTTCATTGGGAACACTTTTAATACTCATACAGTGGAGAAAATAATTATAAAGTATTATTTTTTTTAACTTTAATTCTGTTATATTAATCATAATAACAAAATCAAATAAAAAATAAGAAAATGAACATTATTATAATTCATATGTGGGAAAAAAATGACAAAAAAAATTATTTCGGGGAAATAAATATAAATCCATATTCGTATTGCCGATATATCGACTAAAATAGAGTTATTTATTGTTAATTAATATTTGCTGTGTTTGTCTTTTTTTTGGAGGACCTCAATG
Organism: Nemotelus pantherinus; assembly: GCA_963978885.1. Classification (NCBI taxonomy): domain Eukaryota; kingdom Metazoa; phylum Arthropoda; class Insecta; order Diptera; family Stratiomyidae; genus Nemotelus; species Nemotelus pantherinus. The sequence goes on along the minus strand of OZ022264.1, from coordinate 18,801,708 downwards.
AATCTATTTGGCATTGATGAAATTAATTTTTTTATTATATTTTCTTCAATTCTATTCCATTCTGTTTTAATTGCTGTCTTCAGCTCCTGGACAGTATTGTATTGCTTGCGTCTCTGTAAACGCGATGAGCCAAAATGCCCGATAGTTCTCTGTGGGATTTAGATCAGGGCTGCAAGCAGGCCAATCAAACAGAGTTATATCCTTTTCTCTAAACCAACGTTTGGTGTATTTTGAAACATGGATAGCCGCGTTGTCTTGCTGGAAGATAAAATCCGGTCCTATAATCTGTTCGGCGTTGTCCATTAGCATATCTTCTAATAACTCTGTATACATTGTCGAATGCATACGAGTGGAAATCCATGCCAATGGAAGCTTACCATGGTGGGAGAACGATCCTCATACCGTAACAGAGCTACCCCCGATTTTCGGCTCTTTCTTATTTCCGGAGCCTTTCGTAAATCATGCTAATAAAATTGGCAACCATTTGGGCCATCCATATTAAATTTCTTTTCGTCACTAAACACAATTTTCTTCCACTCTTCGTCATATTACATAAAATTTTTGGCAAAAACCGTTCTGGCCGTTTTGTATCTCTCAATTAGCCTTGGTTTTTTAACACGTTTTGACCAGACCGCATTTTTATTTTTATGCAGGATTTGCCTAATGTGTCTGGTGATCACTGGCCCTTTCAATTCAGCCTTAATATGAGCAGCTGTAAGGTGTAACTGCGTTTCCTTTGAAAATATCTGGCGTTTGTCCCTTTCAGATATAGTTGGTTTACGTCCTGATCCAGTTTTTGTGCCATAGTATTTCTGAAAATTCTGTGAAGAATATTTCAACTGCCTGTTTGAAGTGAATGATGAAATCAACGGTAAGTTGAGAAGATTATTGATCACAAACTTGCAATGAAATGCTCGAATTTTCAGTTTGACTTCTACTTTTTGTTTCACAGGCAGCAATTTGTCTATATACCTCACGTCTCGAATTTCGTCTCCGAATTTTCTCAAGTATATTAACGGTAATTTAATATCACAGACTTCAGATAAAATGCTTTAATTTTCAGTTTCATGACACAAGTCATTTTTTTCATCATCAAACACGCTGGTAATTATATCTTCTTGGAACAAATGCAATTTTAACAAAGCGATGGAACGGTTGGTTTATCAGATAAACAGTTTTTTTGATTAAATTGGATAAGAATAGAACTCAATGGCTCACACCTGTGATAAATAGGAAATGCAGTGCGACTAATGATACTACGATGGTAAGCATAGAGTTGGATACTGACGACTATAGTTTAGGATCCAATTGCGAAACCACACAAATTCATATTGAAAATCAAAGACGATATCAAAAGTTTCGGAAAATTTAGCTAGGGCAGTTTGATTGGCTTCAAGCAAAGGGTATACCTTCTACTTCAAAAGGTAAATATGAGAAAAAATTCTTTTGCAATCATTGCCAAAAACTGGTAAGCTAAAATATATCACAATATATCGAAAGCAACTTACGGGGCTCTCTTTTTTTAAAGGTGCAGATGAAGCGCCTCCAAGTTGTTGTGCTGTAAAGAATTTTTAGAAGTGTGATCGTAGTTTAGGTAAGTGGCGTTACTCCCATCAATATAGAGGCGAACTTTTGGAAGAGGGTGCACGTCACACTGAGGGCCATTTCTATGTGTTGGGTGCAAGAAAAATGGGAGTTGTAAATTAGTTCCATGTACCATGTTCTCTTCAATGACATGATGGTGTTGCCTTGGGTGCATAGTTTTAGGACCCTATTGGACCATCTTGTTTTAAAAGTTGGTTGTCATGGATACCTGGCTACAATGAATTCATTCTTTTTGCTTTTGATCTCCTATATGGCGAGTGTGTACCTTCAGTGCTCATGAATATATTTATTTATTTGTTTACTGTCCAAATCCACAGAACAAATCCAATTATAGATTAGACAAAAAGAAAAAAGGAAAATGAATATACATATATAAATATATATAAGAAAAAGAAAAAAAAATAGCATAAAAACTAAGAAAATTAATAAATTCAGAATGGAATAATTATACAAGAAAAAAGAATAAAAAACTAATCGACCGAAAAAGAAACAAACAAATTTAGTAAATTAGGACATATTCCGAGTATATGAAAAAACGTTATTTTGTAAAGTATTTTTTAACACTGATAACGTTCGAGGCAGAGGACCAAGGTAAAGGCTATTGTGCTGACGCGGCAAACGCAAAAAGGGGGAAAATAAATAGGTTTTGGTACGGGCAAATGTAACATTAAAGCTAAATAATATTCTACTAGAACGGCCCGATTCTCTAACAGAAAGTTGAATGATGGAGTCAACCAATATACAGCCGTTAAAAAGTTTAAAAAGGAGGCACTCGTTAAGGATCACTGTACGTGACTCAAGGGAAGGAATTTGAAGGATGGAGAGGCGGATACTGTACTCACAATATGGAATACTGTACTTATAGAACAAGGAGCGGGTGAGTCGGCGTTGCACGGATTCAACCGCATCGATCAAGTATCCGTAATGTGGACACCGAATTTGGCAACAGTATTCAAGAACACTACGGACGAAGGAAAAAAACAGACATAGAGAAGTGGAAAGATTAACAAAACGTTAAGAGGATCTGATGATCAAGCCAGAAAGACGAGAATATGTAAGTCAAACTTCAATTTGGAATCAGAAATTACGCCAAGGTCCTTGATACTAGAAACAACATTGAGAGGAGAGCCAAGGACACAGTAGGAAAAGAGCAAAGGAGTGTTGTGTGGGTGAAAGACATTTGATGACACTTCAAAACACTCAAAGTGAGGGAATTAGCAGTGCACCAGTTAGCCAAAGCATCTAAATTGCTCTGCAATATGGTACACTCACTAGCGGATTCAAACACTCTGAAAATTTTAAGATCATCAGCGTACGAAAGGCAGGTTGAGTTAAATAGGGAAAGAAGATCGTTAATAAACAAAAGGAAAAACAAAGGGCCAAGAATGGACCCTTGTGGAACTCCTGAGGCAGGAAAAAAAGGTGTAGAGAACCAAGAGTTAACAGTAACAACACAAGAGCGATCACAAACGTAGGAAGCGAACCAACAAAAAAGGACACCGGGGAGGTAAAAACATTGAAACCAATGAATTTGAGGATGAAACCCAACGAGAAACGGAAGTCTTGAGAATAGAGGCTGGTGTTTTTCCACTTTGAGATACAATACTCCATATATTGCGAAGAAACGTGTATGTTAATTTGTTCAGAGGCATAGGGAAATCAAAAATTATATGTTTGCGAACCACACCATAGATATGATAGCCAACAGCAAAATTTTCACCTTTCAAAATGGGAAAAGTTTTTCACCAGCATAGGATGTTGTCATACCGGTTGTTCCGATCTGAAGGGCATCAATGGTGTCGTAACCTTTTTTGAAACAAACAGTCAGGCTGGAGTTCTACCTCTCTCGGCATTTGCTTTGTCGAGAGTTGAGTAAGTTAATTTTTCCCAGCAGCCTCCGTTAGAGAAATGGATATTAGAAAGATATGGGTTTAGTAAAGAACATGTCAGTGTTGCCTTAACCCTTGAGAATCGGAATAATTTTGGCACGCCTGACTTTTTAGCCATCAAAATGGAGCCACCACCCGAACGACGGTTCCATCATCGATGCATTTATCAAGGATTTGCTTTCATTAGCCAAGGCCTTTATTTGTTTAATCGAAACGAGACATAGAGTGCGTTCCTTATTATAGCTTCAAGTTTTCTACCAGTTGAGGATATTTTCTGAGCAGAATTTGGACTGCGATGAGTGAACTAAACTTACCATTACTAGCAATCTATGGTCTCACGGAAAAGATTCCTGCAATTTAAGAAATGTTTAAAATTTCTATCGAGGTTTTATTTATTGTCTGTGCCAATTGTCAGTGTCTATTACCCGAATTTCAATGCACGCAACCAACTTCCATGAATTCACCTCTATCACGATTCGATTAACAGCCGATCTTTCCTTAACTAATTAGAAATCTCATTCTACTGACACAATTGCAATTTCTTCCATTTGGTACTCAGTGTACGTCATAAAAGGCATTCGCAGTCATCACTATCGTTGGCGGCGTTTTAATTAGACCGCAATAATCATTTTGAATATCGTGTCCCACAGCAGTTTATGCAACTAGGCACTTGAACATGACACGCAATTATGTAAAGCGCCATTGCAGCCGGCTAGCCCGGTATCCCAAAGCAGATCAATGTGCCGATAAACAATGGCAGTGAGTCGAACCGTTGAACCTAAATTGTCGATTGCATGGCGGAAATGCTCGAGAAAGTGTCAAAAGAATTTACCAGTTTTTGTTTTGCTATCGTTCAGTTCCAGCGGAGGCGGTCTAAACAAAACGATATCATATGAACTCGTGGTTAACTAGGACTGTTTACCTAACAGAATTCATATAAGTTGAGTTTGAGACGTGATTTATAGTGGAGTCGCGAAAATCAAGTGAATGAGTGGGTGCCTCAATGGCCATAGAAACATAATTTGATTTTGCTAAAGATCGTGATGAGAAGATAAAAGGGTAATGAAGACTGTAGGTACTATTCACAAATTTACCAGATTGCGCAACAGGTCGTCCTGCTAATTACATAAATTAAGACTTCATAGTTCAATGATGTTCAAAGCTGGAATGAGATTTGAATAGAAAATATAAACAATGAAACTACTGCAATAAAAAATATTTTCAGTTATTAATTTCATTTATTACATGCATAATATTTTCAGATAAATAATATTTTCAATATTCAGATGCTTCTTTATTTTTGGGGGCATGTAGCTATCTGGCTCCCTCATAAAGGTATATAAACTATGGTGTAGCGTTTACAGTCTGGCTTAAATTTTCAATTTCAAACTTTCAGACACTACTTTGTCAAAGTGGCTTGTATATCGCAAGGTTTGATACTAAGATTCCTGGCAACCAGCATGAAGATGAATCTCCACATCTCAACTTCATGTAAATTTGCAATCGAAGACAAATGTTTGAGTGGAAGATAACAGGTTACTATCGTAAAAAAAAATCAATAGCTAGCAAGTTTTCCAGCTTGCGGGTTGCATCTCCTATATTCGGAGGTTACAGAGGCGAGTGCAGTGTTAGCTAAAAGTCTATATACGACTATGTCTGGGGAGAAAACACCCTTTTCTGAGTCCTCCAAAAAGAGGAGGAGGGACACACTTAAGCTCTTCCTCCGGCTAGTGCAAACTCCTGTAGAAAACATTCGCAACACAATATTTGCTGATGATTAATTTTATACATCTTTTTTGTCATTCGTGGCTTTGATTTTCAAATCCTAAATTTTCTCAATTTTTTAGTACTAAGCTATTCTATTTGTAATTGGGCATTTTGCCTGTAAATGGATTATTATTATAAATAAATAAATAAATAAGGGGAACGGGTGCATTGTGCTCAAAACTCAAAACTCTCAGTTGCAGGCAACTTAAGACGTTGCCAGCAATGTTAAGTATTTCTAAGGAAAATGGATATCAAGCAGTGGTATCTGAGAGCCTACTTGTCTATGCTATCAGTTTGGGGCAAAAAAGTCTCGAGATGATAGCTGGTGGTAAAGTTACGCTAACTAGGCATTGTCAACTATGCAAATGTCTCAGTTAAACTGGCAAAACTGAAAATGTGTGAAATAAATTTTGCATGTACTAGAGCCATGGGTTCAAATAAGCAGGATTTGTGGACTTGTCTCAGTCAGAAGGGCGAAAGCCTATCCTGGTGAATGGCCAAAGAGGCCGAGTTCTTATATTCCGATTTCCAATCTGCTTGATGCCTCTATGCTCAGACAGTTTTCAAGCCGGGACCTATCAGCGGTTATCCTGCAGCCCCGGAATAATGATGAGATAAAATGCCCGATTGTTACCTTAGCTTCCTTTTAATTCTTTACTTCCGTCCACAGCACAAAAGCTGAAGGACCTAGTTAAGAACAATGAATTCGAGAGACTGGAACTTCTGATGAGTTGCGATGCTAACTAAACCACCAGTTGGAGATGCGAAAAATTCAACACCAGAGGAGATTGATTCCTTGATTTTATAAAATCTGTGTGGCTAATGACGCTAAAAACTTGGATTTTCGCCAACTTTGCCACCCCTAACAAAAGTACGGTCATCAACACATCACTTTGTTCACCTGGAATATATCAATCAATAAATGGATGATTCATTCAATCTCTGTTCACTGCTACTTGAAGTTATATTTAGCTACGGATCCAATATTTGCGTAAGTTGGCTTTGTCAAAGAATTACAGTTCGCATCGGGCCTTAGCTTCTTGCTGAAAATGAATTTAACTGTCGCGATTTAACAAACCCGTCCTCCAATTTTGAATTCCGAGCAACGATACGTTGTCTGTAGACCAATATTTCCTGTAGAACCCCAGGGAAGGTAGCGAAAAAAACTTCTCAATCGACTTTGTGAGAGCAACAAAGTTCATGGCTCCACCGCCTACATAATCTCACATTCAACTTTGTTAACGCAAAAAAAAAAATAATGAGACCATCATTATTCAACTTGCTCTGCAAGGAACTGAAATGTCAAACAAAGCCATCGAAGCTGTGGAAGGTCTTAGAAAAGGACCAATTGGTGAAACTGAACTCTCTAGACCGCTCAGACGGTGATTTGAACGACTCCAAAAAGGAGTGTCTGCAAAAATTATGTAAGAATCACTTTCCGAGTGCTCTGGTAACTAAAAAGCAAAAAACTGTTTTGTTCGGCAGAGAAAGAAAACTGAAGGATCGAGTGCTTCCAAAAATTAAGGTGGCAACTCTTCAACTTTTAGAAGAAGTCAAATAATTAGGAGCGATCGTGGACAAACTACTTCTCTGGAAGGTGCATGCGGAAGTGAAACTTACTTGGGGCTTTATTGACGTCAGACAGTGCAAGCGGGTTTCGGCCTCAACTTGGGGTCCAACGTCTCATGTAGTTAGGCAAATCTACGTGGCAATCATAAGCCTGAAGAACACGAAAGCAGCCGTAGTATGATGGACTATATATGATGGACTAATCTCAAAAGAAATAGACACATTGCAAAAGACTGTATGCTTAGGTAACTGTGGTGCCATGTGTTTTTCAATTTGCCACCATTCGACAATCAAATTCAGATTGTGGCGATAAGCATTGCCCACAGACTCTTATTGCTCGACAGGACTGTCTGGATCTCAGGATGCCTTTGGTTGCTCGGGTGTCCTTACTCTATTTTGAGGGAAGATATAAGATCATTTTTTCGAGCGAAAGTAACGGTGCACCTAGATGTCTGTCTATAGTCTCTCCTTCACAATCTCCTTCACAGGCGGCTCAAAGGGCCCGGAGCCTAGCATCTACCTTTATTGTACCTTAATTGACGAGATGTAGAGGGCAAAGTGCATTCCTATCTGTGCTGCTGATGTTACGTAGAACCCTGCTTGCCTCGAAAATTGTCCAATGGCACGATTGAACGTTGCAACATTGCAAAAACGAAACTGCTGATGCTATTGTAAAAGAAGGCTTTGTAAACCGCTATTATAAGCCAATATGCAAAGATCTGCCCCTGCAGGGTTACTCTTTGACAAGAGTAGGAAAATAGTAAAGCCATGACAAGAATAACGTCTGCACACAGCCCCTTAGAACATATTTTGTACCACATAGGTGTTGTGTAGGATCATGTTTGCATGCAGTGAAGTCTGTGGAGCATTTCGTTAGCAAAAGCCTAGCGTATGCACATATCAGATACCAATTCTTGGGTTGGAATATATACGGAGGATAGGCTGTTATCTCCTATCATTGATCTTGGACTTCATGAATATGTTGGACAAGCTTTGGTTGAATTTTTTCACTTTAATTTATTGTATTAAATTCTATGTAAACTAATGTTTTGGTTATTTTTCCTCCCTATCTTATGCCTTTGCCATTTTTTCGTCTGCGGTCCAAACGGCTAACCGAATATCCTTTAAAAGTCACTGTCCTCATTTTTATTTGTTTTTTTATATTCAACTTTAGTATTTCATCCAGTATGTTTCCTGTTTTCTGAAAACCTGCTAATATTTTTAACACATTTAAAACCGGCGATTCGTCTTGTCCAGCTATCGCTTATATCCATTCTGTCTTGCTTCAGTAAGTTTCTCAAAAGCATTGTTCACAATAGAGTATACTCGATAATTGAACCTTTTCTCGCTTTTGAGCAACATGGATTCATTAAAGCTAAGTCTACAATATCCAACTTATTACCGTTCATGGATGCTGTGCTTCTGCCAGTGGCCAGCAAAGGAGATTGGATGTATTATATACATATTGTGGCAAATTTTCGAACTCTGTGAACCATAAAATTCTCTTCTCAAAGTTCGTTGGTTTCAATATTTCGGGTCAAAACCGATGATGTTCTTCTTCCAACTTTTTTCTCGTGCTTGTTTTGTAACTGTAAATTCTTGCTCTTCTTCTATTCTGCTTCTGGTGTACATCAAGGAACGATTCTTGGTCCTCTGCTTTTCTTCCTGTTTACAAACGATCTTCCTTCATCTTTAAAAGCCCGTGTCTTTTGTACGCAGACGATCTAAAAATATTTAGGTTGATTGAGTGGATGGCTTGTTTTCACCAGGCAACTGGTGCTCTGTCTATTCTTTCTAAAATTTGGTTAATATATCTCTTTCACTCCTAATTAATTCTAAAAGCCTAATTGAACGAAATCACTGAAACTTACTCATAAATAGTATTTGAAAAGAAATCGCATGACTAATCATGTACCTGTGAGGTAGACCATGGCAACCAGAAGCCATTATATTAATAAAAAGATTAATTACTTTCAAAACTACTTTTAATTTTATCGTAATTTGCATGATCACGAATCCGAGCGGAAACATTTTAGACTCCTTAGATCCCGTTGGGTTGCAAACAATGCAAAAAAGCTCTGTTATCATTCAACCGTTTAACATATTCCAGCTCTACCTTCTTGTGGCGCTGGGCGAGTGTTGAATCGCTTTGTGAGAATGTCCATACGTCGACTCACGACTATGTAGAAGTTGAAACTAAAGCAAGACTGGACAACTCGATGATTTTTTTTTGTATAATTTATAATAGATTGTGTATAAATTCAAATCAATAAGTCCGAGTTGCTACGTAGATCAGTATTAGTATCGGAATATGTTCCTAAGTCTGAAATTGTGCACGAATGAAGCACGGTGTATTGTATCTTTTTAGCCTCCGCCGCACACTCAGCAGGTTCATAATTTACCTGTGCACTTCAAAAATTGTTGTTTATTGGCGGCATTGTATCATAAACACTAAGATTGCGCAACTATTAAGCCATATTGAATGCGAAACTGACCTTCGAGGTGGACAACACAAGGAGAAAGGTTGCTTGCTTCAAAAGTGGAACATGAAATGCATGAGTCCCATTCAAGTGATTTTGGCTGGTAGATTGTCGAAGTTTTATTGCACAGTGATGGTATATGTTTTTTCACAAAATATAGTTCTACGTTTATTGTGAACTCTCGCCGTTGTTTTTTACCCAGGAAAAAATTCAAGATCCATGCCCCCGATTCGTAGCAAAATCGGAACAAAGCAGGTAGCTACAAAATGATTTCCGAGAATTGATTAAGAATTTTGCTGATGACATTTACATATTAAATAAAGGCAAATTGCCTTTACCTTTAATCATTCCATAATAAATCACTTCCCAAAAGAGCGTATAGAAGTCCTTGACTTACTAGATTCCGACACATCAATGATCATATTTTTATCAACGTCAAAACTGTATCAATCCCAATGCTAAGTAATCATAAATGAAGCGGATCTAGGTCATTCTCTTGCTCTAATAATTAGCTATAAATTGACTATATTACTAACTGTGCGCTCGATTAAGCTGACTATTGATCAGCCCGAATGTACAAAATGTAATCACCGTGGAAGTATTAACGTCACTAAACAATAACTTCAGATACACATCGCCGCCCCTTAAAAATATCCAACAGCAAATCGCTTACAACAGTTCTCACGCGGGCATATTGAGTTGTTACCGGTGGCGTTGATTATAACTTTCAATTACTCACCAGTACACCGATTAACACGCTTGACCTTAGAAAGTAATCGCGAAGATCAAACTATCGCCTAATAACTGCCTAATCGATCTGAACTGTTTCATCAACGAAAGTTCGATCAGCGCTTTACATAAAAATCGATGGACACAATCTTTGAGGGCACAACAATAGTTTGAAATGGATCAAACGAAACAATTTAATTTTCATCATCCTTAGCGTTTGTCTGTCGTGTTGCTGAAATTTGCTCAAGATCAGATTATAGGCTTCAAGTCTAACAATAGATCAATAGTCCGTAGGACGACTTGAGTTCATTTTCGATACGATATTAGTTCGGAGGAAAACCATGATGGATAGCTATCGAATCTTATGGTCGTAGATGCCCCTAGATGCAATATTGTTGCCTGAGGTTTGTGATTATGACAATTTTATAGATCATTATGGTGTTTCAATTGCGATGGAAACGCTTTCCTGCGAGTATTTATCATGCAGCGAAGGTGCTGCTAAAATGCCACATCAAAGCAAAATATCCGACTTAGTGGCACTTTCCGTCACGTATGATCAAATAATTTAATAATGTCGAATAAACTGGGATTTACGTTTATTAAAAAATACGTTCTTCCATTAGTGCTTAAGTTAGCAGATGGTTTCGAAAATTCTGTTATATTACATTTTGAAAATTTATGCGTTGCTTTAAAATAAATATCAAGTTCAACTCTAGAGCCGTAAATAAGTTATTTTTTCGTGTTATGGCTCCAAGTGGTCATATTTGTGTGGTTTGGATGTTGTCTTCTGGCACATCTTTCAGTATGATTTCTGCTGCGTTCAGGTACATAAAATGTTTTCATCTAGCTCTTATCATCTAATTCAATTTATTTATTTATTTATTTGGTGCGTATTCAATACAACAGGCAAACTGCCCAATTACAGATTGGATACAATGAAAAAATATATAAAATGACAAGAACTAAATAAGAATATATAAATACAATAAATACAAGAAACTCTTGAAGTATTAAATAATAAAGTAAAATTAAGCAGAGTGAAAAAGAAAAGAAGGAATTCATTATAAACAAGATTAGAAAATAAAATTAATTAATTAGATTTCTAATTAGAAAAATTTTGCTCCGAATCATATTTTTGAAAATGGTAATAGATTGTGGAAGAGAACCAAGTTGAAGACTATTGTGAGTGCGTAAGAGTCGCAAAACGATAGAGTTGAAGAAAGTGTCAGTGCGAGCATAAATAGAATGGAGAACCTGATTTTCCTTACGGATTCCCGCTCAATGAAAAAAAAAATGCTAAAGAGGAAGATAGGTAGCCGCGACAGATTTTGAAAAGAAAACTCTCATCCAAGTAAACTTTGCGCTGCTTAAGGAGAGGAATGTTAAGAAGAGATAGACGTTCACTATAGGGCAAATACGGCTGACTATATTTAAAAAGTGAACTGATTCAACGGCGTCAAAGAGGTATTTGAAACGAGGACATCACACTTGACTGCAGGTTTCAAGTACAAAAAGAACTAGGGTAACAAACAGGTGGACACAAGTTGAAATACTAAATGAATTGTGGCAAGAACGAATCACGAAGCCAGCAATCCGAAAAGCTTTTCTAGTTATAGTAAGGACATGAACGTCGAATTTCAGTTTGCGATCAAATGTGACCCCAATATCTGAAAAATGGTCGACACAAGAGAAGATAGTGCCATCAATAGCATAAGAAAAAAACATGAGTGTAAAGCTTAAGGGAAAAGGACATAGAAAAACACTTGGAAACATTAAGGGACAAACAGTTAAAGTTAGACCAATCAGAGAGAGTATACAAATCATCCTGAAGAAGCAGAGAGTCAGCAGTATTTTTGAGATTTTCAAATCATCTGCATATAGAAGAAGGCAAGGTCATTGATAAATAGATTGAACAAAAGAAGTCCTAAGATGGAACCTTGAGGAACACCAGAAGAAGGGGAGAAAAGTGAAGACAACAAGCCAAAGAGGGAGACGACACAAGTGCGATCAGTTGAAAAGGAAGAGATCCAGGAAAGCAGAGGCTCACGAATGCCATAATGCTTCAGTTTCACAAGAAGCACCACATGATTAACAGTGTCAAAAGCTTTGGCAAAATCAGTATAAATGACATCAACTTGATTGTTACTGTCAATTGCAGAAGTGATTACATGAGTAAACTCAACAAGGTTCGTAGAGGTGCTCCGGCCTTTTACAAAGCCATGTTGTTCCTCTGCAAAGACACAGTAGAGGGTATCATAGATACGATTGAAACGAGGCGTTCCGAAATTTTGGAAAGACAAAGAAGAATGGAGATGGGGCGATATTTAGAAACAAGGTTCCTATCAACCGATTTGAAAATGGGAAGAATGAAAGAGAGCTTCCAAGAGGACGGAAATTTGCCAGCACAAAGACTGACAATGAATAAAATGGCTAAAGAGAGACATAGGGAAGGCGCAAGGTTTTTTACGGAAAAAATGGGAATATCATCCGGACCCGGGGAACAGTTAGAGTCAAGAGAGGATAAAAGCAATTCAACCTCTACGGGGTTAGCTACGACTGGGGAGAGATTAGCAGGGAAATCAAAGGAAAAGCAGTCAGTAGCAGGAATCAATGGGATAGTATAAATTGAAGAAAAAATCATAGCCAAGAGATAGCAAATGTCAAGAGGATTGGAAGCAGTAAAGGCATTAAACACTAGGGAGCCAGGAAGAGAGGAGGAAGCTTTTAAGGAGTGGACAAAAGACCAGAAACTTTAGGGTTATTCGAGTTCAAAGAAGTTTCCACAGACGAAGAATATCTGAGTAGTGCTAGTCTAATTTCTTTCTTGGCAGAGGAACGTAAACGGAAGAAGATAGCATAATGTTCACCAGACCGAGAATTCAAACATTTTAAACGTGCTGAATTTTTATCTCTTAGGGCACTCTTTACTCTCGCGGTAAACCAAGGGGGGGGTCACGGGGCTTACGAGCACTGTAAACAGGAGTATAGGTTGTATATTTTGGTTTTGGTTAAATTTGTAAATTTTAGTTTAGATTCGGAATTTTTCGCATTGCAAAGAAAACTCTAATACTTGCTTAGTGGTCACACATCCACGGATGATTCAATACACAGAAAATATGAGTTGGTTATACATAAACATAAAATTCCGATAATACACTAACATTTTGACACAAGTTATAGAGAAATTATTTAATAAGATTATTTTCCTTTACTTATCACCAAGCAAGGTGAAAATTTAATAAATAACATATAAAAAAAATTCTACTCGTATTTAATACAAATAAAATGAAAGATGACTACAATATAAATAAATAAATAAGTTTAAAATAAATAAATAAATATATATAGCAGCTACAAAGCATACAGGTTATATAATTGAGCAGTCAAAAAATAAACGAAGACAAAATTAAATGTGTAAACTGGTCATAAAAACAAAACATAAAATTAATAAATAATTCAGGTATACGAAAGGTGGGATAAAACAGCTTTGGTAAGTCAATTTTCAAAGGACTCTTTGGATATCATGGGGGAGAAGTATTGGCTCATGCTGTCGAAAATCTTACAGCATCTTTTTATTGGCTCATTCGCCGTATATGGTGTATTATGCTTGTATTCAATAAGCAATCTCATACGGGCTAATTAAACACAAACCTATCCTTTATGTAGTTGACATTAACAACGTCTCTAGTGACATCGAAACTGAAGCAGACATATAAGATCAATCTTCTGGATACAAGTGGGAACTGGTATAGAAATTTAAAGCGAACAACATATGGCAAAATTGCTGAGATCAAATAGTATGAACTAAAGTAATAAAAATAGTTATTATAAAAGAATTAAATAAAATAAGAAATAAAGTAATAAGAATAGTAAAAATTCTAGCAGCAAATAGTAAGTATAACTTTTGAACAGATTCAAATCTCTGGCTGAGAATTTCGGAAACCAGATTCCGCATAACGCAAGCATACTCAAAAAAAGGCAAACGAGGCTGGTGTATTTGGATTTTGTAATCCGAAGTTTCCAAAGCAAAGTCATTTACTTGGTTGGAAAATCACTTCGTCATAATGTAAATTGAATTGGAGTTTTTTTTGTCCAGGGACAACACCAAGGCTTATAATTTGTCAACTCTTTTAATTGCAATATTTCTTAGGAGGTATTTATAAAGTGAGAATTTAAAAGCTTGCATTTCATGTCGAGTTGGTACTATGTTACATTTTCAGGTCATCCGCATAGACTAAGAAAAGTTTATCAGATAAAAACTCCAACAAATCTTATATTATAATGTTAACAAGAAGACGTACAAGTTGGCTAGCTTGAGGTCCATCTAAGTCAATATGAACTTCTTCAGAACTTCACACATTGAGAGTGATTGTGGAGATAAAAGCTGAACCATCTATCAAAGAATATTCTTTATTATAGTTTTCCTTTAGCAACGCACAGTTAACAATAGATTTTATTTGACACTTAATTTATACGGTAACACAAAGATGGCTGTGCTATACGAGACTGTAGATCATATGGTCTCGGCGGTGGACGGCGATCGACTGACTCAGTTGTCCTGTTGACACATCTTAATAAAAACCCTGCGATTCTCAACTACTCCAGCCTGGAAATCAAAGTCAAGTGATCAACACGATCATATGGTTTGCTAAAGTCAGTGTAGAATCCATCATTTTGACAACTCTTCTCCATAGCTTTCTAAATCCATGTTGCCTTTAGTAATGTATTGACCAGGGAAGATAGTTTTTCAGATATGATTTTTTTAAACAGCTTAAGAATAGTGAAGAAAATAGTGTTCAATTTTGAATTGATCTTCTATCGCTATTTTCGAATATTGTTGTGGTATAAGAAGAATTCCAGTACGATGAAAAGTGCCCAGAAAAAAAAGATATATTCAACATGATAGCTGCTCAATGCTTTTAGCCAGAAAAATAGGGGGATGAAAGTCATGTCCAGGGTCTTTGTTGCTTTCAAGCTCCAAAATAACTTTAAAAATATATCTTCTATAAAAGATTATTCCAGGATACAGGATAATTAAATACTTCCTCTTTAAAAGAAAAAAGCATTGGTGATTTTAAATTTTTCATTATTTTATTAGGTAATTGAATGAAAAATGAACTCAAATGGGAGTAGAAGTTTGAAATTTGCTTAATATGAAGCTGTTATCATCAGTTTTTTTGTACAAATTTTACAGTTTTAGACACTACGTTAAATATTTGAAATAGATTGTGCGTTTATAAAAATAAAAATTGATAAATACACCTAGGCAAATTTTCAGTAAAGCTAAGACAATATTAATACTTAAATCCTCGGTGGCAGGTGTGAGATGATTAATGTGATTGCTGGAATTAGTAAAGAAGGCCATGTATTCCTAATTTGTGCGCTCGCGGGAGAGAAAAAACAAAGAGTAGGATAATAGTGTGATAACAACTTAAACTGCTCCTATTCCTATTCTTTTGTTACTTTTTTCGTGATTTGAATTTTTTATTTTCTTGTCAACAATAAACCTAACGTTCTTATTCTGCACCTACCTTATTACTTATGCACATTACTATTTGAATCATTTAAGTAAATGCTAATAATCTTATTGATGTTATTGTAATTTCGTTAATATTACGATTATAACTAGTGTTGACAATATAAAGCTATTTTCTTGATATGATCATTGTGTGACTTACGGCACTACATACATATGTGCATCCACTCACTGAGCTCCAAATTCATATCAATATTATTCAGTAAGCCGTAGCAAATGTGTGTAAATCTTCACGAACGATTTAATGAAATTGATGTGTAAAAACTGATCTAAATATAATGTTTGAAGAAGAAAAAAGCTTTGATCGGTGAAGGTCAATCGCAGCACTAGTAGCACAAAGCTCTCCGAACAATCGATTTGGGGAAAAAAACTGTTCACCATCTCTGGCTCTGATCCTGATTAACATGATAAACATGAACTACATACAGAAGCCACCGTCAATAGATGACTTTGCAAACGAGGTGTACGAAAAAATCCATATAACACCAGCTTCAACCTAATACGAACACATTAAAATTTGCCAAAATCACCTGAGATCGTGTAATGTTGCTTTGAGACATTCAAGTGGTAAAATCAAATTTCCTTTCACTGCACAATTTTTTACGAGTCGCATTTTCGTCTTAGATTTCCGGATTTACATATCACTTCTGATACAATACCCCCGAATCTGAACAAACAAATTATCAAGCATTTTTTTCTGCTGTCTCCTTCTATTGGTGGTTGTTGGACACAGGTACATAAGTATACCTGTGAAATTAGTCGACAGATGAAATAAAAGAACTGGTATCAGAAAATCATATCGAATGCTGTCAATAGATTTGAATTACAATAAATATTAGAATGTGATTTGTGGGAGCGAATAAGTTTAGTTTAATTGTTTTGGGATAGGGACTTAATATCGGCTTTCGCTTGCTAACATGAAATAATGTTTCTTATATAAGAGAATAAAAACCAAAGAAGCAGAAAAAAACCCCGACCTCACAGATTTATGCTTCATTTGAAATTTTATGTACCTGAATTCATCATCTTAATTCGCCCTATAAAAACTGCCATACTATTCTCTTTATTACTAATGTTCGAAGAAGAACATTAGTATTAAAATCACTTTGGCCAAAAATTCATATTTCTATATATATATATATATATCATCAAAAAATTTCAGTGAAAAAATCTCAGGAACGCGCCATCCGATTGAGCTGAAATTTTCAGGACACATTGATGTATATGCAGAATAGTGCCAGGTCTCACAAAAAGTTAATAATCTTTAACCCTTTGGCGCCGGCGGCCATTTTAGTGATTTTTTTAATATACCTATTATTCCGTACACAAATAATTTTTGCAACAATAAAGTTGACGACATAAATTTCGAACAAGTTTTACATGTGAATCGGATAATGTTTTGGAATTTTTTAACCCTATGTGTGCGCTGGGTGCCTAAAAAGAGAACGGGAAAATTTGAAAATTTTTAAATTGCGATAACTTTTGACAGAGCTATTCCATGATTACGAAATTTTCAGGACATGTTTGTTTTATTTAGTTGTAGATTAATGTACGTTTTAATGATTGTGCTGGCAACCCTGTAGCTAGGGCAGGCACTGAAAGTGAAAACCTCCAAATCATCGTTTCTCTTGAAAAACTGTCGTTTTTTTAAAAAAAAGCCACTCATATGTAAATTTTGTGCTTTGTTTACATAAACAAAAAAAAAAATTTGATATGGTATAACGGGCACGCCTGGTAACCCTTGCCCAAGTTACCTATGTTTTTAGCATCAAAAACTTCTGTTCACGGAAACTCACGATCCAATGAGCAGAATTTATTGAAATTTTCAGAATGTATTGGTCTTAAATAGGACCAGGTCTGATAGAAGTGATTTTGAAATCCTGGTGATTCTGTGCCAGTGGTGCCATCTTGAAAAATCACTAAAAAAGGTAACTGCTTTTAGCCCTATAAATTCTGATTGAATCGTTCGATTTTGACGAAATTCACACAGTAGCTGCACCTTACTTTACGCCACGTTTGGTAGAAATTTGGTTGAAAAATTCGGTTGGAGCTGCCAGCTATGATAATTTTGGTGTCTTAAATTTGAAAAAATAAAAATTTGGAAGTGAAAACATTCAAACCATCGAATATCCTAAAAAATGTCCGTTTCTACAATAAAACCAATCTGTATACAAATCTTATGCTTAGTCTACACAGTCAAAGTAAAACTTTGTAAATTTCATGTCGGACAAGAACGGTAACCCTTTCTCAGTTAACCTATATTTTTAGCTTCAAAAACTTCTGTTCACGGTGACTAACGAATCAATAATCAGATAGAATTGAAATTTACAGAATGCATTGGACTTAAGTAGGGCCAGGTCTGATAGAAGCGATTTTGAATTGTAGGCAACTCTGTTCCAGTGGTGCCATCTTGAAAAATTACAAAGAAAAAAAACTGCTTTTTGCCCTATGAAATGTGAATAAGTTACCCGATTTTCATGAAATTGACACAGTAGCTGAACCTTACTCTAAACTCTGTTTGATAGAAATTTGGTTGAAAAATTCGATTGGTGCTGCCAGCTATGGTAATTTTTGTGTCTTTTTGTGAAAATTCGCTCAGGAAAATAAAACTTTTTGCCCTAAAACTTCCAGTGCAGTCATGAAATCAATACGAATTTCATACAATTACTGGAACCTATTATAAACATTATTCAAGCCAAATTTGGTTGAAAAGCCATGATAGGGTTGCCAGCTATTGTTGGTTTTGTGTTTGCTTGCAATATCTTTATTAAGCGGTTTTATCGTAGAATTTTCAATTGGTAATGATATTGTAGTGACAATAAACAGCAAATATGAAGCTTTCGATTATTTGAAAAACCTCGCTGCAGGTAACCCTAAATTTCTTTATACTCCTATAACTTCAAATGTAATATAACAACGTGAAGCAGATGTGATATATTCTTGGCTTTGATACTGGCGAAAGGTTGCCAGCACGAGTCGGTTGTGCTACTTTTGTATCAATAAATGCTTACAGTTAGTATTCATACCGGAAACATTTACAATGAAAATAAATAACCGATGTTTCAATTCCCAAAGTTCTGCAAATTTTTCGGATCGCAGCCCCAAACTCCAACTTCAGTTACAGTGCTGCAAGCACTGAGCATTTTCTTCATTGATATTATATGAGATGCTGCTTTCAAAATTTTGTGAAATAAGCAACTGATAACGAATATAATTAACCCGTGTTTTGCTCTCATAAACGTTGAAATTCATGCCAGTGGTAATATCTGAAACCTTCTACCATATGAGTTATAATGCATTCTTGAGACAAAAGTAAAACATGGCATTTGAAACAATTTGGCCGTAATAAGCAGCGCATGTGGTGGAATATGCACTCAAAACCTGCACGATTCTTCTACTGTTCTTCGAACATTAGTGTTTCTAGCGGTTCAGGTGCGCTAGAGTTTTTTTTTTTTTTAACTTTGTTCCAATAATTAGTAGTTTGATTTTTTTCCGATTCAAAAAGCTTTCAATTTGGCAATTTGTACATATGCAGCACATTTCATCGGCTAATTTCAAAATTTCAATGAAATTTTGACTGTGAATATAAGTAGTTGAGTTGCACCAATAAATTTTTTTTCGAAAAATATGATATATTTGCGTAAATATGGCTTTTTAAAGTTTTTGAGAAACGTCGGTTCGTGTTGTGTTCAAAAAATTGTATAAAACCTTTTACTGAACGTACAGCTTTCAAATATGGCTTGTTGGAAAGGGTAAAGTGTAGGTATCAAAAAAGGTAGTGTCCATTATCCTTGAATATTTCAAAATGCACACTTTCGATTTTTTTAATTTTTTATATATTGTAAACAATTATGTAAGCTATAAGTGTGCAAAATTTCAAATTTTGATTTCGGTAGCTGGGTAAATATTCAATGTATGAAACATTCAAACCTTTGTTATAACGTTTACTATATATTGTATATACATGTGTCTGTGTAGAGAGCTTTTAGTGAACTATTGAAGTTTTTTTCTCCCCAAAAAACATATTTGTTTTCATAACCAATTGAAAGCCAAAATTTTACTTTTATTTAAGAACCCGCCGATTTGTTAAAAATTGCTACTTTGCTAATTCCCTCTGCTAATCACTAGAAACTTTGTCAAACTTTTTTTTTTTGTAAACTTAAGTCAAGCCTTTATTAAGCGGTTCTAGCATTGCGTTAACGAAAAACTTCTTTGTGACCAACATACTTGCATTTTTAAGATCAGTACCATTACAGATAATTTTTCAATAGGTAAGTGTTAAATATATACAATTATTATGTTTCGCACTAATGCGTCAGTCAGAGGCAGATTTACCACTAGGCAAACCTGAGGCTGAAACAATTGCGGGCGGAAAGTTTTGAAAATAACAAATTTTTGGAGGCGGAAAAATTTGCGATCGAAAAATTTTTGCCAGCGATAAATTTTTGAGACTGGAAAATACCTAAACGGACTTAAAAGAACTAAAATGAACCTAAAAAGACCTAAACACTACCTAAAAAGAACCTAGGCGAATAAAAAGTATCTAAAAGAACTTAAGAAGTACCGAGAAAGTAGGAAAGTTCTGTAAAACAACTATGACATCGTCTGCAGTCTGTTAGTCTGCACGAGTTACCCGTGTTTATTAGGATAAGTCGAGTCTATCGAAGGCTTACTAATCCTATTCATCTAATAAAAAAACAATAATTTTTTGTGGCAAAATTATTGAAAATAAAAAATTTATATTTACCTCCTGTATAATACACAACATCCACTATATTTTGATTTCATAAGATTTTTCGGTACTGTTTAGATTCTTTCAGGTCCTTATAGGTACTTCTTAGGTTATTTATAGGTCCTTTCGGTATCTTATAGATTCTTTTTAGGTTTAGTGGGGCCTTCTACAATTTTTCAGGTTCTTTTTATTGTAACTGTAATTTTACACGCAGAGCAAGGGCGGCAATTTTTTTCAATCCTTGGGCAACTAATATGGTAAGTACGACCCTGGCGTCAGTTAAAGTTTTAAATTTGTATATTTTTTGGATTTAGTAAGCATCGTGGTGGCTTGCCTGCGACTAAGCTGTCCAGCTTAGGAAATCCAAGAGCGCACGTTTGAACTGTTTTTGTCTATGTTAAACACTCTGCTCAAAGATTCTTCAGAAAATAATTTTCCAAAGCGAAAAAAACCGTTTTTTGGACTAAATTCCGTATATTGGGAGTATTAATTCCGTATTTTGTCTGGCAACTTTAGAAAACACAATAGGTGCGTTTTTCGCACACCCGAGCAGATCAAATTTTGTTAAGTAAATTGAATGCAACTACAAAATCCTGCGCATGTCACGTCACTGAAGTAGAATATGCTAGGCAGTGGTTGTTTATGGGCTTACATGTAGAGTGCTTTGAATAACAGTAAGATTGTTCTAAGTAGTTCGTACAGCTGCTGTTGATTGTTGTGAAACCAGCAGTTTGAATTGAATGAATTGACATACACTCAAAAAAATGTTGATTGAATTTTACCCTTATAATAGTAGGAAACTGGTTTCCTACTATTAAAGATGTAAATTTACAAAATGCGTAAAAAGAATATTTTTTTTACGACCAAATGGTGTAATTTTACCCTATATAATGATGCAATTTTATGACTTTGGCGTAAAGGTGAATAGCAAACTAGTAAATTTACACTCTTTTTGCTTCAATTTACAAAAAGCTGTGTATTATTCAGCTGATGTGAAGTAAAAGCAAAAAATTCACATCGAAAATTAATTTTCTTTACACATGCTTCAAGAAAGCCTTTGATTGTGTTGATCATGATATTCTTCAACTTAAATTACATAAATTTGGTACCTCGGGTTTCTTGTTAAATTGGTTAGGATCTTATATTCGAAGAAAACTCAGTAAGTATAGTCTCAGGGTAACTTATTCAAAAAATGAGGATTACTCCGGTGTACCACAAAGTAGTCACAATTCAAAAGCTTATGAGCTATGAAGTCGGTGTACACAGTTCTGGTTCGCTCATTGCTCGGATATGCGTACATTGTCTGGTACCCTACTTTCGATGCCCATAGTTATAGGAACGAATCAATTCAGAAGTAGTTCTTACTCTTTGCCACGAGGTATCTGTATTATACTGTGGCGAACTAACACCACTACTCCACTCCTATCGCGAGAGGAGAAAGCGAATTTGATCGCACTCGTCTCTTCGCCAAAACATCGACGAAAACTATGCTCGTCGCATTAAGAATAAGTCTTCCCACGCATCAACGAACTTTCTCGAACTCTGTTTTATCTTAAGTTGTTACTTGTAGGAATTAATTCAACGTAAATAAAGTAGTTTGTACAATAATCACTGTAGAGTGTTGTTACTATAAACTACAATACATACGAATTCGATAATTTACAATAATGCAGATGCAGATTAAATCTTTCAAACCTTTCAGCTCTACCGTCGCTGAGGGACTTGATCAATGTGCAATGTCTAATGGCGTGATCAATGACGTGATCAATGTTGTGACCCTGTCCAAAATGGTAACTCTAGACGAATCAGTAAGGCGGACGTCATTCAATGAGCCGAATCAGTGAATGAGTATGAGACAATCAACAGATGCTACAAAATATTCAACAGCTTCGGAACATATTATTTCCCTACAATTTCCAAATCTAGGTTTATGACAATTCTGACCAAGGTGCTCTGGTCATAAATGTCCCTATCCAATTGTCTCCCAACAATTATAAAATTATTCAAGGTTTTTTTTTTGCTTGCTGGAAATAAATAAAACAATTTTGTGTCTTCATTTATCATTGATGGCCAAAAAATACCGTTACAGCAAAGGTTTGGCTTGTTAAATCTTATCTACGCTCTACTCCATTGAAATCAACTATTGAGCATTGGCTTCCAGACTTCAAAAAACATGGTCATGCAGCCATCGATGATACTGAACGCTCTGGACACCCAAAAGTTAAAAGACACAGCTAACATCGTAAATCGAAAGGCAGTATTTATGACATTTTGCATGAACATCTGGGTATGTGAAAGGTTCTTTTTTCCAAAATCGGTGCTACGTTTACTTACTGAAAACAACAATTGGACTGAAAACAACAATTTGTCAATGATTCAGAATGTTGTTTGGAGCTGTTTAATTGTTTCAAAAAGGACTTTTTGCGTCGGTTTGTTACAATAGATGAATCATGTCTTACACCACTATACTTCAGAATCAATCTATCCATCTGAGAAGGTAAAAAACAACAAAAATCGCAATAGTCAAATAACAAAGATTATGGCGTCCGTAAATTGGGATGCGCATAGAATAATATTCATTGAATACCTTGAACAAGGAAGAATCATCAATAGCAAAATAAAATATAGTGTTATTGGTGTGTTTATAAGACGTAATTGCAGATAAAACAGCCCCGTTTGGAAATGAAATGAAATTCTTTGTTGATTTTAAATCCTTTTTAGTCTCTTTTAATCCTTTCCCCAAGCAATGACTGCGCAGTTAGGAAATATCCAGAATTATTTCAAAAGTATTTTCGTTCAGATTTAGATATTATTAATTAGCCACGCCATTCAATCGTAGATACTAGTATCACTAGTCTGATATTTTTCCACAATGCCGTTGCCATAAAAATTATCTCGAGAAAAATTGAATTAAAAACTGATACGGCCCGATTTAAGATCTCTTTGAGCATATCTATATACGAATAGCTCATAGTCACTTTATGCTATGTTATCGGCTTCATACGGTTTCATGAATAGCCCGGCGGCAATCACATTTGCGTTCGATTTTGTCTCCTCGTGTGGCAAATTCGTTGTGAATTCGATTTCAAGGTGTTCACAAAAAACGCATCGTATCACAATTATCTCAACTAATTACATAGATTGACAGAAGCGAAACTGAAATATAAAATCTAACGGCAAGGTAGAGATCTAACGGACGAAGAAGTGGTTTGTGAATGTTAACCATTCTTAGTCACTGGTCTAATTGCTCACCGGAATAACACGCCTATTTGTTTGAGTTGTCTATCCAAAATTGGAAGCAATATATGCTGAAGAATGCCAACATTAGCTCCGACACATTAGATTGCTTGTCGCCTCTAGCACTGTTCACTTTTTATTTGAACAAAGGTGGGTTATATGTTTAGCCGACCTTCACAAGGCCAAAAGATCGTCGAGTTATCTAAAGTTTCGATGAAACATAGGATATATTCTCAGTGAAATATGATTTACTGATCGTTAAAGTTGTGTTTTTCTGTCGATAATGTACGAGTAGGTAGGTACTTTGGTCAAAATCCTCAAATTGAACATACGAATATGTACGTGCGCTTAGCCGCATAGAGGGTGAGTCATGTTAGTGGCTTATGGTGCATGTTTCAAGCTCCGACAATTACTTCAAACAAATATACAATTACATCGAATGCAGGTATTCGTTTTAGATATGAAATTCGTGCTGAGGTCACAAAGATAATATCGAAATTGGACAAAAGATGACTTGTCGGAAATGATTTCAGCTTTTGATAGCTTTAGATAATTGTCAGACCCTTGCCTGAAGTTTCATCAATAATGCTTTGTGGTCTTTGGGAATAAGTCATACTTCTTCGATGCATAAAATCCACTTTACAATGATAGTGACTTTCAAGTATTTTCAAACGGTTGTCTTTTTTAACGGCAGTTTTGTAATTTACATCGGAAAATCTTGGACGATTATGATAATATTAAAATAAGGTGTATTCAAGGCTAATGTTAGGTAAGTTGATGGGTACCAAAATTAAAAATATGCTTTGATACTTAAGGCATCTTAAATTGTAGCATCGCCATTACATTCACATTACATCACATTCGTTTCTCTGACAGGGTCCTATCTTATTTGGGTCGATAATTAAATATGTGTACAAATCTACCTATGCACACATCACTTCTATTAACAATAGCCTATGTCTCTCCTGAATATTTCATAACATAGGTTCTCGCATGCAAATAAGTGAAAAATTCGCTTGAAGCTCCCAAGTCCGTCAATTGACTCGAAAATTATGCACTTACCTGGGTGGCTAGTAATCGAATTTAAATCGTCTAGTGATTCAATTAATCAAGCTGAAGCTGCTAGAGGTAATGACAAATGCGGCGATTCCCATCGTTACTAAAGTTGATATGTGTATGCATTCTCCATGCATTTACTTCACATAATCGTATATCTACGAAATTGCGATTGCGAATAAGACATTAAATGCCAATCAGTTCAATGCCAAATATGCCGGTGACTACCCCAAGATGATATCTATCGGTGTCAATATCGGTATATCTAAATGCAATGTATCTGAGTTGCGTTTGCTTGTTGCCTAGTCATGTTGCGGTACGACGAGTGATCAGCTCAACAACCACAATGGCCAAAGTCGATTCAATTCGAACTGTTGAAATGAATGCTGCTGGCAATTCTTTTGCTACAGTTACATGCAATTACAACAAAGTCTAGAGCGTTTTAGAAATGAGAACAATTACAAGGCTGATATCATCTTATTACGTCAATGAATGAATTTTCTTCATTATTATGAATTGCATGAGTAAATCGTATTCATTTGAATCGAAGTGCCTCTGACAGATGCAATTAAGTTAGGCTTGGTCTGAGCGATTGATTAAAGAATGGCAAAAAAGTCTATTGTGCTTTATTTGGTGACGTTTATTATTATTTTACGGTAATATTTAAAACTGTAGAAACATTCACGGCCAATTTTGTCTTGGAAAGCTAGATATAATTCGATTTTTGACATATAACGATATTTTAAGGGCATTCAGCTCTTTTTTTTTTGTATCAAATGTTTTATAAGATGTCTGGCAACGAAATGGAATATATCTAGCTTCTAAAGGAAAAAGTGGTCTTTTTTATGAAAATACCGATGCTCAAGAGATTATCTTCTTTTAGGAAGTGCTTAGCCAAGACAGTGGGGAAACACATGTGGGATAATCCGACATTACCTTTCCATTCGTTCAAATTAGTTGTCACATTTCTTTTTTTCATTACTAAAGCCATTGTTTTATTTCTAAATCTTATATCCAGCCACCGACAAAGTCATGATGTTCCACAAACCTGTGCAAACAACGTACAAAAAATGTTATTCTGAAACGGAATAACTGAATATAGAGCGGATAAAAAATATCGCTTAGTTCCTTATCCAAAAACTTTATTACAAATAAATTCAAAATACAATAACTAATCAATACTGAATTCAACTTTATGATTTCACCTAATCCACTCAACTTATTTCATTTAATCCATATATTTGTGCCTTTTGCAAATATTCTTTTAAAAATGGTACGGGATGAAAACTACCGTTTGTATCTGATGATTTTTGTAGCATGCGTACACACCATACGAAACGGTAATTTCTGCTGCACCTTACATTCACAATATTAATTACACAATTTTTAAGACACGTGTTTTCTTCTAAGCTCATTTTATAACACGTCTTAATTCTACCACGTTTGCTACAAGTGATTAGAGCTGGAACTTGAATGTTTGTGCGAAAATAGCCTGATAGGAAACAACTAGCATGTGACAAGCAGAATACCTTCAGCATTTTTTGCTCTGATGATAGTAGTTGCAATAAGCTAGTTGTAGAGTTGACTCTGCCTTTTATCGGCTTTTTAGTTCTCCAAAGTAAGTGGAGAAATTTCTTCATACTTATGGTTAAATAAATTCGAATAAATTCGAATCTATTACATCGTAAACTCTTTATCTTGTTATTCCAAAAGTTGTTGAATTTAATTTCCATTCATTATTAAATGTGTTACATGTTAATTAAATTCTTTTAATTGAAATTGAATAAAAATTCGCGTTTACCATAATTTTATTCTCACAATAAATGGCGGCGTGCTCTCCACTTTCGATTTACTATAATGTTGGAGGATTTTCATGTATTTCTCTTTCCATATATTTTTATGGACAATTTGAATTAAGGCGCCATATTTTATTCATTTTAATTTGTATATATTCTTTATTCCAATGCATTTTAATATAAGTTTTTATAATGACAATAGAGGCAACTATAAATATTCATAATTGAAATCGATTTTAGATGTACACGTTGTACTAATTTTGCGGAGAGATATCACTAGTGGCGTTAATGAGACATATGCATCGAACTAATTGTCAAAGCGTGAGTAATATAGTTTGTTTGATTTTTTTACTATAGCTGTTTTCTTATTTTAGGGGGTTGCTGCAACACATGATGTGTCAATTAATGGAGTGAAGATATAATGCCTAGTCATCAGCTTTTTAAGACAACACAAGACGTGCAAATGTAACCATGAGCATACGGCGGGATTCGAATCTGCCGGTTGTAGATCGATACCTCAGACTGGCGCTTCTCTGAGCTGAGCTACCAACCTTTCTATGCAAGTGAAAAAAATAAAAAAAAATTGTTTTGAAAGTTAAAAAATTGAATCAAGTATTTCGGTCCATTTGCGTTAATACCAAGAGCGGCTGTGCCTATTTACTGTGTCCACTCACTGTACATTTTGTTCAGTCGCATGATAGTTCCAGCTGAAGCAAAGAATTACGCCAAAATAATTAGTGAAACTTAGAAGCATTTGCCCAATACTGCTGTGGCTAAAAGATTCTCACTCGTAGTATCCTGATTCCTTAAGCGTGACTGCAACATTTGCAGCAGTGCTTTTAGTAAAGTATTCAAGTGGGGAAAGAGGAAACATGACGTTTAAACGCAGTCAAAGAAATCGTGTTTAAAGCACCTGTAATACAGAGAGCTGCCAACCGCTGAACTCTGATCACTATGTCAATGAATGTGAGTTTATCCATTGCCGGCGACCAGATCAGACAATCGTAAGCAAAGATAGTCCTCATTATTGCCGTGTAGACCCAGTGTGCTTAAAAAGCGCTGAGTTCCTTTGTTTTATATCTGCTGGTTTATATCGCGTTACTTCTCTTATTTGTCTTTTCGTCTAAGTTCTCCTTCCAATGACTTGAAACTTAATTTAGTGTCGCTCAACTTGATTGGTTATATTTAATCAATATTGAATTTTGTGTGAAGAATACAAGATCAGTTTCATTGGAATAAACGATGTTTGTCACCAGTTTCACAAGATAGGAGATAGAACTCGTTCTTGGAATGTGCATCTGTAAATCTTGCTTGTAATTTGCGCCCTCGCCTACTCCACTGATATCAGCCTTTGCTCAAACACTTTGTTTATTCAGTGGCACATAGCAGGCTGGGTGTTGACTGCGCGTAGGCCTTAGTCTTTCCATAATGGCAAATGTATGTACATTATTAAAGGCACTTTCAATGTCCAATCAAGCTAATTCAGTGTTTTGGATACAGCATATCTTTGATCGTTCTTCAGGCCGCAGTTACCTGACTTAGCTCTGAGTAACCTTTGTAAATTGATACAAACCAGGATATGGTAAGCTTTTCAGTCTTCAGAAGCATCGAAGGTAAAATTATATCTAGAACTGGGGATTTGAATGGCTTGAGGGTGCTGATGGCCCAGGCTAATTTTTACCTGATGACAGCTTCGCCTATTTTCTACTCGCATGTGATTGCTCTTTTCAGCCGGAAAATGAATATTTACAAGAATCTTTAATGTTTCTGTGTTGTTGTTAGCCAACTCTCCACTTTGCTTGCAAAGTAAACTTGTATGGCTGGTAAACTTGTATGCACGGAGAGAAAAGTGTAATGAAATTATACAAAATTTGCAATTAATTTTATTGCAATAGTAGTAATTTTTTACCCCATTACCTTTGTAATCAATTGCACTACACATTTTACTACTTTGTTGTGAATTATGTATACATGAATGTCTTATGTATACATGAATGACTATTATTTGCAGGAAAATAGTAAATTTTCATCAAATTTGTAATAACATTCATATTTTCATATGGAATTTTCGGAATAGTAAATTATATTATCCACTCTAGTAAAAATCACTACCGAAATTTCTCTCCGTGTGGCTAGCAAGCAGTTTTCTAAGTCTCACTATTTCTGATGTGGTTTTAATTTTACCGCACAGCTCCTTAAAGGAGCTGCACCTGGATTTCCACATTTCTGATCCACAGATTTTAGCAATATCCCTGTATTCAGCTTACACTTAGGATACATTGTGGAACAGCATAATTCAAATGCTTCCCTGGGTTGCTTCCCGTAAATGTATTAACCACTTTCTCCATGTTTGCTACTGAAGCACCAAAACTTTGACCAGCATCCCATTTGAATGTTTTCCAATTAATGTACTGGGGATCATAAAACGGGCTGGACTTGCAGATTGAGCTTAAATCAGAGTAAAACTTATGCATCTATGCTCAGAATATGATGGTTCTTTAAACACCCTCCAGTTTCCAGTTCCACTATGGGTAAAAACATTTTCCCGATTTGGCAGGACTAGACTCTGATTAATGGTAAAACCAATTTGGGACTCACCTTTATGGTTGATGGTATTGCTGGGCTCAAAAATGCGATGCAAATTGGCATCCGCTCAAATGAGCATGTGCAGCAGAGAGCCTGTCATGCGCCGCAAAAACTCATGCTGGGAGTATGTGCTTCTCTGTATTCTTTCACACGTCAAGACAAGCATTGGTGCGCAAGCTAGAAAGAAGGTAAGCGTGAAATTTCTTCCTTATTTTCACCATAGCAGTGGTGACGGAAAGGTTGAAATTCCATGACCTTATGTCAGCATTACGGTCTTCGGTCTTTTTTGGTTGGCCCTTCGTCAGGTGTAGGTAACGCTTACGCCATAGCAAGGCATCAAACTCTTTGTCAATATTATGTATGTACCCCTATATTATTCTACCGGCTTCTTGACGTCCGGAATATTTCAATTGTTGGTTGGAACATCCAGCTGCTCTTCTTCTGCAGCAGTTTCAGGGTCATCTCCGGTTCTACCACCCTCGATATTACCACATTTGCTCTGAGTAATGTCGGAATGCTCCCTCTATTCAATCTTTCTAAACGAGATCCTTCTTGTAGTCAAGGCAAATCCCTCACTGCTGGTTTACACCAGCCAAACGTGCGTATTTCGTTAATTTTGATTATCTTAATGACCCTGAATCAACCCGCCCCGTCAAATGGTAGTATGGTTGGGTCAGGGTCCTTTACCATTATGTTAGTCATCGTATTGAGCAAGGCTGATTTTACGGTCTTTCATTTTTCAAGTGACAAATGAACCAAGGAGCTGCTACGGTCAATCAGTGTCACGATTCGGTGCTGTTTATCCACTCTGCTAGCCTTGATAATCCTTTTTGGTTTCAATTTGAAGGATTGCTGTGCCTTTTTTCGATCACGATCATTTTTCAGCTACTTGGCCCCTGGTTTTTGCCTCTCTGTAGACCACTGCCTTTTCAATGGCAGCTCCTCGGCCAAGTCCTGCTCTGCTTCATTATGGAATATTAAATCATATAGCGCAAGCTTATCCTTGCTGGCAAAGTATTCGCGGCCTTTTACCACTGTCTTCTTAGTTCAGCTTAGGTTTTCATTCGCTTAGCACGGCGTGAATGGCATTCAGCAGATGTGTCTGCTTCTGTCACTATTTCTGTTTAAGATGGGGACCGTTGAAGCCTAGAGCTCATTCTGAAACGATCCAAGACTGGTTCCAGCTTCATATTGTTCTGAGTTGAGTCCATTCTGTAGCATTAGTTGCTATGGTAGCCAAGCGGTCAACTTCTACAGCATTGCAGTCGCTGCATATCAACGAACCGGGACCTGCTCGGTCACCCTTGATGGGTGCCGGTTCTGAGTATCCAATTTTCTGCAACTTAATTTTATCTCCACTCTTGCTCTCCATGATTGGTTTTTGATTAAGGATCTCCAGCTTCTAGATCTGCGCCTAAAAGGCAGCAACACATAGTAGGTAACTGGCTTGAACCTCCGACCGCGATGAGGTGGCATACCGCCAATCGGGAGTCAGAACTGAATTTTGAAGAAAATATCTGCTGGATTATATACTGAATATGCGATCGAGTGGCGGCAAACCAGATCGACTTAACAGTATGATTCTTTCTATGCGAATGACCATGGCGTATGAATGTCGATTGCAGCCTACGAAATCATATTCATTTGTCAGCATATTTTTCTTCATATGTATTTCTATTTTTTATGCTGAACAATCTCTCAATACGTCAATGTTGTTTAAGCAGGTCGATTGTGGTCAATTTGAAATCCAGGCGAACCATTAATGTGAAATCATAGCATCCTGAATCAATATACGAACATTCGTTAGTGTTATTCCACTTAAACTAGGCCATATAAACATTCTGCATGTGTAAAAGTATCTAACCATTTTCTCAAGCCAAACTTTCATAGGAGAAAAACTAAAACAAACATATCAAGTGTATCTGTTGTATTAATGCCCACTCTTTTCCATCTCGGAAAGCGGTTGATTGAATAAGAGCAAAATATTGATAATTTGCAGTTTCACTTTCACAAAATTCCTATATTCTCCACACATTTGTATCTATTAAAAACTTCAACGATATAGCCACGACATCCATTCGAAAACATTTCATCACAGCACATTTAAATAACATTTATCCGAAAAATTCACCCGAATGAACTCTCTCGGTCCGTTGGCACCCACTCCATTAAGAAATTGTGGAAACGTGCATGCGATTCGTATCTGATTCTGGCCTGCCAAGTTACAGTACTGTTTTCTCGCACAGTCTCCTGCCGAGGCGACAAGACACTTTTCTTGCAACAGTTTAGCTAATTTGATACAACTAATGTATGAGTGGTGCACTGCTAAATATCTGACTCTGATTATGCAAAACATCGAGTAATTGCAAACGTCGAACTCGGTCCCGGCGGTCAGAAAATGAGGGTCTGCTGCTGCGGTCAGTGTCCCTGGTCAGTTGGATTTGTTTACGCTGTGGTCCCAACAAAGACCTCAGCCACTCGTTTGCTTGGTTAAATGACATGATGACGACAAGCGTAACTAGATCCCAATTAACGAATTGCACTTTACCACAAGAATGCCACATGTGTGTGCAGTATTGCACCGACATGCAGGCAGGCTGTGGTCATAATGGCGTTAGTTTGCTGTAATCGGTGTAAAAATTGTGTCCGATTTGGCTTTTGGTAATCATACAGTAATCCCCGCAATGAGTCAGAAATAAAATTAAATTGTCTTATAAGTTACGGTCAGAGGTATAAATACATTGGAAATGCACTAACGGATCACCAACGACCACTGAAAGCTATTTCTCTTCATTGAATAAGAAAACTCATCAGAAATGAAATTGATGTTTTCGGATCTTAGTGACAACAAATTACTGCATAAAATTGATGGAAACACAAGTGGTGCTGGGACTGATTGTGAAACTTATTTATTACAGCTGCAACCAAAATAATCAGCATCAACTTCATAATCACTCGCCAAAAGAGCGGAATAAAAGGTTACCACCAACCACGTTCTCAACATATGCATCCTCACTGGTATGCTTCATACGGAAGGATAAAAGCGGATATAAGATATACAGAAAAAAATCAGGCATATATGTAGTTCTAAAAAAGAGACACCAGGACAAAGGGAGAACAATATGAAGACCTCCGACGAGTTGCGAATAAGATTATTAGATGTAAGAAACGAATATATTTTGACGAACAATGGAAAAGTATTGACGAATATTTAGCGAGCAATAAAACTATACATGCTTACAAAGAAGTGAAAATTTAAAGACGTAGATATCAGCCCAGAACGACACTCTGTAGAAACGTATCATCGTCAAAGATGACCAGATTAAGGAGAGGTGGGCTCTGGATTTCAAAGAACTCGTTAACTTTGCGCATGGCTCAATATTATAAAAACCCAACCGAAGTCTCCGATGGAGCGTCAATAGTCTTTCCATCGCTGGAAGAAGTCGCTGGGCATTGGCAAAATATCAGCTGAAATGATCAAATGCGGTGGAAGCTGCGCCCCAAAAGCCATCTGCAAAGCGATGCAGCACCTTTGGAATCAAGAATAAATAGCACAGGAGTGACGCAAAGCCATAATATGCCTTATCAACAAAAAAGAAGACAAATGACGGTGCGAAAAGTATAGAGGCAAGTCTTATAAAATCCTAACGAATATGTTTGAGAATAAAATAAAGGTATACGCTGGCAATGTCATTGAAAAGTACCAGGAAGGCTTTAGGTTTGGACAATTGACGACTGATCAAATATTTACGGTCAAACAAGAGCTCGAAAAATGCTGGAAGTTTAACATCGACGTCTTTTACACTTTCTTAGAACTCAAGGAAGCATATGACGACATTGTCTGAAATGTACTGTATAAAATAATGTTGGAATTTAGAATTCCATCAAAACTAGTCCCACTGACCAAAATGATGGTGAAAGACACCTTTGAAACAAATGTCAGACTAAAACAAGCCGATAATCGTCAGTTCAGCATAGCACTTGAGTACGTGATAAGGAAGCTGCCTGTCGACACAAAGGATACGCTTCTAGATAATTCTAGCCAAGTTGTAGCCTATGCGGATTAAATTAACATCTTTTCACGTTTTTCCACTCTCGTCGAAAAACTTCTCCTCAAACTTGACTAGCACAAAAGAAGTAGAAAAAAGCCTTGGCGCATCAGAACCGCTAGAAACACTAATGCTCGAAGAACAGTAGAGGATTTGTGCAGATTTGCAGTGTGTATTCTACCACTAGCTGCTTTTCCTACTTAAGACTAACTAACCCTAGTAGTAATAGACCCTAAGCCAATTAAAGCCAATTACAGCGATAGAAAGGTGTTTGGGGCTGCCATCCGAAAAATGTCCAGACCTTAGAAAATTTAAACATTGTTTACTTATTTTCATTGCAAATGTTCGCGATGTGAATACTTAATGCAAGCATTAATTGGTACGAAAATAACAAAAACGCCTCGTGCTGGCAGCTCTTTCCTACCAAAATATGTGTCACAAAATATATCACATCTGCCTAACGTTGAAGTCAACATGCTCTTCGAGTTTCGTATTGATCCGATCACTGCATTGAAAGTTATAGGGATACAAAGAAATTTAGGGTTACCATTCGCAAAAGTTTTCAAATTTTCTAGATCTTAATATTTGGTGTTTATTTTCACTACAAGATTACTACGATTTGAAAATTCTAAAATACAAAAACGACCATAGCCTATCATTGTTTTTCCAACTAGATTTTCACTGAATATTACCTAAAAGAAATTTAATTTCGTTATGATTCCCCGACTGTACTGGAAGCTATAGGGCAAAGAGCATTATTTTCCTGAGCGAAGTTTTCAAAACTACCATAGCTAGCAGCTTCAACCAAATTTCTACTAAACGTGGCTTAAAGTAAGGTTCACCTACTGTGTGAATTAAGTTAAGTTAAACTGTATCTGATTATCGGGTCTTGAGTTCTCGTGAACAGAAGTTTTTGATGCTAAACATATAGGTAAAGTGGGAAAGGATTACCGTTCTTGCCCGTAGTAAAATTTAAAATGTTTTACTTTGGCTATGTAGAAAAAGCATAAGACTTATATATGAGTGGTTTTTTTTCCAAAAAGGACCATTTTTGAAGAGAGTCGATGATTTGAAGGTTTTCACTTTCAGCGCCTGCCCTCGCTACAGGGTTACCAAAATGCTCATGAAAAGTCACACATATTTGCAACTAAATAGTATCAATATGTTCTGAAAGTTTCATAATGAGTTCTCTGTCAAAAGTTATCGCATTTTAAAAATTTTCAAATTTCCCCGATCTCTTTTTAGACACCTAGCGCACACATGGGGTTAAAAAATTACAAAACATTATCCGATTCACATTAAGAACACGTCCGAAATTTATTTTCTTAATTTTATTTTTATATTTATAATATAATAATAGTTATATTAAAAATATCACTAAAATGGCCGCCAGTGCCAAAGGGTTAAAGATGTTTAGCTTTTTGTGAAAGTTGGCACTATTCTGCATATATACTAATGTATCCTGAAAGTTTTAATTCAATCGGATGGTTCAATTGGATGATATATATATATATATATATATATATATATATATATATATATATATATATATATATATATATATATATATATAGAGAGAGAGAGAGAGAGAGAGAGAGAGAGAAATATGAATTTTTGGCCAAAGTGATTTTAATACTACTGTTCTTCGAACATTAGTAAAAAAAAGTAAAACTCACCTGACAAAAATGAAAAAGTATGACGCGAACAATTAAGAGGAGAGAAAAAAGAACACAGCTGGCTGAAAAAAACTTTTTATTTCGTTTTGAGTATACTGAAACACAGGAAAACAAACCTCCAAGTCTATAAACCAATAAGTGTGCTATGGATGCGAAACATGAACCCTCACACTCGTATTGGCATATGTTTTCGAAAAGGAAGCTCCTTAACACAATATATTATCTTTAATTAATCTGATAGTAAATTAGGTTTAAGTTATTTAGAACTGCGTAGAATGAACCTGTAAAAAATAATGCTGTTAAATTTTGACGTAAACCACAGATATTCCGCTCTAATTGGTTCTAATTTTTATTACAAAACCAATACATCGTAATGCAACTATTAACATGGAACATCCCCGACGATTCAAAGTTGGACAAGAAATGTTCAGTGATTTAATCATAATGAAAAATATCTAAGCACTAAGTTACTTTTACCTGAAGATATGTAATATTCAAGCTGCTGACTCATGCTTTTACAGTATGATGAAAGAACCTATTTACACCATCTCGCAACTATTTTTATAAACTTCGATACCTAAGACGTACTTCAATAGATCGACCTCATTTCATTACGATAAGAAAACAGCCGCAATTGCACTGGCAAATCACAAAATGACCTTGAAACTATTTCAACGATATTACCGTCTTTTCAACTGTATCCACTAATGAAAGAAAGATCACTTTCTTCCTCCTCAAATTGCATGCAATCAATATGACCAAAGCCCAAGATCATATCGAACAAAAACCTCACCAATCGAATTTAATTTCAATTGTTTACTTACCGGCTACTTGAAATTAAAATTAAATCACTCGAGCCGATGGCAGCAGGTTGTTTGCGATACGATGTGTATTTTAAGAATTCGAGTTCACAGAACGGCTGATACTGGCAAAAAGCGATTTGTTTGCAATTAGCTGAAGGATAAATTATGATACTTGAGGCAAGGTTTCTTTGAGGTAGAGTACTTATGGAATTTGGTTAGTTTTGTAGAGAGCTTTGGTTTTTTTTTTCTGGAAATGCATGGAACTTTTTATTACCTGAGAGCTGAATTATGATTGTTTGTTTTTCAATTGCGTACTGTTGCACTTGAAATATATTTCGGAAACAGTTTTAGTTATGATATTTAATTTTGCCTCGAGTAGCATTTCAAATTTGGAAACATGGTGCGTAGTGTTCCTAATAAAATGCAACATGCCTAATGTCCCTGCGAAACATAAATTGGATCGGAAATGGTGTGTGTGTGTGTACCTACATGCCAATGCTATCAACATGACATTGATGTTTTTCGAAAACTCGATTGATTTCATTGGAAAAGTTTTTTGGTTGATAACAAATCGCAACAGTTGATTAAGAAAACGTATTTCCGACTTTTTCAATCAGCCAGAACTTCCTCTTTGCAAGTCAATTTCAGTTAATATTTAACACTCCTTGACACGTTTTCCGTATTGAAATTGAAAATTTGGTTTCAAATCCCTCGAATTCTATAAATATTGAAGGTCGCTCACATTTCGGAACAGGGAAGGCAATAATCATATCATCGAATAAACCAAACACTATAAAAGTGCAATGAACATATTTCTAGAAATTTTAATTTGAACCGCAAATTTAAAATAATAAATAATTTAAATAATTTATTTTAAAATTTAATACAACATATCATTAAAAGTCGGCTGTATGATAATGTAAGATATATGTGTGCAATAAATCTAATCCTTTTTTGTTGCTTAGAGGCTGAGACATTGACATTAAACATTTTAAAATTTACTCGATCCTCCGATCTGTCCGGTTTTTTAATTAAATGTTAAATTTGGAAATAGGATGTAATAGTGTAATTAAAAATTAATATATAGTGTAATTAAAAATTAATTAGATATTGATACTTCTAATATTGTTTTAATTTAGACACGGCGCTGTTGCAAGGAAACGAAAAAATTCAGTAGCTTCATGCTGTGTCTATTAATTTCAAAGAATTAACGATTTAGCATTTCAGTTTGCTTGCAGTTGGTATAACATTCACACTAAAATCGTATGGGAAATAGTTTTTGCTAAATTACACTGTAGCTACACCAAAAGTTCAATTGCTTCACGCAATCAATACACCTTATGAAATTGCATTTACATTTAATTGAAGGTCTTGAGAGGCGAAATTTATTTTGAAATATGCGTTCACATTAATCGCTGATATGTACAAGCAAAATAACTCGGTATATTCAAATTGGCATATTGAGCGTAATCTGTGACTCTATGTGTGAGAGTTAAAATCAGGCTTCATTTCTAAGAATTGTCATACTTGTGATATTTGCAATATCGTTGATAGGCCGTAGCTAAAATACATAGTATGGTGGCCAAAATTATTTGTGCAAGGCATAAATAAATAGTAGGCAAAAACATAAAAAAACTGTAGTGGTTCAGAACCGCCAAAAAAACTTATGTTCGATGAGCAGTAGATGAATCGTGCGGATTTTGATCCCATATTCTACCACACGTGCTTCAACCTGGTTCCAGGGCCATATGCCAAAAATGTAGACGAGGCGGGCAACTCTGTAGCTAGGGCAAGCACTGAAACTGAAAGCCTTCAAAACATCGAACCTCCTGGAAAATTTTCGCTTTTTGGAAAAAAAGCAACTTCTATATAATTTTTAATTTTTGTCTAGCCAGCCAAAATAAAACTTTTGAAATTCCATATCGGACAACCCTTCGGTAACCCTTTTACGATAACCCTTCCCCAATTTGTTTATATATTTAGAATTAGAAACTTTTGTTCACGGGAATCTACGACCCGATAATCAGATACAACTGAAATTCACCAAATGTATTGGTTTTTAATAGAACCAGGTCTGATAGAAGCAATTTTGAATGTAGTCAACTCTGTGCCAGTGGTGCCATCTTGAAAAATCATTAAGAAAAGAAAACTGCTTTTTGCTTTAAAAATTCTGATTTAGTCACCAGATTATGATGAGTTCACACATTAGTTGGACCTTAGTCTAAGCCACGATTGGAAAATATTTGGTTGCAAACATAGGCTGGAGCTACCAGCTACGGTAATTTTGGTGCCTTGAATTTTCACAAATTCGCTCAGGAAAATAAAGCCTTTTGCGCTATTACTTCTTGTGCAGTCATGAAATGAAAACCGTATTCATATGGTAAATGGACTTTACTGTAGACAATATTTAGTAGAAGTCTGGTTGAAAAACCATGATAGATCTGCCCGCTATGATTGCTTTTGTATTTCTTGATTTTATTTTTAAGTGATTTAATCATAAAATTTTCAAATAGTAATGTTCTTGTAGTGACAGTTAACAGCCAATATTAAGATTTCAAAAATTTGAAAACTTTTGCGGGCGGTAGCCCTTAATTTCTTTGTACCCCTATAACTTCCAATGCAGTCATCGGATCGAATAGAAATTCGCAGCGTAGGTTGATTTCAATGTTAAGCAGGCTTAATATATTTTTGGCTTTGATGCTGACACGGGGTTGCCAGCGCCAGGCGTTTTTACTATTTTCATATTAATAAATGCTTACATTAAGTATTTATATCGCGAACATATACAACGAAAATAAGTTTCCACCCTGTGAGTGTAAATGCATTGCTAAGATCAAAGTGGTCTGGAAGCAGGTTGGAGCACGTGTGGTAGAATATGCACTCTAAATCCTCACGATTCTTTTATTGTTCATCGAACATTAGTATTTATGGGGGTTCTGGTGCGCTAAAGTTTTTGAAATTCTGAACATTTCCACTTGATTTAATTGCCATTGGCTGGAATTCTACGGAAATTTAACAAACATTATGGTCTAACAATACATTTTTTGCGAATGACAAATTTGTGAAAGTATTTTTCATACTTAGTTTTGAGTTTTATGAGAAAATTTCAGCATTATGGGAACCTTTTTATGTCCATATATCCTCCATTGATGATACTCTGTTGTAAAGTGATATCGTGCTAAGAACGTCGAAAGTTAGGCGCCATAGCACTATACCTAATGAGGGCGATAGAAACTTAAAGCTTTTTGGGCAGAACCAGCTAGTTCATCCAAGTGAAAAAGCAACAAAGAGCCAAGGTGTCAGGCTGTGATAAAACAACATGCCACACTGCACATTCCCTCATCCAAGTAGAATCGCACCCACCAATATTTTTAATTAAAAGTACATTTTTGGTATTAGTCTTCCATTGGTAAAATAATTCTTCATTTCCGGAATCATTATTTTGCCTATAAAAATATTGATCTATTTTAAAATTACGCAAGAAACATGTCCTAATATGGTCATATTCATGACAAGGGTGAGCAAACTTTTACAGGCAAAAAGAAAATCAAGAGAAGCGCTTGAACAGAAGAATCACTATCGGGATGACAACTCTAGAACAGATTATGTTCGAAGTGAAGTTCCATAAATATACTGCGGTAATAATTACATTAGTTGAAAATGCAGGCGTGAATAATTTGTAGATGAGTAGGCTTAAGGCAGATAAGACTGTTGTAAAATAAGCAATGTTTATAAATTTTTTTTAGAGAATGTGTAGGGGAACTTAAACAAAGATGAGATTCAAGTATATTTTTTCAAAGAAAATCAAGAAATCTGTTGAAGAAATATGCGTGAAGTGCTGCGCGAACAAGTTTGTGATTTTGTAATTTGTTAATTGTAAATAGAATTGCGAAAAAGAGGTAGAAGGCTTTCAGGGTTTAACCGGTGAGTACAACAGCTGCAGTAGCATAACAGCTTCTCATTGATCTTCTTTGTTTTTTGATAGTACAGCAGTATTACAAATGCTACCTGGCCACGATTTTTCTTTGGAATGATGCACAGCCAGTTTTGTTCCTGGTAAACATATTTACTCTTTTCAAGGCGAAAATAGTTAAAGAGTACGTTTTTCAGTGATTTTTATAATTTTTTGATTAAAAAATCATGAATAGGATTAACTTAGTCTCTGGCATTATTCTACACCTGTATTTAAGAAGATATTTGGATTTTTTAAAAGATTTTCCCTCAAAAACATGGCAGATTTAAGCCGCCACCCATTTGAATTAAAATGATACTATTTTGAACCAGATCGTAATAACGCTTTGAAAGGTTTTTTCCTTAGTTTGGTGTTGATTTCCCTGAAACAGACAAAGAAACTTTGACAAATTTTGAAATTGGTAGCTTTTCATGTTATCAAATTATTACAGGACACCTTGATGCTTCTAAGAAATAAGCCTGAACATTTTCCATGAATGGGAAGGTAATCATCTACTCACCGCAGGCGCGTGGAGAAAACTTGTCTCTGCAAGCCGATATAGAATTTAAAAAATGGTCTATAGAAAGGAGCACGATGGAGATTCATGCGCTGTTAATTTTCTTTCATTAAAGAAAGAGAAAAAGTGCAAGCGTAAGTTAGATATAGACACAAAACTTACGTTAGTTGAAATGTGCAGAAAAAGGGTGGGAAAAGAGTTGAGTAGGCTATGACACGCAAGGTGCATCAAGTGTTCTCAGGCTAATTGACCGTGCCTGCCACGCCCCATTAGACGTTCTACCAAAAAACAGAGCTGAACGTCAGCGAACGACAACTAAGTAAACATGGGCAAGGACATGCAACTCCAGTATACTGGTGGATACGAGGCTAATACAAATCTATTCTGTTTTTAGGGTGCAGTATCCCGTCAGAAATGCTCCTGTACGTCGCTAGAGAGAATTTTCCTAGGCAACCAAGTGCCAAGAGGACTACTATTTAGATGGATTACACCAGCCTCCTGAATTGAATACCTGGAGAAATCAAATACACTCATAAAACGACATGGGAATGACAAGACACAAAACCGCCCGAATGTATACAAAGGTGATTTATAACCGATGTCGAAACTTCATACGACAACAACGTAGCCAAACTGTCCCAATGTGGATGATGTGGATTGAATGGAAGCAAGAATTACAATTGAGTAAGCCCAACGGATCAACGAACTTAGCATTTATTTCTTTTGTCTTGTTGATAAGATTAGCGATCTTATCCAGATTTGGATGGAATTAAAGTCAAAGTTGTGGACGAGCCGTGGGTCGAGGAAAACTTTTTTGAAGTTTTGGCGAATAAGTCGACGTCATTTTGAAGAAGTGGTTTCGAGTTGGTGGAAGAATTGAAGATCAACACTTACTTTGTTTGGCACGTTACGCAATGTTTTGCAAAGAAAGACCTCAGCGTGGGAGACACAGGTGCAGTTTATTTCTTTTATTTTCTTTAAATACGTTGATTTTGTTATTAAATGATTAGCGGGATAAGATAGTGATAAGTAGATCCGTGGATGCAAATATAAATCGCCTAAATAAGTAATAACGGTTTAAGTTGTGTTAACTAGCAAAAAAGAAAAAAAAGTATCAATAAACAAATGAATAATAGAATAAGCAGTGGCAAATATTGTGATTTACCCTCGCACTTTTTTGAATTTTTTTTTTATTTGGGCGAATGGATTGTCGTGAGTATTAATTTGAGCACGTCGTTCACTTTTGAGCGACGGGTTGGCTCGGGGCACTTTTGTAGATTTTTTTGAAGCAAGTGGTGCCTGACCCACTCCCATTATTCCTCTGAGTGAGGGCCACTCAAATCTGATGCCCTTGGATCCTAGATGGGGATAAAAGAGTTAGGAGTGCGCTTTGGTAATTAACGGTGATACACCTTAAAAATTTCGGGTTTCTTAAAACGAATTCATTTTCCGGGGTGAAATGCAAGATTGATAAATTTAATGCATTTTACTCCCTGTTAGTTTGAACTCGCGATTGAATCACGAAATTAAAATGAAATTCACAGAATGTTTTAATCTTTTTTAGGCCCAAGTCTGATATAAATTTGATGAAAGTGATTGCAGCCCTGTGGCTATGGTTCCATATTCAAATAACTATTTGCAAAATAAAAGTTTTCTGCCTCATAGCTTCCGATGCAGACATTGAATCTCAACGAAATCTCACGGATAATATCATTATGGGCCGATTCTGGTAAACTTTTGGCTGCAAATTTTAAATGTGGTTGCCAGCACTGTTGTTTTTTGTCATTTCAGTCATTTACCATTCAGGTTTCATATAAATACACCCTATGATGAAAATAAGCGACAAATATTTCAATTTCCATTGTTCTGAATTTTTCGGGAGCATTAACACTGTAAATTCCAATCCACTCCAAAATTCCCAGACAGTCGTCTGATCAAAACTAAAATCACAACACAGATGGGAAATGGACCAGGTCTTATGGATTTTTGATGTTCTTAGCTTCACAGTTCGGGCATTTTTCTTCCGAAAAATAGTATTAAATTTTCAAATACTAAATGCGCCTTCCGGTATCTGGTAAAATTGGTTAACATTTCGTTAACAAAATCTCTAAGAAAATTCTATATGTTTCCTCAACTTTTTTTCGAAAATTAGTTTTTCTAATCGCTACAAGGCACCTAGTGCGAGATCAATTGTTACATTTTGTTGCACTTAGCTCATAACCAGCTTAAAGCGTCACTTCTTTTTATAATTTCAATTTCTTATAACCTATCTCAGTTCTTTTTAAAAACGAACTTTTGTGTTGAGAATAAATCATTTCAATTTCATTTTCAACCAGAAATGTCAATGTCTTGATTTTTAGTTTAGAATCAAATGTCAAAAACTATGGAAATAAAAAAAGTATAAAAATTAAATACGAATTCATTTCTTTCTTGGAGGCTACAAACAGTCTAGTTCAGTGAAAAGTTAGAATTTAGTGTGGGCGCTTCTTTCCTTGTATGGGGAAAACTTTAGTTGACATTGGTTTTGCATTGATCTATTCAATTGTCTTCTTTTTCGCAACAACAAGTTTCATTTTGTCAGCCGTTTTTCTTAAGTACTGGAACATCGCCTTCGGGCGATTCTACTGCTTACTTCGTATCACTGACACCGTCGGGGGACCTGACAATGAGAGGAGAATCCTTTGTTATTACCTTGTGTATGGTTTAGTACCGATAATGATCGTATCGATATGTATCGGCTTCGGACGAATGCTGAACATCGTCCAAGACGATTTGTTGCCTACGTCCAGGTAAGTTGCTTTGGTTGAGTTATTTTGGTATAGATAGTGAAAATTGAATGTTTTATCACTAATTGGTAGCTTCTATTTACATTTTCTTTTATATTTTTAGCTCTATAATTGCGGTCGAAAAATGTTTCAAGTATAATATTATTCTCTTCGAGCTTATAGTCGATCTAGTGATGGCCGTTTATAATCTGATTTATGCTTCGATAATAACGGCAATATATATAGCGACATGCCGCATTTATCGTGAACGATTATTACAATCGTTTGCAATGAAGAAAGACCAGGATGAATTGCTTTGTATCGGTGTTTATTCACGTATTCGGCTTCTTTACGAAGAAAGCAAAACTTTGGCCAATAATAGCGATCCATATGTGGGACCTGCCGAAGTGCTGACAGCAATAATTAGCTTAGAATACATATCGACTGGTCTCCTATTGCTTGCAGTTACAATCAATGTATTGATTTTCATTAGAAATCAGAGGATCAAGAAACAAACGGGGCAACTAGAGTGAGAACCATTGAACCATTTATCAAGGACCTAAAGATACACAAATTAATATTCAATCTTGCTCTGTAAGTAAAGTTGGTACCTATTTGAATAATAATTGAAAATAAATTCATTCAGCGCAGAGAGCAGTTTTCTTAATACTAGAGACAGATTTCACCAGTGTTTTATCAAACAATCTTCTATTACAAGCTAAATTAAAAATACGACACCAGGTCGCTATGAAACTTTAATTAGAAGCTGTTTTGTTGTAGAATAAGTTTGAATTTTGGACGTGCAAATGATCTCACAAAAAAACGTCTGCGATCTCATTAAATAGTCAAGTATGTTTTCAAATTTCTGGCACTCATACCACCAAATTTTGGTTAACAAGTCAAATCTAAAGCAACTAAGTATTACATCTCAGACAAGTTTCATGTTGGGGAAGGTGGGAGACTCGTAGATG
The DNA here is from genome assembly GCA_963978885.1 of Nemotelus pantherinus. Lineage (NCBI taxonomy): Eukaryota > Metazoa > Arthropoda > Insecta > Diptera > Stratiomyidae > Nemotelus > Nemotelus pantherinus. The sequence goes on along the minus strand of OZ022264.1, from coordinate 18,757,993 downwards.
TGACCACTTGTTATTTAGAGCAATTGAATACATATGGTCTCAGCAAGTCTGAAGAAGAAATGTATGCTACCAAAACATCCTGGCCAACATTTCACAAAAGTGCTGTACGAAGAAGTCTGCTTTAGCTGTTACTGAATGTCACACTGGAATACGCGAAACTCGTTTCGCTCAATCATTTCTGTCAGCTTTTATATGAATCCCGACAATAAATAAATAAATAAATACCGAAAACAAACAATAAATACAGAACAAAAGTATAAAAATGGTTTCTTCGAAAATTAGTGTTCAATAGAAAGAAGATTATTTTTAGTAGTTCCCGTCACTTTCTTTAGTATGGAAGTAGTCTTATTTTACTCAGAAGTATTGATATTTCCAGGCATAAATCCAGAACTTTATTCTTTAAATTACGACAGAAAATTAATTACTGACTAGATCGTATACTTCTACCAAATTTTTCTCCGAATTTCAAGGTGATAATTAAAATCGATGCAAAACTGAAACTCCAAAAATGCCCCTCTGAACTATTAAATCCAGCGCAATCTAAAGCCAATAATTTAAATGACTTGAAGCTTGATCATTTTAATTTAATTAATATAAAACTGTGTGTGCCAAATATTTCCAAAAAAAATCTCCCATAATAACTTTAATACACTTGAATGTGTCTCTTATAATAGATGTAAATATTTGTTAGCAATATACCCATCCACAAAGCGGTGCATATTGATTGCATTGCAATAACAGCAATAAAGAGCTTATCAGTATCGACTTTGTCGCCCTCGTACTGCACACTTAGCTTTCTCGGAAACTCAAAATCCATATAGGCATAAACTTCCCAGCACTCCATGTACGTGCGTGGTTTTTCCATTTTGCTTTTTTCTATAGTGTGCCTGTATTCGTTGCAAGTGAAGAAAAATGCTGTCATTACAAACGCGGCATATGTGAAATTATATATAAATAATAGAACAGACAAGATGATTTCTACAATGATATTGGAGCATCGGCCAAGCGTCAGAGTGGACCTAGAAGCACATCCTATTAGACAAACCATAGAAAAAAAAATTTGATTCACGTACCGTACTGGCTCCAGGCTGCTTCCAATGCCCACCAAAAATACATGCACAAACATGCCCACAACAGATACAAACATTGCCGGAAACAAACCGTACAAAGCCAAGAAGCAAACTTGCTTCTTGCTTCCGTAAAATTTGGATCCTGACCTCATTGCGAATAAAATGCAACCGTCTCCAGACTCCGGTGCCATTCGTCTACTCCAGAAACTCCACAGGATCGATATCATAACGAAACTTGTCATCACCATACCGAATATCAAGGCGTACATAGCTATTAAACCTGTTCCGATCCATTTTTTGTTCATAAAGAAGTGGTACTAGGCGTATTCGACGGAGTGGAGATGGAAGTTAAATTTTGGAATTTTGACTTAATACGTGTGCACTTTACTTGACAGTTTGTCGAATGTAGAGACTTTTAATTTAGAAAAAGCGGAGAGAAAGCAAAGGGACCTTTGACAGTATAAATATATATGCATGTATTTGGCGGCAACTAAAGTTGAGTGAGAATCGCCCCGGACAAAATGACAAATTGTTAACCAAGCGAATTTTCAATTCTAGTATAAAATCCTACAGACAAAACTTACATCCGATAAAAACTAAACCTAAATAACATCAACTACGCTAAAGGCACACAAAACTTTTCTTTCTTAATTTTTTTTGTTACCTCTTTTAAGTTTATTCGATCAGGCATTTCATGCTCAATCGCCAATATACCCGTACCATTAAAAGCGCGTACATATACAACCAACAAACGGCCAATGACAGTTTGATCGAATCTTGGTCGTTGGCCTTGGCGTTGGTCCTGCCGTCTACACAGGAACAGATTGAGACCAATGGCTTGGAGCCTCGGCACTGGATGCGGTTCGGGTTGATTGTCAATGTACACCTAGTGATTGACAGCGATTAAAATGGGGCTGTAAAGTATAACGCATTTATGGTAGTAGAACGCATTTCGACACCATACAATATATATGACAATATACAAAAAAAACACAGCCTAGCTCAACATACTACTCGATATTAATGACAGTCAACTCGACCAAACGTCCACACTACAATGGAGTCCCAAGGCCAATACATTGCCAACGCTTTGAAGTTACCACCAGCAGAGCGAACAGCAACCAATGCCAAGACCAAGGTTGGCTCTTCATACACACTAAGCACATCCGAGCCAATGAATGGCTTGGTCGTTGGTCTTGGTCCTATGTGTACGCTGCTTAAGACAATTTCGCTTAGTAGGGGAACGTAAAAAGTTCTAAACTGATTTTATTGTTGAGAAATTCCTTTCCTCACTTGCAACAGCGGTAGTTTAGTTCACTAACGCGTCAGTCCGAAGCAGCGATCTACTGCCCGCGGGTTCAAATACCGCCGTGCCCATGGCTGTATTTGCGCGTCTTGTGTTGTCTTAACAGTAGGCGACTGGGCATAATACCAGCGCTCCATTAATTAAGTTCCATATTAAAGCTTTAGTAGCGACTAGGCATAACACTAGCACTTTACTATAGAAAATATAAACTTTACTATAGAAAATAAATGTGGCACTTAAAAGAATAATGGAATAATTGATATCGGCTTCTCCCATATGTGTCTCCCTACCGCCATCGCTAAGCATTCGCTTCAAAGGGCAATCCCCTGAGCTTTGGCATTATCATAGAAAAAACAAGTTACTGGTATAGTCAGCAATATTGTCAAGGCAACACTATCATGTTTTTCTTTGGGATCTTCGATCAGTTCATCTTGTGCTTCATATGAGAAATTTGTTTTTTTTTCATGCTTATGCGGAGTCGTGGTATTGTTGATTCAATATTAGCCCCAGCGTCAAGTTCGTTAGCCAGTTATCTTGCATCAACAAACAATAGTTTCATTGAAGGATTGATCGAAGCGAAGATCCTTAAAGAATTTTTTTGAAATTTTCAAAAACTCAAGGGCTGATAGATCGAAATGTCTTGTTTGCATCAGCTTGCTTATTGGATTAATACAGTTTAATATTTTATACCAAAAAACTATTGAACACAAACATTTAAACTGTTTAATACAATTTCATAAGATCGGGGCTTCGTTCGAATGCTTAGCGAAGCTTCGTATACATTTCCCATATGAAATCTTTAAGTCTTTAGGGCCTATATCCTATTCTCCCATCTAGTGTCACTCAATGGTTTCAAAGTTAATTCTTGGACATGTTTTAAAGGTATTGTCTACCAAAAAGTAGGTGCTGAGAAAATAGTTATATTTTTTGGAACATGTTAAAAAAATTAGCGGCTTCCGACTAAATGGACCGTAGAATGCTCGCGAATTCACATTTTTAATTCAATATTGCCCTCTTGCTTTATGATCCTTCATATTGGACGCTTTGCCATATCCCTGTCCGCTAATATCTTGCAAATTTAAGCCCAAATCATAAAGTTCTCCTTTGAGAGTTTCAGACATTTACTTCGTTTCGAACCTTTCAAGTGGTAAAAAGCTCAAAAAGCTTTCCTTAATTTTTATTTCAACTTCATTGGAATCAGATTTATAGGTTGAAACATATTTGATAACAAGAGGCATTTGCTCCACCTAACTAACGTTAGGAGTGCAATCTAAAATTTATGGAATAGTATTTGGCTTTTTTAATTTCATTGATAATATGGGATTTGACACTTTTATTCAGCATGTGTTTGATTCGTCTTGTATATATTTCCCGAGATAATGGGCCTTATTCTCTTTTTTTAGCACTTTCCTCTCGTGTTCTTCCATGAATGGATCAAATTCAGATAGAAGCCCAACTTTTTTTAAAAAGACACCGTTCTTATGCTCAGACAGCCAGTAGCTTGTACCTTGAAAAGCTAGGCAACTTTTGCTAAGCATTTTAGTGATTGCTAGGATTCTAAGAATTACTTCGTACCCAGGGTTTGTTTCAGCATTAATAATTCGTTGAGAAGCTGGATCTATAGTTTTAGAACACTTTAATTTTTTTACTCAGTTCGAGCCATGATTTTTGAGCTTGAATATGATTCTTAGAAATTTTGTGGTTTTTCGTAGTCTACACAACATTAGCACACAAGTAAAATATTCTTCTGTTCTTCCACTACATTCAAATATCATGCATGCAAAAATGTGTATCCAGCAACAGGGTGTCCACTAAATGAAGTATACGCCAACCAAGTTATTTTTGTATGCATTTTTCTACATGGTGGAACGTCACCATCAAAATTGTGTACATGGGCTTAACATACACTTTGCATGTCATCCACAGGCGATAACTAGGGCTCGAAAAGCTATGCACGTGCATATTGCATGCATATTTAGCATATTTCACATATTTCGGCCTTTAGAGCATATTTTGGCTTAAAATGCGTGTTCGTGCATATTTTCATAGTTTTTGTTGAACCGAAATTTGATTTCGTAAAACTGGTTTTTCTTTCTGATATTTCTCTTCCAAATATGGACACAAATACACAAACGATGATGTTAGACATATTTTATGCCCCTACATATAAAACCATTGTGTACATCAGAGCCACCTTTATTTAGACGAAAACTATAAACGTGTCAAAATCTCGCACTGCGGAGAAATTTCAGGATTCCACGGCATGTTAGAAATACAGACACACACTATGATTTACGAATTGAGACAATCGAACTATACCTACGTCACGAAGCCCTCAAACTCTTTGGCAAAATAGACAGACACACTAACACTACCATCCTAAAATTCCCGAGCAAATGATAGGAAAGGGATCCACACTTGAGACATATCGCAAATTTTTAATTACCGAAACCACCCAAATGCACCTGAGGCTATAAAATGAAGCTGATCGCAATACCGCTCACTGATAAGAATGGAGTAAGAGTGAGATGCAAAACAACTTAGTTCTTCCCGAGCCACCTTTATATGCGCCGTGAAAAGAATGAAATAATAAAACCAAAGCATACTTTGAGGTGAAAATATTTGTTCAACTTTGGACTCAATTGACTAAAAAGAAATTCTTCAGAAGTTCGAAAGAGTCTCTAGTCGAAATGTGATCCTCGATTCATTGACGAGAATCCAATAAATTTTGTAGTAAAATAATATTCGAAACGAATACGTAGCACTTTTTTCACTATCGGAAATTACGATGCTTATTTTTGCCGTCGTGACATTTGTAGATGTATTCATTTGTGATGTGTTCATTTATGAATCAGTTTTGACTGAGAAACGAAAATCTTTCATGTTTGAGCATTTTGCTAAATGTTTTGCTTATAACTGAAAACTTAAAAAGAAATCTGCCAGTCGTGTATTTAAACCATTCTTTTTTTTCTCCATGTTTTGGCAGTTTTTGGAAGAATTTTTGCATATTTTGCTCATTTAAATTGAATGTTTAAGAGCATATTTCAGTGATTTGTCGTGCATATTTGCATGTACATTTCAGCCTTTTTTCGTGCATAACTATTGGAGCTCTAGTGGTAAGGATCAAACTTTTAAGGTATGAGGTGATAAACATTTCATTGTTCGAAGTGGATTGCAGCCTATATTTCAATGAAAATGTTAGTAAGAAATGTTGATTTGAAGAAATTTATATGATTTGATTTTTTTAGTTCTCAAAACAAAAGATTTTAGTTGACAATTTTCCCTTTAAAAGCTGAATATGTTTCAACTTCTTGACAAATATCGATATTTCGCGTTTAACTACACTCAAAAAAATTTTGGATGAATTTTACCCTTACAATAGTAGGAAACTGGTTTCCTACTGTTATAGATGTAAATTTACAAAAGTGCGTACAAAGAATATTTTACGTCTTAAATGTGTAATATTTTTTACGAGCAAATTGTGTAATTTTACCCTAAAAAGACGTAAATTTTGGACTAATACGCATGAAATTTATGTAGCAAAGGCTACTTTTTACGAGTCTTTTAGGATATTTTCTACACCATTTATTTCAATGAAATTTCAATAAAATTGCAATTGAAAAAGTTGTATGATCCAAAAGCCACACACTTAAGATAGGGAAGTGCTATAACATACTCTACTACTCCAAAATTAAATATCATTATCAAAAGACTGTAAATGGGTAACTTTAAATGTGGAATATAAAAACTTGTTGCAATTTCTTTAAGTTTATAATTTATTTTAATTTTATATATACACATATGTACATTAATTTATAACACTTATAGTGTTTATTATAATTTGCTTATAGCTACGCTTCTAAACTTATTATACGAAAAGAAAAGACTACACTTTGCACTTAACTGCTGCTATTCAAATGTAAGCAGCGATCGGGAAATATCAGACTCGTGCAGTCACAATGTTACATCAATAATAAGTGAAATTCGACCAAATGATACAATTTTACAGCTTTCGAGTAAATGTGAGCAGCGAGGTAGTAAATTTACACTCTTTTTGCTAAGGTTTACAAAATACTATTTATTATTCAGTTGATTTGGCGTAAAAGCAAAAAATGCACATCTAATGTGTAAAAAAAATTGTGATTCGTTATTTTAAGCAGAAAAATGAATATATTTCCTATTATCATAGAATTAATTTTAGACCCACTTTTTAGAGTGTAACCTACTTCACTGTCTGCCGGTCTTGCAACTTTAATAAGGGTTTCAGATCTGGCAATTTTTCACTTATCTAGTTGAATGTTAATGTATAATTGAAATTCCAGTAAAATTCATAGAAATAGGGTGGAATATGGTGGCGAGGGCCAATATATAGTGTTCACAGACTAGGTACCAGTAGCACAAGAGTCGAAAATTTGATTTTTAGTTTCCTAATGTAGTAAAAATATTTTTCCTAATTTTCCTAATGAAATAACAATTACCTTTACAATTGTTGTTTCATTTGAACAAGAAAAGGCTGTTAGAGAAAACGATTGCGTAAAAATCGATTCGTTGGTTTCTTAGAACAAACCGGTATTTGAATTTGCTAATTAATATAAGTGATGCTAACGTGCATTAGAATCCGGGGCAGTTTTAACTTTGGATAAAAACGCAAGCATATGCGTATTCATATCCCATAGACCCGATTGTATTACATCTTAGTTTTCGGGATTCATTTAAGTGGCCTGAATTTTACAGTAAAGTTTACAACTGACAAGTTTCATTCACTTGGGAGAAACATAATTTTTCCATCATTTATAAAAACAAGGTCAATATATAATTTTATCAGAGAGTTTTTAAAGACGTGCAAGGTGTCTGCCATGAGTGGCTCGTATACATTGGCGAAGGGCACCAAGCTATTTTATCAGTATCATTATATGTTAAACTTCACAATCTTTGGCTCAAAAACGAGCCTGAAAATTTTTCAAGGTAACTTAAAGTTAATGATGACATATACATTTTTTGTTCCTAGTTAAATTTATTGTCTATATTCTGATCTCATATGAGATTCTGACAATATTTGTTTTAACAAAACAAATATTGTTTGCAAATATTTACAGCCTTAAAACTGTTTGGTGTCAATGGTTTATATACTAAATTTTACAAAGTTGTACAAAACAGTCAGGAAGGATAAAGGCAACGAGCTCAGGTAAAAACATTTGTGACTTAGATTTTCCTCTTTCAATCCCAAACTCATTTACATAGAGATCAAGGTGAAAAAGACATCCTTTTTTTTGCGAAGATTGAGACGAAGCGATTTTCGATCCGTACGAAATGTATAAAATGAATTTTTTTTTTAAATTTAGGACCAAGCGCGTTTTTAATTTTTTGAAAGATTTCACCAAATAATTAATCATCAGTTTTTTAAAATAATTAATCTTCAGTAGCAAGATTCAAAACAGCCCAGGAATTATGTCACGGCAAAACTCTTTCAATTCGGAAGATTTGATGAGATAAAAATGTTAGTGTACGAAAATTTGTCATTTATTTTAGAAAGACATTTGGAAACAAAATTTTCTAAAATAAAAGAAGCATTGAGAGTTACCTTCAACTCTCTTCTAAGGCAAAACTTATTAAGAGCTATATCAGGTCAACTCTTTTTCAGGAAAACTTAATAATCCTAGCAACTAGTAGGACAGAAAAAGATTGACTGGTGGAAACAAACTATGATAAAACTATAGATCAACTCGCAAAGATTAAAAAAAAAGAAGATTAAAATTGAGCAGTTATAATGTAATGAAGCCTTCCAATTACCATTAAGCCAAACATGAATTTTATTAGGTGTTTATTACTGCTGTATTTTTATACGCATATGTAAATGTCTAGGATTCATTTCATTCAATTCAAATTTATCAAAATTTATTGAGAATGAGAACTGTAGAAATGAGAACGGAATGCATACAATGAAAATTAAGCAAGTGACAGTGAATCTCCGGAGGCACGTCGAAAAAAAAAATGGGTTTTCAGTGCTCATCATAACTCGCAACAGAATCAACTGAAACAAAATAATCAAAATGCATTTGTTAAAGGTGATTTTGTTCGAGGTAACCCTGGGAGGGTTTTTTCTTCTTCGATTTTTCAATCTTTCGTGGCACTTGGAATTAAAAAAAAAATCCGGTACGAGTTTCTTGACTTTATTGATGTTATCTTCATGATTTGAGGTACAAGGTTACCTAAAATGAGGCCAATTGTCAATGGTTTCAACCAAACTTATTGATCGATATATTTTTCCATAGTAAACATCGCGAGACATTATTGACCCAGCTTTTGTTTTTGACTCTAGTAAACAGACTAAACGACAGATCGAGCCGAAACCCATTGCAATGCTACCAAGTGATGATAAATAAAAACAGTGAAAACAATTAACGTTGGCTATTTATGAGATTTATGCCCGAAATTTATCTATCAGAGGATAGAACTAAGTATTGAGTATCTTGTATGCCTCCCTGTATTATGTAGAATATATATATAGATTAACATTGCCTCATTTTGATCAAATTCAATCAAAACAACAAGTCGGAAGGTATATTTCAATTCACTAAATAACGCAGAAGCATATGCTCATGTCAAATTATTAATTTCCTGTATCAGGTGAAATCGCAACGAAAACATCTGTGGCAATTTCATCGGAACATCTTGTTGAAAACTATGAACAGACGTCCAATTATCATTGATCGATTTTACTGTACGATTTCTGGTATTGCAAATAATTTACAATTGCAAATAATATATCATTAAGTCTATCAAGCATGGTTTCGCTAACAGTCAGTGAATGTGAACTAAGCATCACGCCCCGCATATGAATGCCCATATTATCACAACTCTTTATTATCATCGCGACATCGATACGACAATTTGTTCTTGTTTATTGCATCATTTGCGTCGCTATATTTTAAAAACATCCATCAGCGCTGCAGTTTCTGTCAGTACATCAATACTGAAACATTCAAATCGATGCAATAATTCATTGATCACCTAGCCTACGCATTTCTTCCTCGTATTTTTGTACTTCAGCTCGACTTTCTCGTTGCATTTTTATTGCAGCGAAATAACAACAAATCTGTTCGAGCCGAGCATGAATGAAATACCAATAATAAACAAAACTCATCGCCAATCGTCCCAAGCGAGGTTTTCCATTTTCTTCGTTTTCTTCTGATTATCAGTCAAAGTCAAAGCCGACATTATATGAGTCGAAGCATCCAACACAACTTACCGCCATGAAACACAGGCATAGTATCATCTTGATGCATCGGATGCACTGGTGCTCCGATCCCGTATCTAGTTGTGGCACTGCGTGCAATTTGATTCGCTGAATTCCATCGACCCAATGCATTTCTCTGATTGGTATGCATCGGGAAGTGCTTCGGGAAAAGCGAGTGAGTTGCCATGAACGCACCTATGCACTATTGTCAATCTAATGTTTCTATTCAGCAAATAATACGAGTCGTTATGCACTCGCTTTGTGACAGCTCGCAAATTTTTCCATCAAGTGAAACTGTGCAGAAAAGTGAATGAAATAAGTACCAATAGTACCTACCAACTGCCAGCTCACCACACCTGCATTCCGTTGCATCGATAAATTTCCGATGCACAATGCCATGCCGTATGCGGAATGCATCATGCAATAATTAGTTAATGTTACGGATTGCGTCATCGGAGCATCGGTATTGTGAGCTGTAGTTGTATATTGTGATGCAGTAAGGAAGAATGAGCTTCAATATTAAAGCAACTTCCTGTTCTCCGGACGTGGAGCGGTCTCCACGAGTGAAATTTTATAGAGGGTAATTTCTTGATGGAAAAATAACATGAATGTCTTATATATTTGCATTCAATTGCTTGCAAGAAATTGTTATGGGCTCGAAAATAATTAAAAATTGTATACCTCCCCAAGAAAAATGATTATTGCATCAAGCGCCTGGCAATCAGCACGCGATCAATAAATGAGTGAGATTTCGATTAATTATAGCGATTTACACGCCATAAAGTGAAATGTGGCGAAATTGTAACATGCATGTTTGTTTGACAGTCCAATGAATTTGTAACACTCATTCTTATAATTTGGTGAAAATGTGAAACGCGATCTGCTAACCGTTTGTATGCAAAAATACAATCACAATGTTGTTAGGAATGAATTGAATTATATTTTTAAATTTTTTATACCGCAAGATTCAGATAAAAAGTCTATGGTGGTTGAAGCTCGAAACGAATTTGATAAATTCTTCTAAGTAACATTGATTTTCACTAATTGTGATATTGTGATTCTGGCTTTGATAGCTCTCAACTACCGGATTAGTCCAGTCATGTGCCAAATAAAGGCTAATCTGCGAACAAAGAAGAAAATTAGAATCAAACTATTATACTAAAATTCATATATCACCATCAGGGGCCCGGGGCTGTCTGCCTCACCGGGGCTCCTGCGAAAGAGAGGCAGTATTTCTCCCCTTTCCCCCTTTAACATTTTCTAGTTGGCTCCGTGCGTCGTCACGAGCGCTGGGTCTGGCTTGCCAGTCCATGCAGCAGAGCCATGGGTGGATTACTCAACGTAATAAAGCCCCCTATTTCCCTAGGTATATTTATATACCAGTTTGCGGCTACTCTATAATGACGGATGAATTATAAGTAGGTAGCATCCCGTTTCACTTGAGAGCCAACAAACTCCATGTTTTCAAGAACCCACCCCAGCCACAGAGAGCTAGCAAAGCGGCACCTCAGCATCCGTCGGAGTTGGTTAAAGGGTGCTCCGCTAATGCGGACGAGGGGCCTTCACGGTCATATCTAGGGTACCCTGCTTTCGGGGCAATTCTATTTATTTGAATTTGCCTTTTGAATGGTAAGAGCTATTTCATTTCCGACCTTGCACTCCTGGTTCTGGACTTCGGTCTGGTTCTGAGTTGTGCTAAGGCCACCTCAATTATATAATTTGCTACAAAGTGAATTTGAAAATCGGGCAACGCTGTGGCAGTGGTATCATCTTGAAAAATCACAGAGAAAAAAACTGCTTTTTGGCTTGTAGCTTCTGATTCAGCTATCACATTTTAACACAATTTATACAATATTTGGACCTTACTCTAGACAACATTTAATGAAAATTTGGTTGAAAAATTAGAATAGATTTGCCAGCCATGGTGATTTTTGTCTCCTAAATCTTGCAAATTTGCTCAGCAAACTAAAGCTTTTTTCTGTTTTACTTCCGGTCGAGTCATGATATCAAAACAAAATTAATGTAGTAAATGGCTATTAATGTAAACCAAAAATCGTAGAAGTTTCGTAAAAAATCATGAAAGGGCTGCCAGCTATGACCATTTTTGTAATTTTTTGGAATTTCTTCACTAAGCGATTATGTCATTAGATTTGCAAATGGGAATGATCCAGCAATGACAATTAACAACAAATATTAACGTTTCGAGAATTTGGAAAATTTTGATGGTAGTAACCCTAAAATACTTTTCACCCTATAGCTTCCAGCGCAGTCATTCAATCGAAATGAAATTCACAGGGTGGCTTTAACTAAGCGTGAGGCAGATTAGGTATATTTTTAACTATGCTGCTAACACAGGGTTTCCAGCATCATACATTTTCGTAAATACTGCACCAACAGATACTTCAAATTGCATACTCATATGTAACCATTTGCAATAAAAATAAGGAACCAATTTTTAAATTTTCCGAGTTTTGAAAATTTTTCGGATAGTAACCTCTAACAACGTTCGACCGCTGAAACTGTTGATTAAATCCTGCGATGGGAACGAAATTCAAAGGATAAGTTGATTTTAGCATGAGCTTGTTATGGTAAACTTATTGCTGCTTCGTTGGAAAAGTGCTGCCAGCACTGAACATTTTCATCATCTACGCTATTGTTGGGTTTGATTGCTTTGGATAAGAAATGGCTGATATAACAAAAAAGTGTATAAAGTCTTCACACATTTCTAAGTCACTCAAACATAATTTTTTCAAAAATCAGCTCTTTAGCGGTTCTGAGGCGCTAGACGTTTTTTAATTTTTTTTATTTTGTAACTAATTCTCCTGAATAAATTACGACATTACTATTGCTGTGTTTTACCCTTAAAACACGTTCCGTGGATTTGCTACTCTCTGCGTTTGCGAAATAAAACAGTTTTATTTAAATTCGATATTGCGAACATACTTTTCTTATCGCACTATTAACATCCGTGTACAATTTTACACTGTGTCGCTTTTTAAAATAACCGAGCCCGGATACACTTAATTCACTGTTTCGCTTCGCACAATTCTCTGTATTAAATTGGAATTGTTTTTGCGGGATGATTAAAATTGAAAAATTGTTACATATTTACATTGAAAATTTTATTTTGACTAGGTGGTTTCGAAAGTATGCTCTGATTCTCATCAGACACCAGCACGCAGTGCATACTTGTTTGATGTGAGCACTTCTAAGACATCTTATGGCCCTATTTATATTTGTTCCGATGAGGTAAATTGTTATTGCATGTATCTACGCTATTCTGGATTTGTGTCTTGGTTTCTCGAAGGCTCTTGATCTGGCTTCTAGAAAACTATTGTGTATTGTATTACCGTTGCCATATGAGATCTGATTGTGTCTTGGCTTCTAGAATGCTCTGATTTAGTTGCTAGAGAGCTCTGATCTGTGTTTATGTATAGATTGATTTCGTTTTATGAAATACATGTATGAGATATAGCACATGTCGAGATATTTCTCGACGTTTCTGGCTATTTCTGGTACTACTATGGGGAAATAAGATTTGTTTGGCGTGCGTACAACACTGTTTATGAAGTTTCTCTTCACGAGCAAAAACTACTGTTTGATGTGATATTTGTGCGTATATGACCATCGAGTCGTTCTTTTTCAGAAAATAGTTGTCCTAAGGAATTTCGTAGCCTGTGGATCACAAGACTCTTATACACTTTACTTTTATGCGCCATTTTCGGATTTGGTTGCATTATCTGGAATCCAACTTTTGAAACCCATTTTTAACATAATCCAATGGCAGCTACATCTAAACGGTTGCAGTTGGGATAGATCTTATTGTATTTTTCAACGTTCCGATTCGGATTCTTTCCGATGAAATGGCTGGGGAAACTAAGATCCTGACGCAAAAAATTATGTTTGGCATGATAACAAGGGTATTTTAGTATCGACAACAACTCTGATACTAAAATAATATTCTTTAAAGAGCTGTAAAATGGAGTCGCTCAAGAAACAATTAACTGAATAAAAATGTTGTGAAATTTTTTTGGTGGTTTTTTATTAGATTTTTATATTACTTAGAACTATTTAAACTATTATTTCATATTTGAACTTCTTTTAATGCAAAACAATGAGAAATTGCTACTGAAATGCATTCATATTACTACACTTACAATACGCTAACGTTGTCGTTGCTATTTAGTTTTCGACATCAGGGCAAAGTCATCAGATCATTACGAAATTCACAGGACGTAATATGTAGAAAACCCTGCAGTCACAGCAGGCATATGAATAAAACATTCTTCAAATCACCGAGGCTCCTAACGAATTGTACACTCTTTCGTCAGATTAAAAAAAATTACACGTGCCTAAAAGCAATTTACCCTCCATCAAATTATGTATTTTTAGTACCCTTGCGCGATAAATCACGATCGAACCATTTGATCGCAATGAAATTCACAGGATGCTTTGGTCTTAGATAGTCTGCTAGAAGCTACTAATAAATATGGGCAACCCTCTGGCTGCGGTGCTAATGATAGAGAAAACTTATCAAAAGTTCCATTTTAATCCTTTATATTAACAAATTATATTTTCAGTTTCATATCTCTCGCCTGAATTTCCATGGGAAATTATTTTATTTATTTCTTTATTTCAACCAAACAAGGCATACAAAAAATACTTCCAATTCATATTCAACAATTGATATAAATTTGTACAATACGCGATGAAATATGCTATACAAAAATTTTAAAATTATAACCATCTTTGGTAGGGAATCGGATAGGGCATTCGTGACGTGAGCACCTTAGTCAGAGCAGTTTTAAACCTAGGTCTGGAAATGGTTGGGGAATAGTATTTTGCAAAATTATTGAATATTTTGCAACATCTATTGATTGGCTCATTGTTGGCGTAAACTGTGTGGTTTCGGTATTCATTCAGTAAACGTGTGTGCCTCGTCCGCCTTACTGATTCGTTGAAGGTCATCATATTGGACAGAGACACAACATTGATCAAGCCCCTAATAACATCAAAAGTAAAGCAAGAGCATATGACTATCCTCCGCGAAGAAAGACTTGATAGATTTAAGAGATTTAGCTTGTAACTGTATGAAGGTAAATTATCAAATTCGTAAGGATTATACAGATCTCTCAACCCAAATAGCAAGAACTGTTTGTGCGCTGATTCGAGCCTATCGCTATGTACATCAAAGATAGGATGCCAGACAATGCATGCATCGACATTAATGTCGAGATTATTTTGTTTGCACCACTGCTCAAGAGAAAGCAGTTTCGATTGAAGGAAAACTGAGTCTGATTTCGATTTAATTGTGTGGTACATTTTCAGATCATCTGCATAAAACTTCAGAAAGATCGGGTACGAAAATATTGATTAAAAGAGATCCCAAGTGACTACCTTGTGGTACACCTGGATAGAATACCCTGAAACTTAACGTACTGCGTCCTATTTCGAAGATAAGAGTCTAACCAGTTTGATAAGAGACCCGAGATACCAAATTTTTGTAGTTTGATTCGAAGAATATCATGATCAACACGATCAAAGGCCTTGCTGAAGTCTGTGTAGATGGTATAAATTTGATGCCCTTTTTCCATGCCACAGAGAACATCTGAGACGAGAATCACGAGGTAGGTAGAATTTGCCCTTCCTTTTCTAAAACCATGTTGTTGTTCGTTCAGAAGAAGTTTTAGTAGAGTAGTGAGTTTATCACATACAATTTTTTCAAATAGTTTAGGCAATGGTGACAGTATTGCAATACTTCTGTAAGTATCAATTGACCGCCTATCACCACATTTAAAAATCGGGGTCAGATGGGATGATTTCCAGAAGGAGGGGAAAACCCCACAAGAAAGTGATTTATTGAAAATTAAATACACGGGTAAGATAAGCGACTCCATGCATTTCAGTATGAAACTAGGAGGTAGCAAGTCAGGATCTTAAGATCTTTGATGGCCTTTGCAATCTCCTCTCTAGTTAAATACATTTCATAGATGATATTTGTTGGGGATGTTTGAGAAAAAAGAATGTTAGATACGCTTGAACATGAACCAAATACTTCCTGGAAATGGTCAGCGAACAGGTCACAAACTTGGTAAGGGCTTGACGAACAAAAGTTCTTTTTGTACATCGAAGTAGGGTAGCCCGAAGTTTTCCGTTTGGTGTTCACGAAATCAAAACACTTTTTAGGATGATGAATTATATTTTCGCCCATGATATTAACATAACGCTCATACGCTTCATGGGATTTCGTTAGGAATTCTTTAGCTAATTCATTATATTTCTCCTTCATATCATCTGTGACATCAGTGCTGGTTTTAATTACTTTATAAAGTTAATTTTTTTTTGATTCCGCAAATACCTTAAACTGCTAGCCATGGTTCAGATATTTTGACTCTTCTCTTAATCTTTGGGGTGAACTTTTCAACGGTGTCAAAAACCAGCTCATAAAATAATGGTACAGCATCATCCAATTCTAGCATTGAAAAATTACTAGTCCAATCAATTCTGAGAAGACAATCCGTAATGTTTTATAATCAGCATTGCGAGAGTCATATACAATAGAGTTATTGTAAGATAGGGAATTGAACATATCAGATGTAGACAACAACTCAACTGTGAACGCAGAGCGGTGAAGAGTGTTGCCAAATAAATTTTCTGCATCAACAGTTGAGTTAGCCACTACTTCGTCGTAGCTGTTAGTAAATATAAGATCTAATCAATTTCCATTTTGGTTAGGTGTCGGAGCTATTTGCTGCAAAATCATTGTCATAAAATGTACTAGCTAAATTGAAATCGCTGGATTCAAGAAGATTAAAAGGAATGAGGTTATTATCAGTTTCATCAGAAGTAAGTTTTAAATTTAGGCGATTGAAATCTCCGAGGATTATAATTTTATCCTCCTCATTAAGAGATGAAACTAGGGTAGAAATCACTACGCATTCATCATTATAAACGGCGTAAATAGTTTATGGATGTAGGTGTAGGTTAATTTATCACAAAAATTTCAGAAGTCATTAGATTTTTCGACCGCAATCAGGAGCATTTTCGTGGCCAAGGTGAAAAACGACATTTCACTCCAAACACCAGCAATGGACAATATCTACTCTTTAATCAAATTTAGCTTTTGTGCTGCTGAAAAGCTACCATCCAACATCAATGATAATACCGTTTTCGAAATGGCTACTTTTTCAACCATCACCTTGACTATCCATCCTTCGCCTTCACCCACATCCTATGGGCTTATTCAAAGATTACGACCGTGATCTGACTTGACCTTCCGGATTTGCTAATAAAGTAAGTCGAAAGCCAAAGAATAACAGTTTGATCGCCAAATATTTAGCCTCTGTATTTTGTTCTACAAGTACCGCATGCTTCTATCCTCGAATCATCTTTGTAAACAAGCTACCGAAAACATCATCTCTGAAGTGACTCAGATTCCAGCTATATTTCACACTTGACTCAACAACGCTCGTTCAAAAAAGCTTTCAAATGAAAATATGGAAATTGATACACTAATTACTAGGCCACACTTAAGACCATCATCTCAAGAACGTTAATGATTAACCTATGTATACTTCAGTAGCCAGCTTATAATTTTCATTGATCGGGAACCTATCAGATTCCATTTCTGCTTATGAGTGCCCGCACGTCTGCACGATCCGTCCTTGCGCAGCTATCGACTGGATTTAAAGCACTTGACGCAAAGTGCATATCAAAACTCTTACACGCACTCGTAATTAAGTGTCGATTCGATTTTCATTCAGCCTTAGTGAAATCGAGACTGGTTCTCGTCGCCGAAAACTGGGTTAGATCAACAGGCAAGTTAAGACGTTAGAGTTGCCTGAGTGACTGCACTCGCTAGGACAGGAGCAACGAAACGCGTCCGACCTACGCATTTTCTGTTCACGCATTCCAAACCGGACATCAAAGCTGAATTTTTGCATGGCGTACTTTGCGTGGACAGTTTTTTTCGTATCGTTGCTTTCTTGCATACTCACTTGCCTAGACGAAAATCTAATTGCCGCTTAGTAACAGGTCTAGTTAGTCCAGTTGCAGACTAGATTTCAGTGCAACCTGCTATGATTGCAGGTTATCGGGCTGATGTGACTGCGGCGCTACATTTATCAGTGGACTAGATCTTGCACGCGATTTGCATAGTTTAGGCCATTGAAACTTATGCTGATACACATGTGCCATCAATATGCGAAATATTAACAGGGCATACGGTAAATCAAAATCGAGATTGCAGTAGACCAATCAAAATTCTTTCATGTGAAAATGTTTGAAACGTTCGATGGAGTCACATTTCTAGAATATATATCATAAAACGTTTCAACGCTTTCAGATCTCCTCTGACGTCACTGATATTTATCCAAACACGTAACCTTCTAAAGAACCTTCCATATCAAGACCCGAAAAAACTACGAGTTCCTAACAGTTCCTCAAAATGAAGAAATAAAAGTCAACGGACTGCTATGATATTGCTACAGGCGACAAGTAGCTACCAATGTCCAGATGTACACTGGCCAGATGCCAATTTAATGTACCATTACTTTATGACACCGCGAAAAGTAATTACCGTTGTTAATATGTCAATTGTACGACATGTAATTAGACGAGCTACAATTACCACTTCTTCAGACTCGGCTCGGATTACAGCAATTGTCATTTTTACGCTAGTTACATCCCAGCCGCTATTGCGAATTCCGCAGAATACATGCGCCGAACAGCTTGTTTACATGCGTTTGTCTCTCAACAGGGCACCAACATAATTTATATCGCGTACGAACATACCGAGTGTGTAGATGCAAACCTATGTATTTAGTTCAGCTCGATTGCATAAGGCTCTTTGCGTTATATTATTAATTGCAGCGCTAAATATGCATGGCCGTTGATCACGCTAGTCGCGAAAGTGCAAAACACTGCAGACTACAGCTGGGCATATTAAGAAGATTATGTAGAATAAATGCAAGACACTCGTTATCATGGTGGTGAAAATATAACGTGTTTACAGTTGAAATGATTGCACCATCGCGTACTCATGGTATAATCGAAATATGTCGAAATATCCTAGCAAAGACAATGTATCGTTGCATTAATGTGTTGAATATTTCTTGCTTCCTGGAATGCATTGACGTTGATTTGGACACTGTTGTTTCTCAATTCGCTGGCTCTTCCAAGGTATTATATGCATATGCTATATTGTATTTGTGACAGATGTGATTTATATGATCGTATGGGAAATCTTTCTTAGCCTCAGAGTTTATAAGTGTTTTCCTACACTGGGAAACCAAGTGGCCTGCTATCAAGAAAGTTTGGTACAGGCACGGATTTTCATGTTTATGACTTTTCACTAGTAAGTGCAATCACTGTATCTAATAATAATCGACGAAGAATGCGTAGCATCGTTACTAATTCTTAAGCTAGAACAAGATTCGCTAAACACGCTCAGAGCCTCACTACCAACTTTATTCTGCATTGAGATACCTCCACCCAGGGCCAGGGCCATCTTTGCGCATGGGCACACTGGGCAAGTGCCCAGGGCCCCGCGATCTATGGGGGCCCTTATTTCCAGATCATCAACTGATAAATATATTTATTTTGCGAAAATTAAACTATAATTATCCGACTATACTTAATAATGATGCATTTGCTTTTAAAGCAGTCTCATGAACCAGGGGCCTAACACTGACAAATCTATCTACTTACTACCATGTGATTTCCTTAAATTATTTGTGAATGAATAAACCAGTGATGCGGAAGCTTATACCCGCGGGTAAATGGGCTTTAAAGCTTTCATATATGTGCATATACATATGTGACCTCACTTTTAAAGAGTATGTTATCAATCTTGTGTGTTATTATTAGCTGAGTTTTTTTCATCCAGAGTGGAGAGGGTATCCTGCATCCATAAAAAAACAATCCAGAGCAGAATGCAAGTTTATTTCTATTAGACAGTTGTTATTTAAAAATTTGAATTGACATATGTACATATAACCAACGCCGTTTTCAAATGTAAGACTATTTATCCTGGTTGCCAGGGAGACATGGGAATTTTTGAAAATTCTTACTATTTCAGTTGACATGACTTTTCGAAGTACGTTCCACAGAGTGCACGAGTACGAGCTCCACTGAATTGACAAGTGTTCGTACTCTGGTTGTTGTTGTTTCGCGTGCAAATCGCTACCGTGCACTACTCCGGATGTATAAAAAACGTACCTATTATTGTTTGGGTATCACTGGAATAAATAAAAACAAATCGATCTGTGTACCCCTTCAATGCATGCGGGAATTTTAATTTCTGCTGTTCCTATTTGAAACGCACGACCGGGACGGCATTTCTGTTTGGGATTATCCCAATGACTCAGAAAATAGGAAAAAAGCTGCACATCAGAAAGAAGTAATTGATAAATTGCCAAAATTAACATCATGTTTTACACCAGGAGTAAACCAAATAATAAACCATCCACATAATGCATCATATCAACAACAGAATACGGGGAACCAGGGAACCTCACAATCTACTTGTTCTTCGCTAAGTCCTATCACTTCAGAATGAAATATTAAACCTTATTGTACAGAAGTCGTCCGTCCCTACGGAAAAATACGATACCTTCACCAACAACTGTTTTAATTGAGCAACAGCAGTCGTCCGACCCAGAAAATATTTGACATGACCCTGCCGATTATTTTAACGAAAATTTTACCGAAAAAAACATGGCAAATCAATAATTAGGTATTTCAATAAAGCATTATTTAATCGTAAATCAAAGAACAATGAAAGTGTTGAAAGAAAATGGTTGACGTTTCGCCTTCGTAGAAATCTATATTTTGTTTCTCCCGCTGCATGTTTTACCCTCCTGATATAAATCTATGCTCTCTGGGTGGATGTGTATTGGAAACACATTAATCAAATAATTTTACATCATGAAAATAGCCCAGCTCCTAAGCAATCTATGATGTCTTATCTGCCACGAAGTAAAGTAGTTGGTATACTAGATACAGACTTGCTATGCCAATATCAAAAAGAAGTGGAACTGGAAAAGTGTACTTAAAAGAGCTCTCGCAGTTGTAAAATTTTTGGTATCGAAAGGGGTTCCGTTTCGAGGAGACAATGAAATCCTTGGATTTCTCAACAATGGAAATTATTAAGGATGTGTGGAGTTATTGAGTGAACTTGATGAATTTCTTGCAGATCATCTAAAAAAATTGGTAATCCTGAAAAGGGATACATTTTTCATTTATCAGCAAATGTTTGTAATGAATTTATTGACGTAATGGAAAACAGGTCCTAAAAAAATATAAATAAAGGTAAATTAGCCAAATATTTTGCGTTGACAGCACGCTCGATCTGTTTCATACTGACCAGCTAACTTTTATAACTCGACTCGTAAAGACTGTCTTCCAGTTGAAAGGTTCTTGGAATTTATACCTATCAAAGAGCATAAATCAGAATATTTAGCGGAAACCATCCTGAAATTTTTAGAGAATCATGACATACAAATCAAGGATTGCAGAGGGTAAAGCTAGGACAATGCTTCAAATATGTCAGGAAAGTATGCTGGTCTGCAAGTGAAAACCAAGGAGAAATATGAATTTGCTACCTTTGTATCATGTGCGGGACATTCTCTAAACTTGGCAGGTCTTTATGCCGCTGGGTGTGTACGAGAGACAACAAGACTTTTTCCAAATGGTTCAGAAACTGTACAATTTTTTTTCGGATTCTACCCACCGATGGTATACACTGACTGAATATTTAGGTTCAAAAAGAGTTCTCAACCGGTTTTCTGACTCCATATGGTCTGCGCGAGCTGATGCAGTAAGCGCCTTGCATCAAGGTCATAAACAAAATATAGAAGCCTTGACGTCTATTGAGAAGGATGCAGACAAGACAAGGAACTAGGTACGATGCTCTTAGTTTGTCCAAAAAAATGGAAAGCCTGAAATGTATTTCACTGACCGAAATTCGGAACACCATATTGGAAATAATAGACAAAACAAGTACGACTACTTATCTTCAGGAAACAACTAAAACAATCGACGTTGTGACTAATTTGTTAGCTTTGCTTGGTGATTTTATTACTAACTATAGGGATAAGTTTGGTGACTTTGAATCGGGCGCAAAAGAGAAAAATCCGGAGTGTGACTACAAGGACCTATCTCAAAGAATACAAGGTAGAAACTCACGTCAGAAATTATTTGATAGCTCTGCGCCATCAATCCAACTAAATGGGTAAGAGAGATTCAAATTAGAAACTTTTATTCCCATAATTGATACCCTGAGTGTTCATTTAAAACAGCGATTGAATTCGTACAAGGAAATAAATCATCGGCTCGGTTTTTTATATCGCTTGACAACTTTGAGTCCCAAGAAATTGAGACAAAGAATACACTAAAATCTGTCCTAAAGACGTAAGCGAGAAAGAGTTAGAAATGGAATGTATGCATTTAACAGAATACTTGAAAAGTGTTCAGACTAGTGAAAATGATGAAACTAATAATATTTCGGGAATATATCGTCTTTTGAAAGAAAACAAAATTGAAGACACGTTTCCAAATGTAGAAATTGCATTGAGAATCTTTTTAAGCATGATGGTAACTAGCTGCAGTGAGGAACGCTCCTTCTCAAAATTGAAAAGAATACAAAATGAAGTAAGAAGTACAATGCTTCAGGAAAGATTGATCAGCTTGTCGCTGATGTCGACAGAATTTGATGGGCTCAAAGATATGGACTTCGAAGAAGTGATCAATTATGTTCTTTGTCTAAAATCTAGCAAGTACCCTTTCAATCAACATAGACTTTTTAATTACTAACATGCGTATAATGGCTGAAGAGTTACTTTTCCGGATTATAATTATCTATTAATTTAATGTTACTTTGATTATATAAAAATAACAGACAAATATATATAGAATTTCGCTTACCTGCTATTGCCTGCTGTTAACTACCCTCTGACATAAGGGCCACATTTATCTTAAAGCGTCCAGGACCCGTGCAGTGACCTAAGATTTTTCTGCCTATACCGATCATAAAAAACTTTCATTTCCATATCAGAGATATACGCAACAGCTAAAATTTAACTTTCAAATACAACCTAAAAGATTTTGGAATTTTGTTAATTCTAAGACATAAAACAATGGGTATTGACTAACATTTAATTTTAACGACTCAGAGTAACCTATTTGCTTCTATTTTCCGTAAGTCTTATCTTACAACCTTGCTAAACTCCAGAGTCTTTTCTCCTTACTTGACGATCTCAGCAGTCTCTTCTTTGATGATGAAGGATTTAAAAGTTGAAGAGGGCATCATTAACGCCTTTATTAATAAAATTGACAATAATCTAACACCTAAATTGGTTTTAAAATATTGGAAATCGTGAAAGAGAGAAAACGGTGATAATGCATGCAACTATCGACCTAATGCAAAACTTTTCTGTGCCACTATATTATACAGACTTGACGAAAGCGTTTGATAAGCTTGATCACTCTGTACTCTTAGCTAAGCTTCATTCCTTTCATTTTCTCAACTTGTTTTTGAACTGGGTTGACTCTTACTAGACGAATCGAGCCCAGCGAAGGTTGGTTGATTTAATCCATAATTGACCTTAAAAGTTTGATAATTGGTCTTATGAGTCCAAGTTCTATTAAAAATTGGCGTGCTTTACATCTAACAGTAATTAACTTATACCGAACTCAAATTATTTCACAACTGAATTTTATTTTTCAATCAAATTAAGACTTGTATCTAATACAAACTCGATAAGCCCTTTTAATTTTACAAAATATTCTTCCGTAACAATGGAACAATGTTCAGTTTCGAATCAAATTCGCCCACAGAAAAATATCATTTATCTCTTCAGATACAGTCGTATGAACTATACATATACTGGGCAGATAATCGGGTAATAGTCCGTCGCAACATTGACATCGAACAAAATGCCAATCAATCGTACATACAAACTTCCATGCGTTAAATATGGATATAATTAAAAGTGAACTTGGCTATTTCTGTCCAGTGTACAATATGAAATCATTGCGTTATTTGAAACGAAACTGAATCAAATTCGTTATTTTTTGCTAGCAACTCCTATAGTAGCTACTTATTCATCTCACTCGAGAGTTTTTCGATAAATTAGATTTCTGCGGTAGCAAAGGCGGAACCATATTTTCGCGCTCGCTCTGCTTCCTGTTAACACTTGACGAGGTTTTTTTCTGATCATTAGATATTTTCGTATTAGGCATTTTGGAGTTTTTTGTCAGTTCCGACGCGAATTCATTGGGCTTTAGGCCAGATTTTTGTATTTGTATTCAAGCAAGATTGGTCTGACCTATTATCGTGCACTATTGCTGAAGGAGCACTTTATGAGTCATTTGAAAATTCAAAAGAAAAACGAACAATGATGGAAGCTCTTGAATGGAATTCACATGTCGCAAGTACTTGTAGTGCTACGGATATCAATTGAAAAGTAAATGATTGATTTGTCTACCGGATTCGAATTCACTGACCTGAATGATATATGTGTAATTCGAAAGAAATCCATGACAAAAGATTGTATTGATTTGTTTTGATTGTCAGCTAATATTTGGCTTTTTAATTGTAGAATATTTAGGGTCATTAGGTATCGACGCACATAAATCTGAATAATATTGCAAATATGAATAGTATTGCGAAATATGAATAGTATGCAAAATATTTAAAAAAATATTATTTATTTTTTAATTTTTGAACGGTAAATGTTCAGTTGTATGTACATTGCAAATGAGAAAAAAATATTGAGCTATAAAAAATTGAGCTTGAGCTGGATTGCTTTGAACTGCAATTTCAAGATCAAAATAAAACCTCTCTGACAGAGATATCCTGCCAAATATTATTGCTGTTTCCTTGTGTCGAAAAGGAACAACCGCTCCTGAAAGTATAAGGCCGAATTTACACACAGGCAAATGTTAGCGAGCTGAGAGTGTAAATGGTCTCCTCATTTATTCACCCCTAATTTTTTTGACACATCAAAACATGGAGGGAAGTAATTTTACATGTTGCTTGACGAAACGTTCGAGGAGAGTGTAATTGTGTTTTTAGATAACAAATGAAACCATCTGCACAACCGCTGAGGCAATAAACGGTCGGGAAGATAAAACAACCGTAAAAAAGCCAACATCTGTTGCGCAGTGTTGAAAAATCAAGAGAAGAAAAGGGACTATGCAGATTAACAATATCGCATGGAACCTCATATGCCGCGTTTACACACATGGCAAATGTTGGCGAGCCAAGTGTGTAAATGGTGCCCTTGTTTACTTTCGGCTGTTTTTTTTTTACATGCGAAGATATGGAGGGAAGTAATTTTACAAGTTCCTCGACGAAACGTTTGCCATATGTGTAAAACAGGCATTAAACTTTATGACAGGCAGTCTCTTATCATTGCGCATTCTAATTGTTTTGTATAGCCGGGAGGAGGATATGCTAGTCTCACGGCGAAAAGACGGCGAGGACAGTCGGAGGCAGAACGAGCTGCGGAACGGTCACAGAAAATTGGTTTATGTTTGTATTGTGCTAAATAAAGCGGCTATTCCATGACATGGGTTTTTTAACTGAATTTTATAGCTCAGAAGTGAGATTGTGACCCAGTCCTTACAAAAGGCAATCGTGCGTACAGAGTGCATTTAGAATATTAGCTTATTGACTTGTGTGCAAAGTGCATTTAGCAAATACATTCTGGTGACAAATAATTGACTGAGCCAACTGAGTGATGGGTCGTGACAAAAGAAGGTGGTCTAGGTCAAGTGTCTCGTGCGAATATTATATATAGGGAATAGAACGAAACTTTCGAGAAAGTCGCGCAGAACGATACGAATCGAGCCATAGGAATGAACGTCATTTCAGTTGAGGATAAACTTCCAGGATAAACGGAAATGAGGAGGTCAACACGGGACTAAGCCGCTTGGAATGTCTACTGGAGATTTTTATTCGGGGAGGCTCAAGGAAACAAGAACAGTTTTCACTTAGAAGTGAACAGAGTTCGAGACTGGAAAACCGAATTTAAATGCGAAAAAATGGCTGAACAAAATAAATCAGTTGGGAGTGATAAATGGATGGGACGACAGCACAACGATTTAACAGGGATGGCTAAAGAATGTTATTCCAACTTAGGATGGTACCAAAGATCTTGCAATGAATGGAAAGAGCTCATCAAAGGCTTTTTTTTGCGAAACATCACGACTATGCTACATCGCTAAAAAAAACTGGTAAACCGAAGAATGGACCAGAAGGAGACAATGACGGAATATTATTTCGCAAAAATAAGTTTGTTGCAAACATGCAAAATAATAGGCAAAGATGCCATTTCTTGGCTGATCGATGGGTTGCAAGATTCTACGATTCGCACGAGGGCAAGGGCTGGCCGAAACAAGTCACTATAAAAATTGTACAGTGAATTCTTATCAAGTGTTGACCAGCCTGCAAAGTATACAGATTCCTCAATTTCTAATGCCAAAAACAAAAGAGTAGCAAGTCAGATAAATGTTCTAGACAGGAAGAAAACGTTTCATAAGAACGATCCAGTGAAAGCAGGTAAGTGTTTTAATTGCAACAAGAGAAGACATATATAAACCACGTGTGAGAAGCCTAGAAAGCAGTTCGAAAATTGTAAACGACTAGGACACTCAACAAATTATTGTTCAAAACGAGCCAATCCTTCGGTCAAATATACGGAGCAAGCCAGCGTGAGGAAAACTCAGTGCTATTTTTCGGATTGTGAAGTCAACAGAAAAAATTGCGTGGCTACATTGATACGGGCTGCAACGTCGTATTGTGAAAAGGGAAGTTGCAAAAGAATTGAACCTAAAGATTGAGCTGTGTTGTTTGTCAATCAGAGGATACCGTGGTGGCTCAATGAAAGTGATAGGCAAAGCTAGTATTGACTTGAGAGCGGAACTGGCGGAGGCCAACGTTGAAGCATTGATCGTACCAGATTCAGCTCAAGAAATCCAAATACTTACCGGCCAAACGTTCATTAATGATAAAAATTGAATATGGTAATGCGAGGAAAAAACGTTCGTTTATTTAACATCGGCAAGTTAAATCTTCCGCAAGTAGAAAGTCTACTTCCGTCAAAAGTCACGCTGTGGGCAAAAAATAGTTGCGTTATTTCGCCGGACAGTATATAAAAGTCGACGAGTGTGTTGAAGGCGATGTTTGTGTTGAAATGAAATTCCACCAAAAACCAAATGCTGAACATTAGATCGGAAACTGCGCCACACGGAGCAAGGGCGGGATTGTCGGAGAAATAGTTGACAAATTTTTGGAAAATAATATTATCAAGGAATCCAGCTCACCGTTCAGTAGAGCCATTATTTTAGTTAGAAAGAAGACTGGAGAGTTCAGAATGTGTGTAGATTATAGAAAACTGAATGCTAATAAATCAAACTCCACTATCGTTTGCCGAGGATAGATGATCAAATTGAACGGTTGAAAGGGTGCTGTGTATTTAGCACACTAGATCATGCCAGTGGGTACCATCAGATTCCTATCAGTGAAGAACGAATCGAAGAAATGGCATTCAAAGCTCCTGATGGTCATTATGAGTAACTCCGAATGCCGTTTGGCTTAGGAAATGCTCCAGAGGTTTTTCAAAGAACCATTAATGCAGCATTAAGTTCACTGACACATAATACGGTATTTGGGTATATGGATGACTTACTGATATTTACCGAGAATATTGAAAAAAGTTTCCAAGCGTTAGAGAAAACTTTAAAGCGCTTAAAGGAATCTAGCTTACCCGTAAGGCTTGATAAATGCTCGTTTCGCATATCAAATAAGCCGCGCGGGCTAACAACCAGGAACAATAGCACCGAGCACACCCGGCATGCCCGATGACTGCACTGGAAGTTATTAGGGTGAGAAGAATTCTAGGGTTAGCTCTATCCTAATTTTTCAACCAAATTTTTATCAAATGTGGTTAGATTAAGGATTGCGTGAATTTCGTTAAAATTTGATGGCTGAATCGGAAGCTATAGGCTAAAAGGCAGTTTTTTTTCGCAACAAATTTTCAAGATAGCATCACTGTCGCAAAGTTGCTAGCATTTTGATATTGCTTCTATCAGACCTAGTCCTAGTTAATACCAACATGTCCTGTAAATTTCATAATGATCGACGAGTAATGCGGTCGTAAGTTCTCGTGAACAGAGGTTTCGAGCGCTAAAAATTGAGTTATTTTGGTGATGGGTTACCGATCTTGTGCAACTCGAAATTTTGAAAATTTCAAATTGACGTGTTGGACAAAGGTTAAAATTTATCAATAATTTGAATTTTTTGAAAAAGCAAAATATTTCTCTATCAAAAGACACCTTAGCGCACGCATTACAATGTATGTATATTACAGACGCTACGGGATGAAAAAGGCAAATGAAAAAGGCAAAGCAAAATTTACAAAATCTTTTAACCCACTGTTCTTCCCAAACGAAGCTCCACCTGGCAAAGTGCCCCTACATTTTTTTTCTTGCAACGTCACAGCCTACACGGTGGCATATAGCAGTGCACTTATTTATGAATCACCCTGTATATTTTAATACAAATTTTCTTCGAAATCAGTAAAAATACAAAAATTAAGTTCGGCGGAATACGGTGAGCAGAGCACCTAGCTCCTATGAGCAAAGATAAGGCCACTCGAAAAGTGTAAATATTATGGGAGACAACAGAGATGGGAGATATTGTTTGCGCCGGTGGAACGACATTGATCAGGACGCTCGGAGGTTAGGGGTGCCTAATTGGATGACATCGGCTCGCGATCGGTACCGATGAAAAATTTGTTGCAAGAGCACAGAATCAGAACCCGGCTGTAAAGCAGATGATGAGAATGATAATGAAGTTGCTGCACAAGCTTACAGTACACATGTGTACAAGACTTGATAGATCAATATAGATTTGGCGGTCAAATGCCAGTGTGTTTCATTAATTTATTAAAATAGTTCCGCTTCGGTAATTAAATCCAGCGGCTTGAAGGACTTGAAGGGCAAACTAGACACTAAAATTGCGCTGCTTTGTTACGCAACGGTTATTATAATGGCAGGCAAATCTGCAAGAACAGCTAAGAATAGTTTTAGTATTGGACCGGCTAGAACAAGACTCAAATAAAAAATTGAAGTAAGATCATAACCGTGGGTGAAATGCTTACTTTTGCTTTAAATAAAATTTAAAATCTAATTATGTTGCAGGGAAACTGATAAAAGAAAATCACTGTTTTTCGTTATGTGCAGCCCCACTAATTTGTTGAACTGTTTTGCCTTCTGAAACATGCTGAGGATAGAAGCTACATATACGATAATAAAAAAATACGATAATATTCATATGCATTCGAAGTCACTGGCGGTTTGATTTGACATGCAGTTTAATTAGCATTGAGCCCCTGTCGATGCCAGAAGTAGTCTGAATCGATTCTGCCTATAAAATGCAGTAGACTGTAGCATTCCGAAAAATTAATTATTCTCTGCAGTATATAAATCAATCGGAAGTTCAATGAATCGAAATGTAAATAAATTATCCCTATGTTCTTATAAATCATATTAACGAACAATTTCCTCAACAAGTCAACTCACAACTATCTGTGCAACAAAACTTTCACAAACATACATCCAATCAAAACTGCATACTTTATTTACACACCAGATACATGCGTATCTTTTTCAAGATGCATTCAACTCGAAAATAAAGATGCTTTTAATCAATGACATTAACAAATGATAGCTACAAGAGAAAATCACTTAAGTGCGACATGGATAATAACTTACGCAAAGATATTGACCAAAGCGTTGCATCTGCAAAACATTTTGCTCATCTTACAGGAAGATAATATCAATTGCAACGATAGCACTATTCGATTTCAACTTTTAAATATTCATTAGCCTAACAGAGCTACTATGATCTTCGAATGGAGATGATCAGTTTCCGGCAACAATTCAGGAAACCGATACGAGATGAACTACAGGTAGCGATATTATTTAGCGACATGTTTTTAATATGCTCATCATAACGGATTTACAAGTTGATATCAGTATTCAGCTTGTGCTGTGTGTGATGTTTTATTGTGGGAATTTGCACAGTTAGAGAGTGATTGTGATTAGATTCTTCAATTGAGATAATCGAGCGTTTTGCTTCCGGCTAGGTTTAATCAAATTAAATTTTTTTGTGCTTCAGGAATTTGTTATTCCCTGTTGCA
Source organism: Nemotelus pantherinus (assembly GCA_963978885.1). Classification (NCBI taxonomy): domain Eukaryota; kingdom Metazoa; phylum Arthropoda; class Insecta; order Diptera; family Stratiomyidae; genus Nemotelus; species Nemotelus pantherinus. The sequence continues at coordinate 18,728,173 of OZ022264.1, read as the reverse complement.
TAAAGCTGATCTTATTGGTTGACTGCTTAACGTATTCGAAAACACGCTCCTGCTAGAGTACACAAACAATCATCTGCAACACTCAGCATTAAAAATGATATTCGCATGAAAAGTCACTTTCGGATTCTTGCATGTCAATAACTCTTAAATTACCGTTGCTTTCCTTATAATCATATTTCAGCAATCATCAAAAGCACTCGATTATAGGCAAAATATTTGCAGCTTCTAGCACGTCAGACTACAAAAAACTGGCGGCGAAATCATTTCCTTCATTTTCGATTTCTTTTACATAAAAAAAAAACTTGAACTTTGGCTGCTAAAAACCTGCTCCAAAAATTAATCTAATTTAAAACGCTTTTTGTATTACAACTAGTTTCGAGCCCCCAGTAACTTTCTACTGTATCACGAAATTCTGCACTGCTTTATAATGTCCACAGCCTGCAAAAACAACTCAAAAAATGGTCATTGAAAATATGAAATGCACATTGATTTAAAAAATAGATTCTGTCGTTCCGATATGAAATCAATCATATCAAAGCCCTCTTAATTGCACTAATTCAGAAGAAAGTAGAAAAGTTTTTGTCACGCTTCTCGCTGGACCGCCGACCAGCAAGCCGCCATGACATGTGATTGCTTGCTGTGAACGTGAACAGCGTGACCAAAATATATGCCGGCTGCGAACAAATAAATTTAAATCAGTTTGATATGATTAAAAGTTTTGTTAAGGTTCGACACGAGTCAAAATCATGAAGACCGCTACGATCACGAGGTGTACAGCCATCGGCAACAATACAGACAGACATAAACTATCGATCATTGTTCCGCCGACGGTGTGGCAAAAAATTTGACAAATGAGGGCTGTATCGAGAGACTAGATAAAAATTGAGTTATTTTTGATAGTGTGTGCTTTAGATTGTTTTAGTGGATCATTTCACTTTCAAATTATTTAATGGGATGTTCGTTGGAGAAAAAATAGATGCAACAAATTAAATTTTTTTGAGCTCTGTTTGATGAAGTCTGACACGTACATATATAGCTCAATTGTATAGCTCAATTTGTTGAGATAAAATTTTCCCTCTGAACATGAGTTTATCTCTCTATTGTCATTTTGCTTGTTCGTTTAAAAGTTTTGTTGACCAAGAGCCAGAAATGTATTTTGGGTTGTAATTTCAAGAGGCATGAAAAGTCACCCACTAAATCGAATATGTCTACTGAAAAGTAATGGTCACTTATATCAGCCCTCTGCGGCCGGGTTGAAGAAAGCCAAAGCGTTCTTTGAGCTGATCGTTTTGATCGCTCTATCATTAGGATCAGTGATCAGATTAACCTCCTTGTTCTTGAAAAGCGTGCAGCGTGGTGTTCTCTGCATCATATTTCGGACTATTTGGTAGAACTTTCGTGCTTGGGGTGCACGTCGCTCTTTAGTTCTTTCTATTTCACAGATCCGCCGGGTTTTTCCCAGGTTGCTTTCTTCCGCCTGTGAAATTTCTCCATTCTTTTGAGCTCTTTATATTCATCTTTGCGTGCCAACGTTCTATGAGATTGCTGAGTTGCCCGGTGTGCAACATTCTTACGAGAACGTTCAGTTGCTAGTTAGCATTCACTCGAAACCAGCCGCTCCGAACTCTGCGTCTACTGCCAATAAGATAGTGGGCTGAATCTAATTTGGCGCATTGGCACATTTGTACCGTCATCTGACTTGATTAGCGACGGTAATTTGTCAAAATGTGGTTTATCTGATGACGAGTGGCTCCATCAGGTCTAATGGATATCTTTATGAGGGAGCCTGGTACTCGTAACAACCAAGCTCTACGATGCTGCTAATTCTATGACTCGAAATCCATTATTGTCATCACACCAGATATATAGCATATTAAAATTCAATGAAAGCATTTTTTGGTGGTGATGACCGTATCGCAAGCTACATGAATAGAAATACTTTGAGAGCTACCACCCGAAAAATTTCAATATATAAGAAATTAAATTAAAACATAAGGTGCTCATTTCATCATATAAAAATTTAATGATAGCATCTCTTGGACAAAGTTCTAGCAAAAATCTACTCTAGCTGCCTTTTGCTAGCACCCACATGTCAAACCTGCTTCACGTTCAGACCAACTTACTTTATAAATTACGTTTGCATTTGATGAAGAGATTGGAAGTTAAAACTATGAAAAGATGGTGTGGGTTGCCGCGTAAAAAGGTACGAAATTTAATTAAAAGAAAGAATCATCGTAACCAAAATTTATCAAACTCGTTTTGTGTGTAGATCAAGTAAAGAAAGGAACGATTTTAAGGATTGCCACATGTAATAAAATCAAGTTTAAAAAAACCCTAGTGCATCAGAACCGCTAGAAACACTAATGTTCGAAGAACAGTAGAGGATTTGTGCAGATTTTGAGTGTGTATTCTACCACTACTTACTTTTCCTACTTAAAACTAATACAACCTAAGTAATAATAGAATCTAAGCTTATTTTAATTTCGGTGACTTCATCGTAAGTTACTGCGGTAGAAAGGTGTTTGGGGCTGCCATCCGAAAAATGCCCAGAGCTTAGAAAATGTATATGCCGTTCACACTACACTTCAAAATCAGGTAGATTTAGAATCTGTCAAGTTAATCAGGTAAGCGTTCACACTACCCGAAGTGATTTAGCATTGAGGAGATTTAGAGAGAAATGTCATTCAAATTTATGTGTACAATTTTTTTTTGCGTGAAAGTTGTTGAAAATGGTGCAGGAACATGCAAAAACATTTTCTTTTCACTTTGTATAACTCACATTTTCCTTTTTTGTTCAATTTTTGCTATTTTAGAACAAAATTCGAATGACATTTCATTCAAATCTACTGTACCTCCAACGGATGGAATTCAGCACGCTCTGAGAACAATTCAGCCAGGAAAAATTCACAATAGTACCTAATTTGTACTTGATTAACTACTTCTAATAAGCCGTTCACACTACACTCTAAATCAAGTAGATTTAGAAGCTGTCAAAGTTAATCAGGTAAGCGTTTACACTACCCGACGTGATTTAGAATGAGGAGATTTAGAGAGAAAAATGTCATTCGAATTTATGTGTACAATTTTTTTTGCGCGAAAGTTGTTGAAAATGGTGCAGGAACATGCAAGAACATTTTCTTTTCACATTGTACAACTCACATTTTCGTTTTTTGTTCAATTTTTGCTATATTAGAATGAAATTCGAATGACATTTCATTCAAATCTACTGTGCCTCTCACGGATGGAATTCAGCACGCTCTGAGAACAATTCAGCCGGGAAAAATTCACAATAGTACCTGATTTGTACTCGATCTAAATCTACTTGATTAACTCTGTCAGACGCCGAAAAAAATGTATGGGTAATCAGGTAGATTTAAGTTGATCTAAAGCGATCAGCTGATCGAAATCGCCTGATTTAGAGTGTAGTGTGAACGGCATATAAATCAGGCAGCTTTCGACTGTCAGACGCCGAAAAAAATGTATGGTAAATCAGGTAGATTTAAGTCGATTTAGCTCTAAAGCGATCAGCTGATCGAAATCGCCTGATTTAGAGCGTAGTGTGAACGGCATATTAAACAATGTTTACTTATTTTCATTGCAAATGTTTGCGATGAAAATACTTAATGCAAGCATTTATTGGAACGAAAATAACAAAATGGCCTAGTGCTGGCAGCTCGTTGGTGGCACCGTAGCAAAAAATATGTCGCATCTGCTTTACGTTGAAGTCAACCTGCTCTGCGAATTTCGCATTGTTCCAATGACTGCATTGAAAGTTATAGCGATGCAAAGAAATTTAGGGTTGCCATAGCTGGCAACTCTATCATTGCATTTAACTTAAATTTCTACTGAATATTGCCTACAATAAGTTTCATTTGCCATTTGAATTTCGTTATGATTCAATGACTGTACTGGAAGCTATAGGGCAAAGAGCTTTATTTTCCTCAGGAATTTTCAAAATTTAAGACACCAAAATTACCATAGCTGGCAGTTCCAACCGAATTTTTCAACCAAATTTCTACCAAACGTTCACCTACTGTGTGAATTTCGTCAAAATCAAATGACTGAATCAGAATTTATAGGGCCAAAAGCAGTTATTTTTCTTAGTGATTTTTCAAGATGGCAGCACTGGCACAAAATTGCCCGCATTTCAAAATCGCTTCTACCAGACCTGGTCTTACTTAAAACCAATACATTCTAAAAATTTCAACTAATTTTGATTATCGGGTCGTGAGTTTCCGAGAACAGAAGTTTTTGATGCTAAAAATATAGGTAAATTGGGAAAGGGTTACCAGGCGTGCCCGTTGTAAAATTTCAAATTTTTTACTTTGACTATAGAGACAAAGCATAAGGCTTATTTCTGAGTGGCTTTTTTTTTCAAAAAACTATAGTTTTTCAGGAGATTCGATGATTTAAATGTTTTCACTTTCAGCGCCTGCCCTAGCTACAGGGTTGTCAACATGCTCATTAAAAGCTACACAGATTTACAACTAAATAACACCAATAAGTTTTGAAAGTTTCATAATAATTGAATAGCTCTACCAAAAGTTATCGTAATTTAAATATTTTCAAATTTTCCCGTTCTCTTTTTAGGCACCTAGCGCACACATCGGGTTAAAAACTTCCAAAACATTATCCGATTTACATGTAAAATACGTTCAAAATTTATTTTGCTACCTTTATTTTGGGAAAAATTATTTGTGGACAGAATAATAGGTATATTAAAAATATCACTAAAATGGCTGCCGGCGCCAAAGGGTTAAAGATAATTGACATTTAGTGAGACCTGGACCTATTCTGCATATACACCAATATATCCTGAAAGTTTCAGCTGAATTGGACGGCGCGTTCCCGAGAAATAGTCACTGAATTTTTTTGATGATATATATATATATTTTGATGATATGTATGTATATATATATATATGTATATATATATATATATATATATATATATATATATATATATATATATATATATTTATATATATATATATATATATATATATATATATATATTATATATATATATATATATATATATATATATATATATATATATATATATATATATATATATATATATATATATATATATATATATATATATATATATATGGAAATATGAATTTTTGGCTAAATCGATTTTAATATTAATGTTCTTCGAACATTAGTAACAAGTGCTGTCTCAGTCAATGCGTTACCATGAAGTTGAAAGACAGAGAAAGCCACATCGCTGTGATTGCACTTCGTAAGCAGTGTGGCCAGATTGGGCTATTTCCCGCCAATTGGGCTATCTAAAATTTGAATTCGCGGGACGTTTTTTCATTTCGCGGGTTGGCGATTTTTGGGCTACCTATTTTTATGAAAAACTATATTTGGGCTATACAGTAAAACTTACTAATCGGGACACTGTATGATCGAACCACCTAAACAATTGAGCTATAATGTCACCGCACATATTAATTCTTGAAGAAAATTCACTCTATAATCGGGCAACCTCCAGAATTGGACCGTGAACCGAATTAGCTGCACAAAAATTTGCTTAGTATTACTTGCTAATCGGATCAAAAACGGTTTTAAGACCAGCATGAAAAATTGTGCAAAAATGAGTTTTCCACAAAAATATTATCTGTTCAAGGTCAAGAAAATTTTTCGTATAATTTTTGCAAAACTTTCTGCTGAAAAATTATTTAATGTGTCGAATTCGGTACGTTATAGATAGCTTGAATTTTATTGGTATTCTGATAATAATAAAATATCGATTTATTTGAGCACTGCTGTATGTTTTCCCTTTAAGCAAGTATGAATGCAATTCATTTGATAAGTATTATGTAAATATTTGAACGTTTGTTCAGGCAACGTCAAAACAACTGAAAAAATCTACTATGATCGCAATAAGTTAGAAGTAAATCGCAATAAGTTAAAAATAGTATATCCAACAAACAATTGCTCATCCAAAGAAAAACTACCGATAGCTTTAAAATTAGTACGAGTCAGGTGCATCGTATTAAAAAAAACAAAAACCGACTAAAACGGAAATTAGATAACGTTGGGAAATTTTGAACACACTGGGAGAAAGCGGTTGAAATTAAATTTACCATACTACCAGATAGATAAATTGTTGTATTAATGGCCTTCTAAGACACACTCCGGAAATTTGCCAATATCCTGCCAGATACTTCACAGTAAAGCCCGTCAAATCAGTACAAATTAAAACTTTGTGATTTCAAGGCATCAAACAGAAAGCTGAAATCCGTTAAAAAGGACTATAATATTCACTACGGTACGCTTTGCGGCGAAGAAGCGGATGTTGATTCAGGCACTGTTCAGATGCTTCAAATGTCTATAATCTTGATGAGACAGGAGTATTTTTTAGAGCAACACCTCAAAAATCCCTACGTCTTAAATAGAAAAAAATGGACATATTGAAAAACTTGAAAGAAACGCGTGACAGTTGAAATGGAAGCTACATAGGAAAACCGAAAGACCAAGATCGTTGGGAAGAATTGAGATTAAGCGAAGTTTGGGCCCAGCGTAAGAAGTTTGTTCCTAACGAGCGTACCAACTTATTCCATTTTCCCAAAACAACACTTTGACCTTGAAATTGCGCCTCCATTTACCCAAAGCATTATCTGTCAAAGCAACCTGAGAGTGCGCTGGTATTTTGCGTATGTGAGCAGCGAAAACTCTAGCCTGAGTATGTAGTTGTCGAATCGTACCTATATTGCATCTCTTTCTGTTCCATGCGATTTCTTCCAACTTTCCAGGCTGACCAACAATCCAATCTCAGGTAAGATCACTGGATTTTTGGTCCGTATACATATACGGAGTTAGTACGCTGGTTAGGAACTAACTTCTTACGCTGTGGTTTCGGCACAACTTGGCGAGCTAACACAACATCTTAAGCCGCGTACACATAGGACCAAGACCAACGGCCAAGCCATTCGTTGGCTCGGATTCGCGTAGTGTGTACGAAGAGCCAACCTTGGCCTTGGCCTTAGTTGCTGTTCGCTCTGCTGGCGGTAACTTCAAAGCGTTGGCGATGTATTGGCCTTGGGACTCCGTTGTAGTGTGGACGGTTGGTCGAGTTGGTTGTAATTAAAATACCGAGTAGTATGTTAAGCTAGGCTGTGTTTTTTTGTATATTGTCAAATATAGTGTATGGTGTTGAAATGCGTTCTACTGCCATAAATGCGTTATACTTTACAACCCCAAGTTAATCGCTGTCAATCACTACATGTACAATGACACTCAACCCGAACCGCATCCAATGCCTTGGCTCCAAGCCATTGGTCCCAATCTGTCCCTGTGTAGACGGCTGGACCAACGCCAAGGCCAACGACCAAGGTTCGATCAAACTGTCATTGGCCGTTCGATGGTTGTGTTGTGTGTGCGCCTTTAGATGACGGGTGCTATTTTTAAAGAATGGATGCACACTTGATGTTGAAATGCAAACACAAAACCGAAACATCACCATCATTTTGATTAAGATAAATGTGATAACATTGATAATTTGGAAGACATTAAGCTAAAATTTTCCCCACCTATTTGCACTTCTTATTTACACCCCTTAGATCAGAGTTATACTAAACATAAAACTAAATTACTAAACTTATATGATGAAGCTCATATTGTGAGCTCTGGAAAATACTGAAAGTTCTTCAAACCCAATAAAATTAGTTTCTATATTTGAAGCTCTTTGGTAATTACGATATGCTTGGAATAAAGTGTCTCCACTTACAACTACAAAAGTGTTTTTGGAAATGTGGGTTTCCTCGATATCTGAGGATCGAAAGCGGAATCGTGATGAGAGTTCAAATTCAAACTGATGAGAATTCAAATTTAAAGTCATTAGAATTCAAATATTCCAGCAGACATTCAAAATTTGGCAGGATACAATCAATTTATGACCACAAACGAATCTCTCCCGAAAGATTGAGTAGATGCTTTTTTAAAGGATGATTATGTCTTTTTTTAGTTTTAAACCGAAGAAGGCATAGCAGCTTTTGTTAATACCGATAATGAATTTATTTCGCAGTCATTCAAAATTCAATGTTTAAAAATTATTCATTTTATTTCAAAGCACACTTCATTTTTTTCACGAAACGTCGCTTGAAGACCCACAAGTGAAATGAATTAATTTAGTTATAAATCTGGTGTGGCGGTTTTTGGGCTACAAATAAGAAATCTTGGTTATTTTGGGCTATGAAAATTTGAAATTGGGCTACATTTTCTCGCAAATATCTGGCCACACTGTTCATAAGTGCAAAATCGAAAGAAAAGAAATATTCTGGCAGCTGCAGTTACTCGGAATCAGCTGAAGATTTGTGTATTGGTGTGTTAATTGTGTATTGGTGTGTTACTGGTGACGTGAAAGACCGCCAGCGATCTGACCGCCGCTCGCCGTAGACCATCAAAGTTGTGAAGGCTCGGATCACAGAAAATTCGTTCCGGAAACAGAGAATTATGGCGTGAGAGATGGATGTGAATGTGAAATGTATAAAAAAATATTTGGGGCTGGAGGCCTACAAACAACACACCGGTCAATTGTTCATCGCCGCTCTGTAGGAAAATATAGTGAAAAAATGAAAGCGGCTGTTGACGAAATACGCTAGTGAGGGCTACAAATAATATCCTTTTACCGACGAGAAAATCTTTACCGTGCAGGAGAAATCCAATCGACAGAATGATCGGGTGCACGCTTGGTTTTACTGGAAGCGTCGTTAGTCATTCTGCGTTTGGTGGGGCGTAGCCTATGATATCACAACTGAGCTGTTTTTTTTTGCCAAAAAGGTGTGAAAACCTCCGTGAAAGTGTATCAGCAGACGATTTTGAACCGTATTGTTAAGCATCAAAGCCAAACCATGTTCCAAAACCAGTTTGGGTGTTCCAGCACCGACTTGTGACTGCTAGATTACAAGCTATGGACGGTTTTGCAGGACATGGTCTGTGATAGAAAATTTACCAGCATCACAACAGATAGTCTGCCCTGGCCGAAGCTGTGAACAATTTTCCTCAATATGAACTACGTGCTGCGATAGACGATTGGCCAAAGAGACTCAAATGCTGTATGACGGTGTAGGGTAGTAATTTTGAAAAACAGTATTTTATTATTCTAAACACATGTACTAAAAATCAATAAAAATTTCAAAAGGAAATCCCAATCCAATATTTTTTAATTTAAAAAAATCCGTGTGACAGTTAGTGATGGGCGTTTCTGTTGTTTTCAAAAAACGAAAACGAACTGTTTTTTTTTTAAAAACAACTGTTTTTTTAAACTGTTTGAAAAAAAACAGTTTGAATTAACGAAAAAGAACAAATTTTATGCTATACGACAATATATATATATTTGAAATGTAGTTCAAATAAGAAACATCGTTCATAGTTTGAATAATCTTCAATTAGTTCAATGCAATGGATTTTTAAGTATTAGGTGTTTCTAATACATATTTTATGTATTATATTTTCCTGTCACCAACTTAAACATTCATTGCTGATTCCAAACTGAATTGATACTTGTAAGGTACCTATTTTCCATTATATTATCTACTTGATCAACCCTAAAATCATACATCAATCACTGTACGTAGTCGTAAAGAATCAACACACATGGTCGTATGCCATATGAAAGAAATCAAACCAACTGTTACTAAAATAAAGAAGAGTCAAATCATTTCATAATACATTTGTTGCATAAGTTATCGTAAAAATAATAAAAAAAATATATACTATTATTAATTTTTCTGTTGGTCAGTCTTTTCAAGCATTGCCATTCAAAAACATGATCATTTCAACTTTTTTAGATGTCAGACGAGTTCTTCTATCACTTATCAGGTTCCCTGCCTTGGAAAAAATCCTTTCGCATGGAACGGATGTCGCAACGATGTTACACTTTGTTCTGAATATTTCAGACAAATTTGGATACAACTGCCGATGTTTTTTCCACCGGCCCAACGGACAGCTATGCATGTCTTTTTCATCAAGACGTGGTAGAATATCGTCTTTGAAATAACGGTTCACTTCTTTCTCAGCCCTTGTTTTTGAATCCATCTGCGGTTTTTTATCTGCCATTATCTCGTTTAACACACACCATGCACTCATTTTTCCATGTAAAGAATAAGATTGAATCGCCGCGGAAGTAGACGGTCCTTCAACATTAAACATGCATTCACTAGGGGGCCAACCTCTTCCGTAAGGCTGGACATGAGATCAAGGGGCACCTTACCTCCCGCGGTTTCGTTAATTTTACAACCCCGGTAGGGTTGAAGACACCCTCGTGGCGACCTCCAGTCACGAGGAGGGCCTCAGCACACCCAGAGATGCTAGCTGGTGATGCAAATAGGATCTCAACCTTTTCCACCTTAGCACTTTTAGTGCTACTTTTAGTTTTTCCGGTGGATTTCATTTTGCCGTATCTTCGAAACTAGGCCGCTTTTTCCCAGACTTGTATGGAAATTTCACCCGAAACAACTCAGAATGGTCCCCGAATTCATGCTAGACCAAAAAAAAATTTTGGAAAAAAATTGACGTTTTTGCCCAAATTCCCCTATAAAAATTTTTTTTGTCCTTCAAATATAACTATTGTACTCCCCGATCACTTTCAATCATCGAAAGCGCCGTAAAGTTAGTGTTTGCCAAACTATGGCCAAAAAACCCCTTACTCCCCTACAAAACCGAAATTTTTGTATCACAGCAATAGGTCTTGGCCCCTAAATTGGCCGATTTCGTTCGATTTCAGCTCCTTTTGCCCTAAAATCGTTTTGAATATTTAAATAAAATACTTGCAAATACGAAAATGCTTGCAAGTACGAAAATACTGTTTTCCGCAGCTAAACAGTTTTCCACTGCCAAACAATTCGTTTAAACAAACGAAAAACGGTTCGTTTAAAAAAACGACAAAACGATAGAAAAACGATTCGTTTTAAAAAAACGAAAAACGATTCGTTTAAAAAAAAAACAGTTCGTTTTAGAAAAACGGTTCGTTCGCAAAAAAACGAAAAACGATTCGTTTGAAAAAAACAGTTCGTTTTAAAAAAAAGATTCGTTTGAGAAAAACGAAAAACGGTTCGTTTGAAAAAAACAGTTCGTTTTAAAAAAACGATTCGTTTGAGAAAAACGAAAAACGATTCGTTGTAGAAAAACGATTGTCTTTAGAAAAACTATTCGTTGTAGAATAGTTGGAATAATTGGTTTCAGAAATACTATTCGTTGTAGAAAAATGGTTCGTTTTAGAAAAACCGTTTGTCGCTATTTGGATAAACTGTTCGTTCGTTTTTTGCTGCCAAACGTTTTTTTCAAACTGTTTGGGGCTTTTGAGCCCATCACTAGTGACAGTATTCACGTCCCTACTATGTATATTATTAATTGCTTCAAACTTAATTATTTCGAACTCAACTGCTGACTTTTTAAATACATCTTCTTAATAAGAATTTTCGCTAAATACTATAAATCTATTTCATCAGGTTTTATTGCTGTGATATTTTTTAAAACCACATTTAAAAGCACGTTTTAAAAACTCAGCACAAATATTGAGCATAGATACTTTAATTGGAGCTCTGAAAATTGATGTTGAAATCCATAAACATTTCGACGGTATAGATATTGGCATATTTCTTCAAGTAATAAATAACTTCAAATAGAGTATGCATTTATTCTTTGCTTAGGCCTCTGCTAAATTGTTCAAAAAACGATTACTACATCTCGATTTCATGATTCTATCTAATCGTCAGTTTTTCCACCCGTTAATAGTAATGAACCACATGCTCCATCAGAATCATTAAATTCTTCTGCATCATAAAAATTCAATTATCAAACCGATAATCACTTCATTTCGCTCCGCAAACGTGGGAGCTTACGATAAATTTTGTAGATCATAGCCTCTTAAGCTAGGCTCCGTTACCAATGTATTTTTCATGCATTCCTTTTCCTATAAAGTGATTTTATGTGTCATTCAAAAGCACTTAAAATGTATTGCTTCATTCAATCATTTCGACCTGAACTCGTATCCATGCCACGTTGTCCCCAACTTGCCAACATTTTCTCATGACAAGGATTTTGTATCGATTCCAGCACAGGTCGAGCAATCAAAACTGCTCCGGCCAGTTTTTCATTGCATAATATTCAATCGCCAACGATCGAACTGTTTTGATTGGCACAGTCAAAAAAACCAGTCAAATGATCTATGAAATCAAACCAAGTAAATTGGAAGTATGTAATGCAATTTCTTCAGATGTCGGCGAAACACTTAATTAAGATATAGAAATACACTTTCGCGATGCCTACTTGCATATAGTATTTGCGCAGAAATATGTATACAAACTGGTGGCAATCATAATTCGTCTAATGCAGCCAGTTTCAATATAAATTAGCGAAGTTAATTTGCCGATATTTACGACACAGCCGTAAATTGATATTATCGATCTCAGTCTGATAAGAAGTTCTTTCAGGTTTCGACTTAATTGAGTATCGATTCGAGAAAGAGTTACAAGTATGCACCGTCATTGTCCGGTTCATCCAAAAAAATTATTTGAAACTAATTTGATTCGAAAGAGATTTTTTTAAGTGATCAATCGTGAGGTGAACGCATTAGGGGCATTGCATGAGTGATGTTGATTCGAAAAGAAAAGCTTTTATCTTAATAGCAACAAACGGCCACTGATCCGTATGCAAATCAGAAATTTTTTTGCATTCCAAATGCTACTGCAAATTTAATCGCCTTGTAATCACCAAAAGCTTTCAGCGTTAAATCACTGCCCGTCATCAGAAGCATTCACTTAACACATAATCCAATTTGCCGTAAGCTTCATAGATATGCCATATTGGTTGGATTTGTACCATTTCTTGGTTTTTCTGACATTTTTTTCAACTTTGTTACTTTCACTGATTTTGGCATATTGTTAGTGATTCAATTTAGATAACAGATCCATTTGCACGACTGTTTTCCGAATGCCAAATTAAGGAGCTTATTGTTTCGCCAAAGACCGAGGCCGGGACATCGAACCATAACTTAAGTTCATGTCCAAATTAATTCGCATTGGATAAGATTGCATTTGAATTGATGCAGCGAGTCCATTAAGCGAAATGGCTGAACGGCAACTCATCTGCTGTAAATCATTCGCCGAAGTCTTTTTCATATTGAAATCAGCTGATGGAGGCTGACTTTATCCAATTAGGCGAAATCTATTGGCTATTTCGTTGCAGTGTTGCATAAGTAAAGTGCGATAAATAAATTATTCCGCATAGGAGGTGTTGGCGACGAAGATAGTCGGTTTTATCAAAATTGAATCATTTATGTTCGCGCGAGGTCATTTGTTTGCTGTTTTTATTCGTTTGGTTGGCATCTGTGAATGAACCAACTGTCTATGATACTGCAAAATTTTGTACAGTGCGTTCAATTTTGTTGAAATGATTGTGCAGAAGCAAATGTCTCCATTTGCATAAATCTCAGTTTTGTGTAACTTCAGGCGCGTGGGGTGAAGAAAAGAAACATCTTGAAACCAAAGTTTTAGCTTTGGTTTTATTTAAAACATATCTTTCACTTTTAAGATGCTTTTAGATTTCCGTTTTATATAAGCTCTTACTCGCTTATCTGTAGGAAAGAAACGTGTCGCGTACGTTATCAAATAATTTTAAATAAAGGCTATTGCACTTTTGTCGATCGCTTCAATTATCAAGGGAGACATTGAAGCACCAGCAAACCTGAAATATTAAATATAGGGTTTTCCAATAAGAGGTGTTATTGTGATATTCAAAGAAAAATGCTATTTTTTTATATAAATGATCGAATGTTTATTTCATTATAAAGAGGAAAGTATGCCGTTAATAGTGGAAAATAACAACAGGCAAATGACCACCACGACCACGCTTACAGGACCATATCGTTTTCATGAAATTTTCCATAACCAAATCGCAAAGTGGCTGCCCTATGTCCTCGATAGCCTCACGAATTCCATCTTTGAGGTCTTGAATTGACGCTGGGCTGTTGTCGTAGACCTTCTCTTTCACATGGCCCCAAAGGAAGAAGTTGCAGGGTATTAAATCACAAGATCTCGGTGGCCAATTGTGATCACCTATTCGGGAGATAACACGGTCCGGAAACTTTTCCCGTAAAAGATCAATGGTTTCGTTGCTTGTGTGGCACGTAGCGCCGTCTTGTTGAAAGTAAACGTTGTCCAGATCAATACCATCCAATTCCGGCCATAAAAAAACATTAATCATCTCTCGATAGCGCAATCCATTCACCGTAACTGTTGCCCCAGCCTCATTTTCGAAAAAATAAGGTCCAATGACTCCGCCGGACCATAAACCGCACCAAACAGTCACATGTTGAGGATAGAGAGGCTTTTCAACAATAACTCTTGGGTTTTCCAAGCTCCAGATTCGACAATTTTGCTTGTTGACGAAACCACCGAGGTGGAAATGGGCCTCATCACTCAAGATGATTTTTCGATGGAATTCCGGATCATTTTCATGCATTTCAAGGACCCAATCAGCAAAGACACGACGTTGTTGATGGTCGACCGGCTGGAGTTCTTGTGTTAACTGAACTTTATAAGCCTTAAGACTCAAATCTTAATGCAAAATACGGTTTAATGACGTTTGTGGAATGCCTAATTCCAGAAAACGACGAGGAATGGACAAACCTGGGTTTTCTTCAACACTTTCGGCTACAGCAGCAATATTCTCGGCTGTTCTTGAGTGACGTGCACGGGTTTTATTCTTCACATCACTAAGTTGTCCCGACTGCTCGAATTTTCCCACCGATTTCTGTATTGCGGTCCGACAAGGTGCTTTACGACGACCCAAAAATGTTCGAGTTTTACGAACCGTCTCTGCCAAATTTTCACCATTTTTATAGTGAATTTTAATAATTTCAATGCGTTGTTGAAGCGTGTATCGTTCCATTTTTATTAATGGCGTAGTTTCTACTTGTCAAATGTCAAAAAACGACAGCTTTAAAAGTGATATCTACCGAAATAGCGGGCTATTCAAAATAACACCTCTTATTGGAAAACCCTGTTTAATTCACATATATATACTTTTGCGGCATTCTCGATTGAGTTGCAATTGAATGTATTACGGTTTGATATGCCGAGAAATGAAATTTGAATGAAATAATTTCGAGCTGCCATATTAAATTTTTGCGTCCGTCAGTTTTTTTCCTATCAAAATATTTTTCTTTTGGTTAGGGATACAGTGAAACTCTACAATTTTGATAAAGTGTGCTATGAAACTGAAAATGCAAAGCCCAAATAAGTTATAGTCTTCGTCAGTTGTGTAGACAATAAAGCTGCGATAAAAGCCCTGATGTCTTACACATATAAATTGAAGTACTTATTTGACTGCATTTAGGCTCAGAGCAGAGTAGGTAACGAAAGGAGAGATAGAACTATTTTGGTTTCTGGTCATGAGTGCTCGTAATTGAATCGGTAGACATCTCAATTTCTATCTAAACGGTCAAGTGTGTGATTGACTCTAAAGGCTGGTACTGAGTTCGAGTTCACGTGAAATTTTGACATGTCTCCATTATCTGGTCATTCTTTCGAGCGAAAATTTTGGCAATGGAGAAAAGCAGAGACAATGCTCATTTCTGACGGATAAAATGTCAAGAATTTCACTTTTCGATCGATTTTCTTATTGAAAAGACATTTGCACTGCTCCATTTTCAAATTGAAACACCAAATGTCACTTTTTAGCTCGAAAGAATGAACTGCACAAACTAAATTGGCGTGACATGATTGGAGACATGTCTCAGTGCCATTTACGTTTTCAACGCGAAAGCAACTTCAAAGCAACTTTTCATGCTAAGAACTTAGTACAACTCTTGCTTATTTTCAAGCTAAATTTTCGCCAAAGCAGATTTCACGTGAAATTTTGCATGAAAATTTCACGTGAAATCGAACTCAGTACTATGCTTAAGATGATGCAGGTTGCGGTGTGCAGGTAGAAAGCAATGCAGACTCGCACGGTAACAAAAATCTTGTGGGGCTTAATCAATCTTGCATCTACCAAATGCCTACTTGAGTTAACCCGGACTGACTGCAAACGGATGGTCACCTCACGCCATGAAATTGTGACTCCTAGTCGGTGACACCTATAGGAAGTGTCAGGAGCCGGGAGTCTCATAAACAATGCAACATATCCTATGTCCTTTTTTGGCACTGAGAAAAACCAGACAGCACTGATTCGGTGAGCCCTGCTTGGTGGACTTCACGCGCGTGGCAGAGCAGAGGTCGAAGGCCATCCTTCAATTCGCAAAAAGATCCAGAATTTTCAATAGTCATTTGGAATAGACCTTTACATTACAGGTCCTTTTATCTAGTATCGCAATGGTCCAACATATCTATTTGGGACCTTTTGTCAGCCAAAAAACCCTCATCTAACCTACAGTAGACTATTAAAATATTATCTACAAAGTTCTAGCGCATAGGAACCGCCATGAACATAGATTTTCGAAGATAAGTAGAGGGATCATATAAATTTTGGATGCATATGTTAACATGAATTGTATATGATTCAGCTACTGTGTGAATTTTATGAAAATCTTGTGACTGAATCAGAATTCATAGGGCAAAAACCAGTTTTTTTTCTTTATGATTTTTCAAGATGGCACCACTGGAACAGAGTTACCCGCATTTCCAAATCACTTCTATCAGACCTGGTCCTGCTTAATACCAACACATTTTATGAATTTCAACTATATCTGATTATTGGGTCGTGAGTTTTCGTGAACAGAAGATTTTGATGCTTAAAATATAGGTAAATTGGGGAAGAGTTACCGTTCTTGTCCGATGCAAAATTTCAGAAGTTTTCCTTTGATTGTATAGAAAAAACATAAAATTTCTATATGAGTTGGTTTTCACTGTAAAACACGAAAATTTTTCAGGAGGGTCGATGGTTTGAAGTTTTACTTTTACATAGCTGCAGAGTTGCCAGCACGTTCATAAAAAAACTACACGAGTCTACATCTTAGTAACAGCAATATGTCCTATAAGTTTCATAATGATTTGATATTCTGGTCAAAAGTCATTACAATTCGAAAATTTTCAAATTTTCCCAACATCATTTTAGGCGCCTAACGTACACATAGGGTTAAAAATTTCACAAAAATTATCATATTCACATTAAAAACACGTTCAAAATTCATTTTATAAACTTAATTTTTGCGAAAGTTATTTGTTGACAGGATAATAGGTATATTTAAAATATCACGAATATGGCCGCCGGTGCGAAAGAGTTAAATATTATTAACTTTTATTGAGACTTGGCACTATACTGCATATACACCAATGTATCCTAAAAATTTCAGTTCAATCGGATGGCGCGTTCCTGAGATTTTTTCACTGAAATTTTTTGATGATATATATATATATATATATATATATATATATATATATATATATATATATATATATATATATATATATATATATATATATATATTTATATATATATATATATATATATATATATATATATATATATGTAGAGTTATATATATATATATATATATATATATATATATATATATATATATATATATATATATATATATATATATATATATATATATATATATATATATATATATATATATATGTAGAGTTAAAAGCCGCTTTTTATATACGATTAATGTTTATTAAGCATAAAAACTGAATATTGACATGAACTCATAGAACAATCGCGATGATTCCTCGTTCGTCCCTTTTTTCTATCTGACAGCTACACACAGCCTACTTTTCGATCATTTTTACTTCGTCATGTCGCTCTTTCCCGCCTACTTCCCACACTAGTCCATCCTGATCATCATCTGACTCAGATGATTCGCCTGACCATCTCTTCATTTTATCCCCGCTGCTGAAAGTAATTTTCGGACCGTCGTGCTCTCCGATTTTCACAACTTCGTACCTTTCGTTGGGCTTTGTCGATTTAACTTGGTATGGACCAAAAAACTTCGGCTTCACCTTGAGTCCAACTCCAAATTGTGTTCTCTCGATCGCTACGATATCGCCTCTTCGATACCGCATTGCTTTCTTACGTTTCTTGTTATAACCAGCCCTATTCTCCTGTTGTACTCGTTGAATTTGCATTCTAGCTACTACACGCGATTGCTCCCTAGCTTCTTGAAATGCATATAGGCACTCTTGTTCTACAATTTGCATAATTTCTGGATACTTTGCCACTTTCATCGGAATTCCAATCATAAGTTCGAAAGGTGACATCGTTATTGATCGATGATAAGTGCTATTAATGAAAATTTGCACCCTTGCCACATGCTGGTACCATTTTTCTGGCTTTTCGATCTACATCTTCGTCAAAACAGCTATTACAACCTGATGAACTCGCTCTACTTGTCCGTTGCCTCGTGGCGTACCCGTCGTAACCAAATGAAGCAAAATTCCCCGTTCATCGCAAAAACTAGAAAACTTCGCGGAGCTGAACGCACCACCCTTATCGCTTATTATTCGTTCAGGGCTTCCGAAGACGTCTACTATTATCTGTATTTTCTGCACCGCCTCATCTGCCGTCACTGTCTTCGTAGGAAAAATCCAGGTAAATTTCGTAAAACCATCCACCACTGTTAAAATATGTTTGTAGCCCTTTCCCGTTGACGTCATTGGTCCTAAAAAGTCTACATGCCACGTCTCCAATGGAGCATCTCCCTTCGGAATAGGATGTAACCATCCTTCGCCTTTTCCTCGCTTTCGCTCCGACAAAATACACTCAATGCAATTGGCTATGCATTTTTCAATTCGTTGCTTCACATCTGCGATGTAAAATTCTCTCTGAATCATATCTATCATTTTCTTGTAATGAAAGTGACCTCTTTCATGTACCATTCGAATTATCGCATCTTTCATCTTTTCTGGAACGACAAACAAACTATGGCCTTCGGTAATTTTACACAGTACACCGTGCTGCATCACATAATCTTTATATGCTCCGGTTTTTAGTATCTCGGTAATCGCCATAAGTCCTTCGTCACCTATTTGTGCCCTGCGTATCCTCATGATTACGTCGTCATCTCTGCAAATCTGCATCAGTACAGCTCCGTATCCGTGCTTGCTAGCATCCGTGTGCAGCTCTGTAGTCCCTCCATGTCGATATATGCTTAAAATAGGCCTTTGAATTAATATTGGCTTTAATGCATTAAATGCATTCATCTGCTCGGTTCCCATTTCGAACTTGACGTTACCGCGAAGTAAGTCACTTAGCGGTTTGGCAATGATCGCGAAATTCAAGATGAATTTTCTAAAGTACCCCGCCAATCCAAGAAACGATTGTACTTCTACTGAACATTTTGGCACCGGAAAATTAACGATGGCTTTCGTTTTCTCCTCTGATGGTGACACTTTGCCATTGCTCACTATGAAACCAAGATAGTTTATCTGTCTTTGTAGGAAATGACACTTTTTCCATTTTATTCGTAATCCGTTTGACGCTGCTACTGTTAACACACGTTTAAATCGTTGTAACCCTTCTTCGATGGTTTTAGATGGGATAACAATGTCATCAATATACACAATCACTACGCCGTCTGTGATTTCTTTTCGAAAAACATGGTTTATATATCTTTGGAATACACTGGATGAGTTGCATAAACCGAATGGAACTTTTAAAAATTCGTAGCTTCCGTTAGGTGTCACAAATCCTGTATACCGCACACTATTTTCATCCATCGACACGTGAAAGAAACCATTTTCCAAGTCCAATTATGAAAAGAAAACAGCACCTTGCAGTTTATCGATTTGATCTTCGATACGCGGGATCGGATACCTGTCCTTCAGTATTCGTGAATTCAGTTTTCTGAAGTCTATGCACAATCTTTTAGTACCGTCTTTTTTGGCCACTAACACCACTGGACTCGAGTATTCTGATGTACTCGGCCGCACGATACCGTTTCTCACCCATTCATCTATTTGCTTTTCAACGATTTTATGTTCAATTAAGGGCAATCTTCTGGGTTGTAATTGCACTGGATCGTCACACGAAAGCACTATTTTCATTTTGATTTCAGTTTCATTGATCTTTTGTGGTTTATAGTTGACAACTTCCCGTGTCACTTCCCTTATCACTTCTTTATCATTAATCCCTAGATTTTGGAGCATGTCGTCAGTTTCTTCAGCCAATTTAATCATTGAAATTACGTATGCTTCCTCTTCATCGTTGTCAGTCGGATCTCGGGATTTGATTAACAGTCCATCTTTGTTGAAGTTGATGTCTGCATTGTTCAACACGTTTGTTCCTATGATCACGTCATAGTCCATTGAGTTATCCTTTATTACGTCTATTTCTGTATCATTAAACATGCTCTCGTCGATTTTGACATTAGCTGTAAATCGCCCGATCGTTGTCGATTTCCTTCCTATCCCTGAAAGTGGGATACACACAGCTGTGTTGACACTTATTGCTTGAAGCTTATTGAACAACGACGCTTTTATTAAAGAAAGCTCCGCACCTGTATCAATTAGGGCATTAAAACTCACTCCGTTAATTGTAATTTCTTTCGTCATGCTGTTTTTCCGCACAGCGGTTACTGATTTTGTATTTTTGTTGTTTGGAGAATCGACTCCCTTGTGCCCGAATAAGTTGCATCTAAAACATTTGACTCCACGAGCTGCGTCAGGACAAATTTTAGTCTGATGACCACGCTGTCCGCAATTGTAGCATATTTCTGGGCTACCTCTCTGAATTGAAAACTTTTGCCAAGTCGTTTCGTTATTTTTTGTTTTCATTTTCCTATCCGTCGCTTTGGCCTTTAATTTCTCATAAATTGAAAATTTTTCCTTTAGCTGCTTTATCGTTTTAGCACCTTCTAGTACAATTTTATCTGGCGAGTCGTCAATTATACCATCCACTGTATATTGTATTAATGACGAAATGTCCAAGTCGATTTGCATACCAATTGCGTGCATCTCGTAGAGATATTCTCTGCACGTTTCGTTTGCCTTTCTACGACGTCCTCGTAACTGTTTGTGAATTTCCGCAGCATTCACTTCATCAGCAAATTCATCAATTAAAACTTGTTTGAGTCTCTGCCATGATTTAACATGCTTTTGTGTGCGAATGAATTGCAGAGCTGATCCCTTTAGCAGTCTTTTTGCGTAAATTAGTTTTTCGAAGTCATTCCATTTTGCAAGATTATCTGCAAATTCCTCAAATTCATTTACCCAGAACTCAATTTTGATCTTTCCGTCCGCACTAAACTGTTGAACTGTGTTCTCCAGGTCGCAAAATTTGACAATGCTTTTCGTTTTGGCCATTCGCACTTCTTGGTATTCGTTCTCCATTTCTTCAGTGTCGCTATCCGGCTGCCACTTGTCTCCTCTTTTTACATTTTTTGGTTTCCTGATTCTTTCGCTTGTGTTTGTGCCTTCTGGCTTTCTCTTGCTCGTTGCAAGCTCGCTCATCGTTGTTGCTGCTTCGTGTAGCTGCCGCGTCTTTGCTCGTGTTCTGGTTGCGATACTCTTCTCCGATCGCTCCGATACTCTACTCCGATCTTCGTTTATCGTTTTTTTCATGTTCTCGGCGGTGTCCCGCGAATTACCGCTACCACAACTCACAGCTTCGAGTTCGTCACTCGACATTCCGTTCAATGGCGCACAAATATTTCGGTTGAGCCCCCATGTAGAGTTAAAAGCCGCTTTTTATATACGATTAATGTTTATTAAGCATAAAAACTGAATATTGACATGAACTCATAGAACAATCGCGATGATTCCTCGTTCGTCCTTTTTTTCTATCTGACGGCTACCCACAGCCTACTCTTCGATCATTTTTACTTCGTCATGTCGCTCTTTCCCGCCTACTTCCCACACATATATATATATATATATATATATATATATATATATATATATATATATATATATATATATATATATATATGTATAGAAATATGAATTTTTGACCAAAGTGATTTTCATACTAATGTTCTTCTTCGAACATTAGTAAAAATTTAAAAATGCCGGGATGAATTAACAAACTCAGTTTGGCTGAATTAAAAGAGGAATTGGAAATTTGCAAAATGTCCATTCAAAGTAGCAAGGCGAGATTAATTACCCGCTTAGTCGACGCTCTTGTGTCCGAAGGACAGAATCTTGAGCTGTGCTGAAGGTGGTAAATGGATAGAATCGATGATTTAACAACAATCAGCTGATCTCAAAACGTCAGCAGACTTGAAGATGCAATTGACCGATTTGAAGGCGAAGCTGCTAAAAGCATTCAGTTGACCTGGGGTATCTTAATAAAAAGCTGGATAAACAAGTCAATTACTTTCAGGAGAAAATAAACCGCATGGACGAAGAAGAAAAACGACATAAGAAGAAGTCGAAAAAATTATAAAAGACTAAGAACAAGCCAAGATAATGATAACCAGCGCACCAGTTTCTTTCTTAACTGCTGACGCTGCGCATCAAGAAATATAAAATTACCGATATTCGATGGGCAGACGGCTTGGAACATCTACAAGACCCAGATCGATGCCGCAGCACGAAGCTGCAATTGTAATGAGCGGGGACGCGCAACAGCTTTGATTCTGGCATTAAGGGCTCCAGTAGCTGAAGTAATCCAGACTGTTCCAGTTGATCTACTCGCCTACTATACGGCTCTGATGAACGCACTCGATATGCTTTACAGTGTTGATCACATGAATCAAAACTGCAGGTCGCAACTGTGGAATAGAGTGCAAAAGGCTGGCACTAGTGGCTTACCTACTGTGATGATGCAACCACGGAAGCTTATATTTGCGCCTTACAGGACCGAGAATTCCAGCAAGCTGTTCGAGTAGCAGAGAAGCGGACGGTGAAGGATACCTTGGCGTACAGTTAAACATTCGAAGCAGCTAAAAGTGCCACCCGAAATACAGTCCGACTCCGAGAAAGAACACTAGACGAGTGCAGATGCGAACACGTTGATGTGAACAGGAACCAGCATGCAAATGGTACACCTAGATGCTGGAATTGCGGCGAACGCGGGTATCTATAGCGAGACTGCCGATAGCAACGAAAGCCGAGCTATTTTCCAGCCTGTGCAGCTCGAACGAAGCCAAAACTGCACGAGCCTGCGCACATCTCCTCGCAGTGACCAGGCGGAAAACATGTGAGGGTCAGCTTTGTGTTGAAAAGTTTACTAGGAGGATTGACGCTCCCAGTACCATCATCACCGTCTCCAGGCTACATCGCGGAGAGGCAGAGTTATGTCTGAACGGGCAAGTTGACGGTGAGCAGTGCGTCCTTGCAAAACCGATACTACGGCCTGACCTTGTGAGAAATCATCCGCTTTGCAAGAACCGGAAATTTTAGAGTAGCCACAGGAGAAAGTGCACCCGTTCATTGTGAGATCAACCTCCAAGTCAGGCCAGGAAATTCACTGTTCAAACATCGATTCCTAGTTGCCAACATCACTGACGATTGCATTCTTGGCATGGATTTCTACCAGCTGATGTCAAGTTCAGAACTCCTCACACGCAACCTCAAACCGTCTCAGACAGCGCAAGCGAATAAACGCAACGATTGGACCGAATACATCGAGTTGTGTGGAAAAAATCAAGGGTACCACCTAGCACATGAACATAGAAAAACCAACTCACAAACATTCCAAATCGTAATCAAAATCGGATAATATCAACATGCCGTTGAGAAACAGGATGCTACTAGTGTTGTGTACAACTAAAAACCGAAACTGACAAATGTCAAACGAACAATGTCGGCCATCTTTTTTTGCTCACCATTGATAGCAGCGAAAACTGACCACCAAGCGGTCAAGACGAACAACAATTAAATAATTAATTATTTTTGAATTTAAAACCGATTCATACACTAAAGCGATTTACATGAAATGTATGATATCTATTGGAGAAGAATGATGCAATAAACTAGAGTCTGACTTGGTAAGCCATCTCGAATAGGCGACCAATAAGACGCTTGCAAGGAAATACAAATATATTTTTATTTTTTATTTTATTTGTCCTTGTATAAATTCACTTCTGAGCTAATGCTAAAGGAGCGGCTAAATTCGCCACGCAGAAGCGACAAGTGAATTTAAAAATCGTAGATTCGAACAAGTGAATTTAAAAATCGTAGATTTGAACGAGTGAACTTAAAAATCGTAGATTTGAAGACGAAAATAAATTCAGTCCTCGCCCTGACCAAGGAACAGAAAGCGAACCATCCTGTTCCGTACTTTTCACTAGTAGCAAATGTTTAGATCAATATATCTCAAAAACGGTTGTGGTTACAAGAAAAAGTTGTACAATCTTTTTTGTTGGAAATTTTTTAAGCTACAAATTCGTCATACATTGTTTTTCTGAAGACGTGATCGTTACTGAGATATTTAGGAAAGGTCACTTTTGGTGACCCGTATAAAAAGTAACGCAGCACTCGGATCGATGGGGAATTTTGACATTTTGTTCAACAAGGTTCACACCAAAATTCAGCTTTCCCATAGTTTTTCCGAAGTTTCGCCTTTTTTATGTCGGATTTCACTGGGCTAAGTTGTTAGTGTATATAAGTTGTAAATCATTTTTGATTTATAGCTAAATGTCTTTCACTTTTTGAAGGTAGCGGGTGTTTTAGTGAATCTCTAGGGACCCCTATATTTCTATGGAAAAAGAACATTTAGAAATTTCAAATACAGAAACTGAAAATTAACAACGTTTTTAGCTTTAATGCGATATTGTTTTCGAAATTTTAAACCTGATGTGGACGCTGGTGCCTAAAAAAAGACAAGGAAAATTTGTGAAATTTCAAATTGCGATAACTTCCGAGAACATCATTAAATTGCCACAAAATTTGCAGAATTCATTAATGGGCACATGAAATACGCCTGTGTGATTTTTGATAAAATCAAAATTGAATTCCGTTGAAATATTTTAATTAAATGATACGGGCTAGCTACAATTTAAAACAGGAGGGTTTTGTTTGATTTACTTGTTGTATTAATCTTCTGCAAATTAGTAATATCAAAGAACTTATATTTATTATATTTTATTGCTACGTATAGTATGCCACGATTATTGTAAAAAGCATTGTAAAAATGAACTGAATATGACAGAAATTATCATCACCAATTCTTCTCGCCGTTTTTTTCGAACATAATGCCACTTTTATGCTGCCAATAATGAAAATAGATGACACTAATGGAAACTTAATGGAGTCGGACAACGTAATTTTAAAGGCTGGTAACATGAGCGTCTTATCGAAATGACCAGTTGATAACCGTATATGGAAATAGCACAAAATATTCAAATGCATCACTTTTCAAAATGCAGAGCCAAATTAATTATAAAAGATGTGTGTCTTTCTCCCTCACAACCCAAATTTATTGCATATCATACATTCATTAGATATTATCTAATTGGAATGATTTAAATTTTCGTATCCGTAAACAAATAAAATTGATTTGAATCAGAGCGAATGAAAAAAAATGCAAAATCAGGCATACGCACGCCTCGCATTGCAACAAAAGGTTTTAGCAACGCGATATCGAAAGCTTGTCTTGGCCGCGCTAACTTTCGTTTTCTTTGATCGTTTCGATAGCGAAAAAAACAACGCGGTGGAATTCGATAGACAACATCAGCATGTTCCGGAAACAAGCTTTCGATATGCATCAAATTTTTTCGACTGCGGACATACATTCAAGTAGTTGACAAGTGCAGCGTGAATGTTGAATGCATGCATGTTAATGTCCTTCTGGTTTTTTGGATATTGCTACTTTTTGACGTGTAAAATATGCTTATCTGCAAGAGTTTTTTATGGCTGAAAAATTGTAGAAAGGAAATGTGCAGGAATTGTGATGGATTACAAAATTCTAGTTTATGACATTTTTCCTCCTGATTATCTTGACGTTTTAATGTGAAAACTAAACAGACGAAAATTAATTCCAGCAAAAAACTCAATTACAGTTGTGCAAAACGATGTTGCAAAAAAATATCTGCCAGAATACGCTGCACATAAAAGTGAAATGTTGTTAATATTACCAAATTTTGCTCACTTGTGAAAAAAATTTATATCGGTTCCATTTCAGGTCGTATGCAGCCGATTGAAAGCACTAGTGGTTTCTTAAGTGCTAAATGCAGCCCGAGACAAACCGTTTCGGTTGTTTCAGTTGATATTTAATGATTATATGCTTGTGCAATATACAATCAATTTAGATGGTTGGAAAATAATCATGAAAAACTAATTCAATCAGGTGTGTATAATGACTTAAAGTAGTAAGCAGACACTTAAAGTGGCAATGGAAGGAAATACAAATATTAAGATTTTGTGGTATCTCAGCTAATATCAGCTTATATTGATAGTAATTTCATATGTTAGTACGACACAAAAATATTAAATAAGAAATTCAAATTTCAGTTCATGTGCTGGGTTCTTCTTCGTTTTAGATATCATTTTTTTTTTTAATTTCGTTCATTAAGTAATACAAATTTAGCAGCTTAGATTTTTTAGGAAATATGTGGGCAGTGTTAATTAATTTATGGACTGGATTAGGCCCTAACTCAATAGTCGCAAACAATATGTTTTATTCCGTAGGGTGCCACCATCTGACATTATCACCACATCAGGTGTTCTTCAGGATAGTCACTTCTATTTATTGTATATTTCAACGACCTGCTTCATACTTTTCAGGGAAATTTTACGTTTTTTTTAATTTTACACAGTAGCATGACTAGAAAATTTTAACCTAAAAGCCAATGCATCACATTTTGCTAATTGGTGCGCTCTGAATCGCCTATTATTAAATGTTGATATTTTCAGTACCTTCCTTTACTCCTACTCCCTCGATTCCATTCAATTTATCTGTTCTCATAAAACTTACGAATTGGGTGTAGTATTCAATTCAGGCTTATTTGGCTCATAAAAGAATTTGTCAGATTTTATTTGCATATTGGCGATAAACATTTTACTACTGTGATCAAAAAATTAAGGTGAACATGTTGATAATATTTCAAATCTTTATTTATGCTTCTAAATTTTTAATTATACTTCTATAAATCTTTATTTATACTTCTAACTTCTAAAACATTAGTATTAAAATCGATTCGGCCGAAAATTCATATTTCCATATATATATATATATATATATATATATATATATATATATATATATATATATATAAATATATATATATATATATATATATATATATATATATATATATATATATATATATATATTTTATATATATATATATATATATATATATATATATATATATATATATATATATATATATATATATATAGCCAAAAAAATTCAGTGACTATTTCTCGGGAACGCGCCATCCAACTTTCAGGATACGTAGGTGTATATGCAGAATAGGTCCACGTCTCTTTAAATGTCAATTATCTTTAACCCTTTGGCGCCGGCGGCTATTTTAGTGATATTTTTAATATACCTATTATTCTGTCCACAAATAATTTTTGCAAAAATTAAGGTAACGAAAGAAATTTTGAACGTGTTCTTAGTGTGAATTGGATAGTGTTTGGAATTTTTTTAACCCCATGTGTGCGATAGGTGCCTAAAAAGAGAACGGGAAAATTTGAAAATTGTTAAATTGCGATAACTTTTGTCAGAGCTATTCAATTAATATGCAACTTTCAGAACATATTGGTATTATTTTTTTGTAAATTGGCGTAGCTTTTAATGAGTATGTTGGCAACCCTGTAGCTAGGGTAGGCGCTGAAAATGAAAACCTTCAAATCATCGACTCTCCTGAAAAAATGTCGCTTCTTGAAAAAAAAGCCACTCATATATAAATCTTATGCTTTATCTACTAAGTCAAAGTAAAAAATTTGAAGTTTTACAGCGGGCACGCCTGGTAACTCTTTCCCAATTTTCCTATATTTTTAGCATCAAAAATTTCTGTTCACGGAAACTCACGATCTGATGATCAGACTTAGTTGAAATTTACAGAATATATTGGTCTTAAGTAGGACCAGGTTTGATAGAAGTTATTTGGAATTTCGGCCAATTGTGTGCCAGTGGTGCCATCTTGAAAAATCACTAAGAAAAATAACTGCTTTTGGCCCTATAAATTCTGATTCAGTCATTCGATTTTGACGAAATTCACACCGTAGCTGAACTTTACTTAAACTTTACTAAATTTGGTAATAATAAACTACCGGCTATGGTAAATTATGTGTTAAATTTTAAAAATTCCTGAGGAAAATAAAGCTCTTTGCCCTATAGTTTCAAATGGCAAATTAACTTATTATAGGTAACATCACAAAGGGCCTCTCTTGCGCCTATGTGTGCCGGTCGGCAGGTATCTGTGGATCGGCAGCCATTTTGACCTATTATAGGCAATACTCAGTAGAAATTTTAGTTCAAAACAATGATAGGGTTGCCAGCTATGGTTGTTGTTGTATTTTTTTAGCATACCTTTAGCAAGTGATTTTATCCTAGAATTTTCAATTCGTAGTGATCTTATAGTGAAAATAAACACCAAATACTAAGATCTAAAAATTTTGAAAACTTTTGCAAATGGCAACCCTAAATTTCTTTGGATGCCTATGGCTTCCATTGCAGTCATCGGATCAATACGAAATTCGCAGAGTAGTTTGACTTTTACGTAAGGCAGATGCGACATATTTTTGACTTCGATGCTAGCAAAGGGCTGCCAGCACTAGGCCTTTTTGTTATTTTCATTCCGATGAATGCTTGCATTAAGTATTTTCATCGCAAACATTTGCAATGAAAATAAGTAAACATTGTTTAAATTTTCTAAGCTGTGGTCATTTTTCGGATGGCAACCCCAAACACCTTTCTAGCGCAGTAACTTTCGATGAAGCCACCGAAATTAAAATTAGCTTAGATTCTATTATTACTTAGGGCGTATTAGTTTTAAGTATGAAAAGTAAGTAGTGGTAGAATACACAATCAAAATCTGCACAAATCCTCTACTGTTCTTCGAACATTAGTGTTTCTAGCGGTTCTGATGCACTAGGGTTTTTTTAATCCTCGAAACAATTGTTAAAGTCAATTTTCGGAGTGGCTTTCAAAGTGCGCAGCGATTCGGCTATGCTCTCATCAGGCATGTTGAAACGATAGCCCCGGTGCGCTCTTTTTAGCTCAGGGAATAGTCAGAAGTCACACGGAGCTAAATCAGGCGAAAACTGTGGTTGCGGAACGATATGGGTAGAATTTTGAGTCAAATGATCACGAAGAAAGAATGCAGTGGGAGATGGTCCATTATCATGGCGCAAAAACTAATAATTGTCTGTCTATAAATCAGGCCTCTTTTTACGAATAGTTTCACACAAACGACGCATAACGCTAAGATAATATTCCTTCTCAACAGTTTGGTCTGGTGAAAGGATTTCATAATGCACCACACCACGGTAAACGAAGAAAATTGTTAACATATCATTGATTTTTGAACGACTTTGATGCGGTCTTTTCGGTCTTGACTCGCCTTTCGCACGGTATTCGCTTGATTGGTTGTTTATTTCCAGATCATATACATAAAGCCAAGTTTCATCTCCAGTTATCATGAGTTTTTTGACTTAATAGTCAGGAAGTATTGCTTCACAGGCATGAACGCGACGCTATTGTTCCCAAAAATGGAGTATTTTTTGACACCAAACGAGATTTCACTCTTTTCAGGCCCAAGCCATCTACCGAAATTGTCTGATTTAAACCAAACGAAAGGCTGACCGCATCAGCAAGGTCTCTAATTGTCAATCGATGATTTTTGAGCACCAAATCTTTGATTTCCTTCATAGGTTATTCATCAGTTTATGCTGATGGTCGTCCAGGACGATCTATGTATTTAACGCTTTCTCTGCCTTCTTTGAATTGTTTGCATCATTTATAAATATTTTTTTTGTCAACCTGTTCACTGAAGGTATTTCGTAACAATTTCAACGTTTCTGCAATTTCTACAGTACAACTTCTTCGCTCAACAAAATCGCACATTGTAAAAATCGCTAAATTCACTTTTTGTTGTCTGCAAACCCGTGTGAAAATATTAAACTACAAATCTTGATATAAAATTTGACAAAGATGTCAAACACAGTATTACCAATATAACAATTAAAAGATTTTCTCAAGTCCGTTAGCGCGCGAAGTTTAAATTCAAATTTCACCGTATATTTTGATCACAGTAGTGTAGCAATCATTATTTTGATAAATTCATCTAATAAAATAAGTAAAGTAAAATAAACTTGGTGAATTATTATTTTCTTCGTTGAGTTGTAAAACATTATCTTTTCAATATCATCTATCCTATAAAATGCTACGAATTTTAGGCTTTCACTCGCTTCTAATAGTAATTCAAGCTGAGAAGATTACATGCCAGATCAGTAACATTGCTGACTCTTCAAACGAAAAACTATCCCACCGTTTCAACAGCCTTCGCTAAAGCCAAACATGGTGTAAAAGTTATTTTAACACATTCAATTCACATGTGTTTTGTTCGAGTTTTTTTTCCTACAATAGACTGCCACCTACCGCATGGATACCATTCAATATAATTTTGGTAACAGACGCAAGGTCAGTGCGAGAGTAACCAAATCGCAGTTACCTCAGGGGATTATTATAATCAAAAGACAAAAATGTGTTCGTACCTGTTTAGTATGAAAATTACAGGAACTTTGATTTCATTGCTCATACAGATAAAATTCACGCTACTCGTAATAGCGAATCTGGCAATGCACTTGAACTGGACAGTAATTAAGATCAAAGATTAAGGTGTTTCCCATAGTTCTAAAGTGGCTGTAGACGGTGGCTGTTGAGCTTGGTCCGCAATAACGAACATAATGACGTGCATTGTGCCAACCTGAGCAGATTTTTATTTAAAGATTTACGAGTTCGTATTGTTTTCTGCGGCACAATAATCAAATCGAAGTGAATTACAGTTAAGCGCAAGGACATTGGAATTAAATGTTGCTGATGAAACGTTTGTTATATGTTTTGGAATGTTAGAATGGAATTTCTATCAATTGTAAATTAGTGTAGAAGTTTGAGTATTTGCTGATGTCTAAAAAGACACAAAGACTTGAATACATTACAACTTTATGCGAAAAAAAAAGTTGTAATAGATATCGTTATAGATAAGTTGAATAAAATATTTTCGTTGTTATTTAAATTAATTTCTTAACATCGAAAATTTCAAGTAATATATCTACAATTCAATTTAAAATATAAATGACTTAATATATCTTATGGAATATACTCAATACTCAGGATGTAACAATGTAATTACACTGCGCTTAGTAAAGTTAATGTCTATATTATTTCGAATTCCCCTTCGAAGAAATTCAAAAATTAATATCTATTATCTTCGTCAATATTATTACCGAACTATAAACATAATCTTACATTTTTGCCACTTTGACCCCATCGAAATTAAGAAATCGATCATAATTTCGATATCCATCGATCATAATTTCGATATCCATCAATGTTATCGAAGTAACAGTATGCGAAAGTGATAAAGTCTCTGTTAAATGTATTTAAAAAATTGATGGTATTGTTTTTTTTATTTTCTCATATTATAAATTCCGTTTATGTAATATGTGCAGCTAACTATGATGGTTATTGTGTATTTATCTGATTTATTAGCAACGGGTTTTATACAAACTAATAGATCGATGTGGAAAATGGTAGTGATGAGCGTGAATATTTGACGCTGTAGGTGGTACGGTGAAAATACCGATGTAAATCGATCATTTGGCAAATTGAATTGCAAAGAAGCATTTTTACGAGGCTTGTAAATAGTTTTGTTGGCTGCTATGAATTTGATAAGAAGTTATTGTCTAAGTGGTCCATATCCATTGAAATGATAATATTGAAATAATATGCAAAAAGATGCACTTACAAACTAATGTGTGAAGTAATTGAAAAATATGATGTAAGGCAATAAAGTGTAATGATTATACTTGATTCAATCAATTTTATTAAGTCTGTTAACAAAAACAATTGGAAAATTTCAATTTTTGGTACGATTTATTATGTCGATAAATCGACGGAGAAACATTTCGCAATATGAAAGTCAGCTAATATTCACACAGAATAACGAACGTATCACATAGCTCAACAATTTTTTTTACAAACGTTGCCTTTAAAACAGCCCTATGGAAAATATATAAAAATTATCAAATTTCTTATATAGTCAGCTCAAATTTTCGAAATTCGTTAAATAGATCCTACCTATTACTTTGTTCGGAACAAAACCTTGTTTAACCAACGGAACAACTGTTTAACGGAACAAAACCCTGTCCTCATATCAGAGGTTTGTTGAGTAATTTAGCTCTACTAACGCAGACATTGAACTGATATTTGACAGAAAGCTTGTCCGGAACCATATAACTTGGTCAATTTCAGCAGAAAATATTTAGCCCTCACAAAATTAAAAATCTGGAAACATTTAAAGCATACACCACAATTGAAAAGAATTGTATATTTAAATAAGATATAGTTTGATCGTAAAACACCGAAATCTTGTACTTTATTTTTGCCTTTTGCCAAAATGTCAAAAAAAAACCTTTTCCAAGTTAGGATGCAGAAAAATCGCTGGCCTCTTTACTATTGCCCTTTTTGTGTAGGGGAATAGTTTGAAGCATTGAGTTGTATTGTTGAGTATTATGGGATACTTATCTTTAAAAACTTTCAAAGTAGTATCTCCTACAACATCAAAGATGAAAACTTCTCCCTTACTGCAACCAAAAGCCTGCCACAATAGTTTCACGTCAATATCAACCTACAGTGGATTTGCGTTTCATCCTTTGACTTCATCGAAAGTTAGAGTTTATCAAACTAATGCAGTTACCGTTTTCCATCAACAGTCAGAGGTGCCCGAATTGAATAAACAGGCCGCCACCAGCTGGTCATCAGCTGCAAACACGATTGTGCTGCAGGTCTCAGGGAAGATTTCGCTCGCAATCTCGTAACCGAACACACTCAAAACACTCTGAAGTATGCTATTATCACCAAAAACTTGGCAATAACGCTCATAAATGCGTCCCTTCATGCGCTTGCGAGGCTTGTTTAACCGAATCAAAAAACTAAGTAGCCGTTTTCTTCTGATGATGGGACAACATGATTAATCTTGCTCTACCACAATGGGGTAGCCGTTGACTTGGCAAACGCTTTGCTTGTGTTACCTCTTTTTTCATTTTCTACTGAAGGCACGTAGACTTCGTACAAACTTTCGAAACTTATTGCTTTAATTGAGCAATCCTCTGATCCACAGATACATGCCCTCTTCCAAAAGTACAAAGCTAAAACAGGGCTCTCACAACCCTGCTAACACAAGATTACGCAGCCCATTTTGACCACAGGCCCTGCAATAGAGTCAAGACAACGTCGACTATTACTTCATAAACTTGCGGCAGTTATATGCCGCTCCTCAAATAGTATCTGGTTCTCTCCACTTCATGTGGTTCGTAAGGCCAATAAGGAATGGCATCATTGCGGTGACTATAGATGCCTCAACGCAATAGCTATCCGGGATAGAAATCCGATCCCAATTATTCAAGACTTCTTTCATGACCTACATGGCAAAATGATCTTCTCCACCATAGACCTGACTACGGCCTACCATCAAATTCTAGTCGAGCCGAACGATATACCCAAGATCGGCATCTGCACACCTTTCGGACTCTTTGAGTTCACCTGAATGACTTTCGGACTATGCAATGCGGCACAATTGGTCCAGCGGTTTATTCGCAAACCTTAGGTGGTTGTTGGGTATGGTTAGTTTCTATCGTTGCTTTCTTCCTCACAAAGCTGAGATGCAGCAACCACTCAACACTTATTTGAGCGGGTCTAAGAGAGATGGTACTAAAACAATCAACTGGTCAGCTAAAGCTAGCAAAGCTTTCGACCATATCAAGACTGGGTCACTCTATTGTCCTTCCCGGACTCAAATGCCGACCTTGGTCTGTTTATAGACGTATTCGATACCACTATCGGGGCTGTTCTGCTGCAAAAATGTCAACGCCCTTGGCAACCTCTTGGTTTTTATTCGGCCAAACTAAGTATAGAGCACAAAGAAAGTATAGAGCATATGACCGTGAACTCTTAACGGCTTATTAAGGCATTCGTTACTTCAGATACTTTTTGGAGGCCAAGAGGTTCATATTATACATCGATCGCAAGCCTTTGA
This sequence comes from Nemotelus pantherinus, assembly GCA_963978885.1. NCBI lineage: Eukaryota > Metazoa > Arthropoda > Insecta > Diptera > Stratiomyidae > Nemotelus > Nemotelus pantherinus. The sequence goes on along the minus strand of OZ022264.1, from coordinate 18,694,063 downwards.
CTTTTGCTAAAAGCCAGAAAAGGCAACACCTTGTCAACTTAGACATCTAAGTTATATAAGTGAGTTCACTTTTGACATTCGGCATGTCTCTGGTTGCAATAATATTGTTGTCGACACGCTCTTTTGTCTCAAAAGCCATAAAATGAGATTGATTATAAAAGCCAAACTTTGATTAATTTATAGATTGATTTGGAAAGATGGAAGAAAAGATTGTAAATTTTAGCAAGCAAAAATAAAGATTTTCACTTATGTAATGCTTTCGGCTAGGAGCGTAGCGGTAACAATATTGGACTAGGAGCATAGGGGTTATATTTTCGGCTAGGAACGTAGGGGTAATGTTTTCGGCTAGGGTCGTACGGGCAATATTTTCCGCTAGGAGTTTAGGGGTAATGTTTTCAGCTAGGAGCGTAGATGTAGTGTTTCATAATTTTTTTATAAGGTTCTTATAATACTCTCATGATAATCATAGAACACTATTTGAAACGTAATCTTTTGTAATACAGCTCTTAATGAGATTTAATTTAGAAAAGCTTCGCTTAACAGATGCGACTATAAAAGGATTGCTCGATTTTCCGGCCAAATATTTAAGAAAATGATAATCTTATTATAAACGTTCATTTAATATGATATTAGAATATAAATCGATTTTGAACTTTTCTAAGGATTCATTTATATTTTCGTTATTCTGTTTTCACTTTGAAGTTAATAGAAGAGGGATTCAAAAGCTACAATGAAATATTTATGTAAGTCTCGCGTAATTATTTTTGTCTTACCTATAAACACTGTGAACTTCTTGTCTGTTTGGTTTTTGATTATTCGAAGCACTATTTCGTAGAACTTTACCTACCAAATTGCTGCCTTCTAGCAAATTTTAAGTCTAAATTTCTTGCATAAAAATATCATATCAGCTCAAAATACAACACACAAACTTAATACCCGTCACCAAATCAACATCTTTTGAAAGATGTTGCTTTGGCGTGCTCAATTGTTAATCGTTGTGAATTCAACGCCACAACCCCGACTCCACTGTCCTGAGTATCTGTGTGAATTGTTGCAACCCAATAGCAAAAGTCAATCACAATTAATTAATGGAGCTAGATTTTACTATCCTCTCCTTATTTTGTTGTTATGTTTCGGGTAATCGGAATCCTTATTATTTTCTGACAAAAAAACTTTGATCGTAAAATGGTTGACTGCATTTAAAACCAATATATCTCTTAAGATTTAAAATTTTATATGGGAAAATATTAGGTGTCGTGATTGTTCACTTTTGGTTAGTTTCAGGACTTTTCGTTGGGAGTACATTTGCTTAATGTTTGATTAAGCATAATAAATTTTCTTTTACAACTTTGAATATTACTTTCGTCTATCACAAACATAAAGTGTTTTTATTCTACATAAATTCTTAAATAGTTTTTTTACGCACCAAGGTACAGCTTATGTTTTCATCTCATTTGAAACTAATTGAATGAAAACAACTGTAAATTTGGTAAACTTTTAGCTGAATCATTTTCATTATTGCTGGGGCGAGACTATGTGAAGTTAACAAATTACAAACTGAAGATTTAAGTAAAAAAAGCAGAAACGATAAAAATTAGTTGCGGATGGGGTAGCAAAAGAAAACTTAGCTATGCAAGAGATAAAAAAAAACTGTTAAAGCTTTTTTCAATATTTTCTTAATCTTGAATCAAAACGAATCCAAAATTTCTTTTTCTGAAATATTCTTAACTACAAAAACTCGCATTTCGCTGGATTTTGCACAAGCTGCAAATGATTTTTCGAAGATTTTATAATTTTTTTAAATAAATATTTGAGTTATATAAAATAAGCATTATATTTTTTGTTTAAAATCCAGTTATTTTTCTTTAAAATTTCTTTGAAATATATCTATTTTACTGTTTGAATCGGAGTCAAAAGATTAATATATGCAATCATTAATCGTTATCTGAATACAATCTACTGTATAAAGAAAAAAAACTAAAACTAAACTAAATCAACTTTTACTATTTTGATCTATAGGTCCTTTTCATTATTGCATCTACTATTTAATTTTAGATCAATTATTTGAAACATCAAAAATATCTTTACTACTCATTAAAATCGAATGAAATTTAGTTAGCCAACACTTATTTAGACACAATTTAGTCTTTCAAAAGATCCATATGCATGACTGACCAAAGTTTCACCAAAAACATTTTTCACGTCAAATTCATGATCTATTGGTTTCAGTCCACCTGATTTCATCTAATGTGGGTGTGTATTTTGATTTCGTAAAATTCACTTTCAATAATATTCGTGACCACAGCTTCTGGGTAGCTGAGAGTATATATCGCAATTCGGTTTTTTTCTTTTGATTGATTCATTCTTTCTCCATCTTCCGAATGGTCCAGTGCAACCACCAGTCTCTGAGCGCAGAATCGTTTAAAACAAATTGTTTTACTGCAAATGATCAATATTTCACATCTGTCACGTTCGTGATGAATGCATTCATTCTGTTTAGTAAATTAAATTAAATACACAAGAGTTTTTTGATGTCACTGTTGAAAGCAAATAGTAACTTACGTACGTTGATAGAGCACCCAGTCAGTATTGAAGAACAGGTGCTTTGTACACTGGTTTGGACATTTAAGTGCTATCATTGCTCAAGGATAGAAGTTTTTTTTCACATAAGTACTAGAGTGGCTCGCGAATAAATTCTCGCGGTTCAAGCACAAGGTCGAAAGAATGATTTACCTTTCGCTAGAGGAACAATAACGATTAGGGTCGCTGGAGCGATATGAGAAAATCGATTGAAAAATTTATTTAAAATGATCACTACTATATATAATTTTGATTGACGACATTACGTCGGGAGTAAACCAAGGAAACAAATTCGAAAATCTTTCAGTAATATTGTTTGGTTATTCTTCTAAAACTTTCAATCGAAGATGTTGGTGAAATTTTGCAAAATTTTTATCATACTCAAAATAATTCACAAAATATTTATAAAACATAATTATTTTAAGTTTCGTTCAAGTAAAATACGGAAAGGATCCAACAGTTCAGCTTGAACTAAAAAAATTTAATATTCTGTATCATAAAACTGTTACATTTAAACTTAGTTTCTCAGCCCTATAAATTCTGGCAAAGTCCATTCGATCAACTGCATTCAAAGCTTTTGGTCAAAAGATATCAAACGAAAAACAATTTCATGGGAACAATGTTGATTAACGATCTTTCAGGCTACTATGACCAGCCAACTCAGAATTTACTTTGATCGTGATTGAACAAAAGCCTGTGGTCGCCTTCGGTTAAGCAATAGCGACTCAATTCTGTTCTAAGACCGTGCAGTTAATTAGTGAACTGTATGCTAGAAATAATATAAGAAATCATTTTTTGTTGTTGTTGATTAAAATGGATATGGATCAACAATCACGCTTTCAACTACTAGTATATGCGCTGAAACTACGGAATTGTGTCCCGAAATATTAACATAAACAAGAGATCGTGTCATGAAAACATGTTGCGGACATAAGTGCAAGATAAAAATGCACTTGCATTCGTTCCGAAGTTCGTGTGAGTAGAAAAGCGGTAAGTAACTTTTGACAAGGTCTTCTCAACAGCATGAACTCATTGATAAGTTTGGCACGAAATGATTATGAATCGTTCTACATTGTCATGTGAAACCTGGATATGCCATATATGATGGGGTTTTTGTCATTCACGAGTATTTCGCATCATCTTTCCGCTAGTAATTGTAAAGAAACCACAAAATTTAAGAAATGATTTATTATTCGCTTTCAAATTGATTCGGAAATATGAAAATGTGGCATTTAAAAAAGAAATGTTAGAAGAAACTAAATGAATTAACAAATATTTCCTACATTTGATATTAAAAAATCTCAAGTGCCAATTTATCTGTTTTTCAGATGTTTTTTTTCTAGATGTTTTTAGACTTATTCCAGCCTGAAGAAATTTTTTGATCGTGAATGGTTCTCATCTATTTAAAAAATGTATTCCATGATTCAGCAGCGGCTTCTCCGAAATCATCCTACAGGTAGTTATGCTTTCCTTGTTTCAAGCTTCACTGAAGGCTCTATAAATCGTATGACTGTCTTAAGCCAAGATGAAATTCTACAATTTTTTTGGAAGTATGCCTAATTACAATTAATTACTAAGTGGCTAATAGATCTTTTTGTTAAAATGCACCGGAAAAATTGTAAAACTACTGTATTTAACTCAATTCCGATAGACACCAATTGACCAATATAAACTATAAAAAAGGGTAGATTATGCTCAAAACATCAATAGCTATCAAAAAATTAAAATATAAAGGAAAAGGAAAAGTTTATATTTAAATTTCTTTTTAAAAAATTCTTCTGTGACAGCTTAAGAGTTTATTTTTAGACGATAATCCATTTTCTCTTTTTCTGTTTCTCGCAATCTATACGTTTTTGTACGCTCAACAGAAGATCCAAATTTTAGTTTCATTAAAACTTAATTGTAGCCATGCGTTCATACAGTTAAAAGATTTAGGGGAAAAGGATTATTATAGTTTTTGTATAAAAAATAAAAATATTATAGTTTTTGTAATAAGGTAACTCACTTATATTTACGGGCTACAGAACAATTTGAAATAAATAGTAGTTATATGGCTGGGAATTTGAATATTTGATACAAATGTTTTTTCAGCTTAAATGGGGCAGCTATAAAAATAGTCTTTATTTAATTCAGCCAATATCATTATCATGTTTAACAGGCGTTTGCCTAACTAAAAATAGACTTCAATAAAAAATTTACAATGTACAAAATTCACATATCAATCATCAATAAAAAATATAAAATCAAAGAAAATAGTCATCATAGCAACAATAATCAAATGAAAGAATACAATATAATTGAAAGCAGTTGCAAGAAATTTGCTGAATTAATAATCTGATTTGAGCTTTTAACTGAAGGAATATTAATAAAAGTATACCTGTGTTTGTCCAATCTGCATACAAAATTTTAGCGGTAATTTATCTGATAGATTAACATTACGTAGGTACAGCATATAGTCAGGAGCGGAGAGCATGGGACATTGGAGTACCATAAAAATTGAGCACTCGTCAGGGAGGACAACTCGCGATTCTAAAGAAAGAACTTGAAATAAGGACAGACGATCATTTTACTCACAGCAAGGGAGGTAAGACTGAAACAATAATGAGCGTGTGTATGTACGATGAATGTGCGTCACTGCATCATGTAGATATTTGTTACGGAGAGACCAGGTTTCACATAAATATTCTAGGATTTAGCGAATGTTCTAAGATGCGGTGGCTGATCTTCTTACGCAAAGTTTGTGGGTCTTATATCATTTTTTTGCGTGAATTCCAGTACTCATTCTTACTGTAGTGGATGCCAAAATGAAAGGTTCAGAGCAAACCTTCATATCATTACTGCTCTTGAGGTTTCTTTCAACGTGCTTAAGAGTCGGCTTGAGGATACCCACAAGGAGACCTAAAAGCTTTTCGAATTTGCGACAGCCAAACAATTTATTGATCGCTGTTTGCGCTGCAAATCCTCCACCAGTTGGAATCTGCACTCGCAGTGAGAAATAATTGCAAGACCTAGCTGCAGCAGCCTACAGCACAGGCTCAGCCTGCTCATTTATAAGCGCAATTAGGGCTGTACGTGAATATTCTTTTCATCAACCACCATCGAATTCAGAACCTAAAACAAAACTTGAACTTCGACGTAAACGACAAAAGCAGCACAGCATCATTTATCTTCATGCATCGCACATACTTGTGTCTTCTGTTGCAAAGTTTGGCTCTGTCAGCGCTCCTGAGAAGCCTGCATGTACGCTGCAGGACACACCAAAAATACCTGTAGTTCGGCCTTCACTTCAAACTTATGAAGAAACTCCAGAGAACATCTTGAAATTTATTACGACTATGTCTTGTTTTTTTAGTTAGTGTTTTTGTCAATATTCAGAATTCAGAATTCTTTCTATGCCTTTCTGTTTTCCGAAGATGTTGCAATTGCATAGCTTCTTTAATCGAAACCTAAAACATTCTTCATGGAACGTTCTGTGTAGATTTTGCTCCTTCTACTGTTATTGACTGTATTCTCTTTTGCTTGTTTTCCTTCCTTCAATTTCTGATTTACTGGTTTATTGTTAATAGATCTCTTGTAATTCATTCACAATTCAACATTTTTTCACTGAAATTTCAAGCCTCATTTTTCCCTGATTTCTTTTTGTTTTTTGCTTCTTTTTGCTCTTCAGTAACTTTTGTGTACACTTTTATAACCACCTCTCTGTTGTGATGTTTTCCTTCCTACGTCTTTGTTCTTGTTCGTAAATGAAAAATCTTAGCAGCGAAACTTCAACCCTTTGCATCATTCTCCTGCTTTTTTGCATATCCTGATTCATATCGCTCTACTCCTTGTTGATGTAAATTTAGCTTCTAGGTAAGTAAATGTCTTTCCACTCTTGATTAAAACTTTTATAAAGCTGACTTCCAAAAAATGTCAACTGGTCTTATCAATTGATATTCGTTTTGCAGGGGATTGTCAGATTTTACTCCTTCTGTTTCAATCTTATCTTTTACTTTACCCTTATCAAACTTTCTCTTAAACCACTTTAAAAGTGGTTTGTTCACTTTGAAATTTTCTAATGTTCTAAAGGTTCAAGAAAAAGCTCGTAAAAAATCGGAAAAAAGTATTCACCCAATGATCTGCAGGATTTCCGAAGTTTATGGTCTGAAGCTTTTCTGATGGGATTACTTTTTTGGCCATCAAATTCAATATGTTAGAGACAACCAAGATTCTCCTGATACTACGAGGGCTGATCAATAAGTAATGGTAATGAATATAAACTAAGGTGATTAAACTTAAAAGATATGTTTATTTTTCAACATAGTCTGCTGACAAGTTAATACATTTAGTCCATCTTTTTTCGAAACCCAGGATACCGTTGGAAAAATCAGCGGCCATCACTTCGCTATCATCTTCAAATTTTTTACTCCAAAGATGTTTCTTGAGCCAAAAAAAGATGTAAAAGTCACTGGATGATGTAAAAAAAAGTTTTCCGAGGCAAGATATAAAAATTCGAATCCTGGTTTTTAAATTGCAGCCATAGAAACTGCAGCCTTGTTAATCGGTGCGTTATCCTGATGAAAAGGCACTCCGGCTCACAGTTTGCCGTATCTTTTTTCCTCAATAAGTTCCCACAATCTTTTTATTGGGTCTGCGTAGAAGGAGCCCAATATAGTGGCTCCATATTCCAAATATTCCACTATGAAGATTCCATCAGAGTCTCGAAAAACTCATGCATAACCTTCCCCGCCGAGCTCGCCATTTTGAATTCCTTCGGCGTTGGTCAAGAGGGTTGCTTCCACGTCATCGATTGCTGTTTGGTTTCTGGATCAAAATGGTAGATTCAAATCTCATCCATGATCACGAAACGTGACAAAAAAATCTCCTGATCTGCTTGGAACTTTTCGAGGTTCACTCTTGAAATGTCGACTCGTTTCTTCTTTTGCCAGTCGGTTAACTTTCTTGGCTCCCAACTCTTAGATTTTAATACTCATTTTGGTCTTGTTGGTATTTTAAATATCTAGATGAAATTGTTCTCATCTTCTTTCTGCGTTCCGTTAGGTATCCTTTTCAACATTAGTCATGTATATGGGATGGAAAGACATGAAGGAAAGCCGGCAATATCTTCCCAATTCTTCATCTGGCTATCCGTCCTCCGTTTCCGACCATTGTCTTACATCCCTCTTCTACTATTTGAGTAAATTCTTTGAAAACCTAGTTTAAAATAGAGTAAGCATGGTTTTATCAAAAGCAATTATGGTTTTATCAAGAACAACAAGGGGTAGATAGAACGAATAAAAGAAGGAAAATAATTTATAAATATCAGAAATAATAGTGAACCCTGTATCGAACCTTGGAAAACGGCGAAAAGGTGACATAAAGAGATGATATAATGGAATACACATTAGCACTTAAGTTACAATCAGAAACGTAGATTGAGAACCAAACTTAAACTATGGCTAAATATCCCACAGCCGGTGAGCTTAATAAATACCTATGTATTCGACAGAATCAATTCGGTGGATGCAACATCCATTTGTTTTTTTCTCTGGTCTAAAAAAGAAGCTATCAAGTAAGTAAAGTTTAATAAATTAGAGAGGGGTCATCTAAATTTAGTAAACTCATGTTGTTCAGAAGCATATTGTTAGTGATTTTTTAAAGAGTTTATGAAAGCAAGAAACGAGATAAATGAGACAATAGTAGAAAATGCTACTTGATTCATTAGATTTGAGAATGGCGGAAATATACAGTCGTGACCACAATTATTTACACAACGCTAATCATGAAGAAAAATTTGATTGAAATCAAAATAACTCCTTCAATTTTTATTACAACAAAATGAAATTTCATTCAGTTATTCATTGCCAAATTCATAGTTACCTGACAAAAGTAAAATTGAAATAAAACATTACAGAACAAAAATAAAAATAAAAACTAAGTGGGCAAAATTATTTGCACAAAAAAATTAACATCAAGACATCCCAGCAAGGACCAATTTCCAGAAAATTTTCCAATTTCCAGATTTCCAGGCGGAGGAAGAAGCAAGAAAAGTGTTTGCAAAAGGCTTGCAAAATAAACTAGCATATCACGCTTGAGGGCAATTTCGGTGACAAAACGTAGATTGGAGAGAGCATGTAAGCTATCATGAGAGCTAAAACTTCGAAAAAAAAACAAAGAAATCCAACAAAACCATTGAAAGCAGAAACTGTGCAAAACTATTACATTTTTTCCCGGATTTCCTTCGACTCTCTCCTCTCTCCAAGTTCATCACCAAATTGAAATTGACGGGGAAGAAACCGCTATTCACACATTCCTTGATATATGAAATATTCAACAATGTAAATATCGAAACGACCTATCAAATTGAATCCATAAATTTATGCTGCTCTGCACTCTCATTTCCAGGTCACCATAACGATTGACTGCCAAAACGATCTCTACCACACCATCGTTTCTACAAACTAAGCCACGTATATTACGCTTCTAACAGTTAACGCGCGAAAATTTCATTCAAAATGCCACCACTTGTTTACTATAGGTTTTCGATATCTACTCAATAGCAATTTATATGGCAAACAAGCATGACACCAAAACTGCACCACCTGTTCGCCGCCGCTTTAATCGTATTACCGTTGCCGCCCGCAAAATGCAGTCATTGCAGTTGGAACGAGGCAGCACAGAAAATGGTTATGTGCATATTTCTATAATTTCATTTAAATCGTTTGCTCGATAATTCAAGGCTGAGCTTTATCATTACCATGGAGACCAACCAGCTTGTCGTTTACTATAGTCAGCACAGTCGTTTAATCAAAGTTATTATGACCTATGATTTCATAACAAGGGAACTAATAATTGCTCGTAGAACTAATTTACACTTATTTTAATTTTATGCGCGTGCTTTTTGAAAATCGCTTCGGTAGCATGTTTTTAGGTTAGGCGAGGTGAAACGTGCTAGATCATATCGAGTTGAGCTTTTGTGGAACGAGCAGTTTAAATTACTTTCCTATGTTACTCAGCGTCGACACGTTAACTCAACGTTAGAGTACAAACGAAAATGTGTCATTTTTTTGAAAAACGGGCTTCCGAAATTGTGGAAAAACTCGAATGATTTTCCTGTTTCCGATTTAGTTTTGAAAAACTAAAGAGCTGTATTTCAATTCGACGTTCACTTTTATTGCGCAAGTGAATAGAACTTATGTATGATCCACACGCAATCTATCACGGCAAAACTATAACGAATCTTTGATTCATTTTTTTCTTTCAAAAACAATTCCACGGATGTATCAAACGCTTTACTTGGAATTCGTGATTTATTATTCGAACAAGTTCTGACCGTTATTGACTTGCACAAGCATAAGATTGGCAATAATATTTCGTTGCGAAAATTTTTATAGCATCGAATCTAAATTTTCAACAAAAACTGGAAATCAAAGGAAATTACCTTTAAGAGAACTTCAACCCAGTTCACGACGCATGTAATTTATAAAATAATTGGCCGATTTCTTCGACAAGAAAATGTTTTTTGAATAAAATCATATAAAAAATTGATAGCTGTAATTATCAGAAACTCTCACGGCTATTAAAGGGAGTTATTTAGTGATTTATTTTCATGCACCGTTGTGAACTTAATTAATTAAAACCATGAATGATTGATTTCAGTTTCGGAATTTTATTAAACATGGTTTGTTTTGTAGCGAATCAATAAGAAAAATCCACAGATTAAAGATCATAAAAAAAAAATCTTTTATTGATGCTTTTAGTAAAATAAACTAAATAAAGCTGCTCTTAATTTTCAAAGAAAATTCCAGACTTATAGTCTACATCTTTATTTCCCTAGAACTACATATTGAACTCGTACTTTCGTTGGATGAAATCCGATTGTAATTGCATAAAATTCACGATTTTTCTTCACTTCAGAATGAATAAATCACACTTTTGACGTTCATTAGTGATGTCAATAACATGGTTGCCCACTGAACTGGCTTACAAATGTAGACTTAAACCATAAATCAACGCCAGATAATTGGTCGTTAATGTTTGAAGTAGATTTTTATCTAAATCGCAGTAGATATTAAACGTCTCTGTAATAGTTTTTTTTTTTTTTGAATAATTAAGAATCAAAATTCATACATTTATGCCCATAAATTTGTAGCAAGTGTAGCTGGAATTGAAATATATTTTTGAAAGGTTTATCGAGACAATTAAATGTGAAGAACATTAGCTCCGATTTTCATTTTCTCATCTTTGTGTGAAAGCAAATGCAAAATTGTCCGTTTCATTTTTCTTTTTAACTAGATTTGTCTAAAGCTGAGGAGTTGATTGTCAAAAGAATATGAATCAATGTAATCAGATGATTTTTAGTATTTGTCGCGAAAATATCGATTGTTAAAATGTAATGGCCCTGATAGTTTTATGAAGCTTATCAGTTCGTGTATTTGACTAGTCAAAAATAAACATTTTAAAAAATCTTTTTTTTTTGGGTGCATGGCCATTTTTGCTCAAAAAATGATTTTTAATTTATGCGGAACGGCACTCTTGATCCATTTAGATTGTGTAAGAAGTACAGATCATCATTGTAAAACTCAATTTCAAACTAGAGGCAAATCTAACGGATCAAAGCAACATTAATGCTACTTTGAAAAGCTAAAGTAATATTATCTAGAGAAATGAAAGTAATACCACCTTGAGAAGCTTTTTGAACGTCGAAAATATAAATTTAAATAGTGACAAAATAATTATATTATATTTCAGACTTGACTTCGTACGTTAACATTAAATTCTATTCGATACTCGTGTCGCTTGTACCGTGGTTGAAATTTGACTCCTCGAACGTTTTTTCGGAATTATCGGCTTGCAGTAATGTCCCACTCACATTGTATCAGCGACCACTAATACATGTTTCTCACAATAGTAAAGGACTAATAATTAATTTTCGTGGAAGATAAAATGTTGGGTGATGATTTTTGTAAGATTTCTCTGTAAGGTCGGCTAAGAAGTTGGATTATTTAGGTTTTATGGAGAGCAGATTAGCAGTTGAGAACGAATTCTTTAAAAGAGGCTACTGTGGATTCATCATGCTTTTCAAAAGAAATATTTCTACCAAATAGTTGATTTTAAGATAATATAAATTTCACCAGCAAATTTAATTGGAACATGCATATTATTTATTTCAACTTTTTGGCAGCACCATTTTCTCAACTTATGTTCAGACTGCGTGCCACTTGCCAGTTCTCTCTGCCTCAACTGCACATAAAGAATGTTTGTTGTCAGCATCATCGAGTTCTGTCACACAATACCGGCAGTACGGCTCCGGTTAAGCTAAAGCTCAAGGAGACCAATTAGCTTAAATAAGCACCCTTTCCAACTTAAATATTTTACGAAGTAGCTCATAGTTTTCTTTAAAAAAAATTGTTGACTCGAACTGTGATAATATTTTCTCAACATCAAAACATTTTCAACACAACAAAGTTGCAATCAACCACTTGCACTGCTCAACCAATATTCGTTCGTAAAAATTGCAAAAGTTGTCTAATTAATTTTATATTTTTCAAACTAAACTATTTCACGAAATTCAGAACTAGTGCCTATGTATGATAAATATCAAACTTAACATATGCATCATGGTATGTACAATTTATTAACTCAAACTGTCGATTGATTTGCACTCGAACGTCACTTTTCGCGTTCCACTTTAATGTGGATTAATGGTCATTAGATGCAAACTAGCTGCAAGTACAACTAGAGTTATATTTTATAGATACATGTTAGAGCTTAACGCTGCAGTGATATTTATTTGGAATAGACTATAAATCTGTTCGGCTGGTGTTTAATTGCATGAAATTTGTTGAAAGTTGTAGTTTTAATGCAAGTATATAAATAAAAACACAAACAAGAATATCTAATGCAAAACTTTTGAACTGTTATTGCGAAAACATATTCAAATACTTGCAACTACTTTGCATATACGTTTTGAAACTGTTTTTTTTACATTCACTGTTTTATTAAGTTCCGCAAAATTAACATATCTCAGCTGAAGTTATTAATATTTTATTTTTTAATCATAATAAATTGAGATTATCCAGGAATGCTTTTTGCTGAGCACCCAAACCTCGAATCTATACGTGAGTACTAGCAAGGTCTTGTCAAACAGTAGTTTTGAGGTTCAGATAAGATTTTGGGATTTGAGAAGCCTGGAAAGAGAATTTGAGCAACCACCCGCGCATTTCATCCTGATAGTTACAGAGCATTTTTCCATGTCTGTACCCTTCAAACTATTGTATTGAAGGTACTTCGTATCGATTCGATTCGCATCAATTTTACTGTCCTGTGTTAGCTTTTGAATGAAATTTTGTTAACTCAAATACTGGTTTTCGATCAAAAGTTCCAAGCTCCACTTCTTTATCTGCGAGTACTACATCACTTTTCTGAACAAATTTTTCAGATTGATTACCTATGTATATATCAATATATTTGAATGAATTCTTAATGGGTCATAAAACCAAACAAATAATTTATTATATGCTCACGGATCAGTACCCTTACAACAGTTAATACCTACACGCATCAAAATGAGTAATGTCCCCATCAAATCATCTCAGACCCACCAGATCGGACCCAAGCTAACAAGTCTGTAAAGCCAAGTGAAGATTCGTTCGTTGGACTCGCGAACGAAAAGATTCACCTTGTCAAGGTAAGCTTGATTCGCCGCTGCTGCCGTCTACTGTCTGGGACCGCTCTGACGTCGCATCGTGAGGCGCCTCTTCAACGTTCAGTACACGATCTTCAGCCAGGTCTAGTGCACTTTAGGCAGTGCAGTATTGAACTTTCGGATAATTCACTGTCAATGCCGGAGCAGTCGAATGTGATATGATGGCGACTAAGTTACAGCAATGACCTCCATGTAAACTGCATGGGATCATTTGAAGACGGCATGTGATTGGATTTGGGAATAATTAATTGACATTATGATGTGAAAGGTGGTGATGAGCTGATGAGTCGGTGATGAAAGTGAAACCAATTTAGTTGATTGCATAAGACTAGTAGATAATTGAGAAGATGGCAATTAATCTTTTCCTCAAGTTTGTAGGCGATTTGTTTTGGGCAAGTGAGTACGTATGTATTAATGTGTTGAAAGAAAAGTTTGATTAATTCAATAAGTTATTTAGGCCATTTTAACGAAAGCTGACCGTTTGTAATGTTTCACAGATTTAAAATTACAATTTCAGCTGCAACTCATGATGAAATTTGAAGGTGATTACTAATCTGGCGTTAACTTTGGCGTCAAGTTTAACTTTGAGTTCCGTAACCATATTCTAGTTAAAATTGACAAACAAATTGAATTTAATACATTTAAAATTGTTTTTGCAATTTATTTAGGAAATACAATTTTCTGGGCACAAAGAAATATGAAAGTTTGACACATTATTTTGGATCCGCAACAAGGGGTTACAATCAGCGTTGCCAGATTGGGGTTTTTCCCCCCCAAAATGGGTGATTTGAAACTTTCTTCGGGATTTTTTGTAGGAAATACCGGGAACAATTTCTTGGAGGGAAACCCCAAAAAAATTAATTATCATATTCGGAGATGAAATTTGAATTAAGAAATAGATAATATGCAGCACCAAATGTTATATCAAGTCTAGTTTTCTCTAAGTGGGATGGCACTTAATAGGCACTATTTTCTATTACTATAAGCTGTACATTACCCTGCACATTTGTAGATAGAACAATACATCTTCAACCTTAGCTTCTCTTTCGGCTAGCTGCTAAGTGTGGCACGAGCCTAAGCCAATATTGGTCATCATCGGCAGTCAAATGGTAGCATAGGCCACGGGGGCGTCATCGAGTGCTGGTTACCGAAGAAGCAATTGAAATCCCGAGAAATGCCTGCTGGAAACAAAATCTACAGCTCTGCTACTGAATCCTACCCTGAAGATGTGATTTTACAATTTCACATCGGGGGGCTGCCGAGAGCCTTCATGACATTTCAGATCATGAATGTTGCCAACGAAGGAGGGTGAGGGCGAGTTTCCCGCGCATTAAATCGGAAACACTAACCAGACTGGTCCTCCACGTTGGGGGTTGGGCAATGGGCTAATAACCCGTTCCCGTAAAACTTGACTTATTCAGGAACCTGATAGTTCGCCTCAGATACTTCGATTGGATCGACGGAAACGATCACGCTAACGAAATATGGACTACTCTATTGAAACCTGGAACGTGCGAACCCTGTACAGACCAGGGACAAATCACTCACTACACAATAAACATTCTCGCTGTCCACGAAACGAAACTGAACATGAGATCGTACACAATCTTCAAAAGCGGGAAGCCATCGGGAAGTCACGAATTTGGAGTGGCCTTCATCGTGGACAAAATGAAACCGCTAATAATCGACTTCAAGCCTGTCAACGAAAGATTGTGTGCGATCCGCATTCGTGCAAAGTTTTTTAACGTTTGGCTCATTAACGTTCATGTCCCTACTGAAGGTAAGGAGGAGGCAGTGAAAGATAATTTTTATAGCCTTCTGGAAAGGCTATATGATTCTCTGCCATCAAATGATGTGAAAATCCTGCTGGGCGACTTCAACGCAAAGGTTGGAAAGGAGGAAACACACCGCGGAACCACCGGCCAATTTAGTTTTCACGACCTATGCAACGACAATGGACAACGACTGGTCGACTTTGCGAGTAGCAGAAATCTCGTCATTCTAGTAAGGAAACTTCCGTAATTGACGATATCTGAAAGTCGATCAATCTTGTAAAATTTTAAATATATGGCTAATTGGTTCGTTTTGTTATTCTTGTACACTTTTTGGGGGTTTTTCAACTGAAATGATACCATTTTGGGGATTTTTGAGCCTGACGTGAAGTTTTTTTTTCAAATCTAGATCTGGCAATACTGGTTACAATACAAAAAATCTCTTATTGATAAATATTACGAGAGCAAATTAAAAATTCGGAATTTACAAGACATTACGTAACTAACGCTATGCTCATCAAACACTGTTACTATATTCACGTCAAAGCTTCGTTTAACAGCTTCAATTTTCATTTGGTTTATATAATTTGCTCGAAGTGTAAACAACATAATTTTCTTGTGTTATCAGTAAGTCGAATTCTTCAATTTGGAAAAAACTGCAGCTCATCTATTGCTCACCAACCTTATCTTGAATGTGTTCCATAATTTTGAGCGTGCGAGAGATAGTTCCAATTTAGAAATGGTGAGTTTGACATTGAAGGCAAAGAGCGTCCAGGACAGCCAAAAAATTCAAAAACAAAGAATTGGATGCAATACTCGATGAAGATTCAAGCCAAATTGAACACGAACTTACAAAATCATTAGAAGTAACACGACAAGCTATTACCTATCGTTTGAAAGCCTTATGAATAATCTAAAAACACGAAAATTCGGTACTTTATGAGTAGAAGCCAAGAGGCGCTTTTTCACGTTTGAACAACTTTCTTCAACGGCATAAAAGAAAACGTTGTCTTCATTGAATGATAGCTGGTTATGAAAAATGGATCCGTTACGATAACTCAAAATGTAAAAAATTGTATGAATACCGTGGGCAAGCATCAAAATCGACGACCAAGCGAAATATCCATGGTTTCAAACTCATGTTCTGCATATGGTTGGATTAGAAGGTTGTTTTAAGCTAAGAGCTGCTCCAGCTGAATCAAACTATCACTGGTAAACGCTACAAACAATATTTAATGCATTAAGTCAAGCATTGAAGGAAATTGTTCAGGAAAATGATTGTTCAATGCAACAATACTCAGCCACATGCTGTGAAAGTCGTTAAGGATTGCAAGCACTGCACTAAGATGTGCTACAACATCCGCCGTACAGCTCAAACATTGCTCGTTGGGATTACTATTTGTTCCGATCGATGGCGCATGGCTTATGAGAAAACCAAGAATCTGCTTGATTCCTGCTCAAAAAAAGACAAAGCACATCGAGTTATAAAGGAAAGGATTGAAGGAAATCGTTCAGGAAAATGATAGTTCAATACAAAAACACTCAAAAAAAATTTGGTTGAATTTTGTTTTTAAAATAGTAGGAAACTAGTTTCTTACTATTAAATATGTGAATTTACCAAAGTGCGTACAAAGAATATTTTACGTCTTAAATGTGTATTTTTTTACGGGCAAATCGTATGATTTTAACCTAAAAAACGTAAATTTCGGATGGAAACGCATGAAATTTTTGTAGCAAAGGCTACTTTTTGTGAGTCTTTTGGGATAAAAGTAAAGAGCTTCATAACAATTTTTCAATCGTTGTAAATACGAGTGTGGAATGATTAGTTCCACGATTCACTTTATCCTTGATTTAGGTGAACTCAAAGCTTGGTGTGCGGACCCTCGTCCGAACCTGGATTCGAACCAGGGATCCCACACGCAAGAAGCCTGTGCTCTACCCACTGGGCTACTCAAGCTTATCTTTTAGGATCATAACCGCAATTTATTCGTGAATGTCCATAAAAATGTTTTATAACACGATAATAAATGTTGTTTCATCATACAAATAACATCAGAAGCTATCTATTGCAAACCAGTTTAGGAAGCAGGATTTTCAGCTCGTTAAGTTTCAAATTCAATCAAATTGTAATTGAAAAAAATTAATGATCCCGAAATCAGCCACTCAAGACAGGGAAATGCTATACCATGAATTATGACCCCAAAATTAAATAACATTAACGAAAGACTGTAAATAGATAGCTTTAAATGTTAAAAAAGGCGAGAGTCCTATCAAATCAAGTATCTTACAATAAAATTTTTGCTATAGAATTTGAGATTAAAAACCAAACCTCTTAATAAATCATTCTATACATTAGCTTAAAGTACTTGTAGCTACATTTCTAATTAACTTATAGCTACACTTATTACACGAAAAGAACAGACTTCACTGTCCACTTAACTGCTGCTATTCAAATATTAGCAACGATTACGAAATTTCAGACTCGTTCAGTCTAGCCAAATAACCGTCTTTCGTCACAAAGTTATATCAATAATAAGTCAAATTCAACCAAATGATACAATTTTACAGCTTTGGTTTAAATTTGAGCAGCGAAGTAGTAAAATTATACTCTTTTTGCTATTTTATTATGTAGTTGATATGACGTAAAAGCAAAAAATGCCCATCCAGTGTGTAAAAAATATTGAAAAATTTAAATGATTCGTTATTTTAAACAGAATATATTTCCTATTATCCAAGAATTAATTTGAATTCCACTTTTAAGAGTGTATGGCCCAGGATTCGCAAATTGAGGGTAATCAAAAGAAATATTTGGATCTAATAGCCCATTTACACTGAAGCTAAATTCAGCGATTTCAATGAGCTGATCGCTTTAGAGCTAAATCGACCACAAATCTACCTGATTAACCATACATTTGTCTCGGCTTCTGACAGTCGAATGCTACCTAATTTAGAGTTAATCTAGTATAAATCAGGTACTATTGTGAATTTCGTCCCGGTTGAATTATTTAAATCAAATCAAATCTTCATATCTTTATTTCTTCTTTAAACCAAATCTTTTTTAATACACCCAAACAATTTCTTCTTGCAAGGTCGATGACAGTTCGAACTCGTTGGTGGCGTTTCATATCCTAATCTTTTTCTTCTTTGTTCTCTATTTCTGTTCTTTTTTTACCTGTCCGACTAATCTGTTCTCTATAATAGTTTTCTATAAGCCATTCACGCTCTGTAGGTCCTGAAAACCTAAACACCGACCGATGTCTTTTTTCTCATAATGATTAGGGAGACCTTCTGTAAAACAGTCCTGAAATTTAAAAATATATGTTAGAATTGAATATGAGCACATTGAGTTATCGGATGGTCTTAAATGGTGCAATACATATTCCTGGTTTATTCGAAGTTTTCATTTATTTTCAAATGTGATCAATTACTGTATTGGCACCGAGTCTTTATGCGAATGACCTGACACTAATCGCTATCTACATTTATTATACGTGTAATCTTTTCACTCAAAACCACAAAAATACGCGATTATCATTTCGCAATATCAATATCCTCCAAACACCCTATTTAATCCGATGCAAACATACTGCAATGGTTGAGCGCCCAATGTGCATGTGCCCACCAAAAAACACCATAAGCTTGTCATAATAGCAATCATGACGAAGTTCGGCAACGTCAACGTCGCAAACGCGCCTCAATTGTGGGTGTAGTAATTGTACGAAAATATCGCGATCTAGAAAACGGCGACCTTGATTGCGCAAATCACCTCATTTTCTCAAAGCTCACCGAAGCTAAGCCCAGCGGTAGTATCCCAAGTACTTCTGCAAATTCGCCTGCATCGTTGCTTTAACGAGATTTTCGCGCAGGTAACCTAATTGGCCGGTGTCATAAAGAACCGTGCCAATTAATTATGCTTTTTGAGAGTCGGAAATGTTTTTAAAGTGTTGTTGCTATTCTTAAATGTATCGCGAACGATTTAAGTTTTTTACCAAAGAATTTGTCCTTGACGATATTGCGGTGCGGTACGGTGGTCGATGGTGATGGCGACGCGACCATGCCCACTGTAATTGACGTTCGAGAGTAAAGGTGAATGCTTTGTTAATGTCGAATCACTCTGCATAAGCTTGCACATTTGCTGAGTGTGTGCACACGCATCAGCTGCCAATTTGGCTTGAATAATTTTTTGCGTGACATTTCGAGATTGAAAATTATGAAATTACTTAGTTCAACTATTGGATGCGGAAGAAAATATATTGAGATTTTGTAAGATATTGATAGCTTTTTATTTAAACTGATAATATAATCACTCATTTCACTGATGGAAACTTCGGAAATACCACGGTGCAGATCAAATCTGATTTAAATTTTAGTTGTTATGGTAAGTAAAAATTCACGGTTGCTTTCAATCAATTCGAAACTTATCTAAAATCTTTACAGAAATCACTTCACACTAAACTTGAGGAATATAATAGATTTGAGCACATAGCTATTTGAAATCGTTCAAATTTCATAACCAGCATTAATATCGTGTAAAATGTAAAATACGCTTGACTGAAAATGTCGAAAACGTTCAAGGTTACGCCGGTATAATAAAGAATCTGAGAAAATCTTTTACTATGGAGATAAATATTACTTTGTTCTCGTTTCAGCCAATGAAATATTGTAGAAATTTTAATTTCTGCCGTACGTAAAATACGAATGGAGAAGGTTCAAGTAATCTACTTGTAAATAGTCGACGTTGTACGTATTTCATCACATCATTTGTTTATTTATAGTTTGAAGACTCGGGGACTACTCGGAAAATACTCGAGGACACTACAAACTAATGAATAAAACAAATGTAAACATGTACGAGGGTGGTCTGAAAAGTTTCGGAACTTAACGTGAAGATGGCAGCACTCGTCAATAAAAGCTAAGGAATGTGGTTTTGCATCTTTTGACATGTGCTCACCAAAACTTCATCCATTTTAGACTTGCAGTTGTTGTTTGACAATCGTTTGAGTGAGTCGATCTGAGTGTTTTTGTGCAAATGGAAAAAATCGAGAATCGAACTGTCATTAAATATTTGTTTTTGAAAGGCAATACGCCTTCGCAAATCAAAGATGAGTTGGACTTTGGGTACGGGGACTCTGCATCATCATTTACCACAGTGAAATTTTAGGCAGCTGAATTTAAACGTGGCCGTACTAGCTTGAGAGACGATGAACTTTAGGGACGTCCAAAAATTGCAACCACTGATGATAGCACCGCTAAAGTTCACCAAATGGTGCTAAAAGATCGTCAAATTAAAACGAAAGAGATAGCAGACGCTATGAATATGGCCAAAGAACGTGTTTGTCACATATTGAATGAAGATTTAGCCGTTTGCTCACGTTAGACCAAAAACGTATTCGAATGAACTTTTCTCTGTTGGCAAGATTTAGGAGCAATAAATCGGAGTTTCGGCACCGATTAATTACTGTAGATGTAACTTGGATATACCGTTAGACGCCCGAAATAAAAAAAAAACTGTCGAAACAGTGGACTGCGAAGGGGGAATCGGCTCCAAAAAAGGCAAAACCCGTTTTTTCGGCCGGGAAGGTGATGGTGACTGTTTTTTTGGGATATTCATGGAGCTATGTTAATTGAATATCTTCAAACAGAAAAAACCATTAGAGGAGCATACTACGCATCATTTGACATGCTGAAGGTAGAAATTGCGGAAAACCGGCCACATTTGAAAAAAAAGAAAAGACACGGTGCATTGTCACACCTCAGCGGTTGCCATGGCGATAGTCCATGAATTACGGTTTGAACTACTTGACCATCTTCCCTACTCACCAGATCTAGCTCCAAGCGACCTCTTTTTGTTCCCTTATCTAAAAATGGCGCTCGGAAGACAGATATTTTCGTCAAATGAGGAAGCAATCGCCTTCATGAACAATTATTTTGCAGAGAAAAACGCCGAGTACTATTCGGACGGGTTAAAAAGATGGGAGCATCGCTGGAACAAGTGTATAGACTTCCAGGGAGACTATGTAGAAAAATAAAAATCAATATAAAAAAAAATGTCTTGTATCTTTTATAGGTCGGACACTTTTCAGACCACCCTAGTAGACTTGTTAACAAAAAGGTGGTAAGACCTTAGTAAAAAAACTTCACAAACGAAAAGCCTTGGATGTAATGTATGCAACATGCAAATCTTATTTAAGTTTTCAATCGGAAGTCATAGTAAATTCTCCGAACTTTTCTACAGTAGTTAGAAGAGATCCAGGAAGAGAGTAATAATACATTATTTGAAGCTTTTTATGTATACGAAACATCAAATGGCATTTTGATGCGTTCGAAGCAAGTGAACCCTGTAGGCACCATTTATCTAGATTTTTTGTAGGTAAAGATTTAAGTTCCCCAAACTCTTGCGTTTTTATAAATGATAGGCATACAAACGTTTGTTCATTTTAGTTTAAATCGTGGCTGATCTGAACTAGATATCGTTAATACTGATGGAACCACTTATCCAGTAATAAAGTTTGTGAGCTAGCAATGAAGGTTGAAGTAGGCTTACATGTCCAATACAGAGTTACAGTAAAGAAGACCGCGTCTCAGCGCAAGAGACATTTTTTTGTCAAAAAGGTGAGCAGGACTACAAAGGCTAAATATATTTAGAGCCGGCCAGTGCAGTATTCTAATTTCAAACATCTCCTCATTTATCATGGCAGATTTGAAGTGTCTTCTACATCAGGAGGCAGGACTGGATCTGCTTAGGGAATGAGCTGTGAAACTGAAGACAAGATTTTACTGACAGACCGGCAGACATGAAAACAGGCTGATGCCGGATATTGGATCTGGATATAATGAGCCATTCATACGTCCGGCAGAGATAGCAAGAAAATGGTGGATTCATAGGAAAGCTGTTCAATTGTTTTGGCCTCCTGATAAATTGGAAGGTATAATTCAGACCTAGGTTAAGTTTACGGCTAATTAGACTAAGCTAATTGTTATTAGACATACCCTAGCAAATAAAGCTACCTTTTAAGTATTAAATAGCTAAGTCAGCTGAAGGTCATTAAATTATTTTATAAGTGTAGTATGTTCTCTATTGTTTTCATAACTATAATTATTTCGTGTTAGCAATCGATCTTAATGTTGAAGTCATGTGACTCAAATGTGCTCTGCTATCTCAATGGTTCTTTCGGGCTCGTTAGAAATGCTGAAAATCTAGAAGAGCGTCTTGTAGTCGTTAGTTACTCTTAGATCAAGTTTTCTAGTGAGCTTTTGAGTTTCAGCCTCAGTTTTGAGTTCTTCGAGTTTTAACTCTACTTTTATCATTTCATTAGTATCATAATTTCACCTTCCAGTTAATCGATTGTGTCTTTCGTTTTACGGCACTTTTTCTGCTTTCTGGACACCATCTCGTCAGAATTCTCTGCTTATGTCACATTTGAAAATGCTCATCTGTGCATTTGTCTTCTGGCCTGCAAGAAGCGCTGACCTAAGTTTCAAATACTCTTATCATCCATGTCGATTCTTTACACCACATGACTAGTATACTTCAAAATTTTTGCAACACTATCCAGAATATCATTAATAGTTACGGGTGAAACTTTGGTTTTAAGTATTCAAGTTGCCCCTTACTTTGCAAAGTACAAAGCAATGAAGATCCGGTAACACGTTAAGATTAGCTGTTTCGATTTTTTCAGGAACAACTTCAGTAATAACTGTATCTCATACGCTGTTTAAAGATCCGGTTCGATGGACCATTATATTCTCGCAAATGGCGAAGATGTCGAACAAACAGATGATTTTACTCAGTGTTTTAAAAATTGAAATTTAAAATTTAAGCATAGTCCTCTTAGTTCTTTGGTTTAATGAGCTCCTTTATTTATTTGATACTCGGCCATCTTGTTTGGCATTGTCCCTTTACTATTCATTTAAAGTCGTCGGGAGTGGATGTAGTAGAGACTCCGTTCTCATAATCGAAACTTTCGCAATTGTGAAATGATTAGTTTCACGCCACGCTTTGGCTATGATTAGACACAAATACCTTATTAGAGCTAGATTACCTCAAAGCTAGAAGTATGGTCTGCCGTCCTTATCTGTATTCAAAACAGGGACTTCACACGATTGGAGATCAATGCATGGACATCCGTCATAAGTGAGATAAGATGAAAGCTTGGATTCCGGTAAATAGAAAGATGAGCTGCATATGGGTGGCAAAATACCAGATGCATAATGCCTTCTTGATGTCTATTTGAAACCAATTTGTCGAAAAAGACTTTTCAACTCTTTCATTCATGGTCGTGAAAGTCAAATGCCTACATAATATCGCATATCATGAAACTAGAAATCCTTAAAAAAATTTTCGCTATAAAAACGAAATTATTTACACCAGACTTGAACTTTAATAATGCTATGCCAGAAATTTTATTCATCGTTGTAGGCATAGAGATCTATATGGCCTGAGTTGAAAGGACTCCCAATTCTGAGCCAAGTCATATTGCTGAAGAGATTTGAGGCAACGAAGCAAAAACATCTGCCCCCTACGGTAGGGAACCTTGAAAATTGCCGTAAAGGCAGCTTTGTCCTGATAAGAGGAGCACTCTGCAATCGTTATTCTCTTGATTATACACTGACTTGATTCGTGCCTTGACTTGTGACTGCTTGAAATTTTACCTATTTTTGAACTGTGTCCGAGAGTCTTAATGTTGATGAGCTGTGGCAAGCATTAAAATCGGGTATTATGAGAACCCATTTTCACACTTTGTTTTTAGCTCAAAAGCGCCAGAAAGTTTTAATTTTAATTTTTTTCCTACTGAAATTTATAGAAGAAAAAAATTCTACGTATGTGTGCTCTATACATTGTTTGATTCAACTTCATTATGCCTCCGAATTTTGCTCCATTTTGGTGGCATATTAGAAATTTTAGCCGAAAAAAATCTGTTTTATCGATGAATATATATGAAAGTAGCTCATGGTCATACTTGCGTCACAATTGCTAAAACAAGCGTTGAATCTGATGCAAACATAATATTATTAATATTTCAATAAAATTCGAGAAGCAGCAATTAAAAACCTTAACAAATGAGACGTATGTTATGATAATACTAAGAATTCTCAGCGCTCTAGGGTGTGATCGATCAAACCACATCAAAACCAAATCACTTCTACAATCATTCACACGACGGGCGGTCTGCACTCCTTTGAAGCAGCAACAATAATAACAATTTGCCGACGAAAACGACAACAAAAATACTCGAATCCGGACAATGGACTTAGCTTTAAGTCTTATCTTGCACAATATTGTATGACGCTCACTGCAATGTTAGATATCTATCCACTTATAAGTAATATAATATCAAAACAAAGTCTCACAGGCACTAGTAAGTATGCAACTTACAGCATTCGTTTGGCGATTCAGGATATACGTCATTTTCGTGACTAGGAAAATCGTGAATGATTTGGTGATATAGATGACAAGAATAAGGTCACAAGTCAGTTGGAGATCTAGAGAATGATCTAGAGCAATAAGTTCAAATTGTAAAAGATATTACATTCATTGGAGGTTTTTTATATGGATTTTTCGATTCAATGCATATTTGAGTAATATATACGAGTATCTATATAATTAGCCTTAATTTTATGTTGGTACAAAGAAATTTCGCTCGCTGTCATAAATGTGATGAATTCGAGTTTGTTTTGCAAATATCTGTCAAATTGGCTTGCGCAGAATTTTATAAAAAAAATACAGGCAGCATTTTATGGGAAAATATTTAAATTGAAGTTAGATGTTAGATCAAATTTGACTTTGTTTAATTTCTGAGCAAGGTTTTTTTCTAAGAGAAGTGATATTATAAATCAAATCGCCCTATCAAATGTTTTTCACATAACCGTATTCTGGACACATTGAAAGGTGGGTGGGCCTTATTTATCACACACGCATGTGGGGTAAAGATTTTTTATGCAAAAAAAAAAATATGTTCACAAATTTCAGAATATAAGATTCAAATCATGTCTATTACTAGTTTCAAGACGAAAATAAAAGTAAAGGGAAAATTGGCTAAATCTACCGAATTAAAAAAAAAGTGAATTAAAGTGAATTATGCCCTGATGTAATAATAAATGGCAGTCCTGATAATTGTATTAATAATTGGCATTAAAATTTATATTATTGAACTACTTATATCATTGTAATTCATGATTTGTCAGTCAATTGTAATAGAAGTGCATTTTCAAACGTTAAAAATCTAAGTAATCAGTCTTAAACTTTATTATTAACTACGCAAGCTGAATTTTTCGACAAGGATCAATTAAATCTCTTCCGGTATTTTTTTTGCCTGAATAAAAAAATTGAACCAGTAAAAAAATTAAACCAGTCGTAACAAACTATTATCAGAGCCTATGAATCTTTGCTTAAGATAAAAATTTGCCTTTTTATCGGGAAAAATGCTTACCTTTCCGAGCTTATGCTATTAATTGTAATCTAAAGTTTAAAAGTAGCGACCTCATATGTATAAAAAATCAACTATCATGATTCATCAACTCATCGTGTCCTTCTCTCTTTACTATCCAGAATTCATGTCATCTCACTATAAAAAAGAAACGATGAAAAAATCTTAAATCGTGAGAAACAAAATTGTGAAAAGCAGTAAAGACAGAGTGAGCTTCATACACGGAGTTATAAAGATCACCCTCCAAAAAGGGAGTGCATATTCTACTTGACAATAAATCTAAACCAGATTTTTGCTTTTGTTTGCGAATCTGAGTTGTCTGGATTTCTGGTTTATCAAACTAACCTTTGAATATAAATAAATGTAATAACGCATATTTCACAAGCATACCCTCTAACAGAATATTTACGATGGGAGATGAAGAAGCGAAAATAGACCCAGCCTCTGAGGAAACTTCAGACGAGGGCACAGGAGAAGAAGGCAAAACTGGGACTGAAAATAAAAAGGACGAACCTCGTAAGACAAGTTGAACTGCTAAACGAGAACATGAAGAAATAATGCAATATACGAAGACGCAATCAAAGCTCACCTATCAGCGAAACGAAAATGCTGAGTTGATTTCAAAAAACCATAAGCTGATGGATTTATTCAGCATATAACAACACAGACATATAACAACTTAAACTAAAACAGAAACTGATTAACCGAAAAACAAATCACAAGAATCACAAGAAAACAAAAATCAAAGTGTTTCTCTCGTGTCGTCACGGGCAATAGGTCATGAAATAGAACAAAGTCAAATGGACATGAAAGCTCAAGATCCAATTCAGTCGGCCAGTGAAAAACCACAAGTAACTAGAAACCACTAGTGACACAGAATCACAAAAGGAAAAAATAACAGAACATACAACACCGAAGGTTAGAGAGCGCAGAACAGAAAAGTACCACGGCCCCGGTTTAAATAAGAAAGCTATAAAAGTGAACTTAAATAACCAGGTTCCTTTATGACTTAAAAATAAATAATGAATCAGCCAGGTGTAGTGATCTTGGCTTGATTCCTGCTACACTTCTTGACCACCGTAAACTAACCAAATATTTAACTGATGAGAAAGTACAATCCGAAACCTCCTTTCTCCCAGAAACGAAAAATCTCAATATTATGATCCGAGTAGCGAATCCAATCCCGGGATCCCGGGATCCCGGCTAATATCTGGTCCCGAAAATCCCGGGATTGATGAGTTCTAATCCCGGGATTTTCGAGATCAGAAATTGGCCTGGATTCCGTGGCCGGGAGTCAAGCATAATCGGCAATCAAATTACGGCAAGACTCGAAAAGAGCAAATAGAATCTATATTTATGAGAAAGCAATTAGCATGCAGGTTCACATCAAAATGCGTAAAAAATAGAGCAAAACAAACCGATGTAACAGTTAACAAGAGAATACAAAGGGGTTTGTAAATAAATAAGTATGGACTGTTTCGCATTTAGTGCATTCGTTACTTCGAATGATTTGAGGAAATTAATACTAGCGAATGCATACACAGATTTACCAAAATCCTCAATAACAATCAAAAAGAGGCTGTGGGCTATGCAAGCAAAATAAAAAAAATAATAAAAAATTAGATAAGACAGGCTAGTATCTCATGTGAACGGTTCAGTTTGACGTTTGATGAGTGGACCTCGACAACAAATAGGCGCTACACAAATATTAACATCTACATAGTGAATTCTTACTGGAGCTTGGTGCGAGTAAGGATATCAATGACAGTTGCAAACTACCTAGATAGATTAAAAGAGCGTTTCGCTGAGTTTGATGTTTCTCTAGGAAAAGACATTGTTACCATCATAACTGATGGGTCAAATGAAATGCGAAAAGTAGGCAGACTAGTTAATACAGAGCAACATATTTGTTTCGCGCATAGCATCTTTTTGGCAGTTTGCGATGTTCTCTATAATAGGAGGTCCATTCTAGATCAAAGAGTTGATGAAGCAGCTGATAATCTGGACGAAGACCACGAAGATTAGGACGCTCCTGAATCAGCTTACTACGTTGAGCCCGGTCGCCTGCAAGACACGCTAGATCTGACGAAGGAGATCAGCGCATGCATAAAGAAAGTTCGTAAGGTAGTTTTATATTTTAAAAAAGCTCCAACGAAAAATAATAATGATCTTCAAAATTATGTCAAATCCGAGCAAGGCATTTAATTGTCTCATTTACTGGATTGTAAAACAAGATGAAATAATCTCTTGAAAATGCTCGAACGGTTTTCCATTTTGAAAAATAGTATACATTAATAGGCCTGCAATATCCAGAGCGATTAAAAAGAACTGAGTTTGATTCGATTCAAAAACTTATTGAAGTTTTACTCCTTGGAAAATTGACTGTGGAGGCCTTAAATCACAAAGATGCAAATTTATGCACTGCTAATACTTCATTAAGATTTTTATTTCGACTGCCAGGAGAAAAACGGTCCATTCTTGTGAATGCTATGAAAATTGCAATATTGGACCGAACAAAAGAGAGTCCATGTACTGAGCTATCTGGTTAGCTAAGCTATCTCCAGAATCTACATTGCTCCAGCAAAAATTTACCAAGTGAAATAGAATCTCTATTTTGGAAACCAAGCAACGCAAATATTAAAAAAAAAAATACTTCAATGATCTAGATGCTGAACCCTTTGCTTGCTAGCCAAAGAAATGAAGAGAACCCAGTAGATACCCATATTGAATCAGAACAAAGTACTCGTCAATTGATGCTACAAAAAGAGCTGCAAAAGTATGAAAATAATCAATCATGAAATGCCGCAAGAAACTAATCTAATTAAAACTATTGCAAAAGACTTTTCGAAAGTGGTGGCACTCGCATAGTTTGGAGCAGGCTTACCAATATTTATCGACCGTTTCCGTGGCGTCCAACATTGGGAATAAATTTAGAAGCAGGCTTGGAGACGATACTTTGGATACTTTGCTATTGCTTCAATGTTACTTCCGAAAAAATCAATGAAGTTTGGCAGAATTTTTATGTGTTGAATATTTTATATGTTAAGAGTTGTGATCTATTGTTGTGATTTTTTGTCGTGATTTGTTGTTGTAATTTGTAATAGTTGTAATTTTAAATATTTGCTTTCATACTGTCAACGTCTCGGATAATTAAAATTATTGTTTTTATTTGCATCAATTAAATAAATTAGTAATTATTCAGTAACATATTTTTTATACAGTTTTCAGCTTACTTATTGCTGTAGTTTTGAAATGATGGGACATAATATAATCTGTTTATTAAAAACTTGACTTATTTTGTTGTGTTATATTTTGAACCTCGAATCCCGGGATCCCGGGATTTGAGATTTTTTAATCCCAACCAACATAATATGTTGGCCAATGATGGTAGAGAAAAGGAAGGATCTGATTAGATAGACCAAATCCTTGCATCCACGTCAACAGGAGAGCATCGAATCAAATCAATTGAAATCGTGGAGTTCTGATATGGTTATGGTAAAATTCTATTATCCCGGAGGATCAGTTCAGTTTCAAGCCACTAGAGTCCATAGAGCGCAAGCTCGCAAGAGTGGTATAATTCATACAGGATTCAACCAAAGAAATTCAATGCGCATGGTCATGTCTGATGTAACTAACGTATTTAATAAAGTCTGGTATGCAGGACTGATTTTGAAAATGCATGCATTCTTAAGGGGTCACTCTAGAATTTTCCAAAAATCGATTGATTTTTTTCGCTTAAAAAATGCCTAAGGGTCTTAAGAATAAGATACATCATTTATAACGTATAAAATATCAACCGAAGCCACCTCCTGCGCACTCAGAGCATGTATATAACTCGGCTCGACGCATTACGATCTATTATGTGTTGATTTTTCTTGATTTTTTTATACTTGATTTTTCTTGATTTGTTTTTATTTGACTTTATTTTTGCTTGTATCTGAGGCTAGTGTAAGTACTGAGTTAGATGTAATTTAACGCATTTCACTGTTACTTTTCACTGTAAGCGTACTATATAGCTATATACTATATAGCTGCGTCACATTTCTATGATTTTTCACAAGAAAAACTCTAAACGCGTTTTTCTCAAAACTACTTTTTTCGACACGGCCGGAAACATAACTCGCTCAACTCTTTACCGATTGACTTGAAATTTTCACAGTATCTTTCAAACAAGATTATCTAGAGAAAGCCATAGGGAGTTTTCTATGGTGCTTATTTCATTTGTTATAAACATTTTTAGTGCTAATTTTTAGGCAAATATAAAACACTTTTTTTCAAATGTCCCCCATTTTTGCATAAAAAAAATTATATAAAAAATGTGATTTAAAAAAAATCCCTACGTCTTTCTAGAGCTTTTTCTATGTGAAATTGAAGATATCTTGGGTTTGTATTCCAGAGTCACAATTGGAGGAGCAATTTTTCCGGGCGCGAGACCTTACATTGATGTCGGGCGTTCAGTCAACCACCTGCTCATCCGCTATTTTGTTTTCGATAGCCAAAAAATATATAAATACTTTAATGTATAGGCAATAAAGGCCTTTAAGCATAATTTTGATTTTTTTTGTTGTTGCCTCGGGAAAAAATCTTGAAATTAGGTTCTTTTTCGACGCTCTACAGTGATGTTTCGCCTTAATATAACTACCACACGTGCAACTCGCTGCAACTTTTGTGGAGGGCAGAATTTTCTGTGGTAGAATTAATAACTACCTCCCTAGAACTCGATCAATAGAATTTGGAGTCCCGCAATGCTCACCATTCTTCCCAATACTGGACAATATACCCACAGCAAATGTAAGAAAATGCCCAAAACAAAAGTAGCCTTAAACATAGACTACACATGCATATTCCACCCCCCAAACCATTTTCATAACCAGACAATAAGTGCAACAACTATATTTTACAGCCATTAACAAAGTTTACGCAAAGGAATATCCATGCTACCGTGACTTCTGTCCATTCAGAAAATTTAGAATTATTTTCCTGTTTTTGTTATCATGG
Organism: Nemotelus pantherinus; assembly: GCA_963978885.1. NCBI lineage: Eukaryota > Metazoa > Arthropoda > Insecta > Diptera > Stratiomyidae > Nemotelus > Nemotelus pantherinus. The sequence continues at coordinate 18,663,599 of OZ022264.1, read as the reverse complement.
CTCCAACACACTTCCTTTGCAAATATTCATTCATATTGACAGAAATTTGAATTTAATATTGAATCCCAAACGTAATCAAACGTTAAATCGTTACGTAATCCATCCGTTCCATTTGTAATACATGCATCTAAATGCTGAGCTAAACCGCATAATAAACGATCTTTTCAAAGTTCAACGGTTCCTCAAACATTGCGCAAGATATCCGATAATCCACTTTGCAGAAGGCCAACACACCACATTGTCAGCTCGCTGATACCTGCTTCCCATCAAATTGCTTCTCTAAAGACCCGCAAACATGAACTTTGCATGAGCTATCTGTTATTGTGCTGCCAATGATGCTGATGATGTGCTTTTACACATAAAGTACTGCATCTATACGAACAGGTCGAAGATACTTAGTGTCATCCAAGATGATGCTGCATCGCTCTGAGTGGTTACAAGCTGTTTTCGTTATTTTGCTAATGATCTAAACTACGGACGGCTGATTGAAGGTATTTTTCATGACCTCCACCGGTTATAGCTCTTGTAATAGAAATATTCACATCTGCATGCTTCCTGTGACGGAAAAAGTGAAATGGAGCACGAAACCATCGAGGTAACTTCTCATGCAAATGATCTCCATCCGTTAAGTTTCTAAGCCTGCGTGAACGCAAGTACAATTCGCTGAAAGATACAGCAAAGCTTAGTCTCCACAGTTTCAGAACCAATCTGGCTCTACATCGTTGGTCGAGCTTAAACACTCGTTGACTAGCTGTGCTATTCACTTTCGATATCAACAAAACGAAAGTCTTGAAATGCTGCCCGATTGGTACGTGCAGACCAGCAGCACTACGGTAAACTGAGATATTCGTGTCTTTAACGGTCCGACCGTTGCTTGTTGACATGACGTAGTGTAAGTTCGTTTGCTGTCATGCAAGAGGGGACTGGTTATCTCGTGGCTCCAAGCCAACAGTCGAAGAGAACGAGCCAAATCACGGCTATGGTGCCCGCATCTTAAGAGATCGCGCCAAAGAGTTGCTTGTCTTAAGTCTAACGGTATATTCAGCTAAACTAGTTCCACTAAGCTTGCAATCGGTCACTGGTTCACTGCATCAGCTCGCTCCGGTACACTGTTAAAAACCGAATTTTCCTAGTCGGACCCGAATCGAATTGGAGAGTGAACGCAAATCTTCTCGTAACAACTCCAGTTAGAGGGGCAGGCTACTGCTGCTGCTGCTGTTGCTCGCTGTTATGGAATGCACAATCTTTAGATGCTGAAAAACTGCAAGAATATCGCTCAAAGATATTACCTCCACCATGGTTTGATGGAGCGTTTGATAGGTTTTCTTTGAATGCCGTGCTGCAACAGAAGGTTTTATATATCCGTTTGATTCAACGGACCGTTTCAGTTTGGTGCTAAGACGCGGGGCGCGTGCTTCCTCTATTTTTCTTTCTCTGTTTTTTCTCGTGTTGCCTTTTCAAAAACACCTAGCTAGTCTAGAGAATTGAACTGGATTTTCTGACTAGTTCGAATTGCCTATCGAGTAGATAGACGGGATCGAAAAGAAATCGTTTATTGGATTTTAAGTTTGAAGTGAGCCATAGGGATATTGAGACGAATCAAAAGGATATTCGTGACCAGAAAGGATAACATTTACGAGTGTTTGGTAGTAGTTCGACTATTTGCGAAGATACATCATTTTTCGTTCGAATGATACTATCTTGATGGATCAGTGTTTGTAATAGTGATTGACAGCAATTGTTACGAGTTCAAGCTAGCTACCGTCTAGCGGACAGTAATTCTTGGATTAATTTGTGAAAATACTTTCGTTTGACCAGAAAAGCGGTTGAATAGTTAATCAGGATAACTGAAACTGTTCGGATTTGCGAAGGAGGATTAATACATCAAGCAAAATGTCTGTAAAGTGGAAGTTTAGTGATAATGCGTTATTAACTGTGCTCCTTGTGGTGGCGGTTTTATGCTTTAGTGTCGAAGGTGTTCGAGTACAAACGAAACGTATTAAAGGTGAGTGAATTCAAGATTTATATTTTATTTGAAAGTGAATGAGATTGAAGTAGCTGAAATAGTTCGGCACGTGTTGTCGGCTTGTGGTTAAATTCTTTATTTGCATTAACCAACGATTTCTTTCGTCGAAATTCAATCCAAGTAATATTTCATGGCGTGGTGAAATACATGCGAAAGTTGTCCAGAAAAACTCTTTGAAATTCATCGTAAAAGTGACTTGTTGAAAGTTCTCTATTGAATTGGACATGAAACCATTAATTTTGTCGATCAAACACCAAATTTTCGGTAATTTCCATTCTCGGAAAATACATTTAAGGCACTCAATGTAATTATTTCGTGTGAGTTGAGTTCGAAAGTAGAATCAAAGTTTCATTGTCAATGAAGTGAATGTGTGGGACAAAACTGAAATTAGACGGTTTCGAAACAATAGCTGGTGTAAAGTGTATCAAATTACTAATGGCAAATTTAGTTTTTAGAAATTACTGCATATTTTAAGTGGTTTCATGTCCTTCCAATTATATACCGAATTCAGTAATTTCAGTCAGCCAGATTTGACCAAATTTTTAATTTCATTAGCTAGGTCTTAGTAATGCCATTTTAAAAAATTATTAAGAGCATTGGCAATAGGCTTGGAATTTTTTCAAACATTAAATCAGACGATAGGGTATAATTAGCAAGTAATGATTCTACTGAACTTAAAAATTTTTAACATGAAACCAAATGAATGATTTTAACGAAGTCTTTGTTACTTAATCTTTGTCTTTGTTACTTAATTTTGATTGCAATGAATTATTTTTTTCCATTTTGTATGATTGATATGACGGTTGTAAGAGCCCCATTGCTTCAGTATTGTTAGTTTTATGCAAACCAGCCCACAATTTGAAATAATATTTCAGAATAATGTGCTTTGTCACAACTTTCAAGTAAACTGGGAGCAAATAAAATAATCAAAATTTTTAACTGGTCATTACCCAGCGTATCAATCTGGTCGAGGTTCACCTAATTACTTATTTAATTAGACTTTTGGGCTCCAAATCTGTGTTATCTATACAGATAGGTAGCTGTCATATACATGTTTGATAATAATGCAGAAACGAAATTTTCATATAAACTTTTCCGTGTCCAGTCATATTATTTAAGAAATAATCAACGTTAAAATAATTTCTTCATGGAGTTGGTGAAACAATACGTTGCCATAAAGATTGGTAGAATGTTCTACTACTTAGATCGTCCATGATGAAGAATGGTTAAAGTTTTCACAATTTTGGATCACAATAGGATCATAAATTTCCCCCAAAGCTGAAAAAAAAACTTTAGTGCTCTCTGAATGCTCCGAATATTTTTAATTATCAGGTGAATTAATTTTCCCCAACAATTAGTTTTTGAGTTTGTCCAAACTATAGTTTTTACGATCAAAAGTTCACAAAGGTGTGTAAATTCTCGCAACCACACTCAATTTCACAATAACGCCTGATTTCCTTTTAAGCCAAGAGCTCCTAGATTTTTCACTGCTATAAGTTGGAGAAGGCTAATATGGGGATAATATCCATTCTTTCTCAAACTTATCCTTGTGAAAAAATCTAGGAAATCTAGGAACTGAAGGATGTCCTTCAGTTTCTGCTCTGCCACTTGTGAGAGATCCACCAGCCAGGGTTCACCGAAGCAGCGCTGTCTGGTATTTCCCAAAGCCGGGCAGTGACGCAAGATATGCTAGATTGTTTCTGAGACTCCCGGCTCTAGACACTTCCTACATGTGTCATGAATATATAGAGAAGAAATAAATACATTAAAACAGAAAAAATTGGCATGAATTAGATAAATTCATAAGCTAAAGTAATCAATAATGGATGGAAGCTATGCTAAAGTCAACAATTTGCTAGCTATATCGTATTTTTAATGCGAATATAGATTAAAAATGAAACCAATACAGTAGGATATCGCATTATAGAATTTAATGCTGAACACAGCGAAATTGGCAAATAACATAGCATAATAGAGCTCAAAAAGAACTTAAAATTACATATCAAATGGAACAATATTTAAAGGAATTTTTGTAGACTTTTCTCTGGACGCATGTTAATGAGATCAAAAATTTAATTTAAGCTTTGAATTGTTATTTAAATTGATAATGATTATACATCCCTTTACACCAATGTTAAATTGTCTGGAAAGTACACTAATGAAGCCATGATGCATATGCACAGTGAGGAGAGAGTGGAAGGAAGGAGACTAAAAAAAGATGATATGTGCCGGAGGACTAAAAATAGCTTATAACGGTGTCTGTGGCATCTTGCTAGAGGTTAGGGAAAATATACATAATTGAGACCTGTTGACCAGTAATAAGGCAGACTTAGATCAAGCCAATTAAACCAAAAACCTCTCTTTCATGTAACTGAAAAAGAGAGGACTCATTCTACAGTCTACTACAGTCTGCATTACTCCCGGGATGCAATATACAGATAGTTAGCTGAACAATGCTATGTGTTGCGGAGTAAAAAATGTGAAACTTGAAAACAGACCACGTGTGAGTCCTCACGTGTGAGTCTTCACTGTAAAACCCTTACCTTACAAGCATGTTGGATGCAATGAACAAACACCAAATTCATCAATTCAATGGCAGACCGAAAAATCAATCGGAAGGATCTTCTGCAATATAAAAATTAAAATTCAATTTCTAGTGAAAAATCACACTTAAGATTCTGGACTGTCTAACAACTAATAGCCAGAGGTCAAATAATGGATCAAAAAGAAAGTAGGGGTGGTTTTGACATTGAATGAAATCTGGTGACATCTATATATGATATCTATATATATGCAAACTTTTGCATAGTAAAACACTTCATCGAATATGCTATTTATGAATACTGTAACATTGTACACTGTACATTTAAGAAAAAATGATAATTTTTTAAAACAAATATGGTTTTTATTGCCCTATTGATAATTATTAGAAGCCTTTTATAAAAACCTTTAAACAAATCCCACTTCAATTTTTTTTTGCAGGACATCATCTCTTTGAATTGAAAGAGCATTTGCAAAACAAAAACAATTAAAAATGTATCTCCTTCCTATTAAAAGAAGAATGTTCAGCAGTTACTGTCGAATCGGTAGAAAAAGTAAATATTTCAATCAACCTATTCCTGCATAGAACATCCGCAAAATATTCAATTGTCTGTTTCCGCTAACTCTGTCAACGAATACTTGCTAGATAGCTCTGCAGCCTCATATTGGTCACTTTATCTGTATTCGCTTTATATCGCTTTCAAGTGTTTTGAATTTCATTGTCTTCAATTTTCCAAGGTCGGTTCATCGGATTCACTTAGCAAACTCAATGAGCGTTCTATAAGCTTTACCTATTATATTATATAAAAAAACTGTCGAACGTATACCAAATATTCTCACAGCAATCAATTAATGATATGATTTATGTGATGATGAACATGAAAAAACCGTTGAGTTTTTTCCGCCAACTCATTGACCAATTCTTTTAGAGATTGTTTGTCCTTTCAAAAAGATGTGACCAGAAACGAAGAATGTGTCTATTTTCTTTACTTTAGATTGCCAAACACGTTCAAAGCTGAGCTTCAACAAAATTGGTAGTTTAATTTGAGGTGTTTCTGGTCTGAGTGCGTAGATCTTTTCTTAAATATTTGTACTTCTTAAGCGTTGACTTTACCAAAGATTTTTTTTTATGCAAGCAACTATTAAATATACTGTAGACATATTGAATACTTATTTAACATTTGACTTTGTTTTGAAATCTCCCAGAAAAAAAACAACTATGAGTACCAAATGCGGCTTTGATCCTTCCATATCATAAAAATATCAAGTGCATCAGACAGATTTTTTGCGCTTAAAATTGTCTAGAGTTTAAATTATATTGGTTACAGTTTTTTGAAATTGTGTAAATTTATAGCGCTTTCTGCACAGAAATTCAGAATACTAAGAATTTTCTAATCCACACGATGAATTTCTATGGAAATTGCAAATTAAATTTCAGCACTAACTAGAAATTTTGAAATTAACTTTTGATGCAGATATCAAAAATATTCACCAGAACATCCTTCCATTGCAGTGAGAAAGATACTCTTCAGGTGCAGAGGATGAATTTCCCAACAATCTTCTTAAGTTTTTATATTTTATTATATTTTTTTCGTGCAAAGGATGTCCACAAAATTGACGTGAAATTGTCCTGAACAAGGAAGTTGAACAGCACATAGCTTGAGCGGGCTGTGAATTCAATATAGAATGACCAGATGGGTATCAACAAAGTATCTCTTACGCTCAATACTCCATCAAGATGAAATCTATCTTAACTCCTAGTACATTTTGTAAAAAAAATGACCTGTGAAAACGAAAGACTTAAGCGAGTAACTTGAATATTGCTAAGATTATCGGGGTTTCATCGATACTATAGTGAAAGAATTTTTTTTATTTTTATTTATTCAGTGCGAACTATAAAGAGAAATTTATTGTTCATATCAAAAAGGATGGCCATGGTTTCACTAACTCCAGAGATGAAATTTGTGAAATTGCTTTCAAATTCAAGGAAGCTAGAGAACTAACGATCCATTTGATTAAGTGGTACGATAAAATGTTTGAGTTGGTTGATTGAATTGTTTTTACGATACTCGGTATTTAGGGAAACCTACAGCAACTATTCTGTTTTTTTTTTGTAACTGAGCAAAAGTGCAGGCATCTTGCAGAATAAGCTGATTACGATTTGGTAAATTACTATCTGAATCTTCGATAAATGCAGCTCCAACAACTAGATAATGTCTTTGGTTGTTTTTCCGTCCAATCATAAAATGATTTCCAGCTTTGCGTTTTTGGCAGAAGAATATGCTCGAAATGATGCAAAATGCCCCACAACTTCACTGTTGACAACCGTGTTGCCTCGAATGACCCATTAGTCTCAATATTAACAACTGTCATTGATCATATACATCCAGCAACTACTTAATCCTAATTTTTGCTTGCATTCAATACAAGGTCAGATACTAGTTCAATAGTCCTCAGAAGATCTACCAAAAAATTGACTCTATTTTGCAATTTAAAAGATTAGATTCTTTTAGTCGAAACAAAGAAGTTGCAGCTGATGTAACTCCTTTTGAAATTTTAATTTAAAGGAAGAGGAAGTAAAGAAAAAAAAAGTCAGAAAGTGCCAAATCTAGAAAAATGCAGCCAACAAACCATGCAAATGACTGTGGACAGTTTTTCAGAGGCAGAATGAAACTGCAAAGAGATAATGACTCTTTGTGTGAATGCGCTTGAGGAAAATAGAAATAAGTAAGGGTAATCTTATCACTCAAAAAATAAAGTATCAGATACAATGTCTGCATTGCAATACATGGTTTCAAGAAAAATGGGGTGAGTTCGCAAATACGTGTGACAAGTATGAAAACATACTCTTGCAAAATAAAACCTTTAGTATATATGTATATATTAGTTCATAATATTAACATCAGAAGCTTGTTTACCAAAATGCAATGGAATGAAAAACTCCTGGAAGAAAAAAGGCATTTCACCCAAGTCCTATGAATAAATTGGCTGAATCCAGCTGGCAATATTTGAGTTTTTTTTTATCAAAGAATGTTAATTTTTGTATACGTTTTCTCTTATCTTATATATAATAAAACATTGTTACATATATCTTGTTGCTGTTAGTGGGACAGCAATGAACTCGTTTTTTTTCTGAGAGGTAAATCATCTTTACCAGAATTACCTAAATATACTATTCAGATTGAAAACGACTCATTGAGCAAATTCAAATTACATTCAAATTTTTAAAATTCAATTATTCTGTTTTATTGTGAAAATTATTGATTTGATTTTTTTCACGATAATATTACAAATTTTCTTAAGACTTGAAATAATTGAAGCTTTAAGTTTCCACAAAATCGACTAATATTTGTTAAGTAAATATTGAAATTATAATAAAAGTGATTTTTTTCATTTAAGCTAAGAAATCATTTTAGTTGTATGTTAGTAAGAGGATTTTAAGCAAAGCATTGATTGATTATTTGAGATAATTAGTGCTTTGCATTTAAGTTTTTTAAAGCTTAAAGTGAAACAAAAAATATCACATAGCTCAAAGCTAAATTTTGTGAAAGAAGTTGATTTGATTATTCTATTCTAAGCAATTAAAAACCTTATTTTTATTTAACGAGAGCTGGTGTTATTCTGAAGCACTACCAAAGCTATAATGTGACAGCAAATGAAGCACTGGTTCTATCTAATTACCCGTTCTTAATAAAACAAAAGACGGAAAAATAAAACCATGAGTTTACGAGGAGATTCAAAAACGCGAGAAGTAGGTAGCTTGTCTGGTGCCTTAGCAAGAAAAGTTACCGACCTCTAATAGATTGGAATTATGTATCTTCTCATTTTCAGCCAGAAGAAATATTAAAGTAATTTCTTTGTTCTCATGGAAAATACTATAACGTAGATTAGAAATCAAAGTTGATTAAATTTGATAAATCTGAATTTTACTAAAAACTTCACATAAATTGAAATCAAAGAGTGTACCTAAAATAAATAGAAACAGCTCTGCTTAGCATATGTTTACCAATATCTCTTAAATACTCTTTAATATATAATGATTTGTTTAAATCATCATTTAGAAACTTCTATTCACTATGGCGCCCTTGAAACTATGAGAATGCACAATAATATTCGTGTTACACGCTTAAATCTGTCGTTTTTACAGATTATTTTTTTCCCAAAATGTACCAAAAGCTAAGATAGATACAGCTATTTGTTCACACTTAATCAACTGAGGAAACACTAAATGTGAATTTTGGACTGACTTGCAATGTCTAACTCTTAACAAGTACCGTAACTTTAGAGCCAGACATTCAGACATAGATAGGTTTCGGATTTTTATTTCGATGAAATCTGTTGCTATTAAAGTGAAAGCAATGTTCTCGTTGAAAAATGAATGAATTGTTCAAACTTGTTTATGATGTACAATATTTGTGACATTGAGGAATGTTTTCACAAGCGTTTGCATAAATATTTCAGCTATGTCTGGCACCAGCTTAACATAGAGACTAGTATGACTTGTATTTTTAACACCGATAGAATCTGAGCCAATTTTTCCCAAAGCAAAGATGCTAATAAAGCTTACTAGTCTGATTTTAAATTTTTTTTTTTTTAAATATCATCACATTGTTTCGATTGCACAAACACTTATGTCTATGGAAAGAAAGCTTTTGTTATCAGAAATATCAATAAAAATTATATAAAATGCTTGAACCTCAGAAACAGTTTGAAATTTTCTGAATCAAATAAGTGAAAGTTTAAAGTCACAGAATGTTCATAGGTTTGTACAAAGATCTCAAACATTAAAACGCAAACCGTAACTTACTACACCAACTTTTATCTTAATTAATTCATTTTAAACTCGAACAAGTAATAATTAATTGGTTTCTGTAATAGTACAAGCAACAAATTGAAATGTTCATTATACACTTAGATGTATAATTGCTTGAAATAAAAATATTTTCATGTTTATGTAAACATTAATTCTTATTCATACATACAATCATTTGCTATTCACTGTTACATGACTTACGAAAATTACATCCGAAATTCCCATACTATAAATCTTAACCTCATATCAGACTTCAATTGGTTGTTGTGATAGTCGAGAATAATTTAAATTTCACAGGAGCTCGAATTCATTCATCTAAAGTTTTTCAATTTCTCTAACTTACGTTACATGTCTGTTTGGATTTAATATTTATATTGTTTCGCAAACCTAGTTTTTGTAAAACAAAACAATTCAACAAGCCAAATTATTAATGAATCGCTTGAAACAGTGAAATTTAATAGTCTCTATAGTGTTGAATACGTAACATGATACTAATGCATGGCTTAATGTAATTCAGTATCAATTCCGATGAAATGTGATGATTTATACTTGTTTTTGACCGTATTGCTGCTAATAGACTATATACGAACATGGTTTATTTTTTTGTTCATTATCAAAAATCTATTTGAACAATAAGCAACAAGCAACTGACGCAGCAGGTGTTGTTTGAAATACTCTACATAGTTTCATATGTTTTGATGAATGTTTTTTTTTTTTTGGATAAATGACGTGTTATTCAATAGGTTATTAAAAATTATTAACTGCGATAATATTCGAAAGTGGATTTGAATTATGTTTTTGAAAATGAAAGTGAATTTGGTATTGGTTGCACGCAATTATATCGTCAATTGGCCTTACTTATCGAAAAAACGTCATCTAAACATATCCGAATTTAGCGGAAAAATTGAAACATGCTCGTTGTGCTGAGGGCAGGCTAGTGCCATTATAAGACTGGAAAAATTATTTATTTATTGTTCATATCAATAGAACTAAATCAAATTATAAACTGGACAAAATATATTAAAAATATGAAACTGAGAAAGCTCAAAGCCTATTCCGATAGCAAAATAAGGATGCAAAACACAATCCAAAGCTGAATTGATGGTAAATAAACTAATACAATGGGAGACATGAATATTTCCTAGACATGAATATTTCCATTGGAATCGTAGCTCGAAGCTGAGTTTCAGTCTGTGCTTCTGTTGACGTAATTAGTTTGTTGCCGTTAGTTTACTTTATGTAAATGCATGCTGTTTACTGGCAGGCAAAGGTACACTTTAATAAAAATAACTCTTTTGAGAAGCTTTTTAAAACAGGACAAAACGGGTATGAGTCGGTAATTCGAGCTACAAAAAATATCACAAGCTCTATGGATGGGAAATATCTTAGCAAATTGCGAAAGTTAGAGAAAGGTACTGGTTGAAATGCTAAGATTTAAAATTAACGACAACAAAACACAAAATGAAGATGAAAGTGACTTAGCGAAAATATCTGGTAAGCTATCAGCACTAAAGCCAGTGCTTGGATCAAGAGATCTCATTGATTATTTCCAAAAGATTAGTAAAAAAGAAAAGACATAGAATAAGTGGTTGTGGAAAAATCGATTAATGACAATTTTTGAAACTTGAAAAGGTCATGAAGTGAACGAGACAAGTTTGTATCTCATACGCGCTGAATTTTTAGATCTAAGAGCAAATGTAACAAATTAAAGCATTTTAATATTTACTATTTGTTTTTGATATTTTAGTTTTAGGCTTTAGTTTTAGGCTTTGAACCTTTGCATCAGGCTATTTGAACTCAAAATTGCTCACAAGTATTTAAAAGACAAATCTCCAGCCAGTTTATGTTCAAATAACATTGAATCATTTGTAGAATTTATTTTAAGTCAATTTCGAAGCAAAACGTTGAAGATGCTTACTTAGCGTTTTAGATACTACTTACTTAGATAAGAGGATTTTAATATAAATTGAATTAATAACCTTTTAACCCAAAAATGTATTATATTCCTTACATAAATACAGTGTTAGTGAGCCCATTATAGTCATGTAAGCCCAATCTTGCCTCAGAACACTAGCCATTTTTCGAGGTTTTATTTATTTATTTATTTATTTATTTGGTGCGTATACAATTCAACAGGCAAAACTGCCCAGTTACAGATTGGATACAATCAAAAAAATAAAATAACAAGAACTAAATAAGAATATATAAATATAAGTATGTAAAATAATTAAAGTTAGAATAAAATAAAGTAAAGTTAACTAAAGCAAAAAATTCATTACAGTCACGAATAATCAATTCAAAAATGATAGGATACAATGACAAAAAAAAAAAAAAATACTAAGAAATAAATGAGTAAATATAAATATAAATATATAAAAAATAATTCAAGTGGTAAATTAAATTAAGAAGAGATAAGGCAAACAAAACAAAAAAAAAAGAAAGAATCCATTAAAGGAATAGGAAATAAAATTAAATTAGGAACAAAAAAGAAAAAAGAAAAATTCATATACATATGTGAGTATATATAAAATTAAAAATATACAAAAGATCTTAAAGTAGTAAATAATGAAGTAAAATTAAGTAGAGCAAAAAAAAGAAAAGAAAGAAAACCATTAATAACAAGAATAGAAAATAAAATTCATTAATTAGAAACAAAAATTTTACTTCGAACTATATTTTTGAAAATGGCAATAGATTGTGGAAGAGGACCAAGTTGAAGACTATTATGAGTGCGTAAGAGTCGTAAAACGGGAGAGTAAAAGAAAGTGTCAGTACGGGCATACGGCACTTCAAATAGAATGGAGGACCTGATTGGCCTTACGGAGTCCCGCTCAATGAACAAAAATGCTAATGAGGAAGATAGGTTGCCGCGACAGATTTTGAACAGGAAACACTCATCCAAGTAAACTCTGCGCTGCTCAAGGAGAGGAATGTTAAAAAGAGATAGACGTTCACAATAGGGTAAATACGGCAGACTATATTTAAAAAGTAAAGTACGTGTAAACCTACGCTGAACAGATTCAACAGCGTCAGAGAGGTATTTGAAACGAGGACACCACACTTGACTGCAGTATTCCAGTACGGGACGGACTAGGCTAATAAATAGGTGGACACAAGTAGAAACACTAAATGAATTGTGGCAGGAACGAATCACGAAACCAGATATCCGAGAAGCTTTCCTAGTGATAGTAAGGACATGAACGTCGAATTTCAGTTTACGATCAAAGGTGACCCCAAGATCTGAGAAATGATCGACACAAGAGAGGACAGTGCCATCAATAGCATAAGGAAAGACATAAGTGTGAAGCTTTAGGGAAAAAGACATAGAAAAACACTTGGAAACATTAAGGGACAAACAGTTCAAGTTACACCAACCAGAGAGAGCTTGCAAATCATCCTGAAGAAGCAGAGAGTCAGCAGTATTTTTGATGATTCGGAAGATTTTTAAATCATCTGCATAAAGAAGACATGAAGACTTAAAAATAGGGGGAAGGTCATTGATAAAAATATTGAACAGAAGAGGTCCCAAGATGGAACCTTGAGGAACACCAGAAGAAGGGGAGAAAGGTGAGGACGCCAAGCCAAAGAGGGAGACGAAACAAGTGCGATCAGTTAAAAAGGAAGAGATCCAGGAGAGCAGAGGTTCACGAATGCCATAATGCTTCAGTTTGACAAGAAGCAGCATATGATTAACAGAGTCAAAAGCTTTGGCAAAATCAGTATAAATGACGTCAACTTGATTGTTGCTGTCAATTGCAGAAGCGATTACATGAGTAAACTCAACAAGGTTCGTAGAGGTGCTCCGGCCTTTTACAAAGCCATGTTGCTGCGCTGCAAAGACACAGTAGAGGGTATCATAGATACGATTGAAAACGAGGCGTTCCAAAATTTTGGAAAGGCAAGGAAGAATGGAGATGGGGCGATAGTTAGAAGCAAGGTTCCTATCACCCGATTTGAAAATGGGAAGAATGCTAGAGAGCTTCCAAGAGGACGGAAATTTACCAGCACAGAGACTGACATTGAATAAGATGGCTAAAGGGACACAAAGGGAAGACGCAAGACTTTTTACGAAAAAATTGGGAATACCATCCGGGCCCGGGGAACAGTTAGTGTCAAGTGAGGACAAAAGCAATTCAACCTCTACGGGGTTAGTTACGACTGAGGAGAGACAAGCAGGGAAATCAAAGGAAAAGCAGTCAGTAGCAGGAATCGATGGGATAGTATAAACAGAAGAAAAATACATAGCAAAAAGATTACAAATGTCGAGAGGGTTGGAAGCAGTAAAGGCATTAAACACTAGTGAGTCAGGAAGAGAGGAGGAAGATTTTAAGGAGCGGACAAAAGACCAGAAATTTTTTGGGTTATTCGAGTTCAAGGAAGCTTCAACAGACGAGGAATATCTGCGTAGTGCTAATCTAATTTCTTTCTTGGCAGAGGCACGTAAACGAGAGAAGATTGCATAATCTTCACTAGATCGAGAATTCGAAAATTTGAAGGTTTTTGGAAACAGGCTTACTTGTGCAAAATTTAAATTTAAGATTTGTGTGCGATTTCACATTGCGTTGGCGGAGGATAGCTGCATTGTTAGCCACACTGAACGAAAAAGGTACATATAATTAATGAAAATGTTCATCATTACAATTAATATATCACCTTTTTTTAACCGATGCACAAAATTATTTCATTTCAATTCATTTCAATTCCTGAAATTCACTATGAGCTAAGATCCTTATTTCCATATTGTTGGATTAACGAGAAAGAGTTTCTATGTATTTTCTACTTTGACTTTTGATTTCCTCTACAATTGTTTCAGTTTGTAGGTCTTTATAGAGACAAGCATCGCAAAATTAATACGGAGATTTGGTGATGTATCCAAATCAAATGAGAGTGCTGTTTGCTTCTGAGCATCCATTTGAAGCTGATGAATTTGAGCTTCAGCCGCTGATTTTCACTGTGACGTTTCAAGGTGTCTTGGTGAATTCCAATGTATTTGATTTCGTTACTTTGAAGTATTAATATATCGCTGAGACTTATTTGATGACAAGTTCATTTTAACAATATGAAGTTAGTGTGGACGCATTTAGATTCGTTCGTTTTTATATTCCACTCTATAAGTAATTTTTAAATATGTGAGATGTGCAATGGCAAGATACGGAATGCCATAACTGGATTTAAGTTGATGCGTACTAGTGCATACTTCCGTTTCCGAAAGTATACTCGGTCGTTGTGGCACTTACTGGAAAATCAGAAAATAAGAATTAATGATTTCCAACTGCAAGTGGTCACATCAGTCAAGTATGCACTGTGTGCTGGTCTCTGGTGAGAATCAGTGCATACTTTCGAAACCACTTTGTCAAATAAAATTTTCCATGTAAATAAAATTTTTTTCAATTTTAATCATCCCGTAAAAACAATTCCAATTTAAATATTGTATAAAACACAGGTCCTAAAACACTCTCTTAAGGAACTCCAGCTTTGCAGTTGTGAAGCTTTTATGTCGAATCTAAAATGTTGGACAATTTAAAAAACCTTTTGAAAGTGTTTTGGAAGCATTAAATTGATTTTGAAGATGGTGGTTAGTTAATGAACAGGTCCATACGATTTTACAGGAGACAGGTCATTGTCTGGTTTAATGATCATTATCAGTAGCAGCTGCTTGAGCATGGCATTGCTCATGAGATCAGTGCCTGGAGACTTTTTGAAGCAAATTTTCTAAAGACAATTATTCATGATTCATTAGCCAAAGTTTTGAAGAGCTGTGTGACATAGATTCTTTATTTTGTATTATTGCATTGAACGGTTTAAAGTTTTTTTTCAAGTAAACTTAGCTTTCGATTTCCCATTTCCCGCCAACTTCCATTGAAAAGTGCCAATGGAACTTCCATTATGGAACGTTTTTTGACTTTTTTGACTTCCGCAGCGATTAGTCAATATATTTGTTTGGAATGAGATTGTCCAAGAATAACTGAAGACATAACTCAGTGTTTTCTGTTAGTGCTACCTTGAGTTCCCTATTAGCTTTTTAAGATGAGCCTTTGTTTGAGGCGATCTGTGTTGCTGCCAATTCTCACGTGTTTGTCTTTTTCCTCGGCCTACAATTCAAATCGACGAAAAGTAAGTCACCTTCCGTAGGGATTTATATGAAAGTGGTCCAACAAGAGCTCGAAAAATACTTCTACAAATGCGGCGTGATGATGTATTCCGTTTGAAATGACAAAGTTAATAAGATGAATGATTTTTAGAGAATTTTAAAGAAATTTGTTAATATCCGATGGCTAGTAATTTACTGGATATCCGATTTTCAACTCAAGCTGCAAATTTAGAGTTTTATTACTTGACAAGAAGGTGCAACGATTTTGGGCTGAGAGATTAGTCTATTGGGATTTAAAGTTTGTTGACCACGTTTTCAAGGTGAAATAATTTTTTTCAGCATCTGAAAAACACGGCAAGCTCTGTAGTTTAATCAGCTATTACACTGTAACTTTGTGATGCATGAGATATCTATTAATAATATGGATTTTTCCTGTTTTACACACCATCGAAGAGTGGCTGCGGCCTTTTAAAATATTTGCAATAAATTTTACCATGAACCCAAGAGCATTTGGATTCATCTTCGTCTCCTCAACATCAATATCAGCTTCAACGCCTTTGGTTATCGTTGACAAGCCTTTGCTGCTATTCAGTTGGTACATGCGAAACTGACAACGTTCAAACTCTTTAGTTATATTAGGCTAAGCTGTAAAGAGAGCTACCGGCTACGCGGCTAGCATTAGGCGGCCAGTTTGAGCCCATTTGTCACCCACCGCTGGCTTGTTAGAGCTGATAAGTGACCACTTTGCCAAACTAAATCAGCTGATTCAATGTAACTGTACTAGCCACTTCAGCTAACTCTTCAATGTGCTAAGAACCAAATATCTTGAGGCGATTGTTATGACAGAGTGTGTTCGATGGTGTCCTCTTGTATCTCGCATCTCTTGCATAAATTACTGGATGTCAATCTCATTCTGTTTGCATGAGATGAGGTAAAACAGTACCCTGTTAGCAAGCCGACCGTCGCTTTCAAGCAGTTTCTGTTGCGCTTGAGCCGTTTCCTGCTTTTGCATAGATCAGGTGATGGCCATAATGCCCTGGCTAGCCTGCATTCTACCCTGTTTTCCCATTCGCACTTTAGTTTGGCCCATATGGCAGAATATAGTGTGCTTGTGGTGTCAGCAATTGATCGTGGTACAGTGATGCAGGGGCTATTACTAGCTTCTGAGACTTTCCTTGCTTATGACCTCACTATGTCCTGCACTCACATAATCTGAATAGGAATATGCCTTACTTTTTCATTGAGAACCAGTCTGCAAGTGCTAATAGTTTTTGAAACACTTTAGCTACTTTCCTGGAAATTTCTTCTGAGCAAACCTGGATTTTTCACTCCGATCTGTAGGGATTGATATTTTAAAGAAGTCAGGGATAACCTTTTTTTCCCTGATACTAAAATTATCATGTTGACCAGGCTTCTGCTTGTTTTCACCCTCCGAAATACTGGTGGTGGTTTTGTTCGCTTTTGTGACCGAACAGTTTCCGCGTCGTTTTCGTCAGCCAGTAAGTGACAATAGTTTTTACTGGTTGATGCTTGCTGCTCTCTTTTGGCGCCTTTTTATAATATCGTTCAATCCCCACAGCGATATCAATTGTCACTTCCAAGCCATTATAATTAGATAAATATCCAGCTAAATTAACATTTCTCAGAGAAGAAGCTTTGTTGGAATTTTGCTGGAGACTACGTAGGTACTTGTGAATTTCTTGAATTGAGTGAAAATCGATTTGATTCAAGGCATGTTGATGTCAAAGCCAATAACAGACGAGGATCAATCCCCAGATGTAGAATGTAATATCAAGCTCTAGTAGAGCTACGAATCTGCTAACACAATTTTGATTTATTATTGTTTGACTTATTCAGGTTTGAAGTTACCATATTAAAATCTTTTGAAATTACCATAAATCGATCTGCCTGCTCATATAATACTGGGATAATGCCTTTGATGAGCCTTTCTAGCCTGAACCTTTAGAGGCACCAGGCACTTCTTTTCAACCCACACAACCACACCCAATCGCGAAAGTCTCTCGACTGACAATATTTGAACTCGAAGCTATCGGAGTGGTAAGCCGCTACCATACCAACTGCTCTACAGTCACTGTGTGATGCACTTGAGAATGGAGTTAAAAAGTTTACAAATTTGTCTATGAAATTTTATTAAAAATTAACTGAGCAAGTCTAAACTTTTTTGAAAATAATATGTCATTACTTTTGTCAATATTGTATCCAAATGCCAAAAGAATAATTAAAGTAATACATAAGCCACAACAAAAAACATTTGCCATTTACTGCACAAAATCAGTTCCATACATTTGTAAGTTTAAAAGAATTTAAAAAGCCTCCAAAAACGGCAAAGCACAACAACTTTTACTAAGTGCAATTTAGTTATGCGTATCCATTCCGCATACGATTTAATAATCAGCATTTCATTTTATGAACAAAACCTGATGCTCAAATACTGGAAAATAATACGCAACTTAAGAACCAGTTGAGTCAGGTCAGCACTATATAATGTGACACACTTCTGCTCACTCTATACATATTAAATGCAAAAAAATCGCATGAACAGTAAAACACCGCCTTGAAACGTTCATTATTAGCCCGAATACCCAAAGACAAGTAAATGCATGCAAATCATCTTAACGATAAAAACCGGCTTGTCAAATTTTTTCGGCAACCGTCTTTTGATCTTAATCTTGATCTTCAATGTTGTACCGTCAAAGATCAAATAAATTTACCTAAAAAAAAGCTTACGTGGTGTGAAACTAGAGCATTTCTATTTCTTCTGAGCTACTTTTGTATGTACTTTCTTGTCATTCTCGTTCTTAGCATCTGTTCTCTTTCACTTAATGAATTATTATCGGCAAACCTGATATCACACGGTGTATGAAAGTCAATTTAGAACGCGCCGTTATGAAGCAGAATCATGCATGTAGATACAGTACGATGTCCAAGATATTCAAGCTTTTTGATGTTGTCAATCTTTTTATGATTGTGTTTTTTTTTCTTCAGTGGTTGTTGCATTGCTTGCGATATATTCGAATGTTGTAGAATGTTGTCTTTGTATTTAAATAATTTGAATTCGAATTACGTCACATTTTGGTTGAAGAATTTTTATTGTTTGGAAACATATTTGTGAATTTGAATTTGTTTGAATGCATTTCGTGTATACGAATAATATCACCGTCAATCATTTTGATAGCATTCATTTTTTTTGAGAATGCGCTGTGTATCAAAAAGTTTAATTCGGCTGATATGATCGATGAGTTTTTTCTTGGTGACATCAATAATTGTTTCATGTGGCCCCCAGGTAGATTTCAATGATTATTGTAAAGAAACATATTGTGTCTAAGATGTTAAACCTAGCTTCAAGCTTTCATTCTATTTATTTATTTATTTATTTATTGTCTAAATCAGCAGTTAAAGATTAGACAAGGAATCAACTTACATAAAAAGAAAAGAGACTATAAATTAAAACTAAACAAAGTATAATAAGGCGGTGAAATTTAATCATAATTCAAGATAATATTTCATATGATAAAACGCATGCTCTTAACTTATTTTTAAAAGTGCGTAACGAAGGCAGAAAAGGACTAATATTCAAAGAATTATGCTGCCTAGGCAAGTGTAAAAGAGGAAAGTAAAAATATGTATGAATACGAGCAAAGAGTACGTTGAGGGCAAATGAAGACCTGGTAAGACGTACCGGGTCACGAACAGAAAACTGCGCTCTGGGGATAGATGTCAAAGAACCAGTAATCATTTTATATAGGAGACATTCGTCGAAATACACTCTGCGTGAAAGGAAGGTAGAAATTTCAAGGATGGAAAGACGCATACTATACTCACAGTAGGAAATACGTAACTTGAAGGATAGTGAGCGAGTAAATCTACGTTGTACCAACTCAACAGCATCAATTAAGAAACGGTAATGAGGACACCAAATGTGTCAACAATATTCGAGGACACTACGCACGAAGGAAATGTATAGACTTACACACGTGGAAATATCAGTAAAAGGTCTGGACACTCTAAGAATGAAGTCACACAAGCACGAGACCTTGGATGTGATACGCAAAATGTGGACATCAAATTTTAATTTAATGTCAAACACAACACAAAGGTCCATGAAATTATCAACTGGATTGAGGAAGTAGCCAAGGATAGAATAGGAAAACGTCATGTGGGATAAATTACATGTGAAGGACATCTGGAAACATTTGGCAACATTGAGGGTAATACAATTGGCAGAGCACCAGTTACCCAGAGCAGACAAGTCATCTTGCAGCTGGGAGCAGTCATCTACTGACTCAATAACCCTAAAAATTTTCAGACTGTCAGCGTACAAGAGACAAGGGGAGTTGAAGAATAGAAGGAGATCATTTATAAAGAGGAGGAAAAGAAGAAGACCAAGAATCGACCCTTGCGGAACACCACAAGTAGGATAAAAGGGGGAAGAAGAACAAGAGTGAAACGTTTCAAAACAAGCACGATCACGAAGGTATGAGGAAAACCAGCAACGCAGCTGACCCAAAATATTGAAACCATCGAGCTTTGAGAGGAGAATTTCGAGATTCACGGAGTCAAAAGCCTTGGCAAAGTCTGCATATACTACATCCACTTGCTTTTGCTGGTCGGTGGTGGAGGCACCAGTATTGGTGAACGAAAGTAAGTTGGAAACTGTTGACCTAAGGTCCAACTAGTGATGAGTCTGCATCCGTGCGTGCGCATATGCGCCGAGGTAAACCACGCAAAGCATATGTTGCACCCAAACATAACTTTCCGAACAGCCAGAAAAGTGGCATGCTCATTAAGCAACCTTTTGCTCAATTGTGTGGTGATGAAAAAGTGGTGATGAGATACGACTTGACATACGTTCGCTTATGCGCTGTATGGGCACTTATGTTCACTCCTGTTTGCGTATGTCAAAAAGTGCCTTTTTTGCTCTAAAACTGATCGGTTTTGACAGACGATTACGTTCGCAGACTCATCTTTGGTTAGAGCTCCACCCTTGACGACCATGTTGCTCAGAAGCGAGAAGAGGTTCAATTAGAGGATAAACCCTATTGTAAACAACTCTTTCAAGAAGCTTACTGAAGCAAGATAGAAGGGATATGGGACGATAATTGGAGACGCAGGATAAAGTTCCGGTTCTAAGGTTGGGAAAAAAATATTTGTGGAGTGCCAAGAAGAAGGAAACGTGCAGGAAGAAATACTTAGGTTAAAGAGGACATATAAAGGAACACACAAATATGATAACAGTGACTTAGCAAATATGTTAGGTACGCCGTCGGGTCCGCAGCTGGTGCTACTATCTAGGTTAGCAAGCAAACCTTCGACCTCCAACGGGTTCGTTAAAGACAAACAAAAACTATTAACATCAGAGGAGAGAATATTAGCGGACAAAGATGGGTTAGGTCGAGAAGTGGCAGAGGAAAAGAAATGAGCAAACAGCTCACATATTTCTTGAGGCGAGGAAGTAGACAAATCGTTTAGGTGCATCCGAGAAGGGATGGAGGGAGACATTTTAAGGGAACGGATGTGGGACCAGAAGGGTTTCTGCTGACAGGATGATATGGAGCTTCAATGTGGGCATGATAAGCACTCATCGCATAACCATCTTTTTAGCATACGAGCGTAAATTTTTGTATCTAAGTAAATCAGCTTCTAAGCCGGAGTTTCGAAATCTACGACGCACCACGACTTTGGTTTTAAGAGCACCTATCACGTCAACAGCTAGCCAAGGCGGATCAACACTTCTTCGAACACGAAAAGTGGGGGTGTGACAGAAAACAATAATAGTCAAGAAATCATAGAACGCATGAACGCATCATCAACATTTAGACCTCTGAAAAACGCAAACCAGTTAACAGCATTAATAACATTGGACATGGAAGTGAAATCAGCTTTATCAAAGTTATAACGTAGCGCAGATGTATTTTTATTCTTAGGGAATGAGGTGAACGAAAGTTCGGTGGCAAGAGGTGAATGGTGAGGATAATAACTAACATAAGGTGACAGAACAGAACATAAACAGACGGCAAAGGAGAGTTAGTAAAAACAAAATCAAGTATTTTGTTATCAACATTAGGAATATTATTCAACTGCGAAAAAAAGCAAAAAGAGAAAAAGAAGGATGTAGCTAAAGAAATATTGCTCCTCGATAAAATTTCAGTGAAGGTTGTATCCCAGACCAAGCTGGGAGGGGAAGAAGAAAGGAAAGAAGAGGGGAAGTATGTGTTAAGAAACGTAAAAAAGCGTTCATAGACAACTATAAATCGAGGATACAAGTAATGCAGTAGATGGAGTAACGGATAAACGAACAAGGATACATTCAACAGCAGAGAAAGCATGAAGTCGATACAGGAGGACACGCAAAGTGTATTGCGAACAGCAACTAAAACACCGCCGGCTTCAGATAAACCAATGGCTGAGCGATCACGATTTTTGTGGAAGACTGTAAAAAGATGTAAAATTTCATTATTGAATATATTCCCTGTCAGCCAGCTTTCAGTTAAGCATATAATGTCGTCAGTTTGAAGAAAAACTTTAAAAATTACATTTTCATTGCATATGATTCCCATATCCATTATTTTGACTCACAAGTTTTGTTAATTGAGTGATATCACGATTTTAGTAAGCAAATGTTGGAAAGTGCTGAAATTGTGGGGTAGTGCGCACAAAAATGAAAGCACTGGTTTTCGTAGATGAAATACGTATTTTCGTCTGAAATTTGTCACAAAACTAGGGAAGGGCGGGGCTAGTTGAGCATTTTTTTACTTGAGCGGTCATAGCTCCTCAACGATAAGTCTTAATGGCTTGTTATGCATACTGAGGGGTAAATAATTTATCCCTTTCCAAAAGTGTCCATAGTAATTTATTTGTATCAAATCGCATTTAAGAGCTACTGTCGTTTAAGTGAATAAAGTCAGATATGCTCAACGTACCCCATAGGTGAGGTAAGTTGAGCAAGGGTATCGGGTAAATTGAGCAATTAGAAAATCCAACCAAACCATGGGTTCAATATTTACTAGACATGAAACAAAATTTCTACTTTACTATAAACTTTTTACTAATAGTATGTTAGTGACATAATAATGAAACTAAAGGTAATTTTCTTTTAATATTAAACAAAAAATATAATGAACAAAAACTCAACATACCTTAAGCTTAACTTTTGGATTAGAACTCAGTCTTTCTACTTAAAATCAGACTTCAACATTTATATAATTATCAATTAAGCTTATATTAAAAAAGAAAATATTAATGAGATCTTGGAATCTTAATCATCGTTATCGCTGTTGCAATTAATACAATCGAAAGTAAGACCAGCAGCTGACGCACATTTTGTATGTGCAAACTTGGCACTGGATCCATGTTTCCCCTGGCAAACTTTCAAAGAAAGTTTCGCAACAAACCAGGCAGGAATCATCATCATCGTTGCTTTCCTCACTTGACTGAAGTACTTTTTTAGAAACACTATTCTTTCTTTTATTATCAATGTTCTTCTTTGGCTTTTTAACTTTTTTAGTGGTTTTGTTTTGTTCCTCCTGCAATGCGTTCTTTTCGGGACTATCTGTTAGAAAGCAGCTTTCCTCTTTCTTCTGATAGTTGTGGCTGCTTTTCTAGGATCTGCTTTTGGATATTGTCGAATAATTTCTGGGGAAAATGCATGCGTTGGATCGAACTGCTCATTTTCTTTGTTGCTTGTAGCAGGTTTGGGTTGAGTTTGGCTGGTGGAGGTAGATGGAGTAGGATCAGGTTCAGTGTTGGACGTCATAGCTTGCTCTGGACGATCTTTTTCCAGCTCAACCGTTTCTGGATCTGAACGGTCGGTTACGAATGATGGTGAAAACTCATCCTCACTAAAAATGTTCCCATTATATGGGAAGATGCCAGTCTTTCGGAAACCGTTGACAATATTCATACTTGTCTGAGCTAATGGCAATGAATCAGTGACAATTTTTGGTATATCATAAATAGTCAGAGGCTTGCTTGGGTTATTACGTAGCAATGTATCTTGAACAGCAGCGCTATACTTTTTGAATGGTCCAAACACTGAGACATCCAATGGCTGCAGGTTGTGGCTACAATGCGGTGGAAATGACAACATTACAATTCCGTTCTTTTTAGCCAAATTTAATGTTTCCACGTTTAAATGAGAGGAGTGATTATCTAATAATAACAAGACACGGTGTTCCTTTGACGGTTTTACATGTTTTATAAAATGTTGCATAAATTTAAAGAATTCTTCGTCTGTAACCCATCCACTGGCATTGCCTGCTCCTATACATTCAAGGGGACCACCATTAAGAAAGTAGCTTTCAAATTTTTTTCTGGAAAATACAAACATAGGTGGTACAGTATTTCCATAAGCAGATACAGCAGTCACTACTGTAACGTTAGTCCCTCGCTCCCCAGAAGTCATGGCGCCGATGTTACGCTTACCCTTGGCAGTTACAATTTTATTTGGCTTCAGCACAGTCGACACTCCTGTTTCATCCACATTCCATATGTCTGACGCACTGAATCCATGTCTATCCATTACTTCAGCTAATTTGTCAAAAAATACTTTGACATTCTGAGCATTAAATGATGTTGCCCTACCAAGGCTGGTGGCTTCTGCCTTTCGAATAGATAGCTCCGGATTTCGTTTTAAAAACATCGTAAGCCATTCTTTTCTGGCCATCTTATTTGCAGTCTACGAGGGTGGAATTTTAATAGCGAATTTAACAGCACACTCGTAGGCAAGACGACGAACGTCTTTCGGGGAATATCCATAGAATATTGATGCCATTTGCAATAAGTATTTTTTTAAAGAATCCTCTTGCGTGGGAGAAAATACTTGTCTCGGATTTGCATAACCCATTAATGAATTTACATCTTCAGACCTTAATTTCTTCAAAAATCTTGTTAAAGTCATCCGTTTGATACCGAATTCTTTGGCAGCGGCATTTACACTTTTTCCATCATCATTGACAGCTTTTGCAGCATCATTTAAGTCTTGAGTTGTGTAAAAACCTCTTGAAGTTTTTCTTTTATAAGTCCGCGTTCTAAAATCAAATAAATTACATACAATACGTTCTAAATCGTGGGGTTAGTTGAGCAACTATTGCTCAACTAACCCCAACTCAAAAATTTGAAATGAAAGTGAGGTTATAAAAAAACTGTTAGATTTATGTTCAAAACCTTTATTCGTTCTAAAAATATACTAAATTTATGGAAGTTTAACTCCTACCTGATTGAAAACGCATAATATTTGACTCGTACAGAAGAAATATTAGCATACAAAATATTTTTACTTTTGGGTCGCAAAATAGACAAAGCGTGCGCGTATGTCACTCGATCGACAGATCATCACTGGCGGTCGCGCGATAAGTTTCCCTCCCGCGCCCGCTTCTTTCCGCAATTTGATGCGTTAGCGTGCGGTGTATAGTTTCTGAGATATTTAGATTACCCAACTTAATCCTATGCTCAACTAGCCCCGCCCTACCCTATTCGAATCAGAGTTCATTTTCATTTACCAAATATTATAAATTTCAGAGCGAAATGAGTTTATTGGAAATACATAAATATTATTTATTGCCCCTTGACATTTTCCAACATACCGTCTTTATCATGATTTTAAGTCCTTGGCACGATTGACGTGTTGAACAAAAATAATTGCTTTATTTTTGTTCAATATTCTAAAAACAGACCTAATGACCTATTAGCTTTAGCACCATACATCCTGTGAGTAACTTTTTTGACCGGATTCCGAAAAAAATACCTCATCTGGCTGACATTGACTTCAGTTGCCGGCAAAGCTGTTTTAAGTTCCGTTCCTTAAGCCACATTCCACTAATGAAAAGCCATTGTATCGCTCTTGCTATACACATTTTATGCCCTTCTAGACCTACCTAGATGATTAAGCCACAAGTCAATATCAATTATAATTCATCATTTTTCTCGAAAATGAAACTACAAATAATCAAGAAATCTTGTATGTTGGTATGTAGCTAATCTATACGTATGTTTGTTCATTCCTCTAGGTAATAATGTTATTTCACGATTTCTATCTGAGCAATTTTGAAGGTGACTTGCATCACGACATTTGTAGTTACCTATTTTTCGTGTGCACTCGATGCTCTGTGTGGCCGCATAAATATTACAAACATTTTGCCATGATGTCGACGACATTGTCATCGCACAGCCAACTCGCATTGTCGGCATGTTGCTGTGAGTAACAAAATGTTATTAATGTTGGTTACCACTGTTGCCGTTGCCGTCGCGGTGGAATTGGAAAAAATTGAAATTATAATAGACGAAGCAATAACATAACAATATTAACTGCAATCGCAGTTTGTCGGGATGGGAATAAAAGTCGACGTTTTTTGGTTGATTGGGTGAAAATGTCAACTAGTTGAATGGATTGTGGAAAACTTGTAAGATTGTGTAAGCTTAAAATATATTATTCAATTAACATAAGGCAAGTGCTTAAAAATTTTAAATAATTACCATCAATTGATTATTAAATACCTCACGCCAAATCCCCCATGCCCCCATGAATCCATCAATGAAAAAACCAGAGTAAAAGGCAATATAATTCATCATTCTTTGGTCGATGAATTCCCGTCACCATCGTAAATATCTAGAACAAACGAAACTCACCTCACCTCCCAAGCAAAGTGAAATCGAATATTTTAAGAAAAACAACCAAAAAACTAAACAATAGAAAAACCATTCTCACCGCATGCTAGACCATCATCACTTGCTGTTCCGGTGTGGTACATATAGTGAATTGTTATTAGACTGTAACAGACAGTATGTCTGGAATATATGCATATTTCATTGAAAAACCTCTCAAGTTTTCATCTATACACTAATATAAAACTCGCTATTTTTTAGTGAAAATCATATAAATTTTCCATTTTACCAGAAAAAATTCTCATCGTCTTCGGTTTTTTTTTTTGCTGAAAAATCGACTGTTTTGAATAGTTTCATTGGTGGTGAACCATGACAACATTACCAGTACTGTCTTAAGATAAGGCAGTATAAGCTAATTCGTAGTAGCAGTGCAATAAATAGTGAAAAGAGTGGTTGGTAGTTGCGAAGACAACGAACCGATAAATGAGCAACAGGAACGCCAAAGACCGGCAGAATCGACGAAGCGAACACAATGAAAATGAATCAACAGTTTTTTTTTGCTTCTCGTTCCGGAAAAGGTCAAGATGTCTAGTTTGAGTGCGAAGAGGAAATTAGGTGGATTTAGTTTGAAAAAGAAATTTGTTGGATTCATTGTTCTGTATAATAGATGAGTGTGAATGCTGCCTACTTATGGGATTTGCATCTTGAGCTGCGTTAAGATGAATTCAGTGAGCTATGACGATGCAAATTTCAAATAACAATATAGTTATAGAATTTCAGCCAATTTTAAATAGCTTTTAGGATTACGCCCACGCCAGGTCTATTTAAATCACTTACAGTGCTAATCACGAGTACTTAAAGAAAAAATCGCCATTGGGTTTCCCCTGGTATTAAATATCGCCATGTTGGGTTATACCTGATTGACTACTACAGTGTTCACTGCTCACTTAGCTAAATACCAGCGAATATGATACAAGTAAGCCAAAGATTGTTATTGTGTAAATACTGAAAGTTGCATTGTGAAAAATCAGTTTTGGATAGTAACTGCGGTCTTTCGAAACATGCGCCAAATCAAATTTTTCGTCTGTGAATTTTGATTGGTCTAAGATTTTATTGGTGAACTATCTGAAGAAGGAAAAAAAACTCTAGCGCACCTGAACCGCTAGAAACACTAATGTTCGATGAACAGTAGAAGAATCGTGCAGATTTTGAGTGCATATTCTACCACACGTGCTCCAACCTGTTTCGAGTGCAAAAATCACTTTGTTCTTAGCAATACATTTAAACTCATAGGGTGAAAAGGATTTCAGGAATTTCAAGATTTAAGAACGCCAAACACTGCAAAACTTTGAAAGCAGCATAACATAATATAAACAAAGTACAAGTTTAGTGCTTGCAACACTTTACCGGCACTGCAGCTAAAAGTCTCCCATATTTTACGTTAAAATCAAATAACTATCGATTTCGATTTTATCCGATGATTTCGTCGAAAGTTTAAGGGATAGAAAGATGTTTGGGGTACAAAAACGAAATATGTTTGAAGCCAAACAATTTCTAGAATTTAGTAAATTAAAACATTGGTAACTTATTTTCATTGTAAATGTTCGCGATATGAATGCTTCATGTAAACATTTATTGATACGAAAATAGCAAAAAACGCCTCGGGATGGTAACTTTTTGCATCAATACCAAAAATAGATCACACCTGCCTCACATTGAAATCAACCTACTCTTCGAATTTGGTTTTCATCCGATAGCAGCATTGGAAGTTATAGTTGTACAAAGAAATTTAGGGTTACCAGTCGCAAAAGTTGTCGAATTTTCGAAAACTTTATGTTTGTTGTTTATTGTCACAACAAGATCATTACCCTTAGAAAACTTTACGATAAAATCGCTTAATAAAGTTATTGCAAATAAATGAAAAACCAACAATAGCTGGCAACCCTATCATGGTTTTTTTTATCATATTTCTTCTGAATGATGTCTATAATAAGTTCCATATATCATATGAAATTCGTCATTAATTTTTGTTTTAGCTGCTCACTAAGACTGTTTTGCAGATCTCACTTTATTTTCACAACACTCACTTTAACACAACCTGTACAATTAACATTTTCCCGCGAACGTCCCATAAGACTGCGTGTGTTTTTTGCGACATTTTGTCCTTTTACTGTGATGTCATTATTCTGCATGACGGCCCGTACTCTTTGAAGGCATAGACACAACCGACCGACTATTTTCAATGTAAAGCGTCACTATTTTAGCACGTTGTTTCGGTATGAAACAATTTATGCTTAAAATTGTACTGAATTGATGTTTCAAAAACATATCAGCTGCGTTTAATGAGCACGAAAAAAAAGCAGAGCATCTCAAGGCAAATTATAGTAGCGCGGCTGTCAAAAAAGTCGAACAAACCAGAGCTATTGAGAGGCAGAAAAAAGTCGAGCAGCTGAGAGGCAATACTCAAAATCCATTACTTGTCAGAAGGTCAACCTGTCAATTCACTAACGAAAAACTGCACTTGAGTAACAATACTTTGTTGAAAGTCGGTTCCGTGACAGTTGGAAAACAGCTGGTTGTTTGCCCGAACTTGCTCTACCAAAAAAAGTGGAGTTAAAATCGTACTCTAAAGTGCTCTAGTTCAACTTAGAGTAGACTCATGAAACACAAATCAGAGCAACTTCGGGCAAGTTAGAGCAGCCGAATTACCCATTGAACACATTTTGTTGAGATATCTCAAGCTAGCTCAACCTAGAGCACACTCAATCAAGTCAATCGGCTGATAAATGTCAAAGTTATTTAATGTTGCCCTACCAACATAAAAGATGGCGCATCTACATTCCATGAGTGTGGGCATACTACCCACTAAACTACACGAACTAATTAAAATAAAACCAAAATATTTTCAACCTTATATTAAGCGAGATCTTGGGAAGATTATTCTTGGTCTGCATGTTTCTTGGTCTTACTGAAATATATAAGGTAAAAATCGTAGTTGGTATTTTGTGAAAAGAAGGAACCTAAATTGCTCTAATTGATGTCAATTTATCCTTGTTAAAAATTAATAGTTGGCTCGGTTGCATTCATATCGTCTCAATTTAAAATACTAAATATTTGCATGATCTTTCCCTGGATTATTTCTGGAATAATTTGAAAGTTGCACATATGGTGACCATGAAGATGAAGCTGTATAAGCAGTCTTTACGAGCTTAACTTGAGCTTAGAATATCAGAAAGTATTTATTTTTCTCCACGGTAGACAGTTAGCATGTAATAAGCTAATCAGGTAAGAACTTAGTATGCAAGTATTTGAAATATTATAAACGATGTCATGAATCGTGATCATCGTAAATCGGAATTGCTCTCGAGATTTTTTTTAATCTTAATAATGCTCTATCAATAATACTATGCACATTTTATATTAATTTACTGACACTTTATTTTTTTCTTTCTTACAGGTAAGGATACATTTTCAATCTATTCTTAAATTATCAGGTAAGGATTGTAAGATTTGACAAAAGTAGATAAGCTAATGTGCATTTAAAAATGCAATTCAAAGCATGTTTTAAGCTATATGGATGGTTTTTACTTATTTATTTATTTATTATCTTTTTTAACAAGCCAATGCCCAATTTCAAAAATTGAAATACTTCAAAACTACCAAACTACCTAAATTAATATAAAATTTACAAAATGCAAACCTCAATGAATTAAAGGAATACATAAGATAATATGAAAGAAAGTACAACAATAATAAAAAAAATCAAGGATGATAAGAAGCTTAAAGAACTGAGCCTTTGATTTGTGATTTGAATTGAGAGAACATTAGTGGAAAAAGACTAAGCTGAAGATCGTTTTCGTTTGCTGGAGATACGAATTAATGGCGAGCTAAAGCAAACTTCGATTATTTTTACGTAAGCACACCGTATAGCCAAGACCGGCGAGCATAGGACAGTGGAGTAGCTTAAAAATCAAGCACTCGTCAAGGAACATTCGTTGAGAATCTAATGAAGAAATTTGGAATAGAGAAAGACGGTCACTAAATCAACTGTAAGCGATGTTGAATTCAAACAACAATGACCGAGTAAACCTTGGCTGAACGTATTCTACCGTCTCATTAAGATATCTGCGGTGGGGAGACTACAGTTGACAACAAAGTTGAAGGATGTTACGAGCAAATGAAATTGAAACGAAAGATGGTGAGAGGTAGAGACGCTAATAGAAGGAGCCAAACATCTAATGATAAAACTAGACAAACGAGAGGCCTTGGCGGTTATACAGGGTGATTCAGATCAAGGTGCCTTGGGGTATACCACGTAATTCCTTGAGGTGAGCGGATAAAAAAATGGTTGCACATACTCCACCTTAGGATGTCCCTCTTACGAGCTATAGTCCTTGAAAGATTTGTCAACTTTTAATGTATCCTGTTGAAAATGATGGCTTTTAACTTTTGAACAACCCTGTGGATTCTAAATATTTTTATGAAATTTTCGGTCTCCTTTAATACACAGACTGACCTCATGTAGAGAATCTGTTGCAGGTAGCGGAATGGATAACAAATGAGATTTCATTTAAATGATAACTGTAATAGCTTTCAAACGAGATAAAAAT
Source organism: Nemotelus pantherinus (assembly GCA_963978885.1). Lineage (NCBI taxonomy): Eukaryota > Metazoa > Arthropoda > Insecta > Diptera > Stratiomyidae > Nemotelus > Nemotelus pantherinus. Next base: position 18,632,898 of record OZ022264.1, on the reverse strand, counting down.
ACTTAGAATCCACAAGGTTGATCAGAAGTTACAAGCAATTATTTTCACCAGGTTACATTCAAAGTCGACAAATTGTTCAAGTGCTATAACTCGTGAGGGGGGTATTCTAAGGTGGGTATGTGCAACAATTTTTTTATCAGCTCACCTCAAGAAAACACGTGGTACATATACCGCCAGGCACCTTGATCTGAATCACCTTCACCCTAGTATAATTTTCGATCAACAGGAGAGAGGAAGCAACCTGTTGTGAACAATCTTTCATGAGCTTTACCAAATCAAGGAAGGAGAGAAATGGGTCGATAGTTAGAAACGCAACTTCATACTTGTGGATGAGTGAATTTTAAGAAGATTTTCTGCCGATTGAGAAGGAAGTGAAGGAGAAACTAAGGCAAATAAAAAAGCTTGTGAAATATATATTTTGAGCAGACCAAGTTCATTTTAAAGTAAGTTTCATATATTTCACTTGGGCATCTATTTAATCGATAAAACGATATCACCTAAATAGTCAGCATTTTTAATCAGCGAAAAGTCGAAATTCAGCAAATCAAAACTAACAAATAATACAGAGTGAAATTTTATACACGTAATATCTTCCTAGTTTTAAATTATTCGCTAGTGACAGTTATGCTTGTCCTTTCAGCAAAGTAAAAGTATTCTTCGAAAGACTCATTATTTAGAAATTAATTAACCTAAACATTCGATTTGCAATATATTCAAATTTACATAACACCATGCCGCGAGAAACATCTGTGTGCTCCATTTAAACCATACGTTGTCGTATCATCTACTATCGATTTGAGTCCGTGCACTATCTCAATGCCTGCGTAGTTGACTAATAAACTAGCTCAAATATGCGAAAGAAATGTGTAACTGTTACTCTCACTATCTACTTTGCCATGCTCATACTGGATTACGTATAAAAAGGATTAGCTAAATTCCCAACGTATCAGAAATTTATGCATAAAACCGTGCTTAACTTGCAGAAAAACAACAAACGAAGGGAACGTAAATCTTGTGCAGCTGATGTGATAAATGTCGCACGATAAGATTGTAAGAGGGTTTTTATGCCAGTCAGTTAGTTCAGTAGTTTTATTCAGTTTTTATTGGAAACGCAACGGTGTCTATGGTGCCCGGATCGTGTGGACCATTGACGACGGCTCACAGCTGTGTTGGCACACATAATCTGCGAAATAGCACAGTGACTAGGCCTACTAACCGCCATTTCACACACAATGTTCCAAATCGTAGTTATAATCTAGGGAGAAAATTGGATATTTTACTAAACTTTATGCAGGTAGCTTCAGCTAGGTAGTTCACACTGAATCGATGGCATAATACTTGGTTCGCATACGCAATCTACTGAGTTGATGGTGACGTGAATGATTTGAATGATAGGTCTGCAAACTGCTTGAATTGCAACGAATCTATGCAGAATAGCGCTACAGACGCAGAAGTTATTCAAGTTTTTGGCTCACTGATGATATTCACTATATTTTGCATTGATCATTCGACGACGCATGAAACAACTAGAACTGCGATAACGACGTCGTTATGGAGTTTTATTGCGAAATTTGAGATTAGCAGTCCTGGAAAGCTTTTTCACTATTCAATACTTCCTTGATTTTTCTCAGTAGCGACATGCAATACGATGAATACAATTTATACGTTAGTCAGATACTGTCTTTTCGTAATCACACAAATTTACTTGTAGTTTTACTCGGGAATAACTCGAATGGACTTTGTTTCGTAAACTAAATGCTTTTTCTGTTGCATTGGATTTTTTGATTTCGTAAACAGACTTGTTAATCGTGTTTTCATTAGCTCTCATTAATATTTGACTGCATTCCAACTTGTTTAGTTTGTTTTTTGTTTTTTTTTTGTGAAATTTAGGCAGCCTCTAATTACATACGTTTACCAATTTGCATTGATGATCATTGAAAATCAACCTCGAATAAGCCTTAAACTCTTGACATGCAGTAATTTGATACTCATTTCATTCGTCGGATTTAATTAATTTTCGAATTTCATATCCGAACTGCAATTTTTACTGACCAAACGAACTCTCACTCTATAAAAACACCTTGCACTTGCTTGTCACATTCCATTCGAGCATACTCTAATGCATCTAATAAATTTTAATTTTTTCACCTGTCGCAAGGCGAAATAAATTCCCAGCATTCGGCAGCTTAATCAATCAAATTTCATCCAACAGCTTCAAGTGGAGCATAAATTTAACCTTTATAGCAGCGAAAGTAACGCAATCGGCAAACCCATTAAAAAAATTTTCAAATATTTTGGAGATAAAAAAAAATCCATTGAAATTAGATTGATAACGCAGGCAAAACGTACAAAAAAATTATGAAATGCACAACGAAATACATTTCTGTTGCGTATTTTTTACTGAAAATCAACGTAAAATTTAATCGTTAATGAACTTTGAATGTTTTTTTTTGTCTCAAGCCGAATATCATTTAAACTCATTCGAACAATACCTGATTGAAAAATATCGCCTAGCCTAATGTAAAAGATAATCATCTAGATGGTGATTACAACTTTTTTTTCACAACATGTTTCATTCGAATTTCCTCCCTCGTTTTCAAGCCTGCTTTCAGATTAGTCTTTTCAATCTTTTTGCAATGCGTAGGTATAGCAACTTCAAAATATGATCTCCCAAATAAACTTGATTTATTCAACTTTGTTTATTTTTTTAGTTTACTTGTGTACGTTTTTCATTTCAAATGTTTGCATAATCGATTTATAGTCCTAAATAGAAACATTATCTAAGTGTTTGACTGTGTGAAAAGTTCCTTGCCTTGAAATATTATTCGCAAATACTAGAGCCACTAGTTGAGCACGTACAATGCATACTTTATTTTTTGCTGTTGAAGTATCAATAGCTACACTTGTCCATAGCTAAACAGTGTCGATATTCGAACTATGTTGCACGTTTGGTGTACCAAACATATGAACAGGTAGATTTTGAAGTATTTCACAAAGTGATTTTTACTATGAACGGTTTCGTTTCGATGCATTTTTTGCGAATTATATTATGCAAGGCTAAAGTTTTAATCATTATTAATTCAGTATATCATGGGAAAATGGCTGGTGTTGAAAGTGACTTTGAGGGTGGTGTTTTGCTACGTTCGATTTAATTTTGTATTGATTTAATGAATGTGAATATGACGTGGTGAAATTGAATTTTAGATGCAAAGTGAACTGGAATGATGACTTGGCAAATATTTGGTGTGGCGTATACTATAATTACTAAATCAAATTAGGTGTCGGGGAAATGCTACACAACACGGAAATGATAATTTATGTTAATGGATATATTATGAACCAAAACAGCTATTACAGTAAATATTCAACAACAAAAAACAAAAACCAATAGTTAGAGATTTTGATGTTTTAGTTTTGATATCTATTTCAAATAAAATAAACGAACGAACTTAGTTATCAGTAAAAATATCATTAAAACGTTAGTAATCTTGACAAAGGATCAATTCCTAATGTGTTACCGAAACTAAAGTATAGCAAAACCCACATCTCAAGAACAATAAACTGCATTAATTTCAACTAAATGACTTGAAAATATATATATTAAAATGTAATGATTCTTAATGAGTCTTTTTCGTTTTCATTGAGCAGCCAGTAATATGTTCAAATCTACGGGAAAGTGTGATATTCATACCGACCTTCAAAATATAAGTCACCACATTAATGAATACTTAATGATAGGAAAGCTAAAAGTTTTATATGCACTTGCTCAAAGAATCCAAAAAAAGACCAGAAAATCTTTCAATAGACTGAACATACTTGAAAACGGCTCTAGATACGCTTAGTTTGAACATAATTGGTAGTTTTTTCTACAAGTCAGCAACATCCCTGATAACACACTGGAGACTTTGACGGACATAATCAACGCTCTTTTTCAAACGGAGAGCTTCCGTTGGGTCTGAAAGACAGCAATTATAACAGTAGCTCCTAAATTAGACAAAGACTTTCACTTCTCATAAAACTAGGACAGACCTATAAGTCTCCTATCAAATAAGTCTCTTATCCTCCGCAAAAAAAATCACTGATCGTGCTCTTTTTTAGCGGCTTAATGAGATAGTTGAGGAAAAGGTCATCATAGCTGAGTATAATTTGGCTATATTCCACTGAAGTTCAGCTCGCAAGAGTGGTGTAGCACATTCGTACAGAATTAACCAAAGAAAATCTAAGGGATTGGCCTTATTCGATGTTACCAAGGTGTTTGATGAAGTATTGCATGCGGGACTAATTTTAAACTACATGTACCACAAATTTCACCATCCATCGTTCAATTTATGGCACCATTCCTCCAGAGCAGAAAGTTTTGTATTAGATTCAACCACTACCTTTCCACAGTTCGGACAATAGAAACTGGAGTCCGGCAAGGCTCAACACTCTCCCTCAAAAACATAAACCTGCATTGATACGATATTGGAGTATTTTCAGAAGTGGAAAATTCAGAGTGCAGAATCCACTAGCTGCAGCAAAACCCAGTTCTATGATGATAGGTTAGAAATGAATTCGTTAAGATTGAACTTTTAATGCAAATAACTGGTTTTCCAATATAATATCCATGGAATAATCAAATTCTGGCTAAAAGATATTTTGAGTGTTTAAAGCAGTGAATATAAGAGTCGGACTTAAAATTGAACGTGGATAATTAAACTGTCTCACAGCTATGTAAAACTGAGTAGTAAAAAGCATAAATTCTACATTAGATTTTCTAGCTCATCAAAAGGTTTTGAAAAAATATATGATACAGACTGCACGCAATTTTATAAGCTGTCTTATTTTCTATTCAAGCATATTTGAATCCAACTACTTTCTCTCATTACTATGGTGTAGAACAGTCTTATTACTGTGCTGTAGAAAATCTGCAATAAAATATATTTATCTATGACTCCATCATTGATCAGATAACTCTGAAAATATCTTCGAAACAACATACACCAATTTGCTGAAGTGTAACAGGAAGATCTAATATACATTTTTTTCACGATCATAGTACATGAACAAAACATTTGAAAAATTGTCAATTATACATGTCAAGTTTCTCAAAAAGAAATATGGTTTTTCAAGTGCAATTTTTTCTACAATGATTTTATAGAAATTAAATTAAAATAAAATCATTCACTGCTACGAATGGTTTTTTATATCACGCTTTAAACACAATGGCAGGAATATTTCCTGTTTGCCTGTTTTTAACGAAGCGCATCGTACTGGTAAACCACATTTTGCTGTATTTAGGGTTAAGGCTAATACTTGGCTGCCACGATCGAAATAGTCTGCCAATTATGACCATACTACAAAAAATTTATTCCGGGTGTCCAAAATATATCACCCTATCATCTTTTATAAATGACGGCAACTGTCAGTTTTGTTTTTTTTTCACGTAATTGACAATTACAAATTTGTCCCTGCATCGCATTTTGGTGAAAGACCTCACTCACAAACTACAGACAGTCCATCAGTTACTATCTGTAGACCGTCAATAGGTCCAACCAGTAATGAGTCTGCGTCCGTAAGTGCGCATATGCGCCGAGGTAAACCACGCAAAGCATATGTTGCACCCAAACGTAGCTTTCCAAACAGCCAGAAAAGTGGCATGCTCATTAAGCAATCTTTTGCTCAAGTTTTGCTATGAACTGTCTGTACGTAAAGTGGTGATGAGATACGACTTGACATACGTTCGTTTATGCGTTGTATGGGCACTTATGTTCACTCCTGTTTGCGTATGTCAAAAAGTGCCGTTATTGCTCTAAAATTGGTCGGTTTTGACAGACGATTATGTTCGCAGACTCATCTTTGGTTAGGGCTAATTGCGTCTAAACTACGCTTTCTTGACCTCAACGACCAAGTGGACGATTATCGGTCGAAATTCATCATAAAAAACGAGAACCATTTCCTTCAGATACGCAAACAAATAAAATTTGCACTTCTGGGACACTGAAAATTTACATATCATTCACGGAAAGCCACTATATCCATCCAAAGTTATAGTGTGGTGCACCATTTGCGCCGGAGGTTTCATCGGGCCTTATTTTATCTAGGGGGTCATGATTTAAACTTTTACTGTGACTGGTGACTGATACAGAACTACTACCTCAAATTAATGAATTAGGCCTGGAGAACAATTACTTCAAATTGAATAGTGCAACTGCACACATAGCTTGCGTGATAATGCATACTTTAAAAGTTGCGTTTTTGAGTCGCCTTTTGTCTCGTTTAAGCGATTTGCACCGGTCGGCAAGATCACTCGATTTGACGGCTTCAGACGTCTTTGCTTGGAGGTTTTTGAAGTTACGAGTCTATCAGAACAAACCATAGACTCTGAAAAGTAACAATAGTGTGAAAGCTTATCACCCAAGTCACTCTGCAGAATGATTGAAAATGCGGCAAAAATATGAAATAATGTTGTGTCACTTTTGACTATCCCATTGCACCAAAAGTGATCCTCATCACCAACCACAAAATTTCAAATTATTGTTTTGTGTTTGTTTCCTTTTAAATTTTTATTGTTGTTAGTCTACTGGTGTAGTTTGCCAAAAAAAAAAAATTGAAAAGAGCAAATGAAAAAAAAATTGAAAACATCCAGTTAAAAAAGGTAGAGTCTCAATTCAAGCGTTGAACATCTCAATTTTGATGACTCAGGAAAATAATAATAGAGACAGTAAAAAATACCAGCATTACAAACTTCACAGTATTAAAATTCATCATTTCACTTACAAAGCAAATAATACATAAGACTATGTTGCTTAGACAGATATGACGAAATATCAATCGATAAACTTGCAACCTTCGGATTCAAATCGTTAAAAATCGTGGCTAAATCTTTAGGCGAGCTGCTACACTGCGGCAATCACAGTAAAGTTAGGTAAATTCTCAAAAATCATTGAATGTGTTTGTTCTTTCTTTTTTTCGAGTGCCTCGGTAACAACCTTTCAACTGTGATTTTATTGTAGGTCCTTCATACAAGCTGTTCAACATGAGAAAACTAATAAACCCACATTGGGCGCATATATGAATCATTGATTTTACTACATCTGTAAGACTGGAAGTAGGTCATTCAGCTTGTTAGTAGGATAATTGTGTTTATTTTGATTCGAAAAAGTATTTAATTCATTGTTGATGAAGATCTATACTTAAAATGCAATATTTTTCTACTTACCAGAGAATATTTACTAAAGATTGCAAAGATTCGAAGTACTAGAGCCAATAATTGGACTTACCCAAAATCTAACCTCATTTAATGCTTGGAAAAATTCTACTTCAATGAGAAAAAAAGCTCAAATGAAATTAAAGCCAAAGTGAGTCATTATGCCCATTATCTCCAATTCATAAAAATTAATTTCAAAATCAAACCCCAAGGATAAAAAACTCGATAGCCTAATAAGAATAAGTAGCTGAAAAAATGTAATTTTGGTAAATTCTAATTTAGTAGCTTCAAAAAATACCTGTGAAAACCCGAATTTAATCCATATTTTGAAAACTTGGGTATTTTCTCGCAGTTTTTTCGTGTAAATGAAAATTAGAAATAAAAATAGTAAAGAACACGCACTTGAAAGTAGCTAGTTATTACTCTCTTCCATCTTTTTAGCAGCTTACGAATTCCATATTCAAAGAACTGTTAATACTTGTTGCTACTCATATATCGACCCGTTTTTTGCATCTTCACAAAAATGAAATTGTTACTCCGTCAGGCAATGAGACATCAATTAGTGAATGAAGCGGGTGAGATAAGACTTTCCATTTGAGCGTTTCGAAGTCGTTTTGGCAACGTATGACTGAGCGCGGTGGTGCTCCAAAATTACTTTGTTGTTTCTTTTTTTCCTTAAACGTGTCTATTGTTATTGTTAGCAATGTTTCATGCTCGTTTCGTCCGAATTGAGGAGCTCCTAATAAGACACACCCAACTGATCCCATCAAATGCAGAGCATGAGATTGAAACGATAAATATTCGACTTTACCGTTGATATTGAAGCTTTTTTATTCAGCAGCTACAGCACAAAGTAAACAATTTATAATTTTTTGTTCTTCAATCAGCTTTTCCCTCGTAAAAACGACGATCAACATCTCTCAGCTTCAATTCTTTCAGCACACAGTTGTCTAGCTTTTAGAAACCGTTCTCTGTTCAACTATTAATGATTTTGCAAGTTTATTTTAAGTCTGACAGGTGTCTTCATTAAGTAATGCTTCCGATTAGAACACTTTTATTTTCCGATTAGAACATTTTTTCTTTCATTTGCTTTCGGGACGATATCTTCCACAATATCATTTGGATATCATGATATTTATTCAATTACATAATTTGTTGTCGGGAAATTTCACGTTCAACCGATATTAAAAACCGATACTATGTCCTTTATTGTTTATTCAACGGCTTCCGCCATCTACTTTCAACTAGGGATATACTCTTTATACTCTTTATGTGCTTTCAATACTTTTTATGTGCTTTCAATTTTGTGCAAAAATAAACTCAGAAAGAGAGCATTAAAACCTCCAGTTATGTAATCATCGCAAGAATTCCAAGTCCCTTAAATGATCTGATTTGCATTTTGCCATTTTCACCTGAAATTGCAGACTTAGATGTCAATCGCAACATCACGAATCAGCTTGCAGTCGTAAATGATACCTAAGCCAGATACCCAATCAGCAAACAATACGGAACTGGAGCTATCGTAACGATTTTACTAGAATCTGAACGTTTTCCTTACATATTCATGAAGTCGTTTAAAACTGAAATGTATCATTGATGTAGTTGGCTTGGTGAATTTGATTCTTAAGCAAATTTTATCGATTGCAACGCTATGACAACAAACTGGTCACGATTCAAAATTGTTGAGGGCTAAGACTCAGATGGAGTAGGTAGCAGCTTATAGTTCATACTGAAAATAAATTTATGTTGTGCTAATTTTTACTGTTAGCCAAATGTTTTGTTTTAGATTTTATGAGAAATGCTCGTTAAATACATTATTTTGTTTAAAATAATCGTGAAGATAAATAGTAATTTTTCATTTCCTTGATTAAATCAAAAAGTCCGCGAAAAATGTATCTTCAAATAAAGATTGTTTGTTGTGAAAGAAGTATAAGATGATTTTTATTCATTGAAATAAACAAAATCAGTGCCAGAAAAAAAGATAAATATTTTAAACTAACTAAACTTCATTGCTTTGTAAGAAACTCATAAGACAATATTTTTCAAAGCATGCAATTTAAAATTTGAAAAAGCATGTCAAATCCTCGCACTAATATCTTTTCATTGATTTGAAACAAAAATCTGATATAAATTTTTTTTTGTCTATTCAAAACTACTGGCCTAAAAGTCAAACTAATATGCTAAGCAGATACCTGTGTATGATCAATAAAGGTCTAATAAATTGTTCAACGCCATCGGGTACAAACTGACTAACGTTTTGATACAAATCGCAAATTTGCGAGGTACCTTTTTGTTTAAGCTGATTCGACACCTTTATAGACGGCCTCTGCTGAGTAATCATTAGAAACGTTGACGGCGGTTTAAAACTGAGCTTAGAACTGCCACACGCATGGGTTTGAAATTAAATCAAATTGTCAGTTTGCTACTTTAATCGATGCACCATGCCAGACGGTTTTCCATTGAACTGATCACTTATGAAAGATGTAATGATCAATGAGCTGTGAATGCACAGCTATATGCTACTGTTTGTTGGATCTTGAGCTGATCGAAGCTGGTATGATTGACTTTGGAATTTATTGAATTTAAAAGTGACAATTTGTCACCTCAAGCAATTTCAATTGATAGATTAACCAATGAGTAGTGTAATGTGGCAATTATTTTAGATAAATGGGATTTGCTGGCTGGAGGGTTGTAATAGGGTTCAGTTTGCAACTATTGTAATTTTACAGATATTAATAAAAAGAAATTCTTTCCGTTAGATTTGACAGTGTTTATCTCAAACACAAACTGGTTTTTAGAAAAAAATACCAACATATATATATACATTAATAAACTTTTCTAAATTAAATCAGAAATTCTTGATACTGATCAAAAATAAACATTATAATTCAAATAAAATTCAAGCTAATCAAATCAGAAAGGTGAATTTGAAAATTAAAAACAACATTTTAGATGCATTTTAAAAATAATCCTTTGACTTTCTCAAGCAATGTTTTAAGTCCATTCTACAACATATATTCCAAAATCCATAAAAAAGGTACACTGCATTTAATAAAATGATTTTTTCTAGCAGTGTTTACGAAGCATTTTGTGGCAAAAAATATAAATTTCATAATGCTATTAATTTCGATATATGTCTTAGAAGCTCAAATTCTAAAGAAAAAAAATTACTTGAGAGTGTTAACTAGATAAATTCTTTTGTTTTTCGTAAATAGTTGTAGCGCTTCATGAAAAAATCTTCTTGCGTAGTCAATAAAAAATTTGGAAAGCTTGAAAGTGTTTTGAAAATAGTAGAGCTAGTTAATGATTTAACTGCATTTCAAATTGGGGAAAAACATAGCATCATGGCTTCATAATTTTTACACACATGCTAACTCTTGAACCTTACAATAGCAACACCCGTTAGATAGTTGATGCTGTTATTCTTTAGCAAATTATCTTTCTTTCTGATTATCCCCTGATTATCTTTCCAATGATTATTACATCAGAGCTTAGATAATTTTTAAGGACAAGACCATGCTAAATGCTTCCTTTAAAAACATGCTACTAAAGGCCTTTAATCAACAGCTTTGGACTTTCGATTGTCACACGCAACACGGCTATTTTGCCACAGCATGGAAAACAACGTCAAAATAACTCCAATCCTGGAAGCAGCAAAATATATAAGCACTTTTCTTGATACTAATCGATAAACATGTACTTCACTCAGCAAATTTTTCGATTCTATTTTCATGATTCGGATTCAACGGCATCTTCAAAAGCTCTAAATCATTTTCAATTTAGTTTTAGACCCAATTTTTTGACTGTGTATCAGCGTGCTGAGTTGAAAATATATTTTCTTGGCTGAAAATTCCTCTGAATTCACATATAGGTACAGAAAACAAAAGAGAAATAATTATTTAACTAGTTCGAATAAAATAAAGCAATAAAATCAAAATAAAATCATAATAAAAAAATTGTATTAAGTCAAAGAGGAAAAGGGGAGAGAAAAATTCAGAAAATTAACACACAACAAATACAGACTACGGTACCGGATATGGAAGTAGAAACTAACGAATTGTTTTAAATACACATAAACTGATCGATCACCAAATTTAAATGTTTAACAGCAATTTAAATATATCGTGAACTTGACAATACATTTTTCTTGTATTTCTGTATTTTGGTTATTGAATATCATTTTTTTCATGACAAAGGAGCAGTGAAATAAAATATAAACTATCCCAATGACTCGGTGCTCAAAAATGGTTACATAAAAAAGAAGCATGCAAAATTTAACGTTTCGATATAGTATTTGCGTAGAATGATCTCAAAATACCTCTAAAGTTTCTTCTGCTTTGACCCGCAAAAATCCCAACCATTAGAAAGTTGATGAAACCAGAATTTTCTCCTTTTTTTGACTGTTTGTTTTAAAAAAATGTTATCTTATCTTAAAGCTAAACATTTGAAAAATGTAGTTCCGAAATTTGAGTCAATCAAAGCAAAACTCTCGAAGTTATTGTGTACTTAATCCCATCTCCTCTATCATTGTTGCTCCGACATTTCGGAGTTTAGTAGCCATTTTCTCTAAACAATTTTTCAAAAGTCCTTGTTCACTGCCATTTAAAAACCACATTACCGAATCAGTTCAAACTTGGCACACACTTTCTACATGTAAAATAATTCCATACTTCCACCCCAACGATAATTTTTTAAAAAAATTTCAAAATAAAGGCGGCTTTCCACGTACAAAGAGGTGAAAATTGGTCGTCTAGCAAAAAGGCAATTTTCACTTCAAATGATCACCAAAAATATAAAAATGAAAAAAATATAAATCAGAGAACGTTGGGGGGAGGATTTGATGATATTTTGACTAAATTTCAATATTCTTTGATTTCCGATAATTTTCAGCTGAGATACATTGAACACCGCAAATTGTCTTTTTCCAAAGAGATTCTTGAAAAACCTTTTTCACTGGTTTGTTTGCCAATATTTTCGCAAATAAAAATTACACAATGGAAAATAATGTGTAAAAAAAATTCGTAAAAATAATGTTTTTTTTACGTTGAAACCCGAATCCCTCCCTTAATATCTCTCGCGTACTAGGCAATACTAAGAAAACGTTTCGTTTTATCAAAACTGTACTGCTCAATTACATTTGATTCTCAAGTTCAATCTTCTCTTTGACTGTAACATTAACTCTTTAAAACTGCAAAATGGCGCTGTCGAGTTAAGTGATGAAACGAATATGGTTTATCGGTTTTTCAATAGCTATGGGTGCTATGAGCTGAGGATGTTTTTCGCCGCTACTGTAAATTTCTAATCAAATTTTCAATCCTGGTGCACTTTTTGCACGATCATTATTTGATTCCATTATTTTGACAGCAAAATATATATTTTTTTCCACATATTCAATTAGTTTATTTTGTGTCAATTCTACACTTCCGTAGGCCTAACTCACTAAAAGTATTGCTCCGACACAGCTAAAATACCCGATGAACTTTAGTCCAAACGTATACAAAAACGATTAACAATCAAAATAGTTCAGCAGCAATCGTCTTCGTAGATGAATAGCTTTTGACTCTACGACGTTTTTCTGCATGACTCAGTTAAAATTCTATTCTCGTGGCCGCCAGCATGTTTTATCCGCCAACTGACGGTTCCATTGCCGCTATGTCAAGCTCCGCTGCAAGTTCAAAATCTGCTTCGATCAATTCAATAAATCTGCTTGCACCTGCTTACAAGTGCAACTTGACCAGTCCTAGCGCTTAACGCTGACAATAAACTCAATGGTAGAATGGCCGGTTTCGAGTGGCAGAAAGATCTCAAGCTCACTATTTCCACCAGTATTCATGAAAGTGCCGTCACTGTTCCACAACGAACTCTATCAGAAACTCTTCCTTTACTTGCTGTTTGGTCCTTCTTTTTATGCAGATAAATTGTCTATTAGGTGCGATTAGTTTAAACACACATGAAATCCTACTAAATATACCGCAAGGTTCGGCTCTCAGCTAAACACTTTTTAATTTTTCATGTCAGGGACGGTTCGACTGCCCTACTAGGTCACAGCCATGTGTGCTATTGACACTGTCATGATTTTATTTCAACAATTGCAATTCTGTCATTGGCCACTTGCAGTCACACAAATGGGAAGAAATAAACTGAAGAACCAAATAAGTGCCGAAAATTTTAGGTGCACTTTATTTACCTACAAAGGACTGTTCAAATCAATAAGCTGAGATAGACTCTTGAAGTTCAATTAACTTTACTGACTTTTTACTTCATGGCTCAAATAAAGTTCCTTGCTAGCAGGCAATTTTGTCGCAAAATTCCTTGATTTTTTCCATCATTTCTCATGTATGTTTTTGCTTTGAAGACACTTTCATATTGTCCCATAGAAAACTTCACATCACCTCTCATGAATTTTCTCTTCCTGAATACTTTTCACATTCCATGTCAAATGCAATCAATCAACAATTTTTCTTCAAATAACATATCATACTACACGCTGAAAAATCATTGTTCTACCCTTAATATATTTTGCAGCTAATATATTTATATTAAAAACATTTCTTAACATTATTATATTGACCTAGCAATAACATTATATTGCCCGCACATAGCATTCTTAAAATGTTATATATTGACATGCGTGTGGTGAATTTTTCTGTTACAATATTACATTAGTAGGCCAATATTAAATAGTAACATGGCAATAAGTTATATTAGCATCTTACAATACTATATTGACACACCAATAATATATATTAATATGCCAATATATTATAGTAACATGGCAATAAGTTATATTAACGTCTTACTATAGTATATTGGTATACCAATTATTAATATTAACACGCCGTCGATACGATTTTTCCATAGTCCCAAGAGGTCCCCCATCTAACTACTAACCGCGCCCAACACTGCTTAGCTTCGATGATCGCGGAACATTAGGTTATTCCAGTGTGCTATTGCCGCATAAAATATGAACATCCTAACTAACAATACAAGCAATGTACTTTGTTGTATGACCAACAATTTCACCACCCTTGCTTAATACATTTATATTAGCATAGTAATATATTTATGTTAAGATGTTAAAACATTTATATTTACAGATGTTCTGAATATAAAAAGTTAACAGCTTAATATGTAATGTTAAACTGCAAATATAATATTGTAACTTCTTAACATACAATATTGAGCTGTTAAAATTATGTATTAGGGACAATGCTGTTACTATAACAATATTAAGATGCTAATATATTGATTTCGGTCATTTCTCAGCGTGTACAATCATTATACATCCCTTTCGATATTGTCAAACACATGCATCATTACGATGAGAGAACAAAACATCAACCTTAAGATAGTAAGTAAGTACCGTTCACCTGCTTAAAATATCTACATGGTATAACAACAACTTCCATTATCATTCCTCGTGACAACACTATAGATTGTCATCATTAAAATGTGAAATGAAAAATACTTTCACTCGATAATGTAAGGTATTGTATCTTTAACAGAAACCGACCGGTAATCACTTCAACTAAAAGCCTAGAGCTCTTGTTTTATCAAATCAATACACACACTCTTGCCTATTACAATTCAAAAATGATCATATGTCCGAGCTTGCCTTGAATAGGATATCATCAACGGTTAATAAAACGCATGATTTTGATAAAATAAAGACGATTGTTCGAATTTTGCTATCGAAATAGTTGACTTTTCATTTAATAGTGTTCATTAGATAAAAGTATTCAATGTTATCTTTGAACGGCTTCGGATTATTCGAAATACAGATAAATTGAAGGCAAATTATCTGGATAATACTGGGTTTGTAGATTATCTTATCGCAACGATATAGCCTATAAATAATCCGACTATTATTAAATTACTTTCCATATAATTACATATACTTTCTACAATTTGTTGTCAATTGTTGGATAAGAGCATATGTTTCAAGTTGCATACAGTAGTACTGCAATAAAACACCGGACCTTGAATTTGATATTGGATGAGATATACAACAAAACGTATTAATATAAAAAATATGGCATTGTGGTCTGCCGAAGACGATTATGTTTTAGAAAATTATTACACTGAGAATTGGATATATAATTTAAATTTTTCTTTCGGTATCTTTTGCAGAAATTCCATATCTTTTCAATATTTTATTGAATAGTATACTAAATTTACATTATATCGGATATTGTGTACTATTCGTTGCTAAAGATGGTACAGCCAATTAATTTGAATTCTTTGAAAAATCTTTGTGTTTCATATTTTCTAAAATTAATATTTGATGAATTGTGAAAATAGAGTGATGGGCAGCTATTTGCAAACATTTCGCCATTTCCATTGAAAACTAATATAAAAAACGAGCAAACAAATCGACTCGATGAAGGGAACCAT
The DNA here is from genome assembly GCA_963978885.1 of Nemotelus pantherinus. NCBI lineage: Eukaryota > Metazoa > Arthropoda > Insecta > Diptera > Stratiomyidae > Nemotelus > Nemotelus pantherinus. Next base: position 18,617,315 of record OZ022264.1, on the reverse strand, counting down.
AAAATACGTTTACAAATTAAATACAAAAGAAAATTCTCCTAAAATCACCATTTTAATATGCTTTCTACACATGATCATAAAACAATCATTTCTCTCCTTTAACCGCAAACTATGTTACACTTTACAAGTACTCGTAGATACACATCAAAAACCACTTAACGGAATCGTTACACGCATGATTTACTAACTTTTCTCCTATCGGAAAACTCGAGCAGTGAAAAGATCGCCAGCTACTATACTTGTTATCATGCAAGCACGCCATGGCTGGCTACTCTCAGATACTTTTTAGCATAGATACATCTTTCTTCAACCTTGTAGCCGCTACATGTCTGTTCCTTACATTGTATGCGATCGATGATTGGAAAATTTTCAAAAACTATTTAAACATGCTGTAGAGGTCTTCATTTTCTTGCAAACTCAAAGTAACACTACGCATACTAACCACCCATATGCAGACACTACAGTGCAGTATGTTATTGCAACTTGAATGTATCCATTTGGCGGCCATCCGAACAAGTTGCGTTCATATCGTTATCGAAAAAATTGCAACAAGATGTTTGTGTGGTGGATTGGAAGTGGTATCTGGATGGCTTACAAGTTTACAAGCGTTTCTTGAACATGTTCATTTTTGGTATTGTTTATCTTTACAGTGGTGTAACTTGACTTTGAATTGTGCGTTGAATTCTTTGGTTTAAACGTTATTGTGATCAATAAATTTCTTTCGTTCAGTGGAAAAAACTATACGAAGGAGACAAATCGGTATTATTACTATGTAATGAATTTCACTGAATTGCGTGAAAAAGTTTTATGTAAAAGATATTTTCTGATTTATAATCGCATTCAGTTATGCAAGATGCATGTTATATTATTTAAGTGTTTGAAAATTCAATGTTTTTTTATTGTGCGTAAAGTTTCACCAAAGAGGTGCATACACTCAGATTATTGTTGGAGCTAATTACATTAAATCCTGCCTGTTTATTGTAATTATTATTCGAATTCATTCATTCAATTATTTCAAAGTCAGTTTATTTTAAAGCTGTTACTAAAAATATTGCTAGTTTGGAACTTCTAAGATTACTCTTAGCTCATTTCTAAAGTGCCTCGGTGTTCATTTTCACGAAATTCTAAAATTTAATCCTTACGTGCGGCGTAAAATTATTGGAAAGAGGAATCCTCCACTTCTGCACTGGTAGGTTCTACAACCCGGTAACTAAAAAGTAGCCGATGAACCTTCTCCTTTATCAGGAGTCGGGACTGAAGCCACTTAGGGGCCGGGCTGTAGAATTAACGACAAGATTCTACGGGCAAACTGACGGACATGAAAATAGACTGATTCGGTCGAAAGGGTGTACAGGTGGCTCCAATAAGCCATTTATGCGCCCCGTGAAGTCAACGTGTCAACGGCAGCTCATAGATGCGCTATTTAGCTATGTAGGCCTTGCGTCGAACAGAAGGGGCCAAATGTAAGACCCAGGATAAGTTTAAGGTCTAATTAGGTTAGGTTAGTTATAATTAGGTATAGGTTAGAACTTAATTGTAGTGTAAGGTAGATTTTAAGTTTAGTATTGCCCAGGTACGCCAGTACTTGTACAAGCTGGGTAGTATTATTAGTGTGTAAGATAAAAACTGTTTAATTATTTTTTATTTATATATATATATATATATAAAAAACCATAAGAGCCAGCAGGTCAAAACAGTACAGCCGCTATACTTTAAGTTACCATAGCTAATTTTACTTTAAGCTAGGTTAAGAATGTATAACTAAAATGAAATAAAATCTTTTTCAATCAATCAATATCAACTGTTCGAGCCTGGCTAAAACAATGCCACTGATATGTACGCTCAGTAGCTGCGAGAAGATCTTCAAAGAATTATTAATAATTCTAAACTAGGAGAACCCAAAATGAAATTGGCTGCCACATTTTGCTTCATCCACCATATTCTACCGGCATTTCGCCGTCAAATTTTCACCTTTTTTGGCCGTGACAATCTTTTACAGATTTGATACCTTAGCAGTCGTATAAACGATATGGAGGTGGATAGATGATGATAGTGCTCTGAACTCTTCAGGTCTATTGAGAAGTAGGCTTTACTCTATAGAGTTCGATGCCTTTAAGAAGCCTGTAAAAATAACATCAACTTGGCGTTCAGAATCGAATGTTGAGGTAACAAGAACACTCTGAGGTTTTTGAAAAATTATCGACTCTTAATAAAACCTTACTGTCCAAGAATAAGCAACGATTGGAGAGAAAGTTGAATTCTGCATCAAATCAGGCATTCAATGAGTTTAAAGAGTAGAGAACGAATGAAAGAAAATAGTGAGAAGCTTTAGGGATTGGATCAGATAAAGAGATTGATTCGGAGGCTCAGATAATGTTGAAATTAATGTTAAATGCTAATGTTTAAACAACGTACAGAGAAAATGAGAGAACTTTCATACGGATACTGGAAATATCACCAAAACTAGCGCTAGCATTGAAATCTAAGTTTTGCATCAGAGTTTCCGCTTCAAAAGGATTACTACCAAATAGGAATATGGTAATTGGAGCAGGGTGAAAATCATTAAGTATCGAACCGGTTGATGGACTTTTAACGCAGGAAGCGAAAAAAGTAGCATACAAATCACAAATAGCTTCCTAGTATAGGTGGTAAAAAAAACTGCTAATCAGATCCCTGGGTGACCTATCACCACGGGGTATGTGAGGTTTGACTCACTAAAAAAAACGACCATCTACAAGCCCATGAAGTTCCGAGTTGGGACTCGCCTAAGCACTGCTTCGACCCGGTTGTGCTGATCACCCATCGGTAACCACGGACTTCAGAAACTACTACAGTCCATGGGTCGGTAAGGCAACCCTCTTCCAGCTTTATGCGCAGCACTTTCTCAACATATGTTGAAACTGCGCTCCAATTCTCCGCGTTTCGCAGCATTGCACCCACGATCGTCTCAGGCGTTGCCGGGCTAATCGTGGAATCAATGGTGCGCCTCAAACTTACGAAGCGACTGCACATAAAGAATGTGTGCTGAGCATCATCGAGTTCAGTTATACAGTATCGGCAGTACGGTGTGACCCATTCTGTTCGAGTATTTCCTGAATTAACCGTGTCCTGTCAAGAATTGACATAGGTAAAAGTTTACCTCTCCGTGGCTCCGGTAAAGCCAAGGCTCAATTAGCTTAGCCGTCCAGCGTCCTTTAGCACTTTCACTCCAACGTTGTTGCCAAAGTTGGAGGGTAAGCGTACGCGCGTGCGTCAGAGCCTCAGTTCTGCCCAGCTCTGAGTAGGTCGATAGGGATTACTCCCGACACCACCATCACAGCCTCTTCTGAGATTTGATGAATGGAAAGTATCAAACTTGGATGAAAAGTAGCTTCAAACCACTACATGGATAGAATATGTGCAAAAATAACATCGAGATCACAATCAAAATAATAAAAAACCACAGTTGTGTCAGTGAAAATAGGCTTCGACAACTCAATTCTAACTCAAATACACATTGTTTTATAGTATTATAGTAAATTGGAAATGTTTTTGCGGGATGATTAAAATTGAAAAAAAAATTTTTTATCTTGAACATTTTATTTGACAAAGTGGTTTCGAAAGCATGCACTGATTCTCATCAGACACCAGCACACAGTGCATACTTGACTGGTGTGATCACTTGCAGTTGGTTTGTGATCATGGTTCCCTTCTTGTCTTTAAATCAGCATAGACAACGTATATTATAGTATTTTGATAAGTCCTCGATTTAAGGAGGCGGCTGGTTGCGAAAAAATAAATAAGACGAAATTTTCAGATTTTGACGATTTATTATGCATTGATAATGTGGTGAACATTTTCAGCCGTTTCTCATAAATACCATATTATGCACCGCAGCTGTCTCCTCTTTCAATTATCCTTGCACTAAAAGCAAATCCTTGCACTAAAAGCATCTTTTGATTCATTGTATGAAAAAATGGTTTTAAAATCAAAATATTTGGCTTAGAAAGACAAACCTTCAATAATGGTATTAAAACAAGTTTAAAACTTTGATGAAGTTTCCTACAAAGCGATGTTTTTTGCACTTAAGTACTTTTTCCTCAGGAATGGTTGGAAAAAAGCTGATGAATCTTTTTTCAGTGTTTTCATGTAAATGAAATAAAATCTTACCGTTGATTTTCTGGAAATATTGAACACTAGCATAATTATATAGTTTAAAGCTTCATGGATAATTTAATTTTTTTTTAAATTCTCAACGGTAAAATTACAGTTAACCATAGGCGAGAAAAAAACGAGAAATAAATAATCAGCTGGAGCTGAGAAAAATATACATTAGCATTGACATATTTTCATGGGATTTGGAGTGACTAGCCACCCCCTTAAAGTCCTGAGCTCAATCATTCAAAAATATAACGTTTTGTAAGTTGTCGCACATGATGTCTAAAAGTGTGACTACGTGTGAAATACAAAATTCACTCAAGTACTTGGTTGCAAGTTATGTATGCATATCATTTCACCTCAATCTGACCCAAAGCGTTGTAGCATGAAACCACAAGTCAACCACTGCACGCAATTTCACAACTGTTCCAAAACAGTCACTGTAATCGATTTCCTTTTGCATAATACACATACAAAGCAATAAATTTAAAATTTAGCACATTCAATCGAATTCCATGGCAGCCAAACAACTATCGAAATCGGTAAAGAACTTCTGTAGCTGCCGCTGTTGCATGTATATTTGACCCGAGCAACCGCATATGCTCATGAAAACTCAAAAGGCTTCGATTTCATGTTCAGTACAAAGAAAGGTATGTGAAAAAAAACTTGCAATTATTGCCATAATCGAAAGTGAATAATAATACATTTCCAAGCATGTAAATAATATAACGTACCGTGAAATCAATATGAAAAAGAAAACAAATTGAAATAACTGTATAGAGCTATGCTGACCAGTCTATGGAAATGTACAAGTAGCATGGGTACGTGTACATCTTTATATGCTTTACTGCACTGCATGCGTACTTTTCTTGAAGTATTGAGCTAGTGCTCCAATCGGAACATAAAACAACATCAGATCGTTTCTAAGCCGCCAACCAGTTAGATATGCTCCAATTAATTTCTTATATGGAAGGACGCAGGAATTTATTTTCAAGTTGATCACAGCTATAACCGAAAACATCATGCCAGAATTACATTCTGGCCGAGGAATGCCAAATGACGACAAGGTCTGTGTGTAAATGGTCTCCTTGTCTATTCTCGGCTGTTTTTTTCATGGCAAGCACGCGTGTGTAAATGGTTTGCTCGTCGGCTCTTGTTTGTTTTATGAAGGGATAATGATCCTTTTATTGCTGTGCCTGAGTGTTTATGACCGTCTCGTCCGAGTTCGAAGCCGCTGGAAGCGAAGTCGGTTTTATGCATCAAGTCAAAGGGATTCGAGAGGGTAGCATGTGCTCATTTAAATTTTCGAATTTTTCGCCGGGACTTCAAACATGTGTTTGCGTGTCCCAGATTGAAATAACTCAACGCACACCAGGCAGTTGCAATAGCCACAGCCCGTACCTCAGTCATCGTTCACTGAACTGAACAAAACAGTTCACAACTGTCGAAAGATGCGTGGTGCAATATCCTAAGTAAACAATTCACCCTATGAAAGGTGGATGGTGCATGGTCCGTGTAGCATGGTGCAATATCCTAAGTAAACAATTCACCCTATGTCTTGTTGAGTCTCGTCCAATGTCTTGTTGAGTCTTGTTTACTCTTGTACACGAGACGCTCGTCCCAGTGTATAAATCCGGCATCAGATGTTTTGTCGCAATCGGGCGTATCGAATGTCAGATTGGGAGACGTAAAATGAAAAGTTAAGAAAAGATTCGCCACAAGTTTTTATTAAAATTAGTTGAATACAAATTTGGTTTTAATTCTGGAATTACTTGCTAAATGTACTGCTTGCATAGTCTTTTGCGATTTCAGATGACTGATTGACTAGTTGTAATCTTATCTCATTATCAAAGTTCTAGTTCAACATTTTAATTTTAAATAATAAATTTCCATTGAAAACTTATTCATTTAATTTTTTCTTCTTTCCAGGTAAGAAAAGTAACATGCTCATTTCGAAAACAATTTCACAATACGGAATTTCATTTGGAATAAGAGGTAAACTCACAAAAATCCGACTACAGGTAAAATGACCTTAAAAATTTTGCTTAATTTCTCCACCTGAACATTTCAAACCACCTACAAAGCTTCATTGCAAATTTTCTTATACTGGTCAGTGTATTACAAACTAAGAAAGTCATAATCTAGATAATAACTCAACTTACACCTGTGCAATTATTACTTGCGATTTATTACCAGCATCAGTACCGTATATGGATATCTCTAAAACTAAACTACATAGATATTACATTTGCTAAGCGTGTTCATACACTTTTCTTAATCCGCCTAGTAATTCGTATCTGCACTATCTGAACACAACTATTAACATAAATCAATCTTGATTCGAATCAAACTCAACTTCGAAATAAGAATTAGCCATGGGCAATCGTAGCGAAAGTGGTGCGTTGTTCAACAAGTCAACATACATACGTACATTATTAAGAAGAAAAGGTGTTGCAACCATGGAGAGATGATGAGCCCCAGTTTCTTCGAAAAGTAACCTCACTTTTATCCTACCCTAGATAAACCCAAAAAAATGATTTAATATTTTCATTCAATGTATCTCTGCCTAAACAGATAGTTTTTTTTTATAAATAAATACAAGCAACACTGTAACTCGTATCCAGATGCTTATGTACTTCCCAAACCAAACACGTACATATGTATGTAGATACCGAGGTACTCTGAATACCTTGCCCGAAGGCAGATTATCACCTAGCTCGACGACTCTACACAAGAATGTTATCTTACAGTTACGATCTGGATTACATCATAAATGTATTGGCGCGATTAATCTTGGTTATGATCATTGTGTCGACTTTGTGTACACTTGTAAGTTTGCTCTGTTGTTTCTACGGATCTTAATTCTTTGTGGGCTGGCACCTTCATTTTAATTACAACATACTCGTCGGCTACGTAGGTAACATGATACCACTTTCACGAGCCATGATTTTCTCTCGGAAGCTGTGCGGTTTGCTAATACACTTCATAGATGTAAATATCTTAGGTCTATAACGGCTTAGCTAGCTAGCTTAGTTGCAGCAGGTTAGCATCGCTGTTTTTTGCATTATTAACGAAAAAGGCATAAGGGAATCATCACAGATAATGTGTGTGACAGTCGATCCATTAATGGGAATTCGGTTAGTATGAACTAGTTTCCTAGAAGTGCATAGTCATTGGTGTTATGCAAGAAGAAATGTGTTGAGTTCGTTGGGTTATTGGAAGAAATGTTAGATAATTGTGTAAGGGAAATTGATTAGAATGGATATCGAAGTACGTGGGAAGTTTGTATTCGTGATGTTACGTTGTTGCGAACGAGCAGTACAGTATTCCGGTAATTAGGTGAATGTTTTGGGGCATACATATGACCGTATAGCTTACATCTATTCGTGGAAGACATTTATAAAAAACTTCGAAGAAATCTGCATATTTGGTGTCCTAAATTCAACTTTTTTCAATATGTATCAAAATTTCAATGAATAAAAAAGAATACATATAAATATTTAAAAACTAGCATAAATAATAAAAATATGTTTTAAATATATACGGAATGTAGTATTTATATATTTAACAGGTCGAAAGATCCACCACCGAAATGTCCACCAACTTTTTTTTAGAACACAGCTACATCAATAAGGGGAGACGATATTGAAAAGGCATCGGATTGCATCCAAACGCCTTGCTGCCGCTCACCCAAAAATCAAAACGCATTTCGTTTTTTTTTACTCTTATTACTTTGTAAAAGTTTGTTGTTTTTGGATTCACTTTTGCTTAAAAAATGATTTTGCCACCATCACGATCCCGCAAAGTGAAGTATGCGTAAATTTTTCCACCTCGCTGTGAGTAAAGTTAGACTCTCTTTCGATTTATGCGACAAAGCTTATTATATACGTACATACATATATAGATGAACCACCAAACGAAAAATATTCAATCTTACCCAGACTAACAAAAGTATACCCTGCAATCCAAATGCCACCAAAATTGATACCTTCTTATGTACGCGTGCAAAGTGGCTGTCAACAAAAAGGTAAAGCACACTCCCATCCGGAAATGGGTTTTAGGTCCTAGTATAGTCATAGGCAACGAAAAAGTCGACGAATGGACTAAGAGAGTTTCAGGAGCTCAAAATAGCCCCGGTGTTACTCCACCAATATCAATTGCTAGCACCACATTCAATCTAGCCGCGGTCATATGTAGACTAAAGTCCAAATGGGAATACAGGACGGACTGCAAAACAGAAAACTGCGCCAGCTCAGCAGAAACTGTTTGAGAGCGACGGTTGACCAGCTTACAGAGCAGTACTTAGCTGCATCTCATGCGAAAAAGATAAGACTAGCATCCAGATGTGTGAGATGGAATAGAGCACCATCGAGGATAATATATGGTATTGCTCAGCCTTAAATAATAAACAGCTCAAAATTTTTGGCTTTTATAACTTTCAAGTGCTAGCAGAGTTTTGTAGCATGATTATGTTCAGTCAGCTGATTCATTTTAGCTGAGTGCTCATTTGGCAGCTTTAACTAGCCATCAGAGTGGCTCAAATGGCCAACAGCTGGCCAAATATAACGAACAATTGTTAATAAGGCCAAGCGGATTTTTTTTTTTTGAAAAACTCAATAGTTTACAACACTCTCTAGTAAAAGGCAACATACGTCTTCTTTAGAAACCATATCCTCTCCACACATGGTATGGCCTTGCATTTTGTCCGGATTACGTCCATTTCTGAAAACGACTCTTCCAAAATATTGGTGATGTTTAATAAGCTGCAACCGGTTACTAAAGCTCCTGAAGCAACCTGACTATAGTAACCTATACTAACATGAAAGAGGCTTCTCGTTCAGTTTTTAAATCCCAAAACACAGTAAATGGAGAATGTCCTGTCTAAGAAGCAAAAATATCTAAAAAAAAAAAAATTAAAAAAACCGGCTAGTGTAGATTAGGAAAGACAGTGCTTATACCCTATTGTTAAAGATCAATACATTAGCCGCCAACAGAACGATCAATCTTCAAACTATCATGGGTGGTGGAGAATCAAAGCACAAAGCATCTAAAGCAAAAATCCAAATACGTTAACTGTCGCAGCGAGCATCTCGTAAACTATGAAGGCGCTCAAGAAAAATCCGATATCATAAAAAAAAATTGCTGCCGCCGTTACCACTCTTCTGGCGACAAAATCAAATAATCCACCCGGAGTTGAAACCCCGGATTTTCAAACCCCGCTAGCTCCCCTAACATCATGGAACAGATTCTCATTATAATGAGAAAGCTACTTAATGCAATGATGAAGAGCTTCAGAACGAAAATGGGTATGTCATGTTTAAAAAAAACGGGAAAGTTAAGCTTTAAACAATTTTTGAGCGACTGTGGAATCGACATTATGCTCTTTCAAAAAGGTTTCTCGAATGGAGGCATGTGCTGTCAGAAAATATTTTGAAAGCTGTATAATTTGCTAGTATTTTGCTTCATCTCCCACATACATATACGAGAATTGATCCAAAAGTAATGATAATCAATGTAAACCAAGGTGGTTAAACTTAAAAAAAATGTTTATTTTCCAGCATAATCTCCTAACAAGTTAATACATGTAGTCCATTTTTTTGCCAAACCTAAGATACCCTTTGAAAAAAATGATTTGTGTCTACTCTCTCAAAACACTTTAACAGCAGCCATCACTTCTTTATCGTCTTTGAATTTCTTGCCCCGAAGGTATTCCTTGAGCCGAGAAAAGAGGTAGAAATCACTCGGAGCTAAATCTGGCGAATAGGACGGATGTTCAAGCAATTCGAATCCTGTTTCTTGAATTGTAGCCATCACAACTGCAGCCTTATAAGCCGGTGCGTTGTCATGATGAAACAGCACTCGGACTCGATGTTTGCTACTTCTATTTTTCTTAATAACCTCCTGCAATCTTCTTATTTGGCCTGCGTGGTAAGAACCTGATACACTAGCTCCCTTTTCCAAATTTTCCACCCTAATAATTCCTTCAGCGTCCCAAAAAACTGATGCATAGTTTTCCCTGCCGAGCTCGACCCTTTAAATTTCTTCGGTGTCGATGAAGATGGTGGCTTCCAGGACATCGATTGCTATTTGGTTTTTGGATAAAAATGGTGGATCCAGCTTTCATCCATGATTACGGAACGTAAAAAACACTTTTCCAGATCTGACTGGAACTTTGCGAGATTCACCCTCGAAATGTCGACTCGTTTCTTTTCTTGCTTGTCGGCTAACATTCTCGGCAACTAACGCGCAGAGACCTTTTTCATATGAAACTCGTTGGCAACGATTCTTTGAACACTACCATACGAAATCCCCGTGATCTCAGCTTTATAATTGATGGTCACTCTTTGATCTGCCAACACGATATTTTCGAAATTTTTCATGTTGTCTTCAGTAGCCTAGTATAAAATGTGGTTTCAAAGTGGATTAGGATTAGCCAAACCATGTTGTATACGCGTACCGGATTGATTTGGATAAGTCGATCCGAACAGGAAATTTTACCGGATTGGACTGACTTTGGCGTTCAAAGACCCGGATCGACGAACTGAGGATTGAAAAATTCGAAGCCCACTTGAGTTCTGTTTATATATATATATATGACTTTCCGATACGATATACTTCACTTTAGTAGAACTGGCTGAATTGTATTCGGTTAATCCAATCGCACCAAAACCCTACTTTGAAGTTTCATTTCAATCCGTTTCAGTCCAAATCGGTCAGGTTTGTATACTAGGCTAATGAGGGACGTGGATGCACGTCCTTGTGTTCATCTTCAGTGGCTGTTCTTCCCAGCTTAAACTCTTTGGCACAGCATGCAACGGTGGAATATGGATGAGCAGGGTCACTTACTGTTTTTACCAGGTCGCCGTCCATATCTTTGGTGGACACTTTTTTCGAATACAAGTACTCAATGACAGCTCTAATTTCGTTTTTCTCCATTTTGATGCTCTCTCCTTGACATTTCGTATGCAAATGTAATATACCTCTCTGGAATCGTAACCTCTTTATATGTTTTTTCTATGGAATCGTTGTCTATTTATATGTTTTTTTGTATACTGACTGGATCAACCCTTGTACAAGCTGTTTTTTTAAGCCTGATAGAACTTACAAAAGGGTTAGCGATCAAATGAACTGTCATACTGCTCTCACTTTTTGACATTTATAATCAGTATGCTCTGGCAAATCATCGTGAATAGATTGACGCTTATCCAGATTTACTTTGAAAGTCAGTCATCAATTCGCGCAACTTATAGACGACTTCGTAATTTTTATGGTGCTTATAATCGTCCATCTGAGCAAGCCATCCGTCGAACTATGGATAGGTTCCATACCACATATTCTCTAAACGATGCAATAACACCAACACGTCAAAGAAATGTGCGTGCTGAAGATAATATTGCAGCTGTAAACGAAAGTGTGGAAGAAGATCCAAATTTATCGATTCGTCGCCGGTCGCAGGTATTGAGGCTCTGTCCGTCCACTACATGGAAAATTTACACCCGTTTAAGATCCAGCTGGTGCAGGAATTGAAGCCACGAGACCATCATATGCGTCGTTTTTTTTGCCGATTGGGCTCTGGAGCATTTGGAAACTGATCCGATGTTTTGTCGTAAAATCATGTTCAGCGATGAGGCTCATTTTTGTCTTAACGGGTTTGTTAATAAACAAAATTGCTGCGTACGGAGTGAAACCAATCCACAGCAGACCATATACATATATTCCATTGCATCCAGAAAAATGCAGCGTTTGGTGCGGTTTACACGCTCATTGGACCTTATTTGCTCAAAAATGAAGCCGGAGCTCGTGTTACGGTCAATGGAGATCGTTACCGCACCATGATCAATGATTTATTGTTTGAAAATATGGATGACATTGATCCAGGCAAAACGTGGTTTCAACAAGATGGCGCTACAAGCCATACGGCGACCGCAACCATCGACTTATTAAAATCAAAATTTGACGATAAGTTGATTTCGAGAAATGGACCTGTCATTTGGCTTCCAAGGTCGTGCAATTTGACACATCTCGATTATTTCCTGTAAGGCCACGTAAAGTCACTGGTTCTCGCTGATAAACCAGCAACTATTGACGCCTTGGAGGCCAACATTGTTCGTGTTATTCGTGACTTACGGCCTGCATTGCTCGAAAAAGTGGCCCTAAATTGGACGTTCAGAATGCGCTTCGTCAAGAACAGCCACGGCGGTCGTATACCCGAAATCATTTTTAAATGTTGATGCCAGGTATTGATCTTTCAAATAAAAAAAAGTTTTGATTAAAATATATTTTTTTGCGTTATTTTTTACAATTTAAAATTCTATCAGGCTTAAAAAAACACCCTATATATAAATTGATCTACCTTTTTCTTTCAGCAACTTTCCAAGACACCTCAGGCAGCCCACTTTACATCTTTATTGATTGTTAAATCTTTCAAAGTTTTTGAGTAAACTTTAATGCAAAATATACTGTAGTCATTAAAGAATTTTATGGAACAAATTTTTACAAAATAACCTTGAATTTCACGACCAACTTCATTTTAAATAGCATAGTTCACCTTGTCAGGCGTATTTATCCCTGGTAATGTCATCATCTGATACCTCGAATTCATAGCTTATTGGCAGTTTATTGGTACATAGTTCATCTACTATAACAACATTATACTTTTAAACTAATGTACTTTTCAAACATTCACCTTGTTTCATAAAGTATAGATTTTGATACGCGATCTGCCATTCGATACTAGTTAATTTCTTGCGCCTGCGAAAATCAAATATATGTTTTCTCATCTAATTTATCGTAGTCTTCATATGCATTTTTTCAAAACATATCAATAAAGTTACCTTATCAGCTCAGTAAAAGTAGTTTTTTAACGAATATACCAAGAGAATCTTTTGATGCGGCACTCGTACACATACGTTGCAGGCAGATCATATTTCAATAATAGTTTACGACATAGATACTTTTTGTGTCCCCATTCAAATTCATTATCTATAATCATACCTTTCAACGTACTTTTGCGATATTCAGAGCTAAAAAAATTATTGATAAAACTTTAATCAAACTTACATAAATATTGAGCGTTAACCAGCATCTGATAAATTTTCGTCCAATTCATTTGGTAAAATGGAACATTTCCTCTACTTAAATTAGTAAAACCTCTCTCATGTTCCAATCAAATTCCAAAAACTTTCCCTGAAATTTTAATTTCAATACAAGCCATTGTCAAAGAGTTTTTATTCTAACCCATCAACAAACAAAACACTCAAAACTCAATCTCGCGATACGCCTGAACATCAAATTTCATTAAACAAAATACAATACTCCTCTAAATAATTTCGAATTACCATGAAATCCCAAATTCATTCACCCACCAAAGCAAAAAAAAATTACCATCAATTCAATCAATATCAAACAACTAAATAATATCCTCTCGCAATATTTTCACCTAATCATCATAAATCGAACAAAGTACGCAGGCCAAGATTGATTGAGTTAGTTGAAAGTTTTCGTATACGTTTTGTTGATTTTTCGGTAGCACGTGAGCTTTCATAACAATCGTTTATCAAAAACAAAAAAAAAACACTAAACAACATGACTCGGAATGGGATTTTTTTTTGTGCCTAAGGTCTCATCTACTGTTCGGATACTTTATAATGGGATAGTTAGAGTGTATAATAACTTAATTATCATATTGATGACTAAACATGCTCACGCTTGTATGGTTTTTGTTACCGGCTGAATTTCGTTTACTCATCAGATTGATTGGAATGAAGTTCGCGAATGCTCGATTGGAGTTTGAAGATAATGAAAACTAGTATGTTTTTACGGGAAAATGTTAATTTCACTGTACGATACTGAGTAAATAATCGAGCTAATCAGATTGTAGTTGGTTAAATGATTAATTACACATGGGTTTTTTGAATATGATGATTTCTCTCTGATTATTGCTGGGAAACTTTGAAAATTGGATTGTTTATACTGCCCTACTAAGCGCAAAAGCGGTATCTCAAAAAAAATCGAAAATCTGATTTTTGTAGCATTAGAAAGCTTAAAACAATACGCATGTAATGAACTAAGCCTTTTAATGGTATCTTATTTTAAACATATGGAAAACACCTTAAGAAAATTTTCTAAATCTAGGTACCCGATGTATCCATGATTCATATACTGCTCACCGAGAAAATTGGAGTAAGAAGAATCCTCCACCAGCTCCAAACGAACCCAGTTCCTCGTCGCTTATTTCAGTTTTACCTTAAATTACTAAGGAAATTAGAGGTAGATCAATATTACTAATTTTACAAAACTTCAATTATCTCAAAACTCGCTTTCATTGAGATACCGCTTTTGCGCTTAGTAGGGCAGTATAGTACACGTGTGATATTTGCAAATTGAAAAATGAAAGAAATTTAATAGTCAATTAATCATCTAAAATTTAATCGTTTTTCGTGGTTTTATTTTTTCGCGCATCGTATATCAAATATCTGCATTTGTTAAGATCCGAATACAAAGCAGCGGAATGAAAACTAAATCATTTTTGCAGTAAGTTTTGTCTTCTATTTTGCCACCTTTCGAGAAATCCAGATACATTAAATTCAATCAGAAAGGGATATGAAATTGAATCCTACTATGCGGACCTTTTTGGGCATCCAGATTATCTCCGAAACTATCCATAGAAACGTAACCAGCCTTTTCATGGATCTTAAGGCCAAAAAGCTCACATATTGCCTCCCAGAAAAACAGAGCGTAAATATTTAGATTCGTATACTCCATGGTATCTCCTCCGATACACAACGTTAAGGCCATCTGCCACCCTGTCTACCAAATTGAAGCACAAAAATCGCAAACTACAGTGCCACAAATGTTAACTATTTGTACACTTAGCAACAAGCTTCCGGACCCTGACTCGCTGTGTTAACTGCGACGGGCTTCGCCAATTCTAAGACATCAAGAAGTTGAAAAAAAGCAGCTGAAATGTGACAACTGTGGAGATGAAAACCCTGCCAGTTATATATATTATAACACACAACTCGGAACATATGGGCCTGTTTTTTGGCTATAAATCAAGACCAGTTACATTCAATGATGAAAGACATGATAGCAAACATGATCTAAGTCTACTTTGCGGACCAAACCAACCAAAATACTTCACTCTACAATAACAAATGAGTCCCACTAATTCAATTTTTATTTTCAAGTGAAATGCGAATTACCTGCTTTATAAAACAGTCCAGCTGATTCAGTTTTTGATTGATTTCAAAGTTGACACAATGGTTCTGCAAAAAACATTTTTCAAACCTAAGAATCAGCTCCGAATATCCAACTACTTCTTATATAGGAACGATAAAATGACTGGTTGAAGAGGAAGTACTGCGATCTTTGTGAAAAAGAGCGTAACCTATTATTCCATCGCAACTCGCTTTCTCAGGAGTACAAAAGCCATCTTCATGTAGGTGCAAACATACTTTCTCAAGTTAATGGTGATATAGATGCACTAATGCATAGTGCATCGTGAGCTTTTTGCACAATATTCCTCGCTGGAAGTTTAAACCTCTACAGCTGCCATTGGAAAGCTGCAAACAATAACCGAGCAAGGACCAGTATCATAAACATACCTGATGGGCGAATACATTTTAGTCATTGAGTCATTGATACAGATATCCAAGTCTTTGATACAGATCTTTCTCACAAAATCAATCAAAATATGCACACAAACATCCTTGACGAACTGCGATCAGACCATAAGCCCATGCTCTTTCGCATAGATAATATCTTCATTGATGAACCACCAAGACGAAAGACCATCACAGACTGGGAGGCTTTTCGAGTCGCACTGGCAGGAGTAGCCATCATTTAAACATCTGAAGCAGCCAGGGACTTTTGGTAAATAATATAATCCTTACAAACCCTTTAATCAATCAAGATACTTATGCGGAGGAGAAATTAAATGCAGGGAAGAGCTGGAGGCACAGGTGACCCTTTACTGAAACGGAAAGTAAACTGGCTTACAAACCATATCTGTGGTCAAATAAGTGAGTTTAAGCCTGGTAAAGACCGTTGATAAATCTTGTCCATTTTCTTGTCTGACAACATTCTACAGAATTCAACAGACATTATCAATGCATCTTGTTGACCGAAGGCAAATCGAAAACCAGGCAGGACGTCACTTTTTCCAGAAATGAGGCCAATCAGCTTACTCATTTCAACCAACAAGGTTTTGTCTAACTAACATCCTTCCGGAAGAACGATTCCGGTTCATGCCATTTCTCTCTTTTCGCGTAAGAACAGACACACATTTTTTCTCACAGCTGACAACACTTCTTGAAAAATCCCTGAGTTGCTTTGTCCGCAGGCGATGGTTACATTTTGCCCACATTCTGATTCGCAAAAACCGTCACGTCAACTCTGCCATCCTCCATCAACTTAAGTCTGAACTGCTTCTATAAATGGAAAACGCAGGCGATTCTCATCACACGCACAAGAAGACATACTTTACAGATACTTAGCTAATACTTCAAATACTGTCTTTGAATCCAAACTACATTTAAGTAGTCGAAATATAATGCTTAGAAACTCACTTGAGATTATGGCCCACGTTGGGCGCTGAATTGTAAAGTGCTCTTTAAACCGTTGTGATTGTTAAAACTAATTATGTTTTGCTTGAAACCATCAAAAAACTATGCAAAATTATGTAAAACATGATCAAATCAATCATCAATCATGTTTTATCCCTAAAGTCTAGAACTCTTGAATATATGAATGTGAAGGCGTTTGTCAAACACTTGCTTAAATTAATACGAATTTAAATTTGTATTTTTCAAGCCTCTTGTTTAAGTTTAAATACAGACTATTCCAATAAAATGTTAGTCTAATAACTGTTACTAAATATTGATACAATATCAAACCAGGTTATCCCTTGTCTGATGACAATTATGTTACATTCATAGCTTTTTGGATCTAATTGAGTCCACATTGATAGCATTTTTTTGAACATTTGGCCAAAGTTTCACTTTTGGTTAAGTAACTGAACCTCTTACACTTAGTTGACAGGACTCAATGCTAACAATTGCTTGGTTTAAAAACATTCGCAATATACCACTAGTCTGATTTACAGATATACCTCGATTTTTTGCTTGTTTATCGCAAAAATAAACATTAAACGATAATATCACCTCATTTCTTGTTTTGTTGAAAAACTTTAAAGCATCATAGATTCATACTCCATCTGCAAAAAATAAGAAACCATGCCAAAATCACTTTAAACCAACAAACCCAGCTAATCAGACCTCATTGTCAGCTGTTCTTTGAATTTTTTCCCAGAATTACCAGTGAGATCTTGAAAAGTAGCTTAAGGTCATCCATCCAATTCAGTAAAACACACAATACAAATGCACTTCAATCAGATTGATGAAATTGCCACTGCTGATGTAAATGCTAATACTGAAAACAACTGACTTGAATGAACACATTTTTTGCACGATTGCTTGTATTACATGCCATCCTACAACCAGCTGCAACAGACAGTATTAATAACGATCAAGTCGGTTCTGTATCTCGCCCAAACCGAAGCATGCCAGACGATATGCAACAACTGCTCCAACTCATTTTTTACCCAATAATTTCAAGACTGAGTGAAACATTTTCAGCGAAAAAACAACAACATAAAAAACATCACAGTTTTTACTATCTTGCGTTTTTCTTGTGCGTATTTCTAGTTTCGAGTTCATTTCGATTTATAGCATTTTCGCTTTGGACAATTTACTTGTCAGGGCTGTGCTGAACATATACCCAAGCTCATAGAGATACTTTCAAACAAAACTCAATGTTTTAGTTCGACTTTTGAATATTTTTCTTTCATAAAAGTCTTGCGAATGAACAAATGAAAATAAAGTAGGTAGGTACAATGAGACATACATACATACCAAAATTAATGGTTTGCATTTAAATTAACCATGAAATTTCAGAGACTTGTAGAGTTTTCGAAGCGGTTGAGAAAAACCAGGCTAGCGTTAAAAACAATTGCGTTTTGTCATTAAATCGGAAAAATCTCTAGCAAAATGTACAAGATTAGTGGGTCAAGGCTCCAGTTAGTAATAGAAATCATTTTCGCTTGGGTGTGCTCGTGCACGAAAGTACTGAAAAATGTGACAGACATTAAGTGGAGTTTTTATTCAGTTGCCGGCGGCGAGAAAAATCAGAAATTTATTTGAAAGTTCGTAAACGGAACTGAAATTTGAGCGATGGGAATTTCGGAATATGTTTTTCTTATCAACGTTTGAAGGTCAAAAGATTTTCGATTGAAAGTAACTGCTGTTGCTGACATTTTAAGGTAAAGATATGAATCTTAGAAAACATACATCTTTGCCATTTTTTTTGGATATAGGTATAATGAGACAAGGTGCCAAAACTGGCCAACAACACAGTTGCCGTACATAATCCTATGTTCAGGTACCCAAATCAATTGCAATATCGAATACCTCAGCACCACTCTTATGATATTCAGTATAATTTCTTGACAACTTTCAAGGTCAAAAGGGAATTTGTAATAAAAATACCAATATTGAATCCAAATTTAGAAGCCATTCGGAAACTGCCACCACCACCGCCTGAATCACACTGCAATAGTTCAGAGGACTTCAACCGACGGGAGAACTAGGCTAATCACTTTTAAACCCAACACAAACCTTGGCTCGCTGAGATTATTACATGTAGAGTGAAATCGGTCGGCTGGGCTGAGCACCTGTTACAATTCAACCAGCATCTACTGGGAGATAATATTCCAGCTGACCTACTGAAGATTACCTTCAGATCCATGAATCAAGGAAACAAGATTACGACAATGAGTGGTCGCTCTTCGGCGCTGCATCTTATTTCGTCACGTACCGGAGACCAGCGAATTATGAAAAAATAGTCGAGTGTATGAATTGTACTGATTTTTTCTTTTCATTGTATAAATAGTAGACACAGCGCTGCCTAAATGATCATTGGTCATAAATGATCATTTAAGCGCTGTCTATCATATGGTAATTCTAACTAAAATCGGTAAATGACACAATTAATATTCATTTAAACAATTAATATTCATTTAATATTCATTTACTTTAGTCGTTTATCCTTGAATGAGCTGTGAGCTCATTCAACTATCAACTTCTTTGTGAAAAGTCATGTATTTAAAGAATTTTCACGTCGATGTTGCTCCATTTGTACTCTAATTTAATTAATTAGAGCATAAAAGAGCAGCATACACTTCAAGCACTTTCAATTTCTTCATTTAAAATCAGCAATTTAAGTGCCCGTCTGCCTAGACTTGGACACAACCGAAAACAGTACTCTTCATTCACCTAAAAACCAGTTATTTCGGGATGATTTCTAGGCGTGTTTGCATCTTATTTCGTCATAAGTAGGTGTGGTCACGCTCATGTCGTAACCTTTATGGGCCATTTAGACAAGCGTCCATGCGTCCGCGCGTCCAAGCGTATTTAGATTACACGAGTCAAGTCAACTCAAATCCAGTTTTTTGAAGGCGGGGCTAAAGCGATAAGTGGATGGATTTTACACGCTTATGATGATGTTTTTTTGCTCCGTACAAATATATTGGTAACAGAAAGTTGTATGTATTTATCCATATGAGTATATATACCTACATATATATGTTTGTGTCTAGATATTCAGATGCATTCAATTTGTTTTCGTAATAGTCATGCACGTAAGGATGCAAAATATATATTATCCACATCATTATATAAGAAAATAATCATCCACAAAACATATATTTAAATGATCACCAACGAATCATCCACACATGCCACTGAGCGAAAGAAATCATTTTAAAATGTATTGTACATGAATCAGCATACTCCACCTCCTTCGCTTTAGACCCGCCAATATAAACAAAATCAAATTGACTCGTGTAAGCAAAACACGCTAGATCGCATGGACGCGTGGACGCATGAACGCCAATGTAAATGGCCCATTTGTACTTGATCCATGCTTCAGATCCACCAGCGACTAACGCTCGTTCAGTGTTGATGGCGATACAGGCATTAAACAGTATGGTATTCTCTTCAACAACGCCCTGAACAATTTCGAACGGAAAATTGCCAGAAATCCCCGCTCCTCCAACGTAAGAGCGAATTAAGTTGAAGGTTTTTCTTCCATTTCAGTGCAACACCTTAGCTAAGAAATTTCAATCCTTTTGTATCAAAAAATTAAGAAATTGGGAAGACCGTACCTAGTTACGAGCTAATTAACTTCAGGTGCTTAAGTTTCAATGCTAGACAAAGGGTTTTTTTAAAAAAAATCTATTATTTAGAATATCAACACCATTTATCATTTTAAACGTGACTGTGAAAGCGTCTAAGATGGTCCACGTCAAATGCGTTACAAAATTGTAACCATGCCGGAAATCAGCGAGAAAGTGCGAGATGTGACTGAAAAATAATCAAAAATGCTTTATGCTGCAGGAATATCAAAAGGACGCGTAATCGACGCGACTTGCACAAAGAAACACTTCTGACAAGTTTGATTTTCACCGTTAATTAAAAACGAGTTCTACCGATACTTTCCAAAAAGATTCTGACGCATTTTTCGAAAGACAATAAATATTTTCTGCGCCAATAAGCAACAATGGAATACAAACAGCAACAAATCGCTCTAAATACAAAACTGCACTTAAGAATGAAAACAATAGCCTGAACGAAAGCCGTTCTGGCAATTTTAAAGGAAATATAGGTGATGCTAGCGGCAGGAAATGTCGTATTGCCGGTTTTTTCGAACTTTATAAACTAGTTATCTTGAAAAGGGTATGTCAATCTCTATTACTTATTTGCGAAAAAGAAAAAAAAAAGAAACCCGGCTTGAAGCAACGGAAAAAAGCTTGTTTAAACTAGCTGGCTGGGCACTGGTTCGCACCATCGCACTGGATCGCGCACCAAGCTTTGAGTTAACTAAGCTCTAAGTGAGTACCAAATCTAAATCCGAGGAAAAAGAAACGTAAAATTCATCATTTCAGTCTCGTAAAAATTTGATTATGTAAAATGGAGCCTCTACCAGTTCGACTTTCCAAACCCCAAATGGATTTATATGCAATTATATAAACAATTTAGTTAAAATTGAAATGACTTTAACAGAAAACTTGAGAGTAGCGTCTATGATATGAATTAATATTAAAGTAGATCAAATTCAAGAATAAAAAAAAAGATAGCCTCTTTTCCAGTAAAAATACGCTGAGAAAACTCAATATAACTCATTTTTCCTTAAAAAAAAATATTACACTCCAAGTACAGTGGTTTTCTTATACAGGGTGGCTCAAAAGTTTCTCTCCACCTATTTAAGTAAACGCATTATTCATTACCCTTTGCCAAAATTTAACCCCTCTCAGTTTATCAAAAACCCTAAGCGCAGGTCAAATATCAACTTTTCAGCTATCGTAAAGATCATATTGTGCTTAGCTATGACAGCGTTAACATCAATATTAGCTGTGCAAACCAGTATAGTGCATTTCCAGGAAAAAAATTAAATGCATTTTTCCCTATAGTCAGGTGCAGAGACGTACCCTTTATAAAGCTAATTTTAGCTACCCGGGTAATTAAGAGTCTTTCTGCAAACCTACCTGTGAAATTTTATTGCTTTTGTCCTCAAGGATCCTTTTTCATTGCCGTGTTTATCGTAAGCAGTGATTTTTCTTAGAACAATTTTTACACGCTACCTGAAAAATCATTATTTTTTTAAAGTCTATCTTAGAGGACTTTTGTGTTTCTTCGTTATTACTTCGAATAGGATACAAACAAAGATTCAAATCCAAACTCTTGGCGAAATAGGAAAATCCGTTTCCGAAATATAAAGATCACTAGGCGTCGACAAGAAGACCGTACGATTATGGGTAGAAAGGAGGAAAGGCGATATAAAGGACAAAGGACGTTCCGGTAGACAGACAACTCTTTCACCTACAATAAAAATAAGGATGATGATGGAAAACAAACCAGGCATTGAAACAAAGACTGCGAACAAAAGGATAAATTAATCCGAAAATTTATAACAACGACGAAAGACAACGTCTCGTTCAACGGTACATTAAATCGACGAATTGGGGAAGACATGCCTACGTGAGACAAGTAAAGCCACTTCTTACTGCAAATAATGTCACAGATAGACTTAACTTCTGTAGAAGGATTCTGTGAAGATAGTGCTCTTGGAAAGTCTAAGAGAGCTAACGTACTTTTAACGAATGAATCCCCAATTGTTTCGCACCCAACGCCGAAAAAGCATAATATGAGAGTAAGAACAAGTTATCCAAGCACTATTCAACCCATACAAAAGCCGAAATTTGAACTCAAGATAATGGCAGCTCACGTGGAAAGTCGAGACTTTATGTTGTTGAGCAAAACACAACCGTAGATGGATCCTATTACCTGAACAGCAATTTTCCAGCTTACGCCGCATGACAGAAGACATTTTCCACATAAAAATTTGGTAATTCTTATGTAGGATGGGGCACGAGCGCATACAGCAAAGGCAACATTGGCACTGGCAAAATCGATGTTTTCAATTTTTTGGGAAGATTCGCCTGGAAACTCTTCTAATCTTAACCCAATCGAACACGTTTGGGCTAGACTTTAAGAGAGTGTATTTAGACATCCGATGCTGAAGAATAGACAGCAATTAATTGCAATAGTACAGCAAGAATGGAGCAGCTACACCAAGGCCGAATTAGAAAATTTATGTGATAGTTTTAAACGAAGTATTTTAGAATGTATACATAATATTGGTACACATACGCATTATTAAATAAGAATAAGAATCTGTATTATGTTAGCATCACAAATAAATTTGAATTTCTAAATTATGTTTGTTGGTTTGCTTTTTATAACAAAAAGTTTGCAAGGAGAAACTTTTGGGTCACACTGTATGTTTTTTCCGATGGCTTTACATTTGAGTGGAATCTGTTTTACCTCTTTCAAATTATTGTAATAAACTGTTAATCATGATAAAAACATGAACTTTTTACCTCGTGTGATTGATAAACGCTGAAATTTTTTCATCATTTATCAAATCCATTCAAAACTAACGCATCATCTCACCTCATACATGTCGACAAGGGTTAAATCATGTCTTTTTTTCTTCTAAAAACTACAATCACAGCTAAACCACATTTTACTATTAAGTAACACAGCTTGTGCTAAATGTCACAGAAATCTAAGATATTTTTTGAAACACATGCACTTTATACATGCAGCAAAACAGTGCACCATTGTTTCCAATACATAGCCTGTACATTACACCACATACAATACCACAACTCACGGTTCTTTTGCAGTATTACAAATACGTCTTTTTAAATCAAGATAAACTTAATTGCATGCACAGAAATTTTATTCTGAAGTGTAAAGAGGTCATCGAAAAGTGCTCGTAATTGAAGTTTGATTGTAGAGATATTTTGTTTGAATTTGTTTTCTGCGGAATGTTTGTGAAATTCACACAATTATAGACAAGTAACGATATTTCAAATGAATAGACTATGTTTTATGAAGACTTGAGCTCATATTTGAAACTCAAGTCAGTCGACAGAGTTTTATTTTGAGCGTTTGTAGATCATTTCCGATAAAATGTTAGAAAACGTTTGTTACGGTTTCTAGGCTTTTTGTGGCATAATATCATCACGTCAGAAAATACTAAACGTTACGCTGGTTTGGCATCTTTTCGTCCCAGTAAAAAGAGTCTTAAATCGTAATTATAGTATTTGAAACTAATAACTTATATCCTATTTGATTATGCCCAAATAGCCAAAAAAAAAGCTTGCATTTGAGCTCTCTTCAAAGGCCGACAAAGACAAATAAACTAAGTGTTCTCTTATGGAAGAAAAGTTTATTCACATTATTTTGAAAAATGTAGTATATTAGAGTGATAGTAAAAACATTCAAAAAGTTAATCGAATGCTATATGCTGCTTAGATAATATAGTAAATATACACAGGAAACGTTTAAATAATAAAAAAAAAATTCCGAAATTTGGCCGTAAAATAGAATGAAATGTAGATAAAAGCAGTATCGTTTTATTGTGACTTGGAGTCACTCTTCAGTTTCAAATGAATCGAGTTTAAAACCATTGTTTTTTTGCCGTATTTATAAGTCATAGCAGGTCAGGGCTCCTAGGTCTGTTGGTAATTTATAGAGTCATATGTTAGTCTTCGTAACGTTTAACGCTAATTCGTTAAAACTTGAAACACCTCATACGCTGTACAGCTCAGTTTGGAAAATTATTTCGAAAAACTATAGTTACTCAAATAAATTGTTTAAGAAACCTTAAATACCACCGTTTAACCAACATGTACTCTAAAAAATCTATTTGTAGCCCACTGTGTCTAATCTAGCAATCATATGCATCACATACCTTGTTTCTTATCAGGATTGTGTAAATCATCAGTGCCTTGTCTAAAGCCGGCGCCAAACGATGCGGTGAACGTTTGATTCAAACGTCTGTCTCCAACGTTTGAGTCAAATATTAAAAGATCGGCAACAGACCGAACATGTTCCAGCGCCAACGTTGGACGCTGGACATTGGACACTGGTAGCTGGCGCATCGGCCACACGATGCGTCCAACCATCAAGTGCCCAACGTTGGAGGGTGTTGGTAGCATCGTTTGGCGCCGGCTTAAGCTCTTAACAAATTCCCATACTAACAGCCGTAGACAGTTTTCGCCCGGAGGGTCGACAGTTGCTAGTCCGTCACGTTAATACATCAAGTACTAGGTACAATATGACTCATGATGTCTATATAAATCGACTGTTATTTATTATGTGCTTGATTAGCGCAACTAGCCTTTTTACCTCAAACTTGTCCCGACTGACTAGCGAAAGAGCTGTTTCGCCTTTAGTTGGACGTGATATAGATGCCTACTCTTGGACACGTACACACGAGTCCAACGAATAAATCAAAGTCATGGTATTTTTTTCAAATTTAGAAAGAGACGATAGATTTATGGAAAATTTGCATGGTACTTTCTACAGCATTATGCATATGTTTTGAGAAGCTAACAGTGCTTGACGATCTGATAAATCAAATAAATTGAATTAAAGACGCAGATGAAATAGTGCAGTTTTTTTTAAAGCAACATATGCTGCTAAGTATAGAAAAAAAATTATCCTTCAGAAACAGATGCATAGATAATTCAGGATATAAAAATAATAATTTGGATTAATAAGAATATCAATA
This sequence comes from Nemotelus pantherinus, assembly GCA_963978885.1. Lineage (NCBI taxonomy): Eukaryota > Metazoa > Arthropoda > Insecta > Diptera > Stratiomyidae > Nemotelus > Nemotelus pantherinus. The sequence goes on along the minus strand of OZ022264.1, from coordinate 18,591,977 downwards.
TTAAAGTTTCGATTTGTTTCAATTAATTAAAAGAAGGCAATAAATTGGTTAATGTTTTTTTAGTAAATCACTGCAAATATCGACAAAGTGCGTACCACTAATTAACCTAGCAAAGCATTTACGGTGGCATATACTATGTAAATAGTAGTCTGAGGTACTACAATGTATAATAAATTGTAGGCTGCTAGTGCCATAATATTAAACTTGATAGAATCTACATAGCGCATTCTCTAAGGTAAGATAGCGCGACAATCATGACTACATACGCTATGTACATAGCACTTTGAGCTAAAAATTTAGCCAAAATGGTCATACAAAAAAATGGTTTTTGCTTCATGGCAAAAATTTCCACACATTAAGAAATTTTCTGCCATGCACATAGTCTTAGCTCCCATGCACATAGGTCCAACTCCTATACACATAGTCTCAACTCATATATGTACACATAGTCTCTGCGCATATAATTATAGTGAGCTACATAGATCTAGTTTTTGAAAACGCTCAATTAGAGAGTGGATAGAGCAAGGGTTTTCCCAGTGGCAAATTACCGGGAAACGCATAGGAAACGTTGGACTTCTACAACAGAAGAAGAAATCAACTGAAAGAGTCACTTGCTTATAAGTCGTCATTACCATTTTCGACTCAAGATGATTGAACGATTTAACTTCTTATAAACTATATTCTCGATTTCTTTCTAAGTATCTTGTTCTGATTAGATGACACTCAGTAATGACGTTTTCAATACAGGTTTGGAGTAAAATAAAAAATTGGTACTTATTTCAGCATTCTAGACTATATTATTAAATACTGAGTTGAAAATATACGAATAGACGGCCTCTTGTGTAGGCTTTTGTAGGTCTCGATAGGAAAAGAGCTGTCTTGTTTTCATGATGACTATATAACTACATACTAACAACAGGATTCTTGATTTCGTTCTAACTAATATTCACCCTTCTTCCTTTTGCTTGAGTCCTTCTCTGTCTCCGTATGTGCAACCTGATCCTCATCATCCTCCTCTTTTTATGGAGTTAACACTTAACCGTTCGTCTAAAGTCAAATCTGTTTCCACTCTTCGTTTTAATTTTACCGCCTTGTCCAACGAAATCAATGCTACTAACTGGTATAATTTTTCAGAGGGCTAAGTGTGGATGATGCTCTTGAAAAATTTTATTCCCTCTTATCCAACTTAATTTCCTGCTATACTCCTTCCTTCCGCTGTAAAAGAAGTTCCGATCCTCCATGGTTTACAGTTGATGTTGCGGTTGCTCTTAGAGCCAAAGATGCGGCGCGTAGTAAATACAAAAGGTCTGGCTCTCTTAATGACCTTTTGAATTTTCAAAGGTTACGGGCTGCTGCTAAAAAAGCAGCCAATGACGCAATGCGTGCCTACCTGGAGCATGTCGAAACTTCTATTACTTCGGACAATCCTAAGCCTTTTTGGTCTTATATAAAATCCCTTAAAACCTCCTCTGGCATTCCTTCTCCCATGTATCTTCATGATAATTCTGCGTCCTCACCTCAGGATTCCTGCGAGCTCTTTGCTCAATTTTTTTCTTCCTTTACCTCCCATCTTACTAGCTCTTTGCCTTCAACAATTTTTCCCACGCCTGATCGTACCCTTTCCACTGCTTTAACTAATCCCTTGGAAGTCGAATCATTAATGTTGTCCCTCGATGGAAGTCCTAGCATCGGTGCTGACGGCATTCCGAATTTTTTTACCAATAATTTCTCTCTGTCAATAATTTTCAACATTAGCATCTCCACCGGTACCTTTCCTGCCCTTTGGAAATCCGCCAACATATTTCCCATTCATAAAGCTGGCAATACTTCTTGCATCTTTAATTATCGTCCTATATCGTTTCTGCCATGTTTTAGTAAGCTCCTCGAAAGAGTAGTTTACAATAGAGTGTACCCATTTATTCAGCCCTTGCTGGCCAGTGAACAACATGGATTTGTTATAGGTAAGTCAACGGTTACAAAGTTATTGTCTTTTACAAACACCGTTGCTTCCGCAATCGACAAGCAAAAGCAAGTAGATGTCCTATATACAGACTTTGCCAAGGCTTTCGATTCTGTGAACCATGTTGTTCTTCTGTCAAAGTTAGCAGGGTTTGGTCTCTCTGGTGTCCTCTTTTCTTGGTTCTCCTCCTACATTCGTGATCGTTCTTGTGTTGTGATTGTTAACTCTTGCTCTTCTACACCCTTTTTTCCTACTTCAGGAGTTCCGCAAGGATCTATTCTTGGTCCTTTATTGTTCCTTTTGTTTGTTAACAATCTCCCTTCCCTCTTTAATTCACCCTGCCTTTTGTACGCTGATGATCTCAAAATTTTCAGAGTGATAGAATCCGCTAGTGACTGTTCCTTATTACAAAAAGATTTGGATACTTTGGCTACCTGGTGCGCAGCGAATTCTCTCACTTTGAATGTTTCGAAGTGTCATCAAATGTCTTTTAACCACAAAACATCCCCTCTTCTCTTCTCCTACTCTGTCCTCGGCTCCCCTCTCAATGTTGTTGCTAGTTTCAAGGACCTTGGCGTGATCTTCGATTCCAAGTTGAAGTTTGATTTACATATTTTACACGTCACTGCCAAGGCTTCTCGTTTTTCCAGCTTCATCATTAGATCCTCTAAACGTTTTGTTAATCTTTCCACTCCTCTATATCTGTTTTTTTCCTTCGTTCGTAGTGTTCTTTAATACTGTTGCCAAATTTGGTGTCCACATTATGCATACTTGATTGCTGCGGTTGAATCCGTGCAACGCAGATTCACCCGCTCATTGTTCTACAAGTTCAGTATTCCGTATTGCGATTACAGTATGCGCCTTTCCATCCTTCAAATTCCTTCCCTTGAGTCACGAAGAGTGTTCCTCGACGAATGCCTCCTTTTTAAACTTTTCAACGGCTGTATATTGGTGGACCCCAGCATTCATCTTTCTGTTAGAGATTCGGGCCGTCCTAATAGAACATTTTTCAAATTTAATGTTACATTTGCCCGTACTGACACCTATTTCTTTTCTCCCCTTTTGCGTTTGCCTCGTCAGCATAATAACCTTAACCTTGGTCCTCTGCCTCGAACATTAGCTATGTTTGAAAATATTTTAAAAAATAACGTTCTATCTGGTACATGAAATTTGTGATAATTTAATCTTTTGTTGTATTTTTTTTCCGGTCGATTTTGCTTTTGATTACTTTTCCTTTCTGAATTTCACTTAATTTTAATTTTTCTTTTCTTTTACTTTGTATATATATATTTGTTTTCTTTTTTTTTTTTGTTATGTCTAATCTATAATTGGATTTGTTCTGTTGATTTGGACATTAATAAATAAATAAATAAATAAATATCCAGCTTTGCCAGCATTTTTAATTTAATAAGAACATAGAACAATCTCATGTGCAAGTAAAAGTTTTATTTTGACTTTGCCATCGTAAGCAGCTTGAAGCCTATGAAAGCAACTTCAGATCTTATTTTAGTAGCTTTTCCATCGATTGGAGCAAAGAGACAACCTCCCCTATTATAAGTGGTTTTTCATTTTGAAAAACTTTCCACTGAGCATGTAGAGCTATCTGGTCTAAATAGGAAGTGGACTGCAATTGATGGTACTCACTAATGTGATCGACTTTGATTTGTGCGTACTGTACTATCTCTATGTATAACTAGACAAAAAACAAATCATTAGCAGACCGATAAATGACTGCTTGCTTGTGGGAACATTCTTTGCATCATCATTTACAAAAGGTATTAAAAGAACCAAACATAAAAACAAAATGTTTCTTGAGATTGATGTTCCAAAATAGTATCTACAACAACAAACAGATTGTAAAGTTTTTATGAACACCAAGTATTATGTGTTTGTTGTTCATTCAAATCAATTCAAACATTTAATTTGAACTAGGCTTTCGATAAATTGGTCGATTTCTAAACTTGAAATATTAAAAATTGATCAAATTATTATGTTATTTATAATTATTATGATTTATAATTATTATGATTTATAATTATTATATTATATTTATAATTATTATGTTTTATTAATTTTCATAGAAGTCACATATAAATTTGAGCTAAAATCGGATGTGGAGTTCCTCATTCTTGGCTTTAAAGGTCAGTCTTGGGAATACCTAGGATAATAACGGCTGTCTATATATCCTGACTCTAGAACCAGTGTAAGAGAATGAGACAGCTCTAGCATTCAAAGAAGACCTTAACTTAACCCTGATTGCAAATAGTAAGGGTGTTTCCAATTAACTTCTGCCATTTAAAATCGGTAACAATCTCTCTATTTCTGCGATTGTCAAAGACAAGAGACTAGTTAATATTAAACCAAAAACCATGGGCCGGGTTACGCTTAGATGAATGCAGACTGATAGCACTCCACAGTCTGGAGAAATATTCTTACCAAGAATAAAGTTATAGAATATTTTGTTCTTCACTATACTTATGAAAAGGATAATTAAGCTCTTGCAGCGGAATTCGATAGGATCACAAGCTGGTTTGTTTCTTACTAAATAGCTTACGAGCATGGCACAAATCTTCTATGCGCCTTGCGATGTAATGGCTAATTCCGATGCTCATCATGAAGTGCGAAGCAGCTCAGACAGAAATGGTCTGGATGCAAGTACATTTCTATTTCAACTTGGCCTCTAGGGGGGCTTTTTGAGTGAGTGGCCCGTATATGCCATGAAAAATGGAATATCGTCTCAGAAGAGAGAGATATAAGGAAATGAAAATGGCAGTGAGAATTGAAGAAATTTGCCTGAATCTGAGCGTTAGTAGTAGTGAGGAAATTTGACATTCATCTACTTGGAGAACAGAAAGAGAGAGTCAGATAGAGAAAGAGATGGATAGAGAAAGATAGTAGGCCATATGTCCGCGAATTTGACAAGTAACAATGCAGTAACAACTAAAAGCTCGTAGAACTAAGGTATCGGGGAAACTAAGGGGAATATCTGCGGTAGCAGTTCTATCGATTTGTTCTATTTATAGATTTTATCTTTGTAGTAAAATTGCTTCACTAAATTTCGTATATGTGGACGCTTGTTTCATTTCCTTAAATCTCTCTGTTCTGAGAACATCATACAGGAGTGTTCGTTTTTTGATAGCAAGTACTTATCCTTTCATGTGATTGCTCAACTGTGCATGTAGCCTTTATATGTAGGAAAAACGAACGAATTCCAATCCCAAGTCCAATCTCCAAGATTCCCCAGGAAGTATCGATTGTTGTCAGGATCGTGGCCGAACTGATTTAAACACAAGTTTTAAACATTTTCAAATTTTTTTATTTCTCATATTCAAAATTTCGAATACAAGGACATTCCGTTAATCTTGTAATGGGTTGAAAATAGGACAATTAAATCGTCATTATTTCTAATAAGGACTCTGTCCTTTTTTATACAAATTACTTTCAACATTTCGTTTTTGGTTTTGTTTTCACTTTGATTTAACCTTTAACTTCGATTTGATTGTACACTGTACTGTATTTGATTTAACTTCGATCTGATTTCACACTGCACTATATCGAAAACTCTCCTGTAATCTTGATTGAATCTGATTTATATAGGGTTAGAAACTACTGAGGTTGCAGAAATTGCTAAATGTGATTTTTGTAATTTGATCCGTGCGAATTTCGCTTCGATATTATTATTGATAAACATGAGTTCTTATCTAAGGTAAATATTATTTTCGTTTTGAATAAATATGTTTTGATAAACATATGAAGATTCATACTATTGAACTTGATGCTAAAAGATAAACAAATGATGGCTGCGGATGAGAACTCATGATGCGGTAAGATGAATAATATTGAATTTGTTTATTCGATGGACGGATAAAGATTTAGATCGGATGAAGTTACTTGAGAGTTAAGTGCTGACGGTGCCATAACTCACTCGTGCTAGCAGTCTCAACTCTGTAGCTAGTTTTGTAACCGAGTTTCGTTAGATTTTTTTCATTGACACAAATTGCTTCCACTTTTAATTTCTCAACACTGGTATTTATTGAATATCCAAGAATAACTACTTCACAAAAGTGAATCTTACTTATATCCTTAATAACATGATTTGTGAATAAAATTTGTGTAAAAATTTGCTGACTAAAATAGGAAAGTGTGTGTTGTGACGTTTCCATGTCTTTTCGCTGATTATGATGCGCTTATTGCAAGATTTATCATATTTATTTTCGTCTAGAAATTGTTTTGCATACCGGACAAGCTAGATCAGAGTGTAACTTACTCAAAAGAATTCAAATTGTCACTCTACCGAGAGAATGTAGGAAACAATTGACCATCGTAGAATAATCTGACGGCAGCTGAACTTATTGCCGCGCTGATATACGGACGCCATCAACTTTTCAATGTATCTAAGAATCTTAAAGTTCCAATTGAGGTGGGCCATGAACGTTATCGAGCCGTTACATTTGCTGAGCTCTGGTGATGTTTTTGCGGCTGATATTTAAAGATGTCTAGTAAGATGAAGCAACCGTTACTGAAGAAGATATAAAATGCTTGCTTCCGCTTCTCGCATGTTTCCATCAGCCGTCGAGAAACAACAATGATAACAACAATACTTCATTGTTTCAAGTCAAGCCAATTGATCCTATGTCAATTTTGCAGTCACAAAATGCGTACACCAAAGGTACGTCTGTCGAAACGGCTTTTCATGATCTCACTGATGAGATCATGAAATAAGTAATACACGCATGCTACTTTCCTGGATATTGAAAAAACTTTTAATAAAATCAGTTCTAGTGCTATCGTACTGGATTTTGATATCTGGCTGACAGTTTTTATAGAGCAGCTCTTCAAGAACAAAGTGGTATCCTCTTCGCTGGGGAATGCTCACTTGCAACGAAGAGCTAACATGGGCACACCTCAAGATGGTGTCGTATCTTAAGATGTTTGACCATACCGACTGCAAAGTGGTTGCTTCTGCGGTCTGTCGGAGAGCTCATGACCTTTCTCTATAGTAACACCGATGTCATTAGTCAACATATAGCCATGAGACAAGAATATCTTAAAAAATGGCAACATATTCAGGCCTTAAGAATCGTCATGTGCAATCGCGAGACAACTCTGATCTTCTTTGGACAAAGGTGTACTTTTATTTATTTATTTTTATTTATTTATTTGCCAAACAAGGCATGATACAATATATATAATACAAGAAATAAAATAGAGCATGAAAGTATTTTAAGTTGATGTATATTTGTATTTAGACGCATTAGGATGGGAAATAAATAGGTTAAGAAGCTAATAGGGCCTTTGTCAAGTTATTTTTAAAGATTGATTTGGTGATACCTGAAGAGTAGTTATGACTTACACAAGCTTAACCCGCTCTTAAGCTTAACCCGAAGTGGCCGTTGTCACAGGCCACTGACTCATGCACACTTCCTCAACGATTGGGTGTAGTGTTTAAAAATTTTGTAAAGCCGCGTACACATAGGGCCAAGACCAACGGCCAAGCCATTCGTTGGCTCGGATTCGCTTAGTGTATACAAAGAGCCAACCTTGGCGTTGGCCTTGGTTGCCGTTCGCTCTGCCGGCGGTAACATCAAAGCGTTGATGATGTATTGGCCTTAGGACTTTTTCGTAGTGTGGACGGTTGGTCGAGTTGGCTGTCATTAATACCGAGTAGTTTGTTGAGCTAGGCTGTTTTTTTTTTTGTATATTGTCGAATATAGTGCATGGTGTCGAAATGCATTCTACTACCATAAATGCGTTCTACTTTACAACACCAATTTAATCGCTTTCAATCACTAGGTGTACAATGACACTCAACCTGAACCGCATCCAATGTCTTGGCTTCAAGCCATTGGTCCCAATATGTTCCTGTGTAGACGGTAGGACCAGCGCCAAGGCCAACGACCAACATTCGAACAAACTGTCATGGGCCGTTCGTTGGTTGTATGTGTGCGCGCCTTAAGAAGTCTCTGATTAACAGCCATTTAACCTAATCTAACCTATAAGTACATATGTATGTAAACCTCAAAGTAAATACATAAAAAAAGGGCTCACATCACATTTGATATTTTTAATTTTTATTTACTTATGCATACTTGTTTACCTTAAATCGATTTTGAATTCACCATGTCACTTGAAAAGGATCGACGAAATAAATGAAATTATTCAAAGATATTCTTGATATATTGAAATGCATACTTGTTTTGTATTAAAAAAGTTGAATTGGTATTAAATTGCTTCATATGTACTTAAGAATTGATGCATAAGCACATCGAATTAAAATGACATTATTTTAAGCGAAATATTCAACACTGTCATGATAATCATCACGAGTAATATCTTTACAACATTTCGCAACTTTCGTCGCATTTGCAATTGAATGTAATAATTATCAACGCTTTCAATTTAAAGCTAAAGCTTTAGAGCAATATTCACCATAAATCACCACCGCATGCATTGATCTTCCATGACAATAATACAACACTGATTGCCATCTATCTAAACCAATTACGATAGTTTGCGTATCATAAACGCAACATCACCGGCATTGACTAAATTGGCAATTCACAATCAATCAGCTTCACATAAAGCTAATTTATTTTCCTTTTATCACCGCTAACTGCAAGAATCGATTAAACTAACAAATTATCACCCAATACTATGTGAACCGCCCTGTCAAAGATATACGAGTATGTGTACATATGTCTTTAGTTTCTACAGGTTGCCATTAACATTACGTCAATATGTCTACTAATGCTTAAAAAAAGCATTTCAAACAGTTAGGCGGTTGAGTAATGCTGAATTTACAGCTAGCATCATTTTTCGCTGAAATAGATTAATGAAAAAATTTAAAACCAATTTCATTTATTTGGCTAGACCTGTTGTTTTTTTCTCTCGAATTCCGTTCAATATTTTCCCTGCAAAAATGCTTGAGAAAAAATTAAAAGCGATAGTAGGAAGTCGAGAAATATCTAATTTTACCACCTAATTAACGGTATTGAGACAAACGAAAATTAAGATGACCTTGAGATAACATTGCCGTATAAGATTTATTATTTTCAAAGACATATGCTCTAAATCAATGTTGCATGTGTGTGACGGAATGGTTTAATCCACCAACTATAGCAGCAAACATGAGTAAGTGGCACACGAAATTGAAACAATCTACTGTATAATGAGTTTCTTGGAGGTTTCGAATTAGTAGACAAGGGAATAAAAGTAATTTTCAAATGGATTTTTGTTGCGGCTATTTATTACGGACCAGTTAAAGTGACTTGAAATTTCTTGTCGGTGTCTATTAAATTGTAATTTATTTTGATTAATACTGGATATATCGTCGCTGTGAAATCAAACCGGCATATCTGCAAAATACACATTCTTCACTAGAGCGCTTTAAAGTTTTCGCATGTGGGCTATTTCCACGTGAATGCAAAGCGGCAAAACACCATTAGACGGGTTTTTATTCAACTTTACGATATGCCGGTGCGACATAAAAATAGAGGGGAAAATAAGGAATTTTTTGATACCAAAAACTCAAAAACTCAATTTTTGCAGATATGCCGGTTTGATTTCACAGCGACGATATGTGACTTATGATGATAATGAACTCAAAATTTCAAGCCTGTGATATAAGTTGAGGGTTAGTTTAAAAAAAAATAAAGAAAGGTCATATAAATTATGTGAATAAGTTATAAAACATTTATTCGTGGGAAAAATATTTAGTTTAGCCATGAAATTATGAGCATTTTTTTTAATTAATCCAAAACGGAAATAAATACAATACATTAATATATTAATTGATACGATATTTCTAGCTTTATTGACCAATTGTTTTTCTTTCTATTTTCCAGGTAAGATTTTGATCGCATCGATTCAATTGACAATGCATCGATTAATTAAGGAAGTATAAACATGATATGACTGATAGCAGACTACCTGTCTTGTTTTATTAGCAGATTGATATTTATCAATTGATATCGCAGTAATTTTGTAAATGTTATCCACAATTTGTTAGAGATATGAAAAGAAGTATGTTTCATACGACACTTTTATTTCACGATGATATTGGGAGATATAATGTCTGATATGTAACTGTTTTATAACGGAATGTTTCGGATTTTTTTATAAATTTTTTTTGAAAAATATATAAATTTCGCTTTTATTGTTACTAAGTTTTGATATTTTATCGTTTATCGTTTCATCATTCATCTATTCTTTGATCTTTTATCAAATGAAATCAGCTATTTCCTAAAAGGTGAGCGAGACCCTTAATGAAATAAGGCACAGAGCAGTCTCGAGCTGATATGGGAGCACAGAGCAGTCTCGAGCAGGAGCACCAAGAAAATGAGGAAGCTGAGAACATGGCCAAAAAGAGGCTTAATCTCCTAAAGGAATTCAAACACGGACTTAGAAGAAGATCAAAAGCTATTGGTTTAATTGACCGCTTGAGACACTCAAAAAATACCTCAGCTTCGATACATAAAAGGCAATAGAAGCAGTGGCACTCCGTAAAAGTGGCATAAAAGCCCTATGTGGGGCTTCAATAGGCAATCTTCCTTGTAAACGTAGGCAAAGAGTGAGACGACTGCTAAAAATACTGCAGAAAAGTGGTAGAGAGTTTATTTATTTATTTATTTAATGACAACAACAACAGATTGAGTCCAATGACGCAATAGACAATGATAAATATAAACAAAAATATATATAAAACAAACAAGAGTATCATAATTCAATCCAAAATTTAAATAACCAATTTGCCAAGATGAACATGCATTAAAGAGAATAAGTAATTACTTTATCTTATAAGATGATTTTGAAAAGCAACAAGGTCGGTGGCAGGGTACCAAGTCTGAGTTCGTTATGCTGCCTAGGTAAACGTAACAGCGGTGAATAGTAATACGTATCAGCCCGTGCAAAAGGAACATTAAACGTTAAGGTTGATCTACATGACCGATCCAATATACGGACGGAAACCAGGCTGCAGAGGTCAGATGGGACAAGTCGATGGTGTAGTTTAAATAGAAGGCATTCATCGAAGAACAGCCTACGAGATTTCAGGGATGGAATTCGCAGCATGGTAAGTCTCGCACTATACCCACAGTAAGTCAATTTGAATTTGAAAAGCAGAGAGCGGGTGAATCTGCGTTGTACAGATTCAACCGCATCAACTAAATACTGAAAATGTGGGCACCATATTTGACATCAATATTCAAGGATACTGCAGACAAAAGAGCAAAACAGGTGTATATAGGTGGAGATATCAGTAAAATGCTTAGAAGACCTAAGTATAAAACCCGAGAGCCTGGTCGCTTTGGCAGCTATAAGCAATATGTGTTGGTCAAATAAGAGTTGAGTGTCAAAAATAGCTCCCAGGTCTCTAAAACAGAATACAGCATCGAGAGAGGTACCAGAAACGCAATAAGAAAATACTAAAGGGTTAGTTTTACGCGTGAATGACATTTGGCGACATTTTAGGACATTCAAAGTAAGATAATTTGCACTACAACAGTTGCTCAGAGTGTGTAAATCATTCTGTAGCAGAAAGCAGTCTTCACTTGTATCGATTACTCTGAATATTTTAAGATCGTCTGCGTAAAGAAGGGAGAAGGAGTTTAAGAGATCTGGAAAATCATTAATGAAGATTAAGAACAACAAGTGGCCAAGTATCGATCCTTGCGGAACACGAGAGGTGGGATAGAAGAGAGCAGTGGCGCAAGAGTTCACAGTTACAACACAAGCACGTTCATAAATGTAAGAAGAAAACCAGGAGAGCAGCGGACCATAGAAACCATATTTGTCTTATTTCAAGACAAGAAGCACGTGGTTGACAGAATCAAATGCCTTAGAGACATCAGTGTAAAGAACATCGATGGCAGAAGCAACAGTGTTGCTGAAAGATAACAAGTTGGTAACAGTAGAGTTACATTTGACAAATCCATGTTGCTCGTTGGTAAGGAAAGGCTCGAGTAGACCAACTTCTCTCTCACTGTCCAAAACAAGCGAAACGAAGACTAAAACTGCTTGGCTCCACTCTTCCTTCCATTTGGAGCATTAGAAAAATCTCGTCTTGGGTCATTCCAAGCTCATAATGAGTCTGGATTTCATTTCGGATATAGCGCTGAGAAGACACAATAGCCCCAGTAAGTCACAGTGCTAGATACTATCTGAACCCGCTGCATGCAGTCCTTTATTCATCATAATATAATTGCACAATAATATTTATTCATACATGGTATATAACACTAGAAATATCTGGTTGCATACCAATGCAAAGTGCGGAAAAAGTTGGTTCCTACCGATTTTTTACTTTTAACAAAAGTGCAGATTAATGTTAATGTGAACACATTTATGTTGTCTTATAGAGTCAACAAGTTTTTCCTATGCAAGTAATAAAGGCATTTCTGATAATCTTGAAATTTTGCTCTATCTCATCATGACGTTTCACCTAATTTTTGCATCCTCATCTGCAAATATCTCGTTTATATGAAGAAGGTACTCAAAGTCACTCGGAAATCATTTACGATTAAATAGATGCAATTCTAGCCAATAACTGAAATATCATCCTGGTAAAACAAGCATAGATTTGCATAATTCAAATGACGTAATTACTCGCGCTAATACAAATTCAGTAGAAAAAGTACTGTCGTGCTCAAACCCATTAGCTTCCAAACGATTGACTTCCACTTTTGCATCATCACTCCAACGTCCGCAGATCTGAGCATATCAACTAACCCACTGACCCTATTCAAATTTAAATCAACATCAAATCGATCAGCACTGAATGCATCTAACGTGTACATCAGGCATCCATTCGATTAGGTAGCCAGCATCCAGCAGCACTGGAAGCAGTAGCGGCAGTATCGGTAGTAGCAACTAACCATCAACAGCCATCAGCAAAGTAACTACTGCACTACTGTCCAATCATCCGACTAAAGAATTTCAGTTAACCAACGCATTCCATCCTGGCCGTTGCATAATATCCATTGAAACATAATCAACTTCTTCCACTAGCGTGTTTACTTTTTACTGTTTGCCGACACAAGTCCAAACCGATCTACATTCATCTTTCAAACGAGATGAAAATCAATTGAAAACTTAACTCGATTGTGGTCGACTTCGTCGTTGTTGTCGCTTGGTAGCTGGCCTGAATATGGCAAAGACATGTTGTTGGTAGTTTCCTTCGTGATCTTCAAATCGAAATTGAAATGAACTGAACTGAGCCACCACTTCAACGAATAGTCTCTTGGCAATGCAGATTCATTTCAAAAAGAACCGTCCAAACTCTTGAAACGATCTTCACAATGAGGAAGCGAGGACTAAAAATTATATCATGCGTCTTTTTGTACTTCCATCAGGCACATCATTTCAGGCACAATTACTACGGTAGCAATGGTAAACTCTATCGGATGAGTGGAGTATTTGTCAGAGATAAATGAACCCTCAGTAATAGAGTTTGAATAGTTTGCTTCTTCAGCAGAATACCATTGATTATTAAACGTATTGTGGAATGGAAACTATTTCATACATGTAAAATGATTTATTGGAAAATCAATTTGCAGAATTTACAGGATGAAAATTTGTAGGGAAAAATTCAACCTGTCCGTACGGAGAGTATGCAGCCATGTGTATGGTCTTGGCTCATTTTTGAAATAGTGTAAATCATAATCAGATAATTAGCTTCTGCGTTTTTTGCTATAAGCCATAATTGTAGACATCCCCTTTATGAGCATCTGATAATGAAAAGAGTAAAATATGTCTGGCTACAACCCATCGCAGGTCTCGGGGCTAAAGGCGGTAGAGAGATCGTATCGTAATCTATTACGATGAGTATGGGTTGATTGCTGCCATTAATCACTTTGCTTCTGCTTAAATCAATCTCTTACTCACAGCTAGGCCCACTTGAAGCCCACTGTGTGATCATGGTTGTTGGGCAATGACTGGTTTTGTACCGAGGATCATATACCCTAGTTGATCAGCCCATTTAGCTTGGAAATAAATCTTGCTGTGTTTTTAAGTATCGGTTTAATACCAAGTGAGCTCATGTAATGCATGATGATTGCATTTAAAATTGCAACGAATATGCTACAATAATAGGACTTACACATGTTACACCGTTATGTATCAGGTTTTGCAGAGTAAAAAAACAGCATCTATTTAGACCCACATTCAACACTACACCTTGCATTTCAGCGCGTAAACCTCCGGCTCAAGACAAAATTCATCTTCGCAAAACTAGTTTTTGTCTTTTTTTTATGTCAGAATTCACGGTCACGAACTTCAGAGTAGTCTTGTCTGTCACTTGTTTAACCGTAATACTAGTATGAAGAAAAGGCCTTGTTGAACACTGGTGGAACTTTCAAATTGCAACTACAGAAAATTTACTTTCAAAGACATTTCAATTCAAAAGCTTTTTCAATGGCCAAAAGTGTTCGTTTACAAGTTGCATTTACTAGCAACGAAGCTGGAACAATATTTTGATGGTAGAAGAATATTAACAAAAATGAAAAGAAAACATCGCTAAAAAGTATCTAGCCTTACCATCAAATCAGAATTTACTACAGAAAATACTACAGATATGTTCCATCAAAGGAAGGCAAAAATAATTGACATTTTTATTCCTTAACATACGAAACTTTATTAGATAGGAACTAGATGGCTGCGATTAGTTTTGTACCGCAGCAGATAATTTATTTAAAACAACTCTTCAAAATTTCAAGGAATGCTTGAGATCATTGGTAGGCTGAAGTTGTGAAATGTTTTTGCGAAAGTCAGTCAAAATGGTTGCATGACGTTTTTAAATATGCTGCTGAATGGTATTTGATCAAATCAATTAAATATTATTGAAGCTATTTCCCCTTTGCTTATTGATCTGATTTTTCTTGTATAATGACTATTCAAATCAAATCAAAAATTACGAAGACGTTGCATTCGATAATTTGCATTTGTTCATTGGAGAAAAAAGACTTGGGACCAGAATAGTTTATAGCAAGCAGTAAAACTGATCCTTTTTCAAATTCAACAAGCTAGCTGTTGATTTTGAAAATAAAATCAAAGTCACTCTTTATTTTCTTATTGTAAAGAAAAATCAAACATCTTCCGTCAATAGAATCAAAAACCTATTGTCTTTGTTCCCGAATAAAAACAAACAGCTAAAAACGCTATCATTACATACAATTTCACTTCGGTTTTTTACTTCTCCTATTCTCGTCCAGCCACCCGCCAGATATCGCAATTCTTCACACTGTTGTTGAAATCGCCACTGATTGAGCCGATTCAGCTTCCCAGGCACGTTATCCACAGATCTCGGCCTGTAACATATACCGAGAATGAAATTATCAATGCATAAGAAAATCGTATTTAATCACATGGCTCACTTTTGATTTAATGGTATTGTGATCAAGTGAAGTGACCATTTTTCAAATGAAGAGAATCTACAAGAGTATCATAGAACTTTGGGGTTTTTTGTGATTTCCAGACTAGTGAAATCATCGTTTATGCTATTTTTTAAATAGAAACCAAAACTTGCATAACAATTCATTGCCAATCTTACTATGCAATAATATATGTAGCATGAAAAGAAACCATTTAAATATTATTCATGAAGAAAAGGTAACATTGCTGTTAAAACCTACCCCTAAGACATATTTTTTAAAACGTTTCGTTGACTATCGAGCCACTAAAGAGCTCAGAATTCGGCAAACTCACAATTGAATGAAATGAAATCCGAGTTCAAAGTTAATAAATACGACTGTTGTAGCGAGTGTCGAATAGTAATTAATTTTGGTGTTAATGGAAGTGAAATGCTTGAAACATGCAAATTTTTAAATTTAGTTGAATTGGTAATTACCTCAACACATTTAAATACCATATATTGTGCGTATTTATGGCGAATGAATACTAAATTTGCTATTGAAAAATTGCGCCCAGTGTGGGAAACCGCCTACATAGCTCATCAAATTATTGAGTGATATTTTAAAGTTTTTACAGCTACTATCGTTGATTTCATCTTTGTACCTTGCAGTTTAAGGTGTGTCAAAAAAAGTTTCAAAAAATCGATTTTTTTTTGGATAGGTTATGTTAGAATTAAGCTTTAAAAACATGATTTCAATAATTTACAATTGAAATTCTAAAAAAAAACCAATTTTTTGAGCATATATAGCGAACCGCGCCAAGGCAATTTTTTCTATGATTTTCGTTCACTTCGCTATAACGCTACATCGACTTTCTCTTCGTAACATCTGCTTAATATATACATATATATAGTATAATACGTTATTCTCTCACATAGCAGCTGTAAAGATAGAGGGGAACATTTTGGGATACGGGTATTACCTATATATATGTATGTTATATATGTCACGCACAAAAAATATTGAATTTGAACTTTAAACGCAATTTTCTCGAAATACACTTTTTTCAAGTTGGCGTGCATGATTTAAAAAAAGTATTTTCCAATTGTTCTCAAATTTTAACACGTTAATCTACACATGTTAATGCTCAGAAGGCACTACAGATGAAAAAAATCAGCATTAATTTTTTTTAGTTATAGCCGATTTTTGAAGGAAAAAGCCTCGATTTTCGAAAAAAAAACGCCACCATTTTGTTATTTTTCTGCCAACATTTTTTCTTTTAGTTCATTCCAAGGCCATTGCTGATTAGTTTCAAAAAAAAAATGAGCAGACGACAGGGGACCACAAACAACTTTTAGCAATTATTTTTTTGTATAGTATGAGGCAAATAAAGTATGTGGACAAAGTTTCAGTTAGATATGTATCTTTTTATTCAATTAAAAAATGGTAAAAGAAGATATTCAACTTTTGTAAAGAATTCTGAGCTATAGAACATAAGCACGACCTTGTTGAAAAATTGGGACTAATAAACAAAGCCCCAAAATATACTCTAGTATCTTCCCTAGATGTAACTCGAGCCGGCAAAAGTTCATGCAGTGAAAATCCCTAAACAATATTTCCAAGGTAGCCGGAAAAAGTTCATGCAGTAAACAATCCCTAAACAATATTTCCAAGGTAGGTCATCAATTTCTTCATCAAGTTTGGCTGAGCTTAAACTAATCATTAGCAAACTTTGCCACAAGGTATTTTTACATGATTTATTTACAAATAATCTCTCTATCGGTGCAATAACCAATATCACACCATTTGCTAATAGAAATTTTAATGGTCATGAGACCTAAGTAAGCCTCATTGGCGATTCCAAAATATTTCAAATCAAATCTAAAAATGGTCAATCATGCGCAGCTTCAATCATGCGCCACAAGTTCTGAATTCGTGGCTTGAAAACCCCTTTCAAACTTAAATATAAAGCAGAAGATTATTTGAGAAACATTTAGTTTCTTCACTTAGGAATGCTAGTGCAGCAAAAAACTTTCTCAATAACCTTCACAGCAAGTTAGGTATCTATAGTCTTGTTCAGTGTCCACCTGTATAAAAAAAAACTACCCCCAATCTATAGATCTAACTTTTAAACGAACATTCAGTTTTCTGTAAAACATTTTTTCTGTCTAACGTTTAAACTTAAGTAAAAAATTTTTAAATTAAAATTTAAAAAACCCAGGAAATATCAATTAATGTTTAATGATTTGGCTGACATTTAAACTTTCTATGAATTAAATGAGAGATCAACTCATTTTTAATGATTTAGCTGATATTTAAATTTTCTGTGAATTACATGAGAGAAGCGAGGAAACTATTAGTAAATAAAATTAAACCTTTCTCGCTAAGCTATGGAACCTATATAACGATTATATTTTAACTCCTCAGTATTTTCTCTTTTTCAAAGCTTTTGAGTTACATCACTGAAAATGCCTTTTAGCTTGTAAAAATGGATAGCTTTTTTTAAAATAATCGTCTTAGTTTTCCAATAAATTCTATCTGCAAAAATTAATCAGATTTTCTAGCAAGTAAGTTAGAAACGACCACAAATACGGAGCATGCACATGCATGAAACAAATGCAAACGTGCAAATGCATAAACACAAATAGCATAAACCATCGTTTAAACTTTGACTGGACTTCAGCATTTACATATAAAACTATTTCCTTGATCTAGAAAAATTCGAAAATTTGGTAACTTTCAAAAAATTCAATCAATACAATGATATCAATATCGTCTCAAAGTTCAACTCAATTAGGTGCATATAGGAAATGACATTTGAATATCTACTTTCATTCTTCCAAATAAATCATGCCAAATGCAAAAATCCCATTCAGAAAATGCATTTCACAATTAATTTCACATTGACGTATCGGACATAAAAAAAAAACGCTTGGAGAACATCAAATGATTAAGTGTTATATGTAGGAGGTTAGCATTTCAAAATCAGATAAGTTGAAATTTGTGTGTCTAGACTTGATATGATATATAGAGTGATATGTAAAATTTTAAAAGATTTTGGATATTTTACGCTAAGTGGTACAATAAATATGAAAAACTATAATAAAAACTTGAAGTTTATGTTTTCAAGCAAAAACTAAGCGAATTTTGAAAGTTTGATACTATCAAGGAATTTTTTAATAAATTTTTTTTAGCTATTTAATTCAGATTTCAAATGATAAGTCTTTAGGAAAATCGCTATTGTGCACTGAAAAAAATCCACCTGGCTTCCAGACCTATGTAACAAAGCGCATTATTTATGGCCCCATACGCTATGTACATAGTACTCTGAGCAATGCAATATGGCTCTCAGCGCCATAATGTAAGAATCTACATAGCGCGTCGTCCTATGTAACATGGCGCAGCATTTATGGTCCCACAAGCTATGTACATAGTACCCTGAGCTATGCAGTATGGCTCCCAGCGCCATAATTACATGGCTCAGAAATTATGGCCCCACACGCTATACTACATAGTGCCATGAGCCATGTAGTATGGCTCATGGCACTCCAATTATAACTCGCAGCCATACTGTGTGAGGAGATGTATAAATGTCAGCAAGTGACATTTGAGTATTGCTTCTTGAGTATGGGAGAGGCAATGGTCTTTGATGTCATTTATCCCTGGGGAATTCCGTCGATAGATTTAGAACTCCATCAGAAATGCTCAGAAATGAGAAGGCTCGTGGCCTTTTGTTGGATGCGAGCTGGATCATCTTCAGATGCTCTGAAAAAAGACATAGCGCCAGACGCCATAATTTATAGACTTCTGGTGCCATGTACATAGTCGATTTTGGTTGATTTGTGATAAAATATAGCACCACACGCCATAGTACATAGGAGCAGACGCTATGCTCATAGCCCTCCACGCCATTTACTATAGCCCTCCACGCCATATACTATAGTCTTCCACGCCATGCACTATAGTCCTTCACGCCATGTATTATAGCCATCCACGCCATCTGCATGGCGTGGAGGACTATAGTACATGGCGTGGAAAGCTACAAGCATAGCGCCTGCTCCTATGTATTTGTCGTCATGTATTATGGCGTGTGGCGCTATATTTTATCACAATCCCGAAATCGACTATGTACATGGTGCGAGAAGTCTATAAACTATGGCGTCTGGCGCTATGTGTTTTTTCAGTGTGCAATCACCTTAAAAATACAACTGCAATGAGTATTTTTTAAACAATAGTCAACAATCATGCAAATCCTCTTATCTTTCAAATGATCGACGTGGTATCATGGCCATGAGTTTAATGGCATGTATCCATCAAATCTAAGTCTATTCGATCTCAACTAAACAGTATAATACAATAAATGGACTATAAATTTGCTTCTTTTATTATTCAGACAATCGAAAGTTAAATTAAATTCATTCATAATCATCTAGTTTCGATGAAACTTTTCTTCTACTTATTGGTCTAAGTAGTACACCAAAAGTGCATTCTTCCTTAAAACCATTCTCGCTTGCCTAAGATCGGCGCAAAACGCCATTCACTTGACCAGCCGATTTCAAATGCAATTTCGTAATTGGCAGCTGCTAATCTTAAACGACTCAAATCACCCCCATTAAAAAAAAACACTCTTCAAATGAAACACCTACCATCTTAATAAAATGGCATCAAATTTTCAAAACAATATTCGCCTCATTGCCCATAATCAATCCAATTATACTCAAACCTATCCGGTATGCCTATAAATATCGCCTCGTACTATCCAAACTAGCACGCTATTACACTAATTCTCACTTTATAAGTTCATTATGAATGACCTCATCTGTTTTCCACAAAAGCACAATGAAATCTGCGACGCCGCCGTAGTCGATTGTGTTGCAATTGCTGAAGAAATCATCAACTGGCCGCGCTTGCCAATTTCATCTTGCTACGGAAAGATACTCTAGCCTCAACTACCCAGCTCCATGAATTTAATCGTACATTTCCTCTTCACCATTCTCGAGTACTACAATTATTGCGCCAGATGAAAATAGCCGGGCACGTTAGCCTGCCGGTCAATAATGATCAAGTATTTCATCGGGTTCGCCGGATTCAGCAGAAGGCATACGAATGCATTCGTAGCATTCAACTCGACGAACTATAGTAATTTGCTGATTTGCAAAAACAATTCACTTGTCGTCGAGTACCTTTGAGATCTGGAAAAGTACCCGAATGTAAGTATATCTGTCAATTAACCATCGACTTATATGGGAAACTAATCAACGCGCGATTGAAATCTCGCATCGAATGTGCAATGTGTGGACTTAGGAGGTTCTGGTAGTTCGATGGGGATCAAATCTATAGAATGACACAGTATGCATAATATCTGCAGCGAGTCTTGTAATTTGATGCAGAATAATGGCTAGACGCTGACCGATATCTGAGCACTTTTCGTTTAGATCGTTCGATTTGGCAATTTTTGCAGACTGTGCAGACTTATCAGCACTCTAATACATGTATTTTTAAAATTTTATTCAATTAAAACGATTCAATCGACAAAGTCTGTCCGATTCGCGACCGTTTCAAGTTATAGACGGTAAAGATTTATGAGCAAGTAGTTCTGGATAACAAGACAGATATGTTGCCTCGATTTGCTGTGGAGTGATCATTAAATATTTTCAATTATACTTTTTAATACCACAACAGCTTGAGCTTCAACGTTTCAAATCAATATGCAATGATTCTCTCTGAATTGACAGTTTTCTGCAAAAAAAAAATCCAGCACTGCTACACAAATAACCAATCTGTCGCCGAAGAACAGCCCGGCATACTTTAACCGTTAACTCTATCCATAACCATAAATAGCACTCAATTATGGAAACCTTCTCTGAACACGCATTCCGATTGCTTCGCAACATCGCTCCAATAATACCTCATATCTCATTCTTTAATTGGTCTGTTTTTTTTTTCAATCTGTGATATATCGCTCTTTCATCTGGTGAACACTTGACGACTGTTTACAGATTTTTACATCCGTTACTTTGCTGTCACTACGTTTGTAAGTTAATTTTTCGGCAGCTTTATGTAACTCTTTGAAACAGCTATCGACATAATAAGACATGACCCGGTTGGTCTTCGACATATCATGGCACTGATGCCGCCACCATGCCGCCGACATCATCAGTCAATAGCAATCAAGCTCAATAGAGATACATTTTCAGATACGAGTACCTACATGCTTCTCGGCAAGTGCTTAATTATTTATCGTTGACGCGTTCATTTGAATACATATGGATGTATCATGTGAAGGGTTTTCAATTGCATGTTTTTTTTATGGCTTTCGAATTCTCAATGTGCTTTCGCGACGATTGTTCGCCAATTTCGAGTAGATTTTCGTAGACTGCCAGTCATTCAGTCTGTCAGGATCAACTGATTGGCAATTTATGGTATTATAACGTTGACATTTAAGTGCTTTTCAATAAAGTTTTTGGTTCTCATATTGGCTTTTATATGTTTATGTAAGCTGTTGCTGTTTTTGTTGTTTGCTATTGAATATCAAGTTGATTGTTTTTTCCAAATTGAATAGGTGCCAGTTTTTAGTCGATATGAATGAATTTACTTGATGATGAATGAATGAAGAAATGGAAATGTAACATTTTTTTGTTGTTGTTGAATTTTAAGTAGGTAACATGATTATCAGATATGGTGTGGACTGTTTGAAATTTCTCTGGAAATGATTTAGACGTGTGAAGAGAGTGTGGAATTGTTTCGCTGAAAGTGAAATTGAAAGATCATTATGCTTATTCGGGCATTACTAATGGATTAATGACACTAACGAATGGTTTTTTAACGAAGAAATATAGCAAAAGTTTAATTGCTGTTTTTTTTATTTTTTTTGTATTTGATTACGTATCTCATACTTGATTATGCTATATTCGGAGCTATAATTTAAATAGACGCCTACCTTTTTTGAAATTTTTTTTAGTCTAAGAAATCTGTGCGCACGTGTGAAGTTTGGAGTTTTCTAGAAGATCTATAAATAGAAAACATCACATATGCTGAATTTTGGTTCAAATTAAGCTCACTGACAGAATGAGCATCTGAAAATAGTCTTTTGATACTGTGCAGCCGAATGTATTGTCCTTAGTAGAATAAATTTTCCGAGGGTTGTAGATAATAAGCCTTGCAATGTTAAAAGCATTAAAATCTAGACAAGATCAAGTTCAAACAAAACAAAAATCAATAGCTATATAACTTTTGACGTAAAAAGAATTCAAGTCATTCAAGTGCTCTGAAACTTTACATTTTTACTCAGTGGGGACTGGTTTAAGTTTTTTAGTGATGAAAGGCTCATTTACATGATTGGAAGGCTAATTTGCATGCAAATATCGCACATATGGTTTACATTATATTATATTCATGTATTCACTTTTATAAGTATATGAAGTCATCGAACCGGATCTTATTCATCCTACACTGACTTGCTAGGAACACAGGAAGATTCATCAGCCCAGAACTAAGCAACATCAAGGTATTTTTTCTGATGGCTTATTTGACCGATAACATTAGTATTCCTATGGAGAACGGGCGTGATACCACCGGTAACAAGGTACCAAAACTCGCCAGATCATTGACCTTACAGTTGCTTTGAATCAGTAGTACTGCCTAATGTCTCGACATCTCCCTAAGAGGTGCACAGCATTCATCAGACTCTGAACAAAGACCAAGGACTGCACTTGAACTAGTCCAAATGTCATTATGGTTCAAGATGCACTCTGAAGCCTTCGGGGTCGTGTTAAAAATCTTATAAATGTGATTTGCCACACTAAAAGACTGGTTACGCCCTAAGGTTGGTTCATTTCCATCTTTTTACTATGTAGCAGCCATTTTGGTTGATCTCAACAATTTTTTCGTCTCTACTGATCGCAGAATTTCATTCCAACGTCTCAAAGTTGACAAAAAGTTGAATCCGATGATAAAAGAAAAAGATTATTTATTGGGTTGGCTGATTGTGACAAAACAATCACTGTGCAACAACGGAGGACGTTTAATCAATGTAGACATTCCGCTGGGTTCAATTCTTAAACCACTGCTATTCATTCTGATTGTGAACAGTATCAATATCTCCAGCTTCTTTTATATTCTCGAAAGGGTGAGACATCTAAAATATACACTGAAAACCAAGTGTGGCTTCGGCTTAGCAAAGTGCTTATAAACGTCGACAAGACCAAGTACATCATATTACAGCACCATGTCCTATAAATCCCTGTATTCAGATCAACGGAATCCGACTAGAAAAAACTGATTTGATGAAATACGTTGAATTTGAGATGACCTAACACCCTCCGAACTGTGTTGGTCCGAGAAAGAGAGCTTTAAGGTAGCAGAAAGAGGACGGACTGGAATAACTTCCAGTCCGTTTTCTTTCGGTTAATAAAAGCTACCTACTTAGTTGAACTGCGACCAGGCATGTTGAAAGACACTTGCTTATGATCAAAACGACGAACACTCCTATAAAGATCTCCATTACCGGAGAAGATGCGTCAAGAACCCACCAACGATTTGAGGTGAGAGAGGTCGATTTGCTGGTAGCATTGGTGATAATATGACATAATGAAGTCACTTGTGTTCAAGCTACGCCACATGTCATTATGATCATAAGAGTCCGCTCCCAGAATAAGTTTTGCAAGACTCAAAACCTAGTGTGTATCAAACGGTCGCTCTATAAAATGAAACTCAAAGCCTTTGAGTACGCTATACCCAGGGTGAACAGGTCCTCAAGGAGATGTTTTTGTGGAATCGTGGGGCATTTTAGTGAGACAAACCGTTTTCGTAACATTATAAAATCCACGCTCGTTAGCAAGAAACAAACCAGGATAACCTTTCATCAACAGTCATTTTACTGTTGCCACAGAAATAGTAGAAGAATAATACGTTAAAGTCTTAACAAGAATACAGACTCATAGTTTCCGCAGCCAAAGAAAGCTATCAGTTTGTATCCGTTGGGCGTGACCCTCGAACTCGGCTGTTAACAACCTAGGATTCGTTAATTAAGACTAGCTAATTTCCTGTCCTAGAAAAGTCGAGAGCCGAAATAGTTTGAGTCTCCTTGAGCAAAATAGCTGTCCCATCTCCGTCCTTTGTATACAGAGTCGAAAGATGAAGACAGCCACCCAATTTGGAAGTAGTTCCAAGGCTAATACCATCAGCGAAGAGGAATTACACATCTGATTCACTCTCAGATGCTGCCTTCAGACAGGTAATGATCCCCTTAACGAGTGGCTTTCATGCTGTTTGAGCCAATTGATTGGAGCCAAGCTTGGTAGACCCGAGATCTATTGAACCAGAGTTCTTTGGACTATCGCTTCGGTAGATCCGTAGGTCTGGCTTTTCAGCCACCAAGGCCAAGATAGTAACGAGAATCTCTCGTCGATTATCAAAAAGTTCGCCAACTTTAGTAGTCCTCCAATCATCTGTTGGAAGATCTGGGGGGAAAAGCAATGTTATCTCCAGGAATCCCACTGGATCCGAATTAAAACAGGAAGCTCATACCCTGGATTTAGGCCAATTGGGGATCTCGTCTATGTGCACTACCGTTAATTTGGTGCCTGGGGCTGTTTCCCCCGCTCGGAGTTTGCCTGTTCATAGAAATCGGCGAGTTTTGATCCTTACACACAACCAACCTAATTCCTTTACACTAGCCCGCGTCGTTGACCATAAGGGTCCTTCACCTATAGTGAACGACGCAGGCTGGTTTAAAGAATGCGAGCTGAACCTTTGCAGCATTCTGTGGACCCGAAACACAGCCTGCCTTAATTTAAACCAGTTTTCCGAGCAGATGATTCCATTTCACATGATGGCACCAATAATAGCCCAACCAAGGTATTCTTCCGTTATTTCATTAAAAAACCGAGTTCACGCTGGAGCATTTGCCGCAAAATTCGATTTTTTTTTTGCAACTCTGCCTGTCCTAAGTTTTTCACCTAGCACAATTCTGAGCAGCATCTGTAGAGCTTAGAGGGAACGGATACTCTCCGATCAGTGTTGCTGCCCATCGTAGTGAGCTTTTGTTCTTGTCAGGCATCGTGCCAAGGGGGATGTTTTTTTTAACTTTCTTAGGACCTTGATTACTAATTTTCAAGTTCCGTAAACCCGAGAGGAGTTGACGAAGGGGCTTTGGATGCAGCACTTATTAGCGGTTGGATCAGTTCATTCACCATAACCTTTCTGCTTGGTGACCAAAGCCCCGATATCTCTTGAAACAGGGATTGAGAACAGGAAACCAGTGGATCGATTCATTCGTCATATCTCTGCAGCCTTCAGTGGGTTTAGCACCAGTCCACGGAGGTGGCTCGTTCACCGCCATATTAGTCTCCCACTCCCCTTTCACGTTCAAGGACACGGATGATTTTATGCCAGGCTTGTGTCTCACGAGTTTAAATTTGGATTTATTATTCATACAATAGGTTTCTTACTCAAAGCCATTGAATGTCTAGTTACCTTAATAGCTATGCAAGTAGGGAGATCATGCGAAGGTTGGTACATGCCTTTATGGGGACAAGTGCTAATCATAAGTCCGCCTTAAATCAACCTGGCGACGAGACTAGGAACGTTCTTTGATTGATACCAGTGTTTTAACAGTACAAAAATGATTGTATTGACCCGAAGTCATTCACGGAGCGGATTTGACGTGGTGGTAGCGTAGCCGCGTCTGAATGCGACTAAATCTGGAATACTAAGATCACCAGCCCAAGCGCAACAGACAAAATCGTTAGTCTAGAGAAGTCCAAAGACAAAAGAAGTTGTTGGAGAGTCTAGATCATTTAGCTTTGTCCAGAATGCACAAAGAGAAAGCGATTTAGTGTATAAGCAGAGTTGCCATTTACTGTAGGGAATTTGGCGTCTAAAATTCGCGTAGGGAATATTTCAGTCATTTTGGTCACATGTAGGGCAAATGTTTTATGTGCGATGCACCTTTTAATAAAAACAGAATAAAATGCCGAAACTAAAGCATTTTTACTACCATATTACTAATTCATTGCCTATTTTCCAACTTGCATTTTACAAAGCAACTTATAAAACCCAGTGTAGTACAAAAAATAATTGGCAACGCTGATGCTCTACTCCGTTTCTACCATTACTTTAGATTTACATTTTGTGAACAACTGGTAAATGGTAAATGTAAGATGAAGAGCTTTCCTTTCATCCACGACTTTTGAAACTATTTCTGTTAAGTGAGAATGGGCGAAAGGAAAACGTCAAAAAGTTGATCGTACACGATCAACGGGGCCGACCCTTTCCTATTCACCCTCACCTTCTATAAACTTGTATTGATTTGAGTAGTCTAAAAGGCCTTATAGCTATGTGCGCAGACATTAAAACGAAAAGAAATGATAAATTAAGTATCAAAACTCTATCGTCATTATTAAGAATAAAAATAAAAATGAAGCAAGATACCTTAATTGCTCATAGTTTTATTTTAACTGACAAAATGAAAATTTTTTATGAAAGTAATGTGTATCAAATTAATAAAACACCATCGTCTGCTGAGGAAGATCTAAATGATTACGATTAAAATTTTGTATACTATAAAAGATCGGTTTTTGCCCACACAATATTCCATTTCCCAGCAAGTTCTGGTCTACTATACAAAACGCTAAACTATAAATAGATACCTACTTTTTTCAAATATGAATATGTAAACTAATACACTTGGGAGACGAATGATATTTTGTTAATTTTTGAAAAATACACGTTCTTAATTCCTGTAATTGTTATACATTATGTTTATTGAATGTTTATTGTGTGAAATTATTGTACGTAAATATAGACGAGCATATTTTTTTCTGTTGTCTGGTGTTTTATATGTATGAAAACAATACAAAACATTTTCGGTTAGCTATGCAATTGAAAAAAGGGTGGAAATAATAACATCACTTTGATTTTGAACGTAGGAAAATTCGTAGGGAAAAATCATTCTAAGTGTAGGGTAAAATTGCATCTGGTGTAGGGAATTTTACAGCTAAACTTCTGGCAACACTGTATTTAAGTAAGTTCTCAATTTTCAATATTCTTACTATAATCTTCAGCTATTTGACGGCGTTTTTCCTCAATACTTCCATATAGCTGTGCTAAATCACTGATTTGCAAACAGTTTTACAGCAAATCTGATAGGAATTTTCTCCTAAGCTTCTACCATCTAAAAGAAGCTATGATAGCTTTCCTCATATCTGCTATCTTTTCTAAAAGTAAAGCAATCCCACGACAACCCTTGTACGAGTCTAGGGGTTGAAGCTAGTAGAGAGCTTCATTACAATTTTTTTAATCATTGTGGATACGAGTGTGGAGTGATTAGTTCCACGACTCACTTCACCCCTGATTTAAATCAGGTACCTATTCAGAGCTAGGTGAACTCAAAGCTTGGTGCGCGGACCGAACCTGGATTCGAACCAGGGACCTCACACGCAAGAAGCCAGTGCTCTACCCACTAGGCTACTCAAGCTCTTTTCTAGGTAAATTTTATTTCTCCTAGATACGGCGGTTGAAATTGTCACGTAGTGGAAATTCATGAAATGCTTTTTTGGAAGAATAGATCTTTGGCCACCTAACAATCAACTATAATTTTCCAAATTTTCTCATATTTTGAAACTGAAACTATTAGTGAAACTGAATAAGAATACATTTTGAAGCCATAAACTGTAACAGGGAACTTGTTTTGATTTGGGTGAAATTCAACCCAAATCAGACTGCATAATTAATTTCATCGGATTAAATAAATTGAATGTATCAAATTTTAATTGGAATATGTCACTTACTGTTTTCATTGATAAATCCGATTCACATTATTGCCTGCTTGTATTACATAAAAATTCAACATTCACCAGAGAAAAGTACGGTGGTTCGATTCGAAATGCTCTCTCTCTCAAGTCACAGTTGAGATAAGCTGGCACTTGATGGAATAAGTTTAGTATCATGGATAAAATTTCAATTAATTTACCCAATCATATTTTAATGTAAGCCTCAAATTGTATTAACTGCTGTTATGGATAAGGATAAACGTGAAAGTTTCGACTAGTGGATAAAAATGAATTGAATATTTAGAAAGAATGTAAAATCAATCATGAAAAATCAATTAAAAAGCTGAACACCCAATTTGATCGCTTTTTCTGAAAGATACATTTGAAAGAAAGAGAAATTGAATAAAATAATTGTGAATTCTGAAAAAAAAAATCTTTTGTAACAAATAAATCTTGAATACGATTGTCTCCGTGATTACTTTAACTCACTTCCCGCCTTCATAATAAAGCTGAGTAGTTGAACATTTTTAATATATTTGCTAATCAAAAGGGATTGGAAATTTAGTGATTATATTTCCATTTATTTAGAAAATATTCCGATTAAATTTCAAAACTAACAATAAACTTATGATATTTTTCTTTGTTTTCAGGTAAGATAAATGGCTTCTAATAATTCATGACGGGACATAATTTGGAATGCAGATATGGAATAGAAGTGTTTGTATTTGGAAAAGAGAAATTTTCTACAACTAACAATTGACTTATCATTCCATTATCAAGGTGCATTAAACTTTAAACAAAATAAACATAATTTGCAACCAAAAACTTTAGATAAAAACAAACAATAAAAACCAGCTACAATAAAAGTCAACAAAAATTATGAAATCATCAAATGCTTTTGCCATAACTATGCAAAACCATGCAGCATAATACGAGATCGTAAAACCACATAATCTTTATGCATCTCTTCAAATTCAAAACAGCTGCTCATCCGCTAATAAAATGCCTCATTCATATTAAACATATGTACGTTAAACTTTTCCTGCTCACGATACTTTGATTTTCACGATAAATTACTACAAAAAGAAAATATTTTTACATCACTAAACCTGCTAGAGCTAGACGATAGGTAAGTACTAACGATATACAACTCGTCTTCAAGTCATTCAAGATGAAGAATCATTGACCACTACAAATGACCGCATCAATATCATTATCGCGCCACTAGTACTGGCGACCATGCCAATGAATTCCATAAATGCACAGCACACCGATCACGCATGCTGCACTTGCAACTGAATTGCCATTTTACGATGGAAGCTCGACGGTCTCGTTGAGAAAGTTGACACTTTTCCAGCGACGGTATAGTAAAGATGATATCGGAGGCTTATGGTCATCCTGCAATTTTCCATGGATTAGACGTGACGGAAATCGGTGTGTGCGAATGTAAAGTTAAATATATCTTCTTGTGGCGATGCATTGAGTTGGATTTGTTGTCTGTTTCTGTGTATATTCGTATCGATATTTGTAGTCTAGAGATAGGCTACCAGTTTTCATTTTTCCTGCGATAGACGCATTGGCGTGAAAAACTCGAGTTTGTAATTGAAAACGAGAAAAAATTGTGTTTGAACTAGTTCGATTGAAATGAAAAATAGGCAAATTTGCATGCTACATTGTGATAGTCAGTGATAGCCATATAAACTTGTTGAGTATAGTAGAAAGTTGTAGATATTAACCCGTAAGGTATTTCTGTGAAATAGAAAGAAAATAAATTAAATGGATTATCACCAGTAAATTAATTTAAAATCTGGTTTAAAAGATGGCATCAATCTTGTCTTATAAATTTCAAAGGATCCTGTGTCCGAAAAATCATATCTTAGCCACATCATTATAGTTGGTACTGCATCAACAACGGAACTAATTATTATACATGTGCAATAACAAGATTTTCTAGACTGATCAACCTCTATCATTTCTTTATGCACAACAACTGGTATACTTGCTGCAGGCAATTTTAAGTACCTCAACGACTCTAAGTAAGACTTAAACAAGGTCCAGTGAACACAGTTTGTCATGACTCTAGTATAAAGACTAGGTCAATGGTCTAATCGAGATCGTATTGAAATTGCAAATAAATAGTGATTTGTGTAGGTTTGCACGTAAATTGAAATTAGCATAGATAAATACGTTCATAGATAGAGAGTTGATTTGTTTGTAGCAAGCCCTAGTCATACCTATCTATCCAGTTCCGCCAAAGTCGGTGTGGAGGTAGTTTTCGATTTAAGGAAACTTATGTAACTTTCAGATGTAAATGTTGATTTTGTTTGGAAATTATAAGTGCTATCATATATTTGTTCATTAACAAATTACTTAATTAAGAGATGTTTTGATATTTTGTGGGAAGTGTTGAAATTTCCTTAGAGTTTACTTTCATTCAAGTAGTTTCGGTGTATGTTTAGGGTTAGGTACTATATTCAAAAACAATATGTGTCAGAGATGTGTAATATGTCTTGATACTAGCATGCAGCTGCTGCTTATTTTGAGAATTCAAATTGAACATTCAATGTAAATAAGGAATTAATTAAAGTGTTTTAAAAAAAATATGAAAATTGAAAATATTAAGTTGGAATTGATTGAAATAAATGATAAATATATTTTCAAACTAATTTTTCATCAAAGTATTCTATGCGTATACCAAACGCATGAATGCTTAACAGTAAGGACGCGAAACCAAAAACCTACCACATTCGAATTTGTAATGTTCCTGGTTCAAATCCAGATGCAGATGAGAGACCGTCCTTTAAGCTTCGAGTTGAGCGCTGAATTAAATCAAGAGCAACTTTAACCGTGAGATTAAGTTTTTCCTACTTGCCAAAATTTCGCCTGTGATTATGAAAATTCTACCACCGCCAATCGTGAAGGTCCCAAAGAAGCTATAACGGGGCAGTTTTTCTTAGTGCATAGCAATCTAATAGAGTGAAGTCTAAGAATACCAAATTAAAGAGACATCACGAAGAATTTGGAAACATTGGGAGGTAGCTGAGCAAAAATAATTTACAATTGTTGAATCGGATTGTGATCGGTTTAACCATTCAGTGAAAAGCCAGCAACGAGGAAGCTCTTAAGGGAATGAGACTTGCAAATGCTAGGGCAGTTATTGATAAACACCGCAAATAAAAGAGTTTCACGAATGGAATCTTATGAAACGCATGATCTTCGATTGAAAAGAGAGGAAAAAACAGTATAGAGAAAATAATAGGTGCAACTATGAATGCAAAAAGAGCACCCAAGAAAGAAAAATGCATTATCTGGACCACTTTTTACAGAGGGACTTTACAAGGGTACTTAGAATGCTATTTCAGCGCAAAATTAGTCATCACAAAATCGATATCAAGATATGCAAAGAACGTAGCTGTATCGAGGGAAACGACCTAAGATCACAAAGCTGGAGGCTATTAAAAGGAGAGATGCAACAATATACGCGAATTATCTTCGTTTGTTCATCTATCTTCGTTCGTGATTTTTTTTTCGTAGCAGATGGTAAACTCCGGAATGCACAAATGAACAACGGAAAATGTATCTCTATCTTTCTCGTGCAGTGCTTAAGACTAGACTTTAGGAGGCACAAAAAAGGAACAATATTTGCATTAATATTTAATCCACACAAAAAATTTGAACCTGTTAATAGAGCCTAATTCAGTAGTAATTTGTTGGTGAATAGCTTTACAAAATTACGAAATTACTCTCAGTTTTGCTTTTGTGTGTTTCAGGGAAAAAGGTCTCACTGAACATTCGGCAAACTAAAATCAACTCTGCGCAATTGGACAAAGTAGCAAACAGCATGCTAAAAAATTATTTATACGTAAAAATTGACAAATTAAAAGGTGCATACTCGTAAATATATGTATAATAAACAAACGTTGTATGACAAATAAATACAGATAACACCACACAGAACAGAGGTAGATTGTTACGGTGTAACAATGGGGGCCAACGGGGGCCGACGATTTAAACAAAGAAAAAACAAATACAGCTTTCTCTGCAAAAGGCTGATCGCCCGCAAAGACTCCACCACTCAACTCGGTAGGCTACTCATGGAAAATATTGCAGCACCCAGCTTGTGGACGATGTAGGTTAAGACACCCCGTAGGTATCTAATAAGTGTTGGGCATAAATCTACACGATTATGAGCTCAACGTCGAATTCATTTCAGACAGAAACACACCTCAAAACGATGTGGATGCAAATACTGCGAATCTGACAAATCAGCAAGACGGATCAAATACCAACAGCGAATCACCACGAATGAATACTCGACCTGTGGCAAAGCATTCAAGAAGAAAGAGCACCTGTCGCAGCATATGAACTTAGATGTCGGCTTTAGACCGTTAAAATTATAATTAACCTTAAAATGTGCATCAGAAAATGGAATGTTATCACCAAAAGTGAATGTTGGTTGCACACAAAAATATTAAAAGTGGCAAAGAATATCGCGTTCAAGATAGCACGAGCACGGTGGCTTACAAAACGGAGCACGGTGGCTTAAATATTAAATAGAATGGCTATCTAAATGTATATAACTTGCAGTGATGATCAATTAAAATTGGTTTGATCAATATTGACTTTAATTATTCAAATAATCCACTGATTTTGGTACGCAAAAGTACAAACTTGATCAGTTTCAAAGACAATGCCAACAAAATTCACTACAAACGATCGTAAAATAAAAAATTGAATAAGCTTTTTGTTACTAAATTATACCTTTTTATTTATTTATGCCTTAAATTAAGTAAGTAGACATATTTATAAAATATGTCCTAAAAATGTTTTTGCTATCTTTTTTACTTATCTTTGTAGGTTGGCTATGTGACAAAAAATTATTTCAAAAAACTGATTTCGTTCACGTCATGCAAAACATTGAGTCTTAAATTATGCCTTTTCATTAGTTCTTGACCATATGTAAAGCTTCAGCAATTTACCACGAAAAAGATATATTTGACTCGTGTGTCATGAATTTTCTTTCACTATCCTTACCAATGTTTGAACCTATAACGCTCATACTTTTTATGGAAATGAATCAAGTTGGCTTCTGACTTAAATTTTAGTCAGATAAAATACCTATTTCAGCAATATGAAATACCTTAAAACACTGTTTTCCATTAATATATGCTCGCGGGTATACCGTTAACCGCGTCGTTTAACTAGGGCTGCTTTTCCGATAGCTAAATGAAAAATTATTTCAATCCACGCGACTCATATGCATAAAACTCTTTTAATTCTTTCGAAACCACTTTGAATAATTTTCATATAATTGTTATTAGCTTAATTTATTTATAATCAATATTGATTTAAAACGAATTCGTATGAGTGCGCTAATGGATGGAGTCGATTGAAAACGGACAGTTTAAGTGTAGGCTCCGTATAAGTAAATTCTGACATATGGTTGCGTAAGCTGACACAACATATCATTTTTGTCATGATTTTGAGAAACATGTAATTATCTTGCCTCATTTGCAAGTATGATAGATGCTTTTTGATTTATACTGGTTTTCTAAATATTCGGTGAGCAGCTGAAGGAATGTTGTTTTGTGGTTTGTTTCTTAATCGTTAAATGCTGGTTAGCATACATTGTAGTTTTTGTAGGAGCAGAGAAAAAGATACTCAATCGCCTCGCAAGTGGATATTTTAGAGCTCCTGAAATGATGACTGCATGCTTTGCAAACATAAATTTTAAAAATATGCTCCAATCAATTCCTGATAAACGAAAAACTGGGTAATCCATGAAAAATATTGAGAAATTATAGTTGGATCATGTCTGAAATTTAAATTGTTTTCTTTTAAACGAAAAATGTTACTTGTTGATAATAAAACGATACATTTGAAAACTTCTAAATCTTCTAAAAGTTGTTTTTTTTTTTAATTTTCCACTTTAACAAAAAGTCATTAATTAGATAAGTTTTCATGTAAATTGAAAATAATAAATCTTCGAGAACGGCTTGCATAAGAAATATTTTCACATTTAATAAGATAAATATGTCTGATATGATAGTATTTTTTCAGTATTAAACTGTTATTGTTCTACTAATACTCAGGGGCGGATTTGACCATTTCGCCGCCCTAGGCCTGAGAAATATTTGCCGCCCTTTTCGTGAATTATATGTTATTATATGTGACAATGCGCGATTTTTTTCGATTCCCTAGAATACTTCGCTGTTTTTCGTTGCGCTCGAGCTCACAAAAAAGAAATATCAGAGCAAAACCGGCACCGGTTCGTTCGTCCGAGTTCCCTATTACTGCGCCCTTGCTACACAAATAATTATTAAAATACACACACGGTAAAGAGCCTAAAAGTACATAAAAAAAGAATCCAAAAATACCAATTTTTAACAGTCAACGTCAACAACGTCTTCGCTCATATTTTTATAAGTATGTTTATTATTCCGTTCAAAGTTTGCTTCCGCACTTGACTGGAGATCAACTATGAACTCGACTACTGTAAATTAATGTTCGATATGTTATTAGTTAAGGATGAACCAGAAATATTTTGACCTATGATGTTCTAGATTTCATTTTATAGAAATTTTTTTATAAAAAATAATTTCAGTAATGAAGTATAAATTAAAACACACATCAAAAATAAAGAGATTCGCATGTAGTTGATATACCCTGTACCATAATAATAAAAA
This sequence comes from Nemotelus pantherinus, assembly GCA_963978885.1. Taxonomy (NCBI): domain Eukaryota; kingdom Metazoa; phylum Arthropoda; class Insecta; order Diptera; family Stratiomyidae; genus Nemotelus; species Nemotelus pantherinus. The sequence goes on along the minus strand of OZ022264.1, from coordinate 18,557,215 downwards.
AAAAGTTGTCTGAAAAATCAATTTACCTCTGATAAGCTTTTCCTAAATTGAAGAGGTATTATTTGGGTACTTTTTAGGATCTTTTTAGGTCTTTTTAGACTCTTTTTAGGTATTTTCAGATACTTTCTAGGTACTTTTTGTTTTTAGGTATTTTTGAGTTTCTTTGGTCCTTTACCGTGATCGAAAAAATTTATCAGAGGTGAATTTTCGCCTGCATTGATTTTTTAGAGAATTCGGTTGGCTTGAAGTGTTAGGCTCATTCAACTCAGATATATGTACATATACGACAGAAAAAATACTGCCGCCCAAAAAAAATCGAAAATTTGCAGCCCCCGAAATTTGCCGCCCTCGAAATTTGCCGCTCTAGGCCCGGGCCTACCGGGCCTAGTGGCAAATCCGCCCCTGCTAATACTTATTTCTGTACGAAACTATCCGCATGCAAACAAGAAATAAATAATAACAATAAAATTTCCGAATTTCTAGTTTTAATAAATTGTTTTTTTTTATCATGTGAAAGGAAACTGATAAAAAAAAGAGATGTAATAGATGAAATTTTAAAATTTTTGATCATACAATTTTTTTAACAGCTTAATTTTTTTGAATAATAAGTGTGAACTAAACCAATTTTATCTGACCAATATCGTTGATCTAAAATGTATAGATTTGTTTTCGACTATATCTTTTTTAAAAATATCATTTTTTATTGAAATTATTATTGCCACCTTGATCATATTACTGATAGTGGTTAAAATATATAAGAGTAAAAAAATTCAAAAAAAAAAAAGAGTTACATAAGAGATAGATCCTAAATAGTAAATGCTAATAATCATTATTCTTGTCAAATTTTCCCGACATCAGGCCCACTTTTATTTTTGCTATTCATTAATGATATGCATACGATCTTTCAAGATGTTGAGTTCCTGCTATTTGCAGATGACTGCAAAATATTTAAAACGGTGTCTTCGATGGATGATATAATGACTCTTCAGTCAAAGTTGAACAAATTTTACACGTATTTAGCCAAATGTCAATACATTGTTTTCAATAGATCAAGAGTCAATACACGTAATTTTTATAATATTCATGCACTCATTTGCATGCAATTGAGAAAATTCAACAAAAATTTCTATGTTTCATAGCTTACAAACTTTGCATTCCTTGTGAGAACATTGACTACTCAAGCATATTGACTCTGCTAAATATGAATACACTCGCAGTACGCCGGAATTATTTTGATGCTGTGTTCTTATTTAAAACAGCTAACGACATCACTGATGCACCAGCTATTTTACAGGAGCTTTCATTTGGAGTCCCAAACAGACAAACCAGATTTAATGACATTTTTCGCCTTCTGATGTGCAGAACAAATTATATGCAGCATTCACCTATAGAACGATTGAAGGCAATAGGAAATCTAATGTCTTCTCATTTATATTTATTTAACATTGATCAAATCAATTTAAGAAAATTTATGCTTGTTATGCAGGACTAACAATTCACGCTTATTTTCGGATATCCCTTCTGATATTTCTTTTCTTCATATAAATATGTATTCAAAACGCATTTAAAATATCATTTCAACGATCTCAAGTTACGTTTATTTAAGTTAATTTAAGTTTTGTTGCTACTTGTCAGCTACCATGCAACTATATTTCAAAGGACATCCGTCCGTTTATTCAAATAAATAAATAAGTTAAGTTAAGTTAAGTTAGTGAAGATGGCTGCCGGGAACGCGGCTAGCATTAGGCCACCAGTTTGGGCCCATTTGCCACCCTCATAAACAATCACACGCATTCACACTTACAGCCATGGCATTGGCGGGATTCGAACCCGCAAGCCCCGTAGCACGCCGCTTTTCAGCCTGACGCCTTAGCGAGCAGAGCTACCGGGCCCCCAAATAAATAAATAAATAAATAATAAAGTTACATACATCAATTCTCAATTGCTTAGATTAAAGACTACGTATTCATTTCAAATTTCACTTGAGCTACAAAAGCTATAAAGCCTAATGCCATGTAAATGTAGTCACGAGATAATGAAATTCAATCATTATAAAATAAAACGAGTAAGCTCTGCGCCAAATTTTCTGCCATCTATCAGCCTTTTTAGTGTGCTCAATGATCTATTGTGCGAGTTTCAGTGCAAAATACTTTACTGTATTTCATAATCGCTAATACAAAGTCAACGTTTCTCAGTTTTTCCCATATTAACAAATCTCAGCTCATATTTTACAAAGAAAACTTTACGCGTTTCCACTCCTCACACACTCTCTTCAGCCAGCTACATCCCTACTAGTCTTGGTTTAATATAGACAAAGTGTAAATTTATTCCGTTGTTTTTATTCATTTTTTACATTTTCTTGCAGATATCATTCAGTCCATTCATTACCGTATTCACGATTATAATTAATGGTCATTTGACGTATTATCGTGGGAGTCAAAGCAACCTACGTACATATTTCAGACACATACGGATATTTGTTGAATTGTTTGTGATCCGTTTCAAATTCACTTTTATCTAAGACTTAAATCGTGTCTTTATTCAAAATCAGTTTCATTCTATTTTCATTATTTTTTGCAATTCAATTGAAATTTGCATGGTCTGTATGTACATGACATTCTCACGATTCCAAGACTGCTGAAAGCGTTATATTGCTTCATATCTCGTGTATCTGAAGCATATTGTGCGGATTTGTAATGTTGTTCTGGCCTATGAGATTATACGTTTGTTTCGTATTCTGTTATGCGAATATTTTTCTTGTGTCGAGGACGTAAATGGAGCTAAATGTGCGAAACGCAATGTTAATTGAACAATATTTTATGAAAATTAAAATACTTACATATTTGCTTAATAATTTGTTGCGACTGAACTAGAAAGAAAATGGTGCGAAAAATTAAATGCAATTTGGTTTTGCAAAGACCAAGTGGAATTTGAATTTTTTATAAGTTACGAAGCTATGTTAAATAATTTGTAAATGATATGTTGTGAAATCGAATAAAATTGCAATAACTCCTGCATGTGCATCTTGGACTACATTTTTCTGGGAAAGTTATGCAATCAAATCTACAGAAGCTTTCAACACAAGCATTGTTTTATGGTGAAGGTATAAGATACAAAAAATAATATATCTATTCAGTATGAAATTGCAATCAACTTAACATAAAAGTTTAAATAAAATGTTTTTTCTGGATATTTTTATAAATTTAATTCGTTCTGTAAAAGAAATGTTGTAGCCAGAAAACAATGGATTTGAAGAATTTGCTGTAAACCACGCCTAAGTCAAAAGTAGAAAAAAGCAGGCCTGAGTCGGAAGTATTTATTTAATATTTCCAGTGCCTGTCTTCAGAAGACTTGAAATTATCAAAAAAATAAAAAAAAAATTCAGCGTTGAAACAACTAAAAAACAGAAAAAGTTTAGAGCCGTTTCACACGGGACACTCGGTGTCCGGCCACTGGTTTTGTATAGAACTGTGGCCCGGACACTGTGGCTCTGTGTGTAAGCTCTCATTTATTTTTATGCCCCGGTAGTGACTAGACATTCAGTGGCCGTACACCAAGTGTCTTGTGTGAAGCGGTCCTTAGCAAGCAGCTAACTGTAAACATCATTTTTACGTTTCTGAATTTCATTTGTACACATTACTCATATATCCTTGATTTATCGACTGATTGTATGTTTAGTTAGTTGAAATCGGTAATAATCTTTGCTCTTGAACGTTAGGTTAAAGAAGGCATAAACATTACATCTTAACCTAAAATATTTTCCGCTTATATTTGTTGCATCACTGAGTAAAACAATTACTTTTTTTCAATAATGGAAAGAATAGAATCGGATTTAAACTAAAATTCAATACACAAAAAATCCGATTAAATAATTAACATAATAGTTTCAAATAGAACTAATTTCAACAAAAGTAAAATACAGGTTCCATTATCCCTCCGTTTTGAAGTTCAGAGTGAAGCGTATAGCCCTTTTGTTGCTTATATGCTTAATCGCTTATAATTTGTTTTCCAACGAAAAAAATTGAAAGGAATTGAAAAGCTCCGAAAAAAAGCTATCTGTGGAACTTGACCCAATTAATACGAGCAGTCGGTTTACGAAGAAGTAGCAAACGCTAATAAAAAAGCCTTTTTAGCATCAATGCGACAAAAGATGCACAATTACGGAGGTGCCTATCCACGGAGATTGATCTCCAAACAGTAAATATTTGAAAAACAAATTTAAACTCGGAACATATTGGTCGTAAGATGATTCTTCTCTACGACCACTCATTTCCAAACAAAAAGATTATTTTCACCGAAGGAGCTCCTAATTCTATCAATATTTCTCGTCTTGACAGATTTTTGCTACTCTCCATCATAAAGAAGAATGCAAATCAGTTGCCAAAGGATTCCTTATAAAGTCTCACTAAACTTATGATCGATTTATTCAAATTACCAGCGAAAATATGATTTAACTTTGTGAATATGAAGGGGATTTTCTATATTTAGTGAAAACTCAATGACTTCTCCTTCGCAAAAAAACCTGCAACTTCTTCGCTGATAATTTCGAAGAAACCTTTGACCCAGACAATATTTCATCATCTTCTTAATCCCTAACAGTATTTCGAATAATTTTCGCTAAGAGTATAACCATTTCTAGACACGATCTTGTACAATCTATTTTGGAGCTTGATAGTAACAAAAGCCCTGGATATGACTTTCTTACTCCTACTTGTCTGTTCTTTTTCATAGTTAATCTTTCCATTTCACATCAAATTTAATACATCTTCTTCTTCTGAGCACTTTTCATTGTATTTCAGGTTCTCATACGTCAGACTAGTATTCAAAAATGGCGATAGAAGGTGCATTCACAATTCTTATCCACTATCAATTATCGGTTTGAAAATATCATATGTGAAAAACTATCTCCACTGGTCGATGCTTGATTAAACGAGCAGCAGCATAGATTTAGGAAAGATCGCTCTGCCACCGCACAGTGGTCAAAAATCCCAAAAAGCTGGCCAAAAGTCGATAATGTTGTCTAATTTGTCTAAAACTTGACACTCAGGGGTTTTCGAGGTCACTGATTACGAATTCGATATTGAATTTGCCGAAAACAAAATGGCGAATTCAAAATGGCGGACGACTTTCAGAAAATTACAACAGATTTACTCTTAAAATTGGACACCGGGGTTTTCGAGGTCGCTGATGAAAAATTTGATATTGAATTTGACGAAAGCAAAATGGCTTATTCAAAATGGTGAACAACTTTTGGAAATCTACAACAGATTCACTCTTCAAATTGTATACGGGGGCTTTCGAGCTCGCTTATTACGAATTTGATATTAAATTTGTCAAAAACAAAATGGCGGACGACTTTCGGAAAACTATAACTGATTCACTCTTCAAATTGTAGCCAGGGGTTTTCGAGGAATCGCATATGTAGATGTAGAGGTAGTGTACGATTTAAATCACAAAACTTACATTATAAATATCAAAATCAATTTATTCATCAAAACATTAAATTAATTAAACACACTCTTCCTTTTTTAGCGAAAATTATAACTCAATCAATTTCAGACTCAGTGTCACTTCAATCTACTTTGTCTGTAGATGAAGCTGGAACATCAGCTTTTTTAATTGAAGGTTCTTTCAATAGCTCTATCGCTTCAGGTAACAACGATCTCATTTTTTTCGTAGGCAGTTTTCGCAGGCTTGAAATGAGAACATCGGATGTAACTGCAAAAAACATGAGAACATCGGATGTAACTGCAATCTGCAGAAAACGTCTTCCATAGTTTTAGTCCTGCTAAATTTTCGGGTAAAATCTTGTCAGAACTTTTTAATAAATTTGTTGCAAGATTCTTAGGCCCCTTCAGACATTTGTCCTATGGGTAACAGGGACGACTCTATAATTTGTGACATATTTATTAAAATTTTATGTATACTAGTCGGCATGTAGTACCATGAATACAGTTCAATGAATCTTCGCGCAGTTGACACAGCATACTCTTCAAATTTTACTATGTTTATATCAAAGCTACACAAAATGACCTGAAGTATGACAAGGAACCTGTCAATCAAATTTTGGTCTTTTCCCTAATGGACGCTGAGACTCGAGAATTGGCAAAGAAACGATGCGCTGTATTTCCGTATCCTGGTTTTGGGACATCTACTAACAATCCTAATTGCTGCCGGAAACCAGTATGTTGCAGTATTAATAACGTGTACTGTACAAGGAGCGTTTCGGAGCGCATCTGAACATTACATCTGAAATAATGGCTCAAAGTCAAACCGGCAACTTTCGGCAGCTAATTTTCAGATATGTTATAAGTGAGCATATAGTTTTTCATCCGTAATTCAATACAGGGCCCGATCTAGCAAGATATTTTTTTAAACTCTTATTTTATCAGCGTGAAATAACATGAAGATAAAAAAAACTGCAGTCAATTGATCAATTATTTACAACCTTTATCTTTGTTATATTTTTTTATGTTATACTATTCTTGAAAGTACTTACATTCACGAGAACAATCCATTTTGTTTCATTGGAATTGGTCATTTTATTAAAGAACAATACACTTTCGAAAAACTGTTTTTTTTCAGTCGCGATCTACGCACGTTTCGATGCGTTTAGCATCTGTAAAGGAGAAAGGAAAAAACAAGTTTAGAGGAGTACCTGCCTTCCGCTATCGATCTAGAACGATGCCAGGACTACCACTGCACTCATTTACATCTTAAAATGTGTCCTGAAAAAAATTTTTTTTTTTGCATTATGACCAGCTTTTTGGGATTTTCGACCACTGTGCACCGCCAACCTGATGCTACTTGATATCCATGTTGTATGCAAAATGAAGAAAAGTAATAAAATTGACTCGTCTACCCTGACATTAGCGAAGCATTTGACCGTGCTGATCACGCGGCTACAATTTCCAAACTTTAGCAGTTCGGAATTAAAGGAGCTTTATTAAAATGGCTTAAGTCTTACCTCCACAACCATCTTCAGTATATAAAATTATAAAGGCTTTTTTCTGAAGAAAATCATGTCAACTTAGGTGTGCCTCAAGGTAGCGATATTGACCCTCTTTTTTTAACATTTTCATACCAGACTTGTCGGAAGTTTTACCTACTAGGTACCTCTCATTTAATTTACGCGGACGGATGGCCCGAAAATTAATCATACTAATAAGTCACCATTAGATGTCAACTTTTTCAATCAAAACTTAAATCCTTGGAGCATAGGGGCCGTGTGAAGAACCTGCCTCTTAATATCGCAAAATGTCGTGTAACATTTCTCATTTTTCTTCTCTTAAACAAATACACTTAATCATTATACGTACTCCTTTAGCAATTCTGCACTCAATAAAATTGACAATATATTAGACCTCGGTACTGTACTGGTTGAAAAACTCAGCTTTAACTTACATTTTGACAAAGTTATGTCTCAAAGATGTACACGACTTGGCTTCATCAAGCAACAAGCCAAAGAGTTTCAGCACATTTGGGCTATAACAATTCTACAGACTATACTCGTTTGCCTTCTTCTGGAGTATGCTCGCATTATCTCGAACCTGATTTTTATAATTCACAGCCAGAAATTTGAATCTTTTCAAAGATAAAAAAAAATTTAAAAAATGTTTAATCACTCGTAGAGATCTCTACCGTTCTTCAGCAATTTGCTGCCATATGACTCTAAGACGTCTAAGCTTGTTATCGCTTGCACTCAAAAGATTAATGCTATGTGCCTGCTTCAGTTAGAAATTTCATTGTTAATTTGAGTGATAGTCACGTGATAATGACGATTGCTAATTGAATAAAAGCATAGCACATTATATGCTGATAAGTCAATAAATAGGTTCTGCAAAATATTCAACAATATGATCAATACTTCTACCCCACAATATTTAAAACGTCTTTTACAAATAGACTTACCGAGGCTCACTTATCCTACGCTTTCTAATCTACCGAGCTAGTATCCTTATTCTATTATCCTATTTCTATGACTAGTTCGCTTATTTAATTTGTTCTTGTTTTGAAATGTTGCACTAATTGTTGAATTATTTTGATTGTTCGATTTTGTGACATTGATGTAATTTAGCTGTTATATACTTATTTTTTACTTGTATTGTATTCATTTGTAATTGATACCTTGTTTCGATTTGTTTAGTGTCTACTTATTCATATGTAATTACATCAATAAATAAATAAATAAAATCGTATATCCACCGTAAATCAATAAAAACAACAATTTATAATTATGACATTACTTGCAAACATAAGTGAACTGCAAGCTAAATATCAATGACTTGGTTAGTTTTCACACAATACTTCTCCCTCAGTTTAGCAGACCTACTTTACGGGCTAAGTCACTTTCAATATTTAATAATTTAAAAATCACCTCTACCACATGCAACTTTCTAAGCATATTTTGCTAAAAATACCTTTTTCCAATTCGGTGCAACAACATTGTCACGTAATAGGTCTTTCGAAACAAATTCTTTTCATTGTCCTACTCACGCATAATAACAATTGCATAACTTCTGTGATTCGCATCATAATTTCATTCATTCATTCACAACTTTGTTTACATCTCAACTACGAGTTATATCTACGAGGAAAACAAACATGAACACAATTCATATTTCTCTCCAAAACAGAAACAATTGTTTTGCCTCATTATATCCAATTATCGTTGACTATCTTAATTCGGTTAATAGTGTTATCATAAAAGTAGATGTACGTACTACGGATCGCAAATTTTCTAAAGATTTAGCTTTATATAAACTAAGTGCTTATGTTTTGACACATTGACGGTATTCTGATTAACCTGAATTTAACGGATCGTTTTATAAGAATCAGTGTGAGCGTTTTATGGTGGTTATTGCAGTGATTGTGAATCAAATGACATGTGAGTTTGTGAAATATGTACATACATAGATGTTTGAGCTCGCAGAACAAAGAAAAATATATGAGTTTGCTATTTTACTAGACTTTCTGTTGAACAATTGCTGAAAATGTTAGATTTTATAAAAAAATACTGAATCCTGTGTCATATTATCAAGATGCGACTTTTGACTTGAATCTCTATTTCCCATGAATAAAGCATCAGCACCTGTTGTTTTTATAAGTTATGTGTCTGAAATGTTTATTTTTTTTAAAAAATTATGTTATCCGGTATCAATAGCCTCAAATTTGGCTAACTTTCGTAAAAAGCAGCTTTTTCTGCCATTCACAACATATTTGAAATTTTTCCTGATGATTCTATTTATTTTCAAGTTGGCACATACTCGTATATCAGCCCTCTATTCTAACATAATTTGAACATATGCTCGCCAGGCCACTCAGCTACGTTGAAGTATCTTAATAAAGCTACTAATGAATTTCAAGTGCACCGAAGAAATTTTCGATACATATCTCGTATATAAGAAAAGCTGCAGATAACTCAGATTTTTTTGAATAACTTACCAGATTATAATTTCTAACGACTCAATTTGACTTTCGTCCGGAATAGTAGCACACAGAGAGTAACATTTGATTATTTGCAAAAAAGTCTCCCACGATGCTTTTTTGAGTTTTCATGCTGAGTTGTACATTTAGTTTTTCTTCTTATATTCAACATTTCGAGCACAACAAGTTTCTTGCTGTCAGTTTATGCCTGAGTTCGCAATACATTCTACTTGTCTAAGATATTACTGGTAGATATTTTTTGGTTTCTAAACACTTTTCTCTTGATTTCTTTTGGCCACATACTACTCTTGGTATACAATACAGGCTTAGATATACAATGATCATACTTTTTTTTGCAGCAATTTCAAATGATCCTATCTTTTCAAAGTGGTTTGATATTTATTATCGCAGGGGCTAATTAATATTTGATTCTCAAAGCAAATTACTTTAAATTTGTTTGGACGAATAGCATAGGTCAATATACCCAAACTTTTTTAAAGTAGTATCGGAGAAAATAGTTCATATAGACCGATTTTCATTGTTGCTACTGCAAAAAAGTATACATTTATTGTGTAATATTTCTTCTAGTCTTGAATCCGAGAATTACAATTTAATTGTAATATAACTGTAATTCCCAAAAAAAACTAGTGTCAGGAGGCAGGGGGTGATAAAAGATGGGCCGACATAACATATTTTTGCAATCTAATATTTATTTAATGTAAACAGGTGACACGTATCAGATCCCGGGAAAGACACAGCATATGATTATATGAATAGAGAATACATTCACCAAACTATACAAAACTTTCACTTCTCTTGATTTGTCTCCTCTAGCATCATATCCTCTAATCAAAACCGGCAGTAGTTACCCAAAATAGATGGGTTCTAGCGTTCTTATTATTTTGCTTTCATACGTACTACTGTGATCAAAAATTACGGTGAATTTGTTCATAAAATGTGAATTTTTTATTTATTCTTCCAAATCAATTTCATCCCCTTCAAAGTAATCCCCGTCCGATAAAACGTACAATTTGCCAACGCTTTTTCCAGTCCTTGAAACAGTCGGAATAGTCTTTTTTCGGTATAGCCTTCAAGACCTTCTTTGATTCGATTTTTATCTCCTCAATCGTATCAAAACAGTATCCCCGCATTGACTTTTTGAGTTTATAGAATAGCCAGAAGTCGCACGGAGCCAAATCAGGCGAGTGATGCATTTCAAGTGGTCCTCATAGTCAGACACCAAAGTTTCACACACATCAACGCGACGCTTTTTTCCAAAAAATTGAGTGATTTTGGCACCAATCGAGACTGGACGCGTTTGAGACACAAAACATCCTTCAAAATGGTTTGAGCGGAGCCAAATGATATTTCAACACTATCAGTGAGGTCTTTAACTGTCAATCGACGATTTTCAAGCACCAAATCTTTGATTTTTTGGACGTGGCCCTCGTCGGTAGATGTTGATGGTCGTCCAGAGCGCGGTTCGTCTTCAACGCGTTCTCGGCCCGCTTTGAACTCGTTGTACCACTTATAAACGTTTTTTTGTGCCATAGTTTGATCACCAAAGGCCTTCCGCGACATTTTCAACGTGCCCGCACAAGAATATTCGTTCCGCAAACAAAATTTGATGCAAGCTCTTTGCTCAACAAAATCACCCAATGTAAAAATCGAAAAATTCACTTTTGGCTGTTTAAAAAAACACGTGTAACTCGGAGATAATTAAACCTTTCGAAAAACAGACGCTTGGTAAATGTTAAAGACAGTCCTACCAAATGCTCGGGAGTTTTAAATGACAATTTCACATTACTTTTTGATCACAGTAGTATATTTTTAAGGACTTGATACACCCTAGTGTGACATAAAGTTTCAGAAAGCTCATCTATGCAATTTCAAAGTTTTCATCTTTCTTGTTTTCCAGAAATCCTTTTATTACACTTGCAAAATACTTTCAAGCTGCCGATTCCTTTTCATTTAAGTTTGCTTCGAAGCTTAAATCACCTACACACTCCGTTATTTGATGGCCAGTAAATATGCCTTTTATTAGTTTAGCAATATTTTTTTTAGGTATAAGAATCCATAAATATTTTGCCCAGGGCTTTGAAACAGTTTCCCATTAGTGCTAGCTTAATAAGGGGAGGCGTAAGGAGCAGGTTTTTTGTCACATATTTTATGTTTGAACTACCAGGATCAAAAGAAGTTATTTGATACCTTTCTTACTGCAATCTTCTTTTGTTCCGTTACTGTTCCCTCAACTCATAAAAGAGCAAAATTCGTAAAAACCTCTTTAAGCTCCTAGCAATATACCTACTACGTTTCCTACCATGTTAGTTGGATATTTGTAGGGATTTAATAATTTACTGTTCAAAGTTTACTGTTGAAAATTTACCTTTCGTATTTTACGCTATTTTATATTTACTAAGTTGTCATAAGCATAATTGTTACCAAATGGGCTAAAAATAAAGATGATTCTTTTTCTTATTATAAAGTAAGATCACTCTTGCGCTGAATGTCAATGAATTTGTGGAAATATGCCGGTGCAAAAACAGCAATCACTAACATGGTGAGTAGGTTCTCTCCTGACGATACCAATTTGCTATGCTTACATTTTGCATCCATACTATTTGCATGACAGCTCACACATATTAATAAAATAATTGTTAAAAAATAAAATAATTGTTCTTTTAAGGGCTAGTAAAATACTGTAGAAATACACCCTCTGCGGGTTTGTGGTGATTCCTACGCTATCCAATTCGAAGCCATGTACAAATAATTTCAACGATCCAAATTAAAAACAGGTATTTGAATGTGGTCATTTCAATGAAAACACACTTTAAAACCGAATATGAGTTGGAACTTGATAATGTGAGGAAGAATTATTAAAGGAAGAGGAAGGGAGCTTTGTTAATGAATAACTGGTTATCCACCATCGTAGCCAATCATTATCTAAGCAATAATTAAATATGGCTAATGCTTAATATTTGGTTGATTTAATTAAAAGATTAGACTGAAGCAGAGTCCTTCAAGTTTAAAACTTTCAACAAAAAAAGCATAAACAGGAGAGATTTCTGAAAAAAACATGAAAGAAAAATGGACTTAAGAAGAGGTCTTGGAGCTCATAAGTATTGAGTTTAAAGGTTTATTCATCAAGAATATACAATTGAAAGAAATGAACACTAAGACAAATAAACTGAAGTCATTTGATGACTGGCAAAGTAAGAACGAAATGCCTCGATACGAAAAGAAATAGAAGTTGAACTACATAACCAAGCTTTTGGTAGCTCCGTACATTCATCATGAGTTTTTTATTGAAAAATAAATGAAATTTTCCGATGTGGGGTAGCTCGAAAAGGCGTATTGCTAATTTTTGAAATGAGGACATATTAATGTCGGATTTGAGAATAAGTTTATGCTCTTTTCAAAAATATTTTGCCGGTGATATTACTTCTATATTTGCTGAAATTGTAAGAAAAGGTTATCATTTGTAGTATGAATATGATTTTTTAAGAACTTCTCCCCAGCTTGGATATGAATAAGATTGGACATCCAAAAAATAACAAACTTACACGAAGAGCTTTTCCAAGACTAAAAATTATTTTCTTGTTCGAAAAATAGCATTTTTTTGCTGGCGATATAACTTCCCCTCTTTTAAGAACTTATAAAAACTTTTTCTGTATGTTATTTTTGTCACACTATTTCAGAGCATCTTGTTATTAGCTGTAGTGTATTGGAATTTAATTTCGTTAGTAAAACTACTTGTGTATGAGCCTCAAAGCTTACTTACGGTACATTCGACTCCTTTTCTTCGTTCGCAAGTTTTTCTGCTCATGTTTAAAATTACTCTACTCTATTATCAATTCAAATCTCTTTTGAGCATAAGTTGTTAAGCCCAAATTTTGTTATTCGACAGAATTTTTCACTCATGTTTCACCGCAGCTTTTAAAGATAATGATAGTGACAAGAAGCTCTTTGTTAATTCTCTTAAGTTTTATAGTTTTGGCCCAGATCTGCTGGCATTTGTCTATTTCTCCATAACAGATCTGTTTTTGTAGTAATTTATTGCATTTTGACTATTGAATGAGTATTTGCTTATTTATGGCTATGTATTTCTGTTGTTTGGTTTTTAAGAATGTTTTGCAATGACTTGATTTTATGGAGAAAAAAATATTTTAACAATTCAAAGGTGAGTTCGGACACATATGTATGTGTGCGCTTGCTTGTTTTTGAATATAATAATTTGAAATTAGTTGAATAAGTTTAGTATTTGAGTGGGACAATTTTCTTTTGTTATAACATTAAGAGCCAGAACAATATTAGATATTTTCTGGGATTATAAAAACATAAGAAATAGTATCTAGTGCATATGGAATGTAAGACTAAAAAAATATTTAAAGAGCAAGCTTTTGCTGATTTAATTCGAACTAGAAGCCTAATCACTAAGTGTAACAGAGAGTGGATAATCACATGCTAGAATAAAATTAATGCTAAAAACTTTGCTATTTAATATGCTAAAAGATGGATGCATATTTAATATGCCAGAAGATGGATGCTAAGGATAATTATTGGGCGTATGTGATTGTCTATAATCAAACGAAAAAACGGTTTAGGTAATTGTGTTTTCAATGCTCGATGAATAAGGCCGTATTTGTCAAATTCTTTTTTGTACCGAATTCAAAATTTTTATGAACCCTGAATCGATTCAAATTCGAAATTCGTCTCTTGTTGATGATTTTTTTCCATTCTTTTTAAGTAAAAGATCACAGCTGTACAACCCTTGGATCCATCGTTCTAAGGTGTTTTCAGGCCACGTCATTTATCGGCACTGACAAAACCAACTCGATTATTTGACTCACGCTTGTGCTAAATGGAATATTTTCCTCTTTAACTTTATAATGTCGAATTTGGTACTGCATCACCTATGCATATTATATTTACCATTAAGTAAACTAGCAGATGAATTGTGCAAGGAGCTGACAAAAAATCAGAAATAAACATGATTTTCTGTCTCCATAGTTCTTTATGCTCTAATAATTGTTTATGTAAAATAAAAACCAAGAACATTGCTACTAAAGTCAATTTGTCAATGCATTTTATTACTAAGCTTATGGAGTTTTTGGTATTTTATATGAATATGAGTTATTTGGAGTTGCATATTGTTAGCTTTAAGCTTGCCGCATGTGCATTCTAAAGCTTTGTCTTGCGTGTAACATCTATGCCTTCTAAAAATCTATCCAAACTTTAGATAAGAATACGCAAATTTAACCAAAAATTAACTGAAAATATCATATAAATGCGCGAAATAAATTAATACTATTAAATATGATTGGTTTAAGAAAATTTACATTTCAAAGTAACAAAAATCAACTTACTGTTTAAGTTTTTAGCAAGATGACATGCTTTAAAAAGAATTACAAGTACGAGCATTTTGATTTCGTTTGTCATTTGTTCTCATATCTATCTAACGATAGGGTTTTTAGAGCCTAGCCAGAAAGTCACTTAAATTACGAATTTACTAATGATCATTTATACCTTAATTATTAATTTAAAAGTTGCTAATACTAAGGACTAGCGTTAATAATGAATACTATCACTGACTGTGTCACTCAAAGCAATTAGTTTTTGAAAAATGACGAAATTAGAAGTGTTTTAAGTGCATGTTGCCTCTTTTACGTTCTGATAAACGAAGTTGGATTACAAACTGCCCACAAACTATATCTAAATTTTGTAAATATTTTGAATTTCAATTTGACATACCAAAAAGGTTGTTGTCTTATTCTTTGTTATTGCTTAAAGTTACTTTTTACAAGGGGATAATGTATCATGTCGGACAACTTTACATCATTTAAGAATAAATTACTAAAGTTTGATGATCATTAGCGATATGCGTAATGATTGACAATTAAGTCATTTAGTGGTTATTAGTCCAAACTACCCTATGACGCACAGCACTTAACTGATCATTTACGACAAATGATTATTTAGGCTGCGTTGCTTGTCTAGGCTCTAAATCTTTACCTTCATTTGATAAAATATTAAAATTGTCTTCATTAAACTACCCAGATTTTTTTTGCCAACTACTGTCGTTAAATTTTCATTACTGAATAATTTTTTTTCTTGCAATCAATTGGCATTTGTAACACAATAAATATGTTCAAGGAAAAAATTTTCTCAGTGTTCAAGTCGCGGCATTAAGTATTCATTTTCATTTAAATCGAGTGAATCTTTGACGAATTATTTACAAACATGCGGTTGTGGTATTGGTGGTATACGAGTATGTGCCAGTTCACAGAACAAGCTCGTCTTTCATCTAACATTGTAGTTGCATGTGCATAAGCATTCATTATTATAATGGTTTTATGCACCGTACGAGAGCATCTACAGAAAATTTGAGTGACTTTGAATTGTCACAATTAATACTCCAATTTATTTGCATTTATTTTATGTTCTATACGTGCATGTATATTTTTGTACCAGATAATCAGGTTGCTCGCTTAAGTCTTTTGTTTGGCAATTTTCGCTTGCATATTGCAAGTCCAGTTGATTTAGAGCTTCGAATGATCAATAGCTTTGCAAATCTGCAGTGACCTTGATGACTGGTTCCAATCGATGATGAATCGAAGTAAATGCTCGGTCGCGATCAGTGACATTTGCTGAATATTAATGAATGCATCCACCAATAGATGTTAATTTGGATGTGAAACAATAGACTCGATAATCAAATGTGCATTATTTATTCGATTTGGTGCATTCAAAGAATACGTCTTGTTAAAACACCCAACTACGATAGATTATGCAGTGAGTGGTATATTTTATGTGATATTGCGAAAGATATCAAATATTTTCCACATGAATCACGCAATGTGATCGGGCGGTAGAGAAGCATGACTAACGATTTTTCATGTACATTACTCGAGCACTTTTTTCAGACAGTTTTTGAATTCACTCCAACCATCTAGACTACTACATTTCCTCGTAAACTACTAATAATACTGATTTATTTACCAAAAGCTGATCACCTTCCAGCACGTTTTCTAAACATAACACAACATGTCTGCACGCTTTGCAAAATGCAACTCGCACCCAACTAAGTACATGCTTTATGGTCCCGCGTTAGGTCATCCTGTGCAAGTTCAATGCATGTTTCCGAGTTTTTTTGCTGCATTGCATGAATGCAATGTGGCCGGTAGTGTTTCAGAAATTAGACCACCGATACATTAGCAAGCGACCAGTGCGCACCGGTAAAAGGAAATTCGTGTAATCTAAAGCAGTGCCAACATGTTTAGCATTTTTTCCAAAGTTTTGTTTGGTGCAGTTTCATACCGCACGGCTACCCGCTAAATTTATAGTATGGGCATGTTCAGCGTCTAGAAATAACTCGCATGCAATTTGTTGTTTTGCATTGAATCGCATAGAGTTGCTGTGAAATTTCGCAATATGCGGTTATGCCAGGAATTGAGTACTGAATACTTTTTCTGAAGTCTTAGGCATTGAAAAACTTGTAAACATAACACCGCCACAGCTATTACAATTTATTGTAGAAAATCATACCGAGAACAAATCAGTTGGGGGTAAAAATATGATTGTGTGATATTTGAAGGTGTATTTACTGGTGAATAGTAAAACGAAGGAAATATGTCTACGACGGCATATTTATGATTTGATGAAATGCAACAATGTACCAATGATTTGAAAAACATTATATATTTTTCAAATTAAGTTCAATAAATCATTAAATACATTCCTAACATTGCAAATAATTCCACTTTTTTATGTTAGCCGAAACAATCGATGCTTGTCGAAGCAAATAAATTTTATGTAAGATAAAATTAAATATAAAAAAATCGGGCAGGTACACGCACAATCTCACAATTCTGGTTCAATGCTTATCATAATAGCTATGTTTTCCACTTTTCTGATTTCTCATTACCAACTAACTGGGATTAGCTAAATTGCAGACGATTTCAATTTAGTGTTATGCATTGCCGACTTTTTAGCAAGCGAATACCTCCCGAATTCCTCTTCTAATATATCATGCGTAGCTACTAGCCTACGTGAATAAACACATCAAACGCGATGAAAAGTGAAATTCGAAAACGATGTTTACATTCTAGCGTGAAATCAATGTGAAAAAAACATATTTTTGTATCATACTTATCCTACACTCTATGTTAATGATAACGACGGTGATGATTATGATTATGATGATGTGCACAATGTGTTACGTGTTTTACGACTACACAAGAGTGCAAATTCATATGAGATTTGCACACAATCGCTCTGCGACTGACTAATTATGACTGCGCATATACATAAGTATAACTAGCCATACAATGGTATAAGGTAATCGTACGAATAATTACGCGTTTTTCACTTGAATACGCTATTGGTAACTAGATAATTATGTCGAGGATGGAAAATAAGAATTAGTTTAAGGTAGGGGAGGTTTTTTTGGTGTGAAGATGTTAGACTTTGAGGCTGAAGAATTTATTAGTGCATTTTTTTTATTGGATTATAGCTAAGGGTTTTATTTATTTATTTATTGTTTGAAAATAATAGTTTATTTTGAGCATCATCATATTGACCCAATCCTCTTTATGGAGCTAATGACTCTTTGGTTCAATTTGTCTAAGCCCATGGAATGCCAAACTTCTACAACTTGAAGTACTAAGATCAAAAGATAACGAAGCTAGGTCTTCTACTGCTTTTTTTTTTTAATGTAAACCATTAACATTTTAAGGTCCTTTAATGCGATTTTAAGAAAAAAAAATAGTGTAGAGTAGAATGACACTCAAAGTATCTTGACTACATCGAAACTTACAATGGACCAGTCATTTAAAGGTTTCCCTATAAGCATCTTCATGTAAGGATCAGGAATACAAACCATAGTGCTTTATTTTGATTTATGTGTTTCCTCGAGAAGTCACTGAGAAAGAAACTTTCTTTGCGATTTGCTTTGAAATTTCACACATAAAAACGGAATGATAAAAACCAGATGGCATCATATCTTTGAGTTCATTTGAAAAGACATGAGATGGTTATTGCTGCTAGATTAGGTAGGTTAAGTAAAGTGATTGTCAATTGGAGAGTCTTAACAAAAGATACGCATTTTAGGTCCATTGTGATACCACGGATGTACTTTTCCTGATGACTATACTTTGGGAAATCTTTGATCATCAGTCAAACCTGAAAAGAAAAACACCCGAAGCGATGTCATTTTCTTCCTTGCGACAGCCAAAAATGGCTCAAGAGATAGAAAACGGACTTCTTTTCATCCTCTGAACCACAATTCCAAACAAAAACGTTGAACTGTTCATTCCGCCCTCAACACGGCGAAGAGCACTCAGGGTTAAACACAATAGCAACCTGGCGCGGCATGCCTCCATGGATATCTATGTCTGCCACAAAAGCCAGTTGATGGCTTAAAAATAAGCCATCTACTTCGCCTGAAAAATAATATAATAGCTCGGGAGCTGAAGAGACAGTTTTAAATTCAGCTCGTCCGAGTACATAGCACTGCTAAGTTTATCGTTCACTTTTGAGCCGTCGATATACATATGAATACACCAAACCTTGAAGGTTATACCATCATTTCATTTATCTCTTCTTCTCATTTCTATTCATCTCTTGCAAACTCGAGGTCCAGTAGAGTGTTCAGATTTATGAAGCTGACGTCCACTGGTCCGGAGACTCCCTTTGATAAAATTCTAACATTGTCATATTCAGTTCTAGTAAAAGCCGAAACGCAATGCAGTCTCAAAGTAACCAGGTTAGCTTGAGGTAAGACTATTCTATCCAATGAAACAGCACAAAACCGCCTTAATTAAAATAGGTCAAAATACCCTTGTCATTAAAAATCCCGCCAACTTGCAAAACCTTTTCGAGCATTCATTAATAGGTGGCCTTACAAACAGCTTGTCTTTAAAACACCACCTATACAGTTGTATCGGAGTACAATAGGTCCTTTGGCCTGAGTGCTTAGAGGTGCCAATGCGCCTCTCCTCCAACTCACACACCCACACAGTAGTATCGTTTCAACACAATACCTTAGAGCCAAAATCTTAATGCGAAACTGCAGGCCCAAACTCACTTCTATGACTTTTTTGCTGCAGTAAAGTGCACCAAAAGCCTTCCGTGCTCTTTCTGGTATGTTGTCTTTCCATCAATCAGTCTCAAGTTTTTAACCCTTTTGCTCAGCTAAATGCAGACTCTATTAAATTTTGGTAAGTTAAAGCGAGGAAATTTGTGCTTTTTTGTAAATAGTACTAGCTCCATTTTATTGTGGTTAACATTCAAGCCGCGATTCCAGCTCCAACGTGAAAGAATGTCCAGATATTGATAAACTTTAATCAAAGCGTAGAAATATACTTTCCTGACACTGCTTTAGCTATGTCACCTGTATAAGTAATTACTTTGCAGCCGGCACAGTCCAGCCACTTCAGAGGAGTATTTACCGTAATATTCTCCAATAGAGGACATAGCTCCTATTGACCTCTTGTGGCAAGCGCGCATTCCCCAGTGAAGAAAAAACCACTTTATTCTTAAAGAGCTGTTTGATAAAAACTGTCAGCCTTAGATCAACGAGAGTCTCCACAATAGTATCAGATCTGATGTAGTTAATGGTCCACTCAATGTATTAGAAGGCGGGAAGCATATACTCTGTATGAGTGAGAGATTTTTCAATTTGTTTGATGAGAGCAAGCAGTTTTGATAGACTTGCATTTGCTATAGGCATGCTACGATTGCAAGATTAACGAAAGGTAAATTGATTTCATTTCAATTTCAAACTCAGCTCGTTTTTTGAGCCCTCATTATACACAAAACTACACCAAACTTTAAAGGCTATACCATCATTGCATTCATCCCTTCTTCTCATTTCTATTCACTTTTTAGGAACTCGAGATCCAGCAGAGTGTCCAGAGCTATGTAGTCAAGGTCCGCTGGTCCAGTGACTCCCTTTGATAAAATTTTAGGATTAAGACGCAATGGAGTCTCAAAGTAACCAGATTAGCTTGATGCAAGACTATTTGTGATAGTTCAAATGGGGATAGTTCAAAAGACCCTTGTCATTCAAAATGCCGCCAACTTGCAAAACCCGTTTTAAGCATTCATTCATAGGTGGCTTTGAAAGCAGCTGTTCACCAAAACACCACCTCTACAGTAGTATTGGTTCAACACAATACCCTAAAGCCATACCTTAGTGTGAAACTGCAGGCCCAAACTCACTCTTATGACTTTTTTGGTGTAGTAAAGTGCACCAAAAGCCTTCCGTGCTCTTTCTGCTATGTTGTCATTCCACCAATCAGTCTCAAATACTTAACCCTTTTGCTCAGCTCAATGCAGACTCCTTTAAATTTTGGTAAGTTAAAACGAGGAAGTTTGTACTTTCTTGCAAATAGTATTAGCTTCCTTTGACTATGGTTAACATTCAACCCGCGATTCCAGTTCCAACGTGAAAGAATGTCAAGAGATTGATAAACTTTAATCAAAGCGTACAAATATACTATCCTGACACTGCTAAAGCTATGTCACCCTGTATAAGTATTCACTTTGCAGCCGGCACAGTTCAGCCATTTCAGTAGAGTATTTACCGTAATATTCTTCAACAGAAGACATAGAACTCCTCCTTGAGGTGTGCTCCTATTGACCTCTTGTGGCATGCGTGCATTCCCCAGTGAAGAAAAAACCACTTTATTCTTGAGGAGCTGTTTGATAAAAACTGTCAGCCTTAGACCAATGAGAGCCTCCACAATCGCATCAAATCTGATGTAGTAAATGGTCCCCTCAATGTTTTAGAAGGCGAGAAGCATATACTCTGTATGAGTGAGAGATTTTTCAATTTGTTTGATGAGAGCAAGCAGTTTTGATAGACTTGCATTTGCTATAGGCATGCTACGATTGCAAGATTAACGAAAGGTAAATTGATTTTTTTTAATTTGAAAACCAATGATCCATTGCAGAATCTTTAGCAAAACATAGCTAAGGTATATTAGACGATAGTTCTTAGGCTTAACCTGCGAAACTTTGACAACACAAAAAAAAAACACCACTTCTGTTTCCAACAGCTGACCAGAATATCCGAAAACCGCAAACACGTTTTGTAGTTCTCCTTCAACCATGGCAGTGTAGTCTCTGAAGGCTGCTGGGTATCAGTCAGAAGAAAATCATCAGGGCCTGAAGATTTGAGCGGTTTGAGGAAGCCTATCACCCACGTCATTCAGAAGCTTGAGATTTTTAGAGGCAGCGAAAAGCTACTGGCTTGCTTTATTTGACACGCCATGTACGCTGGAGGACTGTGATTTCCTGGCGAATGTGAGCCCGAAAGGAGTTTTAGTGTATTAGTGCTCGAATTAGTCCAACTGCCATCAGGATTCTGAATAAGCCATGAGTGGTTCTTTCAACATTGCACCATTGAGACATCGGATTATTCCTGACCTCTGGTGGGCTGCACGCTATTTTGGCGGCAGAGTTGAGAGTGCTAGCAAAAGTGTTATCTCTTGATCTAGAATCTGGCTACAATCCATGTTCCTCAGAAAAAGTTCCAGTGGAGGACGGACCAAGAATTGGAACCTCATTCAGTCCGTTTATTTCCTATTAACAAAGACTGTTCCGTAAAGCATCGGCAATCCATTGAAAAAAAAAAACGATACTTTTGTATGACCTTTCAATCATTCAGGAGATGTGCGTACCACTCTCTTGCCAAAATCGTCGGTTCTTGGATTCGTTTTAGCTCCTCCCTTGTATTAGGCAGACGGAGAAGTAAGGCAGCTGTTGATAATTTAGAATAGTGGAGGTTAATTTGAAGTGACTCCACCACCATCAATCAACGTCGAATTGAAATCATATTCGGATTTTAGGACTACCTCATCACTTCAAGATTCAGGAGATCTCGAAAGTCGCTCAAAACCAAAGAAGTCCCGACTATTGCCCCATCACTTGAGACGAACTTCGCATCCGAATCCCGCTCAGATGCACTTCCAAAGAAAGAGAGAGAGAGAGAGAGAGCGATGCACCCCTTACTTAATTACTACTCTACTGTCAGAGCCTCATATTTTCGGTTTTGCTTGGTGGACCCAGAATTCTTTGATCTCACTCACTTATCACTGTAGATAAACGGGGACAATTTTTTGGCCCCGCACTAAATAATGCACTTGCGGCCTTATTTTCACTTCAGAAATATCTATTAAACATATTTTATTTGCTTTAGTGTCAATGTGGTGATCACTAAATGTGATTGTGATTTTCACGCCATAAAAAATTTTCTACTAGGACTAATCGCTTTCCAGTAAAGTAATGTGTTTGAATGTAATAAAAAATAATGATGCAGACCATGATACAATCATTCACAGGGCTCGATCGGTACATAAGTGACTTTCTAACCAATACAATCAACTTTCCATTAAACCAACTCAATAATTTCACTTCTAACGAACTGACATTTTCAGCTACAATAATCAAAAGATACTTATCAAGAAAACTATAAGCTAACTTTTATGACCACGAATGGGGACGTATGAAGTAATGGAGATTAGCAAGCTATCGGTCAACCATCAAGTGAAGTTGAACTGCAGTTAGTTCAAATAGTGACCATTTATTCCTGACGTGCAATTGAGCTTGAGTAAATAAGTAATTAAAAAACAGATAAAAATGTTTTTGAAATTGATTCATTCTTCCGGCAACTTAACTCGGAAGTAATTTAGCGAAATTCATAAATTCTCTTGGTCAATTAGCGAGATTTTTTAAAGACCTGCCCTATATTTACTTTAATAACTATATTTGTAGCTCGGTGATTTTTTTTACCTAACGGATATCTGTAAGTGAGTGCAATAATCATATATATGAAGCAATTTGAAACAACAGTCCTTCAAAGACAATTAGCTCCGTACTTACACTCAGTGAAAGTTTAAATTGTTACGAGAAACTCGTGGGTAAACATTTATATCGAACATATTCTGCTAAGTATGCTATCACCTTCCGTCCTTTGCGAATTGTACTTTTTCGCACATTCCGCCTTAGTTGCAATCGTACAGATCAATAGGCGTGCACAATGGTAAGCACTAACTACTACTTTTCAACGCAATTCAAGCGGAAAATTGCATGGAAAACGTTAGAAATTTACACGGATTTGAAATGTGCTGCAAGTCATCCGAATTGAAACTCCTCAGCGATTTTATGAATTTGAAAATGTCGAGTTATACGAGCATGATTAGGTGCGTTTTGCTCTATAATAATATCCCACGTCAAAAGGGATTTGCTTGTTTTCTCGTTGTCAAAGTTGCGACCATGCGGATAGAGTTGGTTAACGATATGTACTCGTATAGCGGCAACAGAAAAGCAGAAAGTTTTTACGAAATGATTCCACCGGTCGAATTAATTATAAAGTGAAGGTCGGTTATTATCATTCTTGTGATGGATTAGAGGTGATAGTGAAGATATGCTGACGACTATGTTGCTGATATTGTTTGAGTTGTGCGCTGATGATGGTGGTTATGTGTTGCATTGTTTTGGAAATGTCGTCGTACTGCATTGTGCCATTCGAAAAGTATATGCAAACTTTCGATGTTTGTTATTCCTTGAATATGGCCTTGGGATAGTATGTATGACAATTTATTGAATTATTATTCATGGGAAAGAGAGACAGAGAGATTGTGGGAATTAAGGTAAAATTATGATGTTGACCATGTTTTTTAAGATGTATGGCAGGTAAATGGACTTAGAGACTTTTGACTTTCTATTGCTTTGCTGATTGCAAAAATACTACATTATGTTCATATTTTTTTGTGTCCCAAGCTGATTAGATAACCTTTTGAAAAGTTTGAATAATTTTGATTCCCAGATCAACATATAATTTTGTTGGTTGTGGAGGAGGATTGACAAAAGCTACATTATGTTTTCGCATATTTCTACTAAGCTGTAGAATTTGCAGAACAAATAGACTCCTAAATTAAGTATGCATGTTGAATTTCATGCCAAAATTTGAATTGTTTTGATGGGAAATATTCAAAAGATTTGAAAAAGAGTGTTCAAGCTTTTGTTTGATGAATTGTAGTTGAATTTGAAAAATTTGTAAAAGCTCAAATTTTTAACTGAAAATATTTTTTTTTAGTAAACTATCGTCTCCATGAAAGGTGAACAATTTTCAGCCATTGTTAATACTGTGGTTAAAAATAAAAAAATGTGACGTATAGCCTAATATTGTCTAGAAAAAATCGATAACGGAAAACTTTGGCTTATGATATGCACGGAATTGCCTAGTTTTCAAATCAGTTGTGTTTATGTGCTCCGCAATTGGCGGATTTTTTTCATCCCCACCGAATATTACTTTAAATCTAGATATATAATAAACAAATATAAATTTTGAAATGCAAAAAGAAAATGAAATTCATTGGTTCGATTATATTGAGAAAATAATTTTTTACAGGTATCAATTAGCGAAAAACTGAAATTTTCAAAACAAGTATAGAAAGACAAACTTTAGAGCTAATAGCTAAGTATTTACGAAATGTAAAAGATGTCCGCATTGGCTAAAATATTTTATCAAAGTTTATATCAGATCAATAGCACAATTTAGCGACATTTGTAGAGTTAAAACATGGACCCCACGAAAAATGCGCTGATTTATGCGCTAGGAGAGATGTAATATTGCTAGTAATCTCAAATTTGTTGCTAGAAATCTATAGAAAATTGCATAAGGTGAGATTTCGTTACAGTTAATTGAGTGAAAAAGTGATCCGAAAAATTACGAGTAATAAGTTTGAGCTCCATTGACGAATTATCATGCATAATTTTAATTTGAAAACGAGCGCCAATCCATTTTGATCTTTACAATTTCTGAGAGTAACAATAATTTTATTTGCGAGCAACAAACAGACTCCATTGAAAGCAACTCTCATGATATCTATTTTATCTGACTTTTTAAGTACCACAAAAAAGAAGCATTGCCCTATTTTCAATTGAAGTGCTATGCCCTATTTTCAATTGAAAAAGGGAAAAGTACACACATATCCCTAAGTATACATCTAAGGCTACCAAATACTCCGATCAAATATCAAAATTGCAATCAAAATCTCATAAATTTACGTAATATTTTTATATGTTAGGATATTGGTCGTGATTTGTTGTAAATTTTTTCATTTACCAAGAAATATCTTCAATTTTTTGGTGATATGTACCTTTGGTAATATGTACCTCTCCATTTCTGTGAACAATAAATCTTTCCAAAAATAAGCATATGAAAGAAAAATTCCTTATGTTTCAAGCACAGTTTTGACATTGTTTTTGAAATTTTCAACCCCGAAGATTAAGCAAAGAAAATTTGTAAAAGTTTAAATTGTGATAACTTGACGCGGAGCCATCAAATCATTACGAAATTTGCAACACACGCTGATGAGTGCAAGAAATAAGCTTTTGTGGGTTTTCATAAATGTCCTATTAACTGCGTAGCTAGGCAGGTACGTAAAAAAACACTTTGAAATAATTTACTCTCCTGAAAAAATTTTGCGTTTGATGTTGTAATTTTCCATGCTTTGTCTACACAGTCAATTCATTATTTTTAAAACAGTAGCTTTTCATCAAATTATCTCTAATGTTAGCACCCAAAACTTTTTTTAATAATAATTCACGGCCCCATGATCAAAACAATATGAAATTCGCAGGATAAATTGATTTTAAATTGGACCTGATTTGATAGAAGTGATTTTGAAATGTAAGCAACCCTTTGACAGTGGTAGCATCTTAAAAATTGCTAAAAAAATAAACTTAGTTTTGCCCTATAATGCCGACGCAATCATCAGTAATAAAAATATAAGTAAAATTCGCGCAGTAGCTGGACCTTATTCCAAGCCAAGTTTGATAGAAGTTTCTTTGGAAAGTTAGGATAGGGCTACCAGCAATGGCATTTTTTTGTAATCGTTTTTCACTTCTTTACTTAGCGGTGCTATTAAATTTTCAAATGGTAACAATCCCGTAGTTACAATAAACCAAAAATAGCTAAAAAATTTCGAAAATTTGAAAGCTTTGTGGCTGGTAGCCCAGTAATAATATCCAACGCAGACGACGAATCGAAACAAAATTCACAAAATATTTTGATTTTGAGGCGAAGCAGTTGTGCTATACTTTTTTTTACCGTGCTAGTAAAGTGCTGCTTGCTCTGACCAGTTTCATCATTTATGTCTTAATAAGTAATAAGTGTGTTTTTCCCGAAAACTTTGAGCTTTATGCTAGGCTTTCTACTCTATGAATTTCCATGTAGTCTTCAGATCAACGTGGTACATGACCTTCAAAGCAGGTTAGTTGAAATAAGGAGCACGAGTGGTAAAACATGCATTCAAAATCCCCACCATCCCTCTATTTTTCATCGAAAATCAGTGCTTCTAGTGCTGCCTATGCGTTAGAGTTTTCAAAAAGGTTTTATACAGGAATCTTTTCAAATATTAAGCCCTGAAGTTCCACATCCTTTAAAAAAAATGTTTTCGGAAATTATAGGTATTTTGAAGAGTTCAATCATTATAAAGATTTAATATGTAGCATTCTTTTTTGCAATTTTATGAATCTCTGAACATTTTTTATGGTGAATTTAACATTGTGCAAATTAGGTGAGTTGCAAAAACCTTGCGATTTTGTTGGCCTATAAAATGGTTTTAAAAAGATCCTCCAAAATTTATCTCGCGACAAGCATACATCCATCTGTTACGAAATTCTACTTGTGATGGTTTTCGTGGGTCAAGGTGCGTAAACAAACTGAAGATGATGGATTTTTTTTTTTGCCAAATCAAAAATGTATGATGCTCTGGCATATATCACAGAAAATACCATGCTTTTTTTTAGGGGAATACTATTTCAAGCACCTGATCTCTTTGAAAGGTGGCTTTGTTCGCGCCCTCATTAGATTTAACTTCTCTGTGACTAATTTAATATCATCAATCTACCAGCTTTGCTAATCATCCAAGGACTCTAAGTAAATTTAAGGAAAATATATGCGTTATATAAGCAATGCAAAATACATGACACATTGGTTAAGCAATTCAAAATTTATTCGCTAAACCATACGAAATATGGACATCACCATATTGCGAAAAACATGAAAACCTCAAAAATTTGTTCAGTAAAGTGGATTGGCAATAGTTTGCATCTCCCTATTGATATATTTGTGTTATTTTGTAGGCTTTGATATTCAATACTTTGCTATAAAAAAACTAATTAGAAATGTAGCTAAAGTACGTTTTGCTTTCTTGATCTTTCGAGTCAATAAATTATACTGATGTGCTTTAAGTAATTAACTCAAGAACCAGTAACAATCGTCTTTGTAATTGAATTAAGCAAATTGAAAAATACGCCAAAATACGATAACTAATGAGTACACGTAATGTACTGGACGGAGTATTGAAAACTCATTAAGTTTAAATTGCAACATTACATTACTGTTTATAAAAACTTTCAAAACAAATGTTCTGCATGACACTACAAACTACAAAAAAATTGACTTGGTTTGTTCTTTAGCTTTGGAACAGGAGATTTTTATGGACCCTTTAGGAAAATTCAAGTCCAGTTGAACAATAAAGGTAGACGCGTCCTTGACCTAATTCTGCCATGACCCTGTTTTATCAAATTGTTATTTATTTTCATATAGAGATTTACCGATGATACTACATTGTTTTCTCTGTCACCAATCCGATCACCAAATATTATTCTAGATGAAAAAATATAGTCAAAGGTACTACATACAAACTGTTTACTTGAAATTTTCTTCGATTCAAAATTAACTTTTTACTTGCGCATATCACACAATCTTAACACTGAGTTTAATACTTCTAAATCCATGGGAAATTTTTTTGAAAGAAATTAAATCATTTTTGTTTCTCTGCTTAAATGTAACTATGCTAAAAGTCAAGCTGCGAAATCGTAAAGGGCAAAGATAAACCTTTAAAAATAATTATTATACTTTCGCATTTTCTTAGCTAGTAAACACTATAATAAACATATTTCTATATCTGATTTTGGAAATTTTTCATCTCTTTAAGTAACGCCTAAAGATTTTTTCCTTAAAAAGTAATCAATTGGAAGTCCCGGAAAATCATTTAATTGTTGTTATATGAGCTCTTCAATATATTGTTTCTAAATTTTTACTAGTCCATTATTTTTTTCATATTTGTATCTATAATAGATTCATTTTTGGCGAAATGCAAATTTGTAATAAGATGAAATTTCGACTAACTTCAATACAAAGACGCGAAAACGGGCTGCCGCAGTATCAACTTTACACAGTAACGCCAAATCTGCAATTCTTACAAAAATCTCTATGTTAATTTTACTATCTTGCCAACTGTACCACAAAACTGAAAATATTCCGCAAAAAAATTTTTATCTTAATGCAAAATCATTTAAACCTTGCAAAAATCACTTAAACTACACTCAAATAAAATGTTATTCGTTGGTTTATTCTTATTAATTAACTCGTTCATTGTTAATCGTTAAATCTGATCTTCATTGCACTAATTTATTTCATTTTTTTTTCTCTTTTGCAGGTATACAATTGTTTAGTCAGTTTGCAGATCGTAAGTATCTGAAATGTGCAGTTTCATCTCGTCTAGTAAGATTACGTAGTTGCCTAGTTAATCTATGCATACCGACTGTGTTTTTCCTTCGATGTAATTAAGGTGCATTTTATTGTCATAGGCTTGTCGGTAGTCGGACTACTAGCAGCAAGTATGGATGTGACTTAACTATCAGTTTTTGTGTTTTAAATACTTCGAAAGGATTTTATGAGAACGCAGTCAAGACATTATGTAGTCCGGGAACAGTAAAAATGACGTTTTTTTTGTTCAATTGGGAAATATCAGGTTAATGATGGGGTTGCGAAAATTTTCTGAATCTAGTTTATTTGGATGTTTTTTTTCTCTTGATTAAACATTTGGTTACCCGAGTTGTTGCGTCGTTTGCAAAAAAAAACTAAATCAAATTTAATTTTCACCCGAAAAACTCTAAATTCCACAATGAGATGCCATGGGAACTTGTGATTTTCAGTTTAGCTATACATACGCTACACGTGCAAATATTTCTTTGCGTACATATTATACGTTTCATCAAAGTTACAAAAAGTATCCGATTATCTATAGATTTTCGTTAGATAATGGCATAGATAGTTTCACAGCGCAATAACAGGACAAAAAATATAGATACATGAGAAAATTGTATCTATAACGGACCATAATTTCATTAATGAAGTCATTATTGTTTTTGAATTCGATTTATCAGAGAAAGCTATCCAAACGGAATAAAATCTCTATGCCATTTAGACGTTGATATGCAACATACATAAGCTCGTTTGCCCCAACCCAGTGCAGTTCGTTCGATCCAATCGATATGGTTCGTTTATTGTATAATACGTTACTTGGTCAGCGGGTGTGTTTCAATTTGTTACTTCATCTCTATTGATTTTTATCTCGAAATTAGGACTGATTTTGTATACAAATCATCATGATTGAAAGCAATCAATAAAATTCATGGTGAATTTTCGATTTATTTTCACAAAAGTAACTTCAATTGTATGTGAGAATTGCATGTACAATTTCAAATGAATCGAATAGAGAGAACATTTTTTGCTATACGACTATATACTTTTTGCTTAATGACAATTGGTTTAGGCTATGGCTTGATTCATGGACGCAGTGTTGTCCACAACTGAGTTGCAGATGACTCAAGAACATATTTAAACAAATTTATGAGAATTCTCTAAAATTTAATATCCAGTACTTAATATCAATCTTTAAAATGCTGTTCCAAACCAAAGTAATCAATTGAAATATAAATTATCGGAGGATTTAGTAGCTTGGAAAGCGTTTTACTTCATGAAAACACTTTGGTAGATGTCGTTTTCATAATTTCAATTCATTGGGATTTCGGCTATGATAAGCTTCTGGCCAAAATAAAAATTTCTTTATGTTTTAAATTTTTTGTATGAAAGATTTAGCGAATTTTTTTTAAAATCAATACAAGCTATGCCTTTTGCTATGCCTTTATACATACAAGCTATGCCTTTCAATGGAAGATAACAACTATTGAAAATTCATCACACACTTAGATTCCATTACTTCTCTCAATCGAACTCAATAACCAAAATACATTTTCACAAACTATTTTGTCTGAAAATTAATTCCATAGAAAGCCAAAAAATCTGGCTTGATCAGAAGGGTCAACAAATAAAGCTGAATTCAATTTTACCAGCTTCACACTTGAGATCAGCAGGTGCTGCTCAGTCTTCGGTTTACTGCAAAAAAATTTTGGGCAGATTTGTACTTTTGATTAAACTGTTAAAATCGCCGAAATTTATTGAGAAGGATCATTTTCAGGGCAGGAAAAATATAAGTAAAACAGTTGAATCAGTTCGGAAATTAAAGTCGAAATCTTAAAGCGTTTTTACTCACGCAGAAATGTAGACAAGCAAGTATTGTCAGTTTTCTTGGTATAGTCTTCTAACGACAAGCTAAAACCGTATGCCAATAATTATTAAAAAAAACATACGTGTACACTACTGGTCAATTAAACTGATTATTTTAAAGTCACTACGTTAAATAAGTTTAAAGTCAAGATTTGAGTAATCTATTGAACATAAATAATTATATTTTTTTTTTAAGAAAAACCACATGTAATAATTTACAGGTTTTTAGCAAACTTTTTGGTATCCTAGAATAAAGTGAAATAAACGAACACCAAAGTTCTTCTTAGCAGAAAACATAAAACAATCAGTACAATTTAGCTTAGAAAAGTTTAATATGTTCTTAAACCATCTTTGGCAAGGTTTTGACACAAATCTTTTGGTATTTCACTGTGCCAAACTTTAATTATGGCTTCTCGAAGATCTTGTTTCGATTTTGGAATGTTTTCCTGCCAAATATCTTCCATAAATCTCCAATAGGGTTCGAATCTGGCATTTCTTTGCCATGGGAGAGTGTTTATACCACGTTTTGCACATTGAACTTAAAATAACAAATGTTTGGAATCAGACGTCGCAAGCGAAGTATTCACCGATTAAAAACGGCATTTAGTATTTAATATAATGAAATTTAGTTTAAATATATCTCGTTTTTTCTTATATAACTCATTTTTTTCTTACCTTTCTTGATATGTGGCAGGAGGGTATGCATTATTAAAATAACTATTTCTGCTTTAAAAAGTAATTGATCTATCAGCACATTCATATACTGGTCACTGGTTCATTGTTTCTTTTACAAAGCAGAGTCGTCTAGTGAATTTGTATGACATGCTGCCCCTCAACACTTGCCTTTCTAGGTGCTTTGTTGGACGAACCAGGCAGTCTGGGTTCATGTTCTTTTTATTTTTATGCAAAACGTGGGCAAGTTTTAAGCCATCAAAGAAAATCGACTTTCGTCGCTGAACAAAACGTGTCTCCATTTCTAAATACTCAAATTTTCATGATCCTCGGTCCAATCCAAACATTTTTTCTCAGAACGAGTTTTCGGTCAGAACTAGTTTTTTTGAGGCACAAGTGTGTTGAGACCAGCTTCACAGACCCTCGTGCAAACTATTCTGGGGCTGACATTGATAAAATTTGATTCACTCCATCATATTTCAAGTGTAGCAGAACTTACAAACCTATTTTTTTGGTACAATTATTGCAATAAAGCATCATTACAGTTTCGAGGATAACCTCAAACCACCACTCCTACTCCTACAACTAATTTTTTCTTCACAGTCGACTCACTGCAGCCACATCGCTTAGCAGCGTTAACATTTGAAATGCTCTCTTGAAGCATTAAAATCTTAGCATCGGACTTCTGAGGAGCTACTTCACACATTTTAAACTTTTTCTTCTGTTGAAACTCTTACAGCTTGTTGACATAAAGAAAGTCCGTTTCATTTGAAAAAAATAATGATTTGGGACTTCTTAAAACAAAATATTATATTTTTCAATTATGCAATATGCTGGCCAGTAGTGCAGCTGAGCGATTTTATTTCCGAAGAGATCCTAACTCCCCTCACTAATTCAATTGCTCAGTTAAACTGATTAATTAGAATGTAAATCTATGAGCCACAAAACGGTCGAGTTGTTAGTACAGTCGGGTTTCTTATTTATTTTCGTAGTCTGATTCTGAGATTTTTTATCAGCCAATAGTTTTCTTTTCAAGTAAATAGTGCAGTCTCAAGTTAGTTCAAC
Organism: Nemotelus pantherinus; assembly: GCA_963978885.1. Taxonomy (NCBI): domain Eukaryota; kingdom Metazoa; phylum Arthropoda; class Insecta; order Diptera; family Stratiomyidae; genus Nemotelus; species Nemotelus pantherinus. Next base: position 18,524,622 of record OZ022264.1, on the reverse strand, counting down.
GTTTTGGTTGCAGTGTCTCAAGGTTCGGCTTGCGGACCTACAATCTTTCCTATTTCATTGAGCAACATTATGACTCTGATTTATTACATTATTTGTCTTTTTACAAACAAAATGACAAAATTTAAGAAAAAAGATGCACTCAGGAGTAATAGCTTACTTATTACCAAAGTAGATGTGGCAAATCACTATGGTAATAAGTGGGCTATAAATCCTGAGCACATAGTTTTTCATAGGTGAGATTTTCCTTGTACTGACAGATGAGTTATAAACATTGCACAATCCATATATACCTACTGCACGAGATTGCTAAGAGGCAAATACTTTTTGCCATAATTAATTCTTTTGTTCTTGTATAGTACCCAGATGCTTATTATTTGCATTTCAACAAGATACTTAAAAATTTTCAAGTGCTACTCCTTAAATTTTGTTTGTTATCTTTTAAGTGAACCATCCAGTAGATCGACGGCCCTAAAATTTTTATTGTACTTATTCGTCTGATTACAAAACTTTATGATTGACTAATAAACATGAATTGTAGAGATTTTTGAAGTTTTTGATTCATTTGTAATATGTAACTTACTCTGAAAATTGTTTATTCATTTTTTGCTTTAAGATAATTCAAAGCTTAAATAATATCATAATTAATGTGTGAAATATGTGTAATCCAACCAAAGCTCGAAAAATATTGGAATTTTTGTTGTTGGTAGAATTAAGCATATTATGTTCGTAAAAAATTTGAATATATATTGAACTATTATTTTACAGTTTACAAAGTTCAATAATTTTAGCAGCTCTGACGTAAATTCGTCAAGATATGTTACAATGCCTCAAATAGTCCCAAGGTTTTTCGGCTCTGACTGTAACATCTAAACGAAATTTTTATAAATGAAATATATTCAAACCCAATTCAAAATGTCTCTCCAGGTATATTTTGTCGAAGAACTTGTCATTTTTAATTTTAGTTTATTTTATTAATATATATTGAATACTGCTTATAAAATACAAAGTAACTGCATAAATTAAACGTAAAATAATAAACACCTAAGCCGCTTTATTAAAACGTGTTCATTCTTAAAACAATTGACCTATTCTTTTAAAAGCATAACAAAAAAATAGATCAAGTGACCGTTACATAATAACAACCCAAATTCAGATCAAACGAAATGACATACAATTCTTCCAAATACATTGTAAGTTAATTTTTTAAAAGGTATTTTAACAACGGTTCACATATTATGCAAACAGCACCTTTTACCAAATACGCTGTCAAATCATTATAATCAATCCGTATCTTCTACTATCACAAATTAAATCAACTTCGAATTCCGTTTCGTCACATAACAGCCACTTACATTCTAAACACAAATGCATAACATCAAAAATTGCATATGTATTTCTTCTTTTCCATACCCAAAAATTTTAGCTTCTTTTGTTAAATTCAAACCAAAAAATTAAATTATGCGAAATTAAATCAATATTATGCAGCTTTAGAGTTGTGTGTTTACATAATGCTTGTGCATCGTTAAAACCTTTCTAGATTTCCTTTTTTATCAAAATTTATGCATGTACGCGTGTTTCAAACGACGGCCTCGAGCTGAATTCAGTAAAAAGTAATATTGCCACCATATTTCAAACGGACATGCGAAACTCTTTGAAACACTTTTTATCAAATAAATCCAATTAAGATAATAACACATTTAAATGGGTTCGTTGAATTAAGTGGCTGAAACATTGCAAATATTTATCTACATTGGAGGGTTTACAATCGTAAATTTAACATTCTCAGGAAGAAAAACTTGTTGAAATGCTCGATGTTTGACAAAAACACAATTCTTTTTAATTGATACAGTTAAAGCTCAGTAGTAGTTGGTAATTAACGTTTCTCAAACCACAAGCCGTTCTAAATATGAAGGAATTTGAAATATTTATTTTTTATCCTGACGAACCTATTTGAAAACAATTTAAATTCTAGATAGTGTCAAGTTAGCCGTTAATTCACAAAAATAATTAACACTTTCGCGAGATAAAGTACCATTTACAATAATTTTCGTACAAGCAGTGTGGCAACCATACAAAATTTGTTTGGCAGCCAACGCTGAGTGAACTTGTCTAATAATGGTCATATTTCTTTGCAGCTAACGAGTCTAGTTAATCGTTGTCAGTTGCTTTCTTGTGAACTGTTCTCGTTTGCAATATTAAGTGGTCAATCATATTGAGCAATATATTAATGTCATTTAGTTTGGCATGATATTTAGTTGATTGGTGGAGTAGTGAAGAACGAGGTCATGGTGATCTTTCAGTTCCTTTTTCTTACCTTTGTGTGTACGGAGTAGATTTATTGTTGAATGTTGAAAAAAATTGCGAGCGGATTAGTGAATTTTATTAATGGTTGTTGCTAAGCAGACAAATAATTTTGGACTAACTATTTTTGAAAGTTTACTAATTTTAAATTAGAAAGCTTTAATATCTTTGCAAACTATTTAGCTGGCTTATATGATAGATGCAGGTTAAAAGAAATGAACCAGTATTTGCTTGAACTTGAGCTCAAACTACTTTTCTTAAACTTTCAATTGCAATAATATTTAAGGGGTTACACCACATTAGAAAGCGAAAATTTAACGTTTTTTGCGAATTTTTTTTAAGTGGAAGGAAAAGTAAAAGAAGTATTTCTTTTGAAGGATGTTGTTGAACATGTTTTGAAGTTTTAAAAAAAAACCTGTTTACCTGTACGGAATAGTTTTTTTTGGAAGGGCTCCCCGGCACGCAGGAGAAGTGCACCAAAAATTAGCCTGAAGCAAAATAAAAAATATTTTCTTAAACAACATTAGTATAGCTATAGAAATACGCAGGGAGTTTTGAAAATACTCATTTTCGTTAAATTGGCGAGCATTTGAAAAAAAAGGTTCATTTTACTACCAAAAAATGGGCACTTATTTGTACCTAAAAAATTGAAATATTAACTTATCAAAACTCGGCTATGTACTTCCATACGAAATGTTGTTTTTAAGAAGCGATATTAATTTGGAGTGAAAAAATAGAAAATTGTTTGAGTTATGCTGCGTACTGATTTGATATAACGTATTTCGAGAAAAACGCTTTTAAAGTTATTTATTTATTTATTTATTTATTCTGCACTAAATATAATATATAACAATAGTACTACAATGTACACCCTTAATTATAGAGTGATCAGCAACGCTCCACAACTCAAAAATTAGCCTGTCTTTCATCTATAAGTTAAGTTAACTATGAATAATATTAATATAATTACTGTAGGATAAAAATTACAAAAACCTACTAAAGAAGAAATATTAAAAACTAGGAACTTAAAAACTAGGAACTTAAAAAACTAAGTTATAACCAACTGTCCAATTAAGTAATTCAAAGTATCAACTTATAGGTTAATTTGATTTTTAACTGTTAAAATCCAAAATAAAGTGCCGATATCAGCGGGTTTTCGGAAAATCTACACTTTTCTTCAAATTTATTGTTTAGGATATCACAATAATCTGCAAACATAAGCATGTTCATATTTTTATGCAACCTAAAGGTGGAGTAGTATCTAGGGAGATTAGAAATCATCTTGAGCACTCTGTTTTGCTGTATTTGCAACTTTTTTATGTGGCAGGTGGCGGCCGTAGACCAGACTGGAGCTCCGTAAGTTAAGAATGGCAGGAATATAGTTTTGTAAATAAGTAATTTGTTTTCGAGGCTAAGGAAAGATTTTCTATTAATCAATGAGTATAACATCTTAATAAGATTATTGGATTTAAATATTTTGTTTTGAATATGGTGTTTATAAGTTAGGGACTTGTCGAACATCAAACCTAGATAATTTAAAACAGGACACCATTGTATCTCTTGATTTTCGAGTCTAATGTTTCTCTGTGGGAGGTTTCTGGGTGATTTTTTTCTAGTAAAGAACATGCATTGTGTTTTCTCAGCATTAAAGTTTTGATTCGTGTTTCGAATACGAGTCGAAAGGACGCTGTACTAACCTACTTTGTGTTGAACATGCTTGAAAATATTTCTAACGACTTCTATTAGTGTATTAGAGAAGCTAGAAAACAAATACTAAGCCATAATGCTGTACCCAACGAGCAGGTGTCGTATTTACGGCAGGTAGTCGTTTCGGAGTAGTCGGGAGGGATCAAGAAAGAGCTCGAAATTTAAATGAAAACCGTTTCTAGCAGGAGTGTGTTCAATATTCTTGCTATAGCAACTATTAGCTGCTATTTTAGCAGCTCTGGCTGTCCAATGTCACGAAATAGCTACTTTCTTATGCTTACTATTTGACAGTCGGGCTGTTCAAGATTCCAAAATAGCTACTAAGGTAGCAGCTTTTGCTGCTCGCAGTCTGGAGGATAGCAAGAAAGTAGCTAAGGCAAAATGGACGTGCGTAAACAGCTGACATACTGTTCAAACGTCAATTTTGATTAGAAATGGAAATGAAAAGCGGTTTTCGCGCTTTAGTAGCAAAGGAAATGAACAATAAACTTGAAAAATGCTATCGTAAACTAAATATGGGATTTCGAACACTTCAACTCAACTCGAGTTTTAAGTATGCTTTTACACAGTGCAATTGATCTTGAGTTTTTATAAGGCGGGTGTGAAACACATCAGGCCGAGTGCGCTGAATCGTGTACCATGATATTTTCAACGTTTCTCTTTCGCTCTTTTTCACAGATATGGTGTCAAAAGCCAGGAATAAGTAAAACATTTTGAATACGTTTGCAAAATATTAATGTTTTTCTGCAGCTGTATGCTGAAAACGCGCAAATTTCATACAATTTCCAAAATGCACTGCAAATTTTTAGCTGATCTAAATAAACACAAAGATTATAGTTTAAAAAAACTGAAGAGATTTGTTATTGAGTTGTGCTGTGTAAAAACCGATCCTACGTAGCAGCCTAGAGCTGCTACGTAGCAGCTCTTGGCTGTCCAATATCCATAGCTGCTTCATCTAGCTACTGCAAATTTTCACACTTGCTAAAGTGATGCTATGCTATTCTTTTGGTGCAGCTATAGCATGCACATTGAACACACCTCAGATATAAAACCGTTTGTCTCCTATTTTAGAGGGTTCAAGGTTTTTTTAAGCCTTTGAAAGGAAAATCGATTCTTTGAAATTTTTATGGTGGTACAACCCCTTAAATAATTGCAATTACTGTGAAAACTCACACGTAGTAGTCAAACACCTATTTTTAAAAGGAAAATATTCAACTTTCTTCACATTTGAGGCGTTCTACGGTTTAAGCATTTTATAAATTATTAAGTTGTATTAACATTATTATTTGCATTAATTTGTAATTTCTATTCTAATTTTCCTTCATCAGAAATTAATTACTCGAATTTAGTTTTTTTTTTTGAAACTTATCGAAACGATGCAATAAAATTCAAAATGACTAAACTAATCTAATTAGGTAGTCATTATACTAGCTGGTTTGTATTTTATAGCAGTAAATGGACTTAATGAGCTTAATTTGCAAATTTGCTTACTCAACACTGCATTTTATTCCTACAATTTAGCATGTTGACCTGTTTTTTCAATTTTATTGGAAAAGAATTGGCAACGCAAGTATGATGGTATGCTGATTGGGTTGCTTAAATACCGGTTTTAAGAATTTCGTGAATTTACACTCAGTTATATCTGTCGATTTTAAAAAGATTGTACAAAATTACTCGAATCGCAAGTGATTTGGAATATTAAAACTTTTGATTCTAAATGAAGATTTTACGAACAAAATAATTATTATAATAGAAATTCTCTCTGCAATATATAAACTTATCTTATTTTTCGAATTTGCGAAGCCAATAAAGTAGGATTTCCAATATTTTCCGCAATAATTTTTTTGATGCAACTAGTCCTACAAAACTGAAAGTTTGTACATTAATTTCATTGATTATGCGATAGCAGGTAAAAATAATGGCACATGACATACTAAAACATTGACATAGAATAAGTAGATGGAAAAACTCCGGCTGGCGAAACTCAATTTTCGAAGCAAATTTTTTTTTTTTATTTAAATGTTGCCGTTTTTTCATCTACAATCTTAATCTAGGTAGTTGTAAAAACATTTTAAAGCAAGTTTAATTATTATAGTGGGAATAAAAAAAAAGAGCAGCAATTCGCATAAACTAGCGCCCGAGTGCAAGAGCTGCAATTGTTGGATAATAGATAATCTTCGTTCACATTAGTACAATTAGTCCATTAATACAAAGAACTCTAAGTTAGCCTGTTTTGGTACATTATCGTCAGTATTAGTATGATAGTAAATTATTGTGTAACTATAAGTGCCTTAAATAACAGAAAAAACATGACGAAACAGAAAAGCAACAAGGTAAATAAGAGAGAAGGAGAAAAATATATCAGTAAGCTCGCGAAGATTTACTGTGAAGGCACCACCTCAAGTGATGATTGATTGTAGTCAGGTTAAATAAATCTTTCTCATCAGCTGAATATCAAAGTGACTCCACAGAACATGTAAACGGTGTATAATTTTTCTACATGTTTTGACAAGAGGTGAAATTTATGGTACCCATGGAAGTTTATAATCAATTATTACTCCTAAGTATTTTGTTTCAGAAACCTCCTGGCTGATTGGCCTTGGACTATTTTTGAAACATCCAAATTTCATGAAAATTTTTTATTTTTTTGGATTTATGACTAATTTGCTGCCGCCCAACTAATGAAGCACTTTCAGTATATTATTATTAGCTATGTTTGCAACTGTTTCCCAACTTTTTTCCTTAAATATCTGTGGAAAGTTCTGGTGACTGCCAATAAAACCCTGTAAGCTATTTATGGCAAAAACTCAAAGATAAAACGAGCTTGTGTGGTGGAAGTGAAAAAAACAAAAGTATTTCTACTTTGAAGTTTGACAATCAACCGAGTAGAAGAGATGCTTTTCCCCAACCGGTTAATCAGTCTTCATTTCCCTGGACTAAAGCTCTTCCAAACTTTTTAATGGTGTGTTTATTATTTAGGATTTTTACTTTTCTTATAACTCAAACAAGCGCGAATCAAAACAAAATTAAAAATTTTAAAAATCCAGGGAGAAAAAAGATGTACTTATCAGGAAGCTCAATGCAAATATTTTTGGTTTCGATATATTTTTTGACAATAGGTTTTTCTAATAAATCAATCGAAGGTACTAAGCCTATGGCTTAATTTTACTGATCATTGAATTTTAAGTTTATTTTTATTTTTAAATTTTTAGAACAAGCTCATGTAATTTTAATTGCGAAAAGTAAACAGATGGTTCGACAAGTAACTTCGAAATTGTTGCTTTATAAACGTTCAAACACTTTTATCAAGATGTTGCTTTTACTTTTTTGCACAGATTTTGTTTTGCACTCATATGATAATCAGTTTTGTACTTGTCTCCAAATTTTTGACAAATCTATCAATGGTTTTTTTTGCGTTTAAAATGAATTAGATGATGATAAAATGAAAATATATTTAGGTGGGACTATGCTTTGGAATGAGTTCACAAAAATAGGCTTCCAAAGTCACGATTCGAAAAGAAATTTATGATTTTCTCCCATTTTGCATCTAAAATAAGTAATCTTGTTGATGCTAGTGATCGCTGATTAGCTAAAGTAATAGTGTGACGTCAGTTAAATGCAGAAAAAAAGCAAAAAAAAAAAACAAACAAATATGTAAAAATATAGCAAATATGTATGAATATATGAATCAGTATTTGGTAAAAGAAAATAAGCAAGTAAAAGTTTTCCTTGCTTAAGTTCACTTTGTTACAGACATATTAATTGTAAACTTATAAATCGAAAAGTTAGCAAACTTAATCTTTAAATTTGGTGGATTTAATGATAGGTCAACATATTTATCAACATATATATTTATCAACATATTCAACATATATATCAACATATAAGTACAGTTTTTGCACAAACGACTTCTTTCCCATCATACCACTGTCTTTAATTATACAGTCAATTTTTGGCGCCGTATTTTTTATAATTTAAATTTCACTACTTTTGAATTAAAACCAGTTGTTTTTTGTTTCCATTATAAGGCATTCACCATATGAAAGTTTTGCGCTAGCATATATTGGTACAATAACGGCAAAATCACCAGTACTGATATCCTTTTGCTAATTAATAATGTCAAATAAAATTACAACCTTTTAGCTCTACCACAACTAAAATTTAATTAAACTTGCATCATTTTTTTTTGTTTCTTGCATTGGAGGTTATAAAGATAGATAAATTTTAGTGGTTGCCAACCAAAAAAAATTTAAAATTTACATTTAAACATATTTTACTAATGGTCATAGCAGCGTGACTTCAATTTAAAATCTCGTTGGTAGCGAAAATTACCAAAATTATAGAAGCCGACACTTTTATCTGAATTTTTCACTTCAAATTCAACAAATATACCAATATTGGCTTACATTAAGGTCTGCTTAATACATGAATTTCATATTAATTTGATGGCTGCAGCGGACTTTACAGAGCATCAAGCATTTTTGTCTGTGATTTTTTCAAGGCAGCTTCCCTATCTCAGGGTAGTTCAAATTTTTCAATCAAATCCTTATCAAAATCATTAGATCCTATTAACTTCAGTTTGATCTCATGATCTAGCCACAAGTTGCGTGACAGAATTTTCAAGTGATCAAAAAAAAAGTAATTTGGTGAATGGTTGCTGTTGTTGTGGGGAGCGAAATTTTGAAAATTTTATGTTCACTGTGTAGGCTTAGCATCAAATTTACCAATTTTTAGCAGCTTTCTAGGGGAAAACTAGGAGGCTAGATGATTTGAAGGGTTTTTACACGAGCCTCTTGTAGCTGTTGAGCTATCTGCACATTCACGAAAAATAATACATGCTTATTTCTAGTAAAGATTAATAGATCATGTGGATTTCATAAATATCTGAATTTTGGGTGAAAAATTATTACAAATTAAATTTGAAAAAACTATTTTTCCACTTTCAGGCAGTCAGTGCCCATATGGAGCTAAAATTTTCTAAAATGTTATCATAAAATGATTCAAAAACAGTATCCATTTTCATTTTTCACACTGGTTTTTTTTTTCTATATTTCACTAAACAATTAGATTGGCACAATACAATTCCTACCATTCTTGAAGTTGCATACTTACAACAAAATTATTTCGTAATACAACCAAAAAAAGACAGTTTTTATAATGGATTATACCCTCTTCTCACCTTAAATTAAATAAAAGTGTGCTTGCGTTTCATGTGTACAACATGGTTTTCGTAATTTGAACGTGAGCTATGTTTTCATTGATTTCACACTACTGCATGCAATCGGAAAAATCCTTTCACAATCCTGAGCTATTTCGTATTAATTTTATTATCAAAATAATCAATCCTCTCTCAATTAATCGTTTTTTCCGATAATTTATTCTGCAATACAAATTAAGTCATCAAGATACACATCAATGATAAAAACTAGTCTCAGTCTAAATTGATTTATTGTCCAAAAGCAATTTTCTAGTCCAGATTTATCAATTGCATTTGATCTAAACTCAATTAACATGTCTTTTCGCAAGCAGTGAGTAATGAGCTGTCAGTAAGATTTGTGGCGCATCATTTTGATTAGTTTGCACTATTAAGGGAAAGCTGTCAATTATGTAAGTAACATCCAAGTCTCTGTTTAATGGTAAAGGGCAGTTTTATAACTTTGTACGACTTTTTCCACAATTAAAAGAGAACATAAAATTGACTACATGATTTCACGTAATTACACTAATTAATAACCATTTAAACATAGAAAGTTAATTGAATTCGCTGATGAAATTTTCAAAACCCATGATTCTATCTAAAGGAAAAATTTTTAAAACTAAGAAACTAGTTGTGTTAACTTCAATATGTTGACAAATGTCCACAATTTGAAATTAGTTTGGATTTGTGCTTCTTCAGTGCCGAGCTAGCATAATAGGCACTAAGGAATTAGAATATGCATGAAAATGTTTTGATTATGAAAATCTCCAATGTTTCCCAATACTGCGGAACTCGAACAAAAGTCGATGAAAATCCTTAAGTAATATTTGAGTAGTTCGCATGCAATCATTCACAATAAAAATATGATCACAGTAATGATATACCACTAACATGATGTTAAGTACCTACTGTCTACGTCTTACAGTAAATTATGTCATTTTTCCATCGATGTGCTTATGAAACAAAATGAAGTACATGTCTTCTGAATATTAGCAGCATTAAAAAAACTTTTTCTGTAGATATACAGGAGACCAGAGCAAAAGTATTTGATTAAATTTAATTTTTAGGCAGCTTGCATATTCCAATAATACCCATATACGAGTATGCTGAAGTCTAAATAAAAATAAGGTATTCAAATTTCGCAAATTTATGTCTGATATACAATACAAGATTTTTTGCTCTGATTTATGTTTCAAGATTAAGAAAAAAATCGAATTGCTTGATTTTAATAGTCATTGCCAAATGAAATCTGATCAGTTGAATGTGAGTAGGAAAAAAAACGCCATCATATCAATCAACTGTCTATTAAAAAACTACCTGGTCTCATACACGAGTAAGTAGTACCTTTCCACTCATATCTGCTCTATAATTCACTTACAACTCAACCTAGATGTTCAACGAAAGATGACACTGCTACATAATCAACAGGAAAATACAACAATCGAACAAAAAGTGATCTGAAGTGACACATTCCACAATATTGGTCATAATATTTCCATCATACAGTCAAACCAGTGCACTTACTATAAAAACTGTAATTATATATAGTACCGAAGAAGGTAATTTGTGCTCGCAATACGTTAGCAGTAGTTAACCATTTCTCAATTTCCTCAGCTCTTTCATACTTACGTATTTTCTTTGCCAAACTTCGAAGAAGAAGAGAAAAACAGAAGAATTTCATTGTTGTAGATAAAATGATGCTAATGCGACGTAAGTGATGTGTATTATTACCCCTATAATGATATAGTGCTCCGTCAGTCTGGCAACATCAATTTCGTTTATATTTCAATTTGATTCTATTGCTTGGAATTGAGGCATTGTATTGCACTGCCAGATGTAGGTTTCAAAAGACTGACTGTCGGTTTTATTGAAAACGTTTTTGGTTTTATGTATGTATCTTCATGCAGTGAAGGAGACACGATAGACATGAAAAGACGGAAATGCAGTTTTCTTTTGTTGTCTGAATGTTATATTTAAGTTACATACTGCTCTTATGACTGCGTTTGTAATTTAATTGGTTGTTACGGGCTTATGTAGGTTAATAGAGTACAAGAGAGCTTATTGCCAAAAATTAAACTCGCAGACGTTTATGAGTATTCAATTAATAGTGTTTTGCAGAAAAAGTTTCGAAATTTGTTGTTTCCGATGAATCTTTTTTTCCGAGATGTAAATAAAACAATTAAGGTGGATTTTCAAAAACACATATTGTTTAAGCTACGTGTCCGTCATTTGAGTTATTGCTACGCTGTTAGCAATTCCTCATTGAAACACATTTTAATTTGCAAATTTTAAGTGGTAAAAAGAATAGTATTGTATGTCTAAACAATCGAAAAGTAAAACCTTTGAATACATTATGTGGTACAAACCAGAAATAATTTATTATTTCAAGGCAAGGCTTCAAACTTTTCATTAAATAGAATCAAAGCGAATTCTTAACGAAGCTGCGACAAAAGAAAACCTAATAAGTTGAAGCAAATGTAATCAACATAAAAAAATTATTCATTTTATCGATGGAAATTATATGAAAATTGTTTCAAAACTAGATTTTTTATAAATCGGTATGATTTGCTATTTTTAGTCTTTCAGAAATGCATTTTACTCGGCTTCATAAAACTAAAGTTGAATTCGGGGAATTTTTAGATGATTATAGTTACAATGCACAGCATATTTAAATTGATTTCAAATTATTTATCTGCTAAAGCAAACCATGAGATTTATCAATAACAGGGACTTTCAAAAATATTAGGTGCCAACATAACTGAAAAATTCCCGATGTTACTTGGGATAGTATAAAGTGTGAATTCTATGTGCCTTAAATACTTTTCATAATTCTTCGTACATAAAAGACGTTTTGTTGTGACAATATTTTTTTGGAACTTCGTTAAATCAAAGTATATGTACTGCAGTGTTATATAACCAAAGCAATATCCACAAAATTGCTTTTCTACATTTGTCCAACATTTCTTCGCACCAATCCCATTTGACTCTCAGCGACTTGTCGCCTGTTATGTCTCTTGTGTTCGAACTCAATTTTACATCCGATATTTTCATTTGTTCAGTCAAACTCACTATTCCTCTTTCAAATATTTATTTATTTATTAGCCAAACAAGGCATAAATTCAATACATATATATATATATATATATATATATATATATATATATATATATATATATATATATATATATATATATATATATATATATATATATATATATATATATATATATATATATATATATATATATATATATACACATATAAATATGAAATACCAAACTATTTAAAAAAAAGAATCACAAATGAATACAACACTAATAATAATAAAAAGTGTAAGGTACAAATAAATAACACATAAATAAATAACTAATTGAGTAAACAAATAAGTTTGAAATATATAATAAGTAAAATAACAATGAAATAAAAGAATAACAATTAAAACCGATGATTAAAAAAGAGCTCAAAAATTATGGTGTACAAATGGCTTGGATAAGGAAAGATTTGAAGGATAGTTTGGAAATCGTTGGGGAATAAAGGTTGCTAAAGCCATTGAAGACCCTGCAGCATCTATTCACCGGCACATTAGCTGCATATATGGTGGAATGTGAATATTCCGTTAGTAAACGATTGGACCTGGTGTTCCTTAAGGGGATATTTATCAAAAATTTACTATTAAGGGATTCAACTCTATTAACGCTTCTAATTACGTCAAATGTGAAGCATTTTTCTGGATGCAAGTGAAACTAAGTTTAAATGACCCAGTCTAAACTCATATGGGGGTAAATTTTCGAAGTTGTAAGGGTTGTACAGATCTCTTAGGCCGAGAAGTAAAAATTGTTTTTGAATGGACTCGAGTCTGTTATTGTGGATTTCAAAGGCTGGGTTCCAAATAATACAGGCGTATTCAAGAAGAGGGCGTACAAGTGCAGTGTATAATGATCTAGTGGCCCACAAGTTTTTAAACTCATTGGCACGTCGTTTAATAAAGCCGAGCTGCTTATTCGCACGGGAAAGAATTTTGTCGTAGTGTAAGGTGAAACGAAGTTTCACATCTATGACAACATCGAGATCGACAACGCTATCAACGCGAGTTAATAAGTCGTTGCCGAGAAAGTAAGTGTTCTGCGTAACCGTGCATTTACGGCTTAAACTTATAATTTGGCACTTATCAATGTTCAGCGAGAGCTTGTTTATATTGCACCACTGAAGAAGAGAATCAACCTTTGATTGAAAGAAAAGTGCATCAGATTTAGATTCAATGGTGTGGTACAGTTTGAGGTCGTCTGCGTAAAGTCGGTGAGGTATGTTTGACAGGACGTCAGATAGATCGAAGATGAATATGTTAAAGAGAAGTGGACCAAGTTGGCTACCTTGTAGAACACCAGCGGTAGCAAATATATTTTTTGATAAAACTCCTTGAAATCTAACGAGTGGGATTCGATTGTGGAGGTAGGAACTGAGCCAGCTTAGTAAAGATCCAGCAAGTCCGAATTTGTGCAGCTTTATAATCAACAACGAATAGTCAACTCTGTCAAAAGCTTTGCTAAAGTCAGTGTAGACTGCATCAATTTGATAGTTTTTTTTTTAATGTGACATTTTAATCAAAACTTCCGAAACTAGGATTGTTAAGTTTGTGATAGTTGAGCGACCTTTTTTAAAGCCATGCTGTTGTTCATTCAGACGGGAGTCAACTAGTGGGGAAAGTTTATTGTAAACAACCTTTTCAAAAAGCTTTGGAATGGAAGATAAAATGTCAATGTCCCTGTAATTTTCGACACAGTGTCTATCGCCATTTTTGAAAATTGGTGTCACATATGAAAGTTTCCAACAGGATGTGAAAACACCGGATGAAATAGACCTGTCAAAGAATATATACAGGGGTGTAATTAGCTACTCTACACACTTACGCAGGAAGGTCGGTGGAAGAAGATCAGGACCAGGGCCTTTGTTGCAATCGAGCTCCAAGATAGCTTTACATATTTCTTCGCGTTCTATTTTAATTTGGCTGACAAAAGCGGTTGGAGCTAAATTAAAATTAGAAGAATTTGAGTTAGATGGGTCTGATACACTGAAAATTCTCTGGAAATGATCTGCAAATAAATCGCAAATATCTTTAGGAGAAGCAGAGCTGATATTATTATAGGACATTGACAATGGATAACCGGTGACTTTTCACTTCATATTTACAAAATCAAAGAATATTTTTGGGTCGTGGATTATACTTTCACCGATTTTCTTAATACAATTGGCATAAGCATCGCAAGACTTTGTCAAAAATTCCTTAGCTACTTCATTATAGGCTTCCTGAATAGTAGGATTAACATCAATATTTTCCTCTATTCGCTTATAAAGTTTTTTCCTACGATTTCGCAAATGCCTTAGTTCCCTATCAAGCCATGGTTCAGACAACTTGTTCTTTTTTTCAATCTTAGGTATATATCTTTCAACGGAGTCGAATATTCTATCGTAAAAAGTGGAAATGGCTTCCTCAAGATGTAACGTTGAAAGAGTATTTCGTTCAATCTATCGAATCAAGTGCATGGTGAATACTTTCGTAGTCACCATTAAGAAAGTCATATACAATTGAATTATTGTACGTTTTTAAGTAAATAGAATCAGGAGTGGGAAGTTCAACTGATAGTGCAGTGTGGTGTAAACTATTTGAAAAAAGATGACTACGTAGTCTTTTGTAAAAACAAGATGTTGTCAATGACCGTTTTGGTTGGGAGTTGAAGAGACTTGCTGCGAATCGTTGCCGTAAAAAGTACTCGTAAGGTTGAAGCAATTGGAATCTGAGAGGTTTACAGTCAATAGCGCTACTTAAACCATTCATGTTCTTATAGTGTTTAAATAATTTTCGAAAAGCCATTTAAAAAAACCATTTACACATAAAACAACCATATTAACATTTTTAACTGTTATCTATGCTCCGTCCATATGATTGGCATGTTGTATCCAATCGTGTTGTCAGAAGTAGATAAGCAATCTTTTTTCTTATATTTCACAATTTTATTGAGATCTCTCATAATGTTTTTAGGGCTACCACTTGCGTGCCTTTCAAAATCTAGAAGAGTGATAATTTATTTCCATTTTAAGATGATTATCTTATAAAACTTTGAAAACAGCATAAATGATAAAAATTTTCAGTGTAATCCTATGAATTTCATTTACATCTGATTGTGTTATCGAAAGTTATAGGGATAAAAAGATGTTTGGGGTTTCCATCCGAACAATTTCCAATTTAAACATTGTGGATGTTTGCTATATGAATGTCTAAGCAATATTATTTGCTGTTTCGGAAATAACAAAAATGGCTGATGCTGACAGCCCTTAGCTAGTAGCAAAGCCAACGGTGTATAAAGTTTGCTAAACATTTAGCTCTGTGAATTTCGTTTCGATCCAATGACTAGATTTAAGTTTATAGGGGTACAAACGAATTTACGAATACCACCCACGACAGTTTTCAATTTTCGAAATCTTAATTTTTGTTGTTTATTAATATAGCTATGATAAAAAATTACAAGGTCTATCCGCTGTATGAATTTCGTTTTGATATCACGACTGCACTGAAAGTTATGAGACAAAAAGATTTTATTTTGTTGTGGATATTTTGTAGGTTTGAGAGACCCAAAATTACTGTAGCTGGCAGTTCTATCCTAAATTTTCAACCAAATCTGTATCGAATTTGACTTAGATTAAGGTTCAACTACTGTGTGAGTTTCATTAAAATCTGGTAACTGGATCGAAATTGATAGAGCAAAATGTAGTTTTTTTTTCTTTGTGATTTTTCTAGATGGCACGACTGCTACAGGGTGGCCCACATTCCAAAATCACTTCTAGCAGACTTGATCCTCTTTAAGACCAATATATTTTGTGAATTTCATATTAATTTGATTTTTCGATTGTGAGTTCTAGTGCATAGAAATTTCAAGTGCTCAAAATAGAGGTTATTTGGTACTGAGCTGCTGTTTTTGAGTAACGTGGAATTATGAAAATTTATATTTGCCAGGGTGGACAAAGAAAAAAATTTATCAATCGTTTGCATTTGCTTAATAGCTTGAACTTATAAAAATGATTGCATAGTTGTTTTATATTATATTTTTCTGACTGAATCGAATTATAGATTTTCTGAAATTACTTAAAGCAGTTTCAGTGCTTAAATTTCAATGTTTCACATACTAAAATTTATTATCAGCTACAAACAACTTTATGTAACTTATGGCCTAAAAACGTTTAAAATAAAAACAAAAGTCAAATCTCAAATTTGAAAAATCTGCTCTGAACAAATTTTAGAAACTGATTCCTGGAAACTGCAGCAGTGACAAAAATTAAGCTGCACTTATATGTCATTGTATTTTGATATTCTAATTATCACTTAGTGAGCATCTTAATGTCTTAGTGACGGCATAGCCCTGTGCTTTAAACATATATATGAAACACCAACAAGCTAAGATTGGTCAATTTTAATTACAGTATCCATCGAACTGCTATTAAAAAACAAGTCTTTAACTCAAGTTCTACAAATTCGGTTTTGATTTCCCAGTCGAATAATGTATAACTGCAATACCAATTACACAAACCATAAAATACACACTCAAGTGTCCCACGTTGGGCGTTATATTCACTTGACGAAAAGCTGCACAATCCAAACTATTTGATGATTTGTACAAAGCCGAAACACTGTTTCCCAACAATTTCATATCTTCTTACGCTTAAATGACTTGAACATGTTTTCATATTCTTCACACAGTCCATCATCATACAAACACTTTTGTTTTTGTAAAATCTCTTTTGACAATTTTCCGACTGACATATCTTGTCTGCTGCCGCATTCTGTCAGTGTAGTTACACTCCTCATTCCACCGATCCAATATTTCTTCATTCGTTTTGTTACAGTTACTTTGACGCAATAAATTAATGACACGAGCCAATTGTGATTGACATATTCATTAAACAATGTGACGAGCACGAACCGAACGAATGAGTTCTTGTATTTTTTTGTGTTTAACTCATATTACATGGATGCAGGTGGCTTGTTGTGTGTGTGTGAAACATTTAAAGCTGATTACAAAATTGTGCATGTAAAAAATTGTGGTAGTATTTTTATTTCATGCATCACTATGTTGATTATTTTTGTAACTTTGACTGGCAGGTTGTAGCAGCTTTTTGAGAAGGGTATGGATGATTGGAGCGAAAGGTTAACTGAATGTAAAAATTAAGGCGTGTGATAATATGAAATAATGGATAGCAAATGTGAAATGTTGTTAATTGTCTTTTCCGATGATTGGAGAATGTATGGAACTCGAAGGCATTCATGCTGAAGGATTAAAGAATCATGCTCGAAAAATCAGAGCTCGGTTATATGTATGGATGCATGAGTATTGAGAGATTTCCTAGTTACATTCACATTACCATTCAATGTAAAATACCTAAAATAATGCAATATATTGCAGTTACCTTTCAAAATGATAGCTCATGTTGCATTTTTAACGAGAAAGTGGTTTACAGGTTATTTAGAACGGTTAATGCGTTAATTTTATTTATACATATATATTGAGCACCATTGCATACGTATTTATTTTTCTTCTCTCTCTCTCTTTCTCTCTCTCTCTCTCTCTCTCTTAAACTTGGATTTTTTTCTAGGAAACCCATTTTGAATAAAGTTTTAGAACAAATGTTAAAGTTGATAGAACATATGATTGGTATACAAAATAGATAAACTTTGTACAATAATTTATAAGTACATTTCAAAAAGATGTTAAAGTGATGAGCTAACAATAAAATGTAGGAAAAAGTAGGTTTTGTACAAATTTTTTAAACAAATTAAGTAAATCGAGTATTTTTTCATTTAAAAGCAATTATTTAAATTAGTTCCATTTGATGTGACTGGTGGTAAATTTGGTGTAAGGTTTTTAAACTCTTTTTAAGCATGTCGCTCTCAAACCTCGCTTCTGGAGTAAAGTTAAAATATTTAAATGAATATATTTTCTGCATTAAACAGTGATCGAAATAATTTGAAGCTTAAGTTCAAACTGTAACTTTGTTAAGTAGAACAGGCGAAAGTTTACACTAAAACAACTCAAAACCGACATTTTGAACAGCTTCAAATGGGTCGAACGAGTGATATATAAAAGACAGAGGGATTCAAAATTGTAAAAGAAGATTCGTCAGATTTTAGGGCGAAGTTGAACAATCAAGAAACAGGATGTTCAGTTGTGCTTCTTCAATAATAAAAAGCACTTGCTGCGAATAATATCAAAAGTGACGTCAAGATTCTGGAGCATTTTCTCATATACAATAGTGATTTCAGTTTTTTGGTAAATCCCACTTTTATTATTGGTTAATTGAATCGATATCAAACAAATTTAAATCTATCACATCTGCTAAATATCATCAGTTAATATTATCTTTGATGTCGATGAGCGAAATTTTACCTTACTGGATTCCACACAAGCGTTTTTGAGGGGCTTTTCAACAAATTTAAAGTTACAACAATTAACTCTCGAAAGAGAAAAATCATAAGCTTAACACAAGTGCTTCGAATCAAATTTAATGCTATCTATTATGGAAAGCTGAAATTACTTAAAAAAAATTAAATGCCTGCCAAAGATACACAAAAAACAAGCAAGCTAAGACAAATTGTCACCACTACATAAAGACAACAAAGAAAATCGCCAAATGGAAGAAATCGAGATTGTGTGGTAGAGCGGGTTGGAAGAGTAGCAAAAATAGAGGAAGATGAGGTAGTTGTATCATTCGATGTCAAGACTCTGTTTGCAAGCGTGCTGGTAAACAGAGACAGAGTCAGATCAGCGTTTTCTGGGTTTTCCCACTGGTCTTCGACCCTCGGCCTTCCGTCGAATACCTTCTTAGGTACTTGATGCTCGTCCATTCGTTGCACGTGACCAGCCCATTGCAGCTTCCGCAGTTTGATTATTGTAGCAACCTCTGGCTCATCAAAAACCTCGTACAACTCGTGGTTGTACTTTATCCGCCATTGGCCGCACCCTTGTTTAGCTCCAATTATACGCCTGAGAACCCGTCTTTCGAAGGCGTTCAACATATTTGCGGATGCTTGGGTAAGGGTCCAAGTTTTACATCCGTAGCACAACACAGGTCTGATTATTGATTTGTAGACTTGTATGCAGCTGGTCTTCAGTAGGGCCAGAACGGAGTAGAAAGTTTTATTAGCGAGCTGTATTTTCCGTTTAATTTCATCAGTTTCACTGCCTTTCGTTGTCAATTTCGAGCCTAAGTATATAAATTCGTCCACATTCTCTAAATTATATTCGTCCAGAATCATATTTCGTCTAATGGAGGTCTTCTTTCTTGTTTGCGTCATGCATTTTGTTTTCGTCTGATTGATCTTCAGGCCTACTTCTTTGGCTTTCTGGTCAAGTTTCAACAGGAGTTCTTTGACGGATGTAAAGGAACGTGACACGATGTTAATGTCATTCGCGTAGGCCACTAATTAGTTGAACTTATACAGAAGCGTACCCCCTGTGTCGACAGGAATCTTTCTTATCACGTACTCAAGTACTAGGTTGAACAGCAGAGGGGCCAACACATCGCCTTGCTTTAGTCCGACATTTGTGTCAAAGACGTCAGTCAGACTGTTGTGTATTCTGGCTCGTGATGCTGTCGACGTAATCGTCATTTTGGTCAGTCGTACTTGTTTTGCCGGGATGCCGAAGTATAGCACTATTTTGTACAGGACGTTTCGGTCAATACTGTCATATGCTTATTTAAAATTCTCGTCGATGTTAAATTCCCAGCATTTTTCAAGCACTTATTTGAGAGCTGATCCGTAGTTGATCGACCAGACCTAAAGCCTCCTTGGTACTCCCCAAAGACATTTCCAGCGTACACATTTATTTTATTTTTTAATATTTTCGTCAGTATCTTATAGGGCGTAGAAAGTAGCGATATGCCTCTGTAGTTTTCGCACCGAAGTTTGTCTCCTTTTTTATGAATAGGGCATATGATGGATTTGCACCACTGCTGCCGTATTTTTTCTAAACCCCAGATGTGCTGGATCAATTTGTGGATGACTTTTATAGGGGAGGTTCAACCGTACTTGATTAGCTCCACCGAAATCTCTTCAATGCCCAGCGCTTTATTGTTTTTCTGGCTTTTTATGGCAGAATTGACTTCTTCCAGCGTTGGAAGTGCGATCGGAACTTCGTCTGAGACGTCTATCGGTTGTGATATTATTGAGCCCTGTGCAGAATTAAAGAGTTCTTTGAAATAGCAGGCCCACCTCTCCTTAATCTGGCTATCTTCGGCGATGATATTGCCGATTTCATCTTTACAGAGTGTCGTCTTGGGCTGATATCCACATCTTTAACATTTCACTACCTTATAAGCTTGCCTAGTTTTATTGCTCGCCAGATTTTCGTCAATGCATTTTAATTGCTCGTCATAATATTTTCGTTTCTTACATCTAATGATCTTATTTGCTACTCGTCGGAGGTTTTCATATTTTTCTCTCTTCGTCCTGGTGTTCCTTTCCAGGAACTGTTTATATGCCTGATTTTTCTTGTTCAACGCATCCTGGCATTTGTTGTCAAACCAGCCGTTTCTTTTGCGCCGAGCTTCATACCCAACCACTTGTTCTGCAGCGGCTTTGATTGCTGTCTTCATTTCCATGCAGACCTCGTCAACCGACCTCACTTTGTTATTTTGTAGGATGGGTGTTAGCTTAGTCTCAAGAGTTTTTGAGAAGCTTTCTGCTACTGGCGCCGTTTGGAGCTTTTCGATGTCAAACTTACGAAGGGGGCTGGTCTTCGTCCCATACGCCTTTGACATGCGACATATATATTTTTAATATAAATTAAGATTTAATTTTTAGATTAAACAATAATGGAATAATCTCCCATATGAGCCTCTCTTTTACCGTGTCCAAGCGTTCGCTTCAAAAGTTAATTCCCCGAGAGAAAAAAAAACTGAAAACATTTAAAATTAAAATTTAACAAGAAAATATATGTCACATAGACTCACTTTCAAATGTATAAAATCTTCTTCAAACTTAAATCCAGTCTTCGAAAGCCAGGAAAAATTGAATCCAATAAATTATAACAAATGTTTTTTTTTTGTGTTAAATGTTTCCTGTTTGCAATTAAGTTACCGCTGACCACATATCAATTCTCTTCCTCCTAATAATATTTTTAAAGAAAATTCCAAATTCATTCCAAACCAGAAACATGAACGACTTTCATTGAACACAAAAATATCTAATTTTCTAGTCATTCAACTATCTAAGACCTATTATTCTTAGCAATCCGGAAAATTCGAAACGAATTACGAATCTGGTGACAAAGAATTCATTGCAAAATCGCAAAACCAAATGGTATGATTCAAATCGTGCCAAAAGTATTGTACCGGTTTATTAGTTAAAGACCGACTTATACAGTTGCATATTGTTTTGCACAGTCTACTAAGACATTATGCTTGAGCATAACAATGGAATCAACCAAAGAACTTATACAGCTTGTTAATCTTGCTTGCATGCTGCTACGGACCAAACCCACATAAATGGCATCGGTTTTAAGGTCACAGCATTAATAGGTTTGGCTATCACAGTCAGCATGCAGTGATAGTCTAAATAGCTTCGATTGCGAACTAAAATTGTTTCTCTTCACAAAAATTATAGGTTTCATGGAATCCAGCTTTTGTTCAACACAAATCAATTGATTTTATTTGTAAAAGTATATATTAACCGTGACTTCTCTAAATCGAACCTTGACCATCATGTTGGTCTTAAAAAAGTTTATACATTACATAATTGTCCATAACATCGGTTTATTTCATTAAACCTTTTTGTTTATTAGCAATTACAATTTTCTACGATTTGCAATGCAACCTTTTTTTTCTTTCATGCTATTTATTTTGTAATGCACAACACCCAGGCTGAGAATCACTGCTTCAGCAAACTTATACACTCGCCGGCAGACAGTCAGTAACATTTACCAGTAGAACGAACGCTCACCCGCTTTCAAGTCATTGTCAGAAAATTGCTCTAAAATACTCGTTGGAAGGTTAAAAGCCATTGAAATAGTAATTTGAATCGATTTGCTTTAATTTTCAATCGATTTGATTTGATTCGATATTCTATTAGGGGATATTTTAAGCTTTCGAGTTATGCTCTATGTGCGAATAAATTTATTGCTGTGAGCTGGATTTGTGTAGCGTGTAATCAGACGCAAATCGATTGGTTCAATATAAATGGTTGCGAATAAAAAAAGTGTTTGAAACGCAACTTTGTTTTTTTTTTTGATTGAAAAGTGTTTTAAACTTTCAAATGCGTGTGCAAGGTTCCGTACTTTTTGCTGCCAAATTGAAACATAAATTAGTTTTTTAAGCTTTGATTTCAATTAAAATCCTGTCTAAGACAGACATCAAATCTAAAATATTAAATTACGTTTTCCATCATGCGAAATTCGTCAAAATTATTTCAATCCTGATACGCCCAGAAGAAAAAAATTTAAAATCTATTATGAATAATTGATTGACAAGCTTATAATTGAACATTTCCGCCACAGCTGGCCTAAGTAGTAAATCCAACGGTTTTTTGTTTTGGACAGTTAGTGATTTGAATAAAGTTAAAATAATTTACAATAGATTGAAAACTTTCAATTAAATTTTTTTTAATTTTCCTATCTTCATTTCAGGTTCACCTGCACCTCCAAAACAAGACCAATCAACAGCCGCATCATGGTGGTCATCACAAGTCACAGTTGGACCATCGGAATCACCCATCGATACATCATTCATCTCAGCGACACATGGTCTAGTCCAAACACATCCTTCGCTCAGTTCGAGTGTGCCGCGACCGGCACCGCTAACCAGCAATTCTCTGGGTAGTGGCAGTTCTTCCGGTAGCAGTAGTTTGCGTGGCACACTTCGAATAGGAAGTTCCGGTGCGCCACCAGTTGTATCTGGTGGAAAATCACCTTTTCGCCATTTAGATTTCGCTTCAAGTGCCACGTCCGAACTGAGACGCAATCCCAGCTTGTCGGCACCAGATGAATGTGCTCGTGCCTGTCGAGAAGGAGAACCACCCAGAACATGCTACTATCACTTCACCTTGGAATATTATACTGTGCTTGGAGCGTAAGTTTTCATTACTATCTATTTCTTGTTAATACCATAGATAAGTGATCTGATTAGGATTGATTTTTGCAAAAAAAAAGTGGTCAAACGACATTTTTTGCATTCATAATTTTTTATGTCATGTTTGACACGGAAAAATTACTGCACGTATACGCAGAAACAAACTGATATTTTGGCATTGATTTATGCATGCGCCTACGTAACTTGAAACAACCTTCAATCAATAGACACACCACAAACAGAACTCGCACAAGATAAAATACTTTTTATCAGATACGTTAACTCTTAACTTCAAGCTCTAAAACTATCTTCTACCTACAATATCATATAACACCAAATGAAAATAGAAAATCATATTCATTAACCATTACTGTTACTAATATCTGCACATTTTTGCAGCACCGACTCAATGCATTATACTATCAATCTACGTTTACCGTATAATTTTATTGGTCTATTCTAAGAAAACTGAAAACCGTGGGAAATTCAATCATGCTAATAAATTATTCGATTTAAATCATTGGAACGTTGTTATGATTGAGCTAGACTAATAAAATCTACATTAGCTTAATGTTACACCCAATCAAGAATATCTTCGCTCTCTAATAGATATCGTGGGAAATATAGCTTGAGGTTCTAATTGAAAGTAGATTGCAATTGCAGTATGTTAGTAATGATTCATTGCATACAAATGGTAGATGTATAAAGTGCAGATTTTAAATGACATTTATACGTGTTTTTTATACAATTAGAATGTATAAAATGTTGTTTATAGCAAAATGGAGATATGGACATATTTCTTTGGAAACGATGCATGTTAAGTGTGGGATGATTCGGATACGAGTACCATATTGCACCAGGTACCAGTACCAGGGGTGTGCGCAGAAAAAATCAAGAGGGGTCAATTACCTCTCAGTTGCGCTTTGCCCCGTACTACATCTTTCCTGAGGCTTCATATTGATCATTTAAAATTAAGGAAAATGTTTGCCGAATTCGGGTGCTCGTTGCCTCTATTTCGAAATCTCCTGCACGCCGGTGATATTGATATCAACTGTAAATTTTAAGGGAATATTTTAAACGAATTAAAATTTTGAATGGAGTGATAACTGATGTCAAAATACGAGATTTTCAATTATAAATATGTATATTGGTATACAGATATATTCAATTCATCATTTTCTTTAAAGTAAATCAGGAGCTTACCTTGAGCTATTCTTGAATGATTACAACGGTGATTACGTGATTATTGTATAAATACCGCATATAATTAAAGTGAGTGAAATGTGATGCAAGTAAGCATGTCTTATGAGCAAAATTACAGCTTAAAATAGACATTGAAGCGTATCTGAGAGCTCACTGTTGTATGGAACGAAAAATATTGTGTAGCTCAGTGAAAATGAAAATTGTTATGAATTCTGTCAATTTTTGGATAATTAAAATGAATTGATAAATTCCGAGAGGGTAAACGAAATAGGTTTTGATATTAACTTCTTGTTTCATCTAATGGGAATAAAGTTTGAATTACTATGAGCAAGATTTTTTTTAAATAAATTAAGACACAATAAAAACATAAAAAAGTCTCAATAAAAATACATTTTCATTCCCCTATTGTAAATTTTAAATGCCAAGGAAAAGTCTCAGAAAATTATGTTATTGAGACTTAGAAGACGTAAAAAAGTAGAATTGGTCAATGCAAAATTTGAGAGACGAATTTTGAAAAAACTGACGTAAACATTTTTGTGGTAATCTAATTCATCATAAGTCATGAAGCATTACGTCCACAGGACTTTGACTTGTATATGGTGATTGATCGTGTTTTTGCTTAATGGTGCGTCATTTGGCTCTTTCTAGTGCTACTAAAGTCAGTTTTTGCTTCATGGTGCGTCATTTGGCCCTTTCTAGTGCTACTCAGTTGCGATTGCACAGGATGGTTCTTCCACACAAAGCTTAACAACGTTCTTTGTCTGATGGTCAATTCAACTGAAGCCCAACTATGAAACTAAAGAAAGCCTCCGACAAAAGCGTGCCAGCTTTTCCAAGTTCATTCTCTTCGCAGTTTTCCT
This sequence comes from Nemotelus pantherinus, assembly GCA_963978885.1. NCBI lineage: Eukaryota > Metazoa > Arthropoda > Insecta > Diptera > Stratiomyidae > Nemotelus > Nemotelus pantherinus. The sequence continues at coordinate 18,499,242 of OZ022264.1, read as the reverse complement.
ATGTTCCATGCTCTGACATCCAAAATAGCTGCATCGTCAAATGTCTCGACATCTCGTTAAGAGACTTATGATATTTGTCAAGCTTCAAGTATATGTCATTGGAATATATACCACACCCCACTCAGTAGCTCGAACCATCGACATATATTTCCACAGTATTATTTCCTAGGGATAATACCTACCCTAGCCCATTCCTCTTTATTTGGAATCTGACCTTGAATTCACTGAGTCAGAAATGGTAAGGCAATAGTATACTCAACGTACGAGTATGCTGAAACAGACATCCCTGCCTCAAAAGTTTTCCATAGCACTGATATGTTTTTTTTTCCAGAGGGCACTGTAATGTGGTCCTATCGTAGCCCACCTCGCATGTTGCGAGGTAAGCAGATCGGTAAGAAGACAATGAAGCAGCACTAGAAGTGGTTTTGGTGGGTAATACGGAGTGCCTCGTTTATTAATAAAGCTGCCAATCTATGCATCTTCTCTATCATTTATTTATTTATTTATTTATGTATCCTTTGCGCTACAGATATAACTCCAATTACAGCATTGAGAAAGAAAAAAAAATGAAACATTAAAATAAAAAAGAAATAACAGAAATAATTGAGTAATTTAAAAACTAAAATTATAACTAAGGTAAATAGCAATTGTAAAAAAAGATATCGGGATAACAATTGTAAAAAACATATCGGGAGAAGCTCAAGCTTAAGCGCAACAAAGACGAATGGAAATAGTCTTCCGTACGTGCAAACGGAACAGAGAAAACCTCTGATGAACGACTTGGACGACTAGATTCGCGTCTGGTTATCTGGGAACCAAAATCTGACCAAAAAATGCCTTGACAAAGTTTGAAAATAAAACCCTCATCGAGGAACAATCTCCGTGACTCCAACGAAGACATACGACGGATGAAAAGACGAGAGAAATAGTGAACCTACGCTGAACCGATTCAATGGCGTCGAATAAATACTAAAAGCTTGGAGACCAGATTTGCTACTAAGGAGACAGATAAATGAATACAAAAGGAAAGGTTGGCTAACATATACGAAGAACTGAAGACAAAACCAGTAATCCTAGAGGCCCTGGACGTCATATTCATGATATGAACATCAAATTTCAATTTAAAATAAAACACCTCGCCCAGGTCTCTAAAATGCTGGACAATTGACAGAGGAAATACCAGACGAAGAAAAAGAGAGCACATGTGGAGTATTATTATATGAGAAAAACATCTGGTGACACTTCAAAATGTTCAGCCGCAAGAAGTCGTTTTGATACCAGAGATTAAGAGCAACAATTCAGCTTCAGTCATAATCTTTCGCAGTCTTGGTTGCTCTGTATAATTTTAAGTCATCCATATATAAAAGACAGGAAGAGATTGAATTAAATCACGAATAGCCTGAGGAGTGGAAGCAGTAACACCATTAAGAAACATAGAATCAGGAACTGAGGAATTTGATTTGAGGGAACGGATATATGACCAAAAGGCTTTTAATTGATTAAAACAAATTGAAGCCACGATGTTCAAAAAGTAATTCCCCATTGCCTGCTTGAGCACTTTTTTAGCATCAGAGCGCAGATTACGGAATTCCTGAAGGTCAGTGGGTGAACCCGTCTCCTTCAGCTTTTCACGAGCTTTTTCCTTAGCTTCAAGAGCATCAAAGACTTTCAATGTGAACCAAGGTACATCATTAGGTTTGAGAGGATGTTTAATCGAAGTAAAATGAAAGGTAGGGTTAGAAAGAGCAAAACTTGGACAATGCACAATCAACATCCATTCCTTTGAAAAATGAAAACCAATTGATAGGATTGACTTCAGAGAACATTTTTTGAAAGTCAGGTTTTAACAAGCTGCAACGCTAAAAAGAAGGATATTTATTTCTTACCTGGAAGTTGAGGTCAACCAGGGGAGGGTATTGAAGATCAGGTTGCACATATGCAAACTGAGCAGGAAAGAAAGAAAGGGAATCTAAGGGAACGCTACAAAGAACTAAATCGAGGATTTTGTTGTTGGTGTTTCAAAAGTAGTTATTTGAGGACAAGAACAAAGTGAAAGAAGGAATAATAGTATACTGAGGTTATTGAAGTCCCACTCTACAGTAGGCATGTTGAAGTCACCAAAAATTAGGAGGGGAGTTCTGTTTACCAAATTACTGCTACACGCAGTAGATTTGATTCCACTATGCTTGCGTAAATCCAGGAGAAAATACGAGGCTGCGGCCCGCAAATCGCTTCTATAGCTCTTTGAGCTGTAGTAGAGAACAGCGTGCTTTGCAAGCTCCCCACTATATTTTCCTTTCATAGGAGCTTAGAGTTCAAGCCAAGTCCGATATATTTTATTTTGTATGTGAGGATCATAATAATTCCACTGAGCTTCGAATTATCGAGGGATGGAATCCTTTACTTACTTATATAGCTAAAGTCTCCTGGTATGGCATCAAATGGTGTCATTTGCATACGCATTCACTTTACCCCTGCATGATCAAGTTTCCTTAGAAGCTCATAAACTGTTCAATTCCAAAGCAAAGTAGACAGTTACATTGTCAAAATTTTCGCTCTAGAAAATGACCAGATAATGGAGACTTGTCAAAGTTTAGCTTCACAATTAACTCAGTACTAGTCTTTAGGGATAAATACAAATCACGTATCGTGTCAACTTATAGTAATATACAAAAATCTTAAGCAAGCATTGTATACAGCCATCAGCAAAAGTATAGTGTTCTCTAATGTACGCTGGATATCAGCCGGGAGGGTATCATCCGAGCCCGGGGATTTGAATGGACCAAAAGAATAAACGGTCCATGTGTGCGCTAGAAATGACAGGAATCAAACTTGTAAAGTAGATAAGCATGGAAAGAAAGGTTCCATTAGCACACTAAACGTCTCACAGCTGCTTTGAGTTCAACTACTATCAGACTTTCGTATGCAATCTGGAGCGACAAGAGTAAAGTTTAACAGTTTCCGAAAATGACTGATTTCATTATATTTGCACACAAATATTTCCATGACGCTTTTTTCACCTTACGCACTGCATTTTTGAATAGCCTTAATGTAATTATATAGTCTGACTAATCTTTGACAAGGCTAATCTTCTTCCTGCATTGACTTTGAAGAGCCGTAATCGGAATATTCCACCACTGGGGCTTCTTTTCCCTATGGATTTAGTTACAGGATTTCACAATATCATTGTTAAACACAGCTATTAGAAAGTTTACTGCCTTATTTAGATCTTCCAGATTGGCGAGTACCGGAACGTGGGCTGTTGGTTCTAAATTACCCATGGTTCTTGGATTAACACTATCTACTCTGCGTCCTTACACATATGTAGCAGAAGAGTCATAGATACTGCCTTAGAGTGCTGGCTGAAGGATAATATGAGTGACCTTCACCTTTTTTAATTACAATGCTAATTAGATCCTCATCAGATCCAATGGCACCCTACTCATCTCCCTATTCCAGATCTAAAGGCTCAATGCGGCTACCTAGCTCAGAGGGGTTTATCAGCACAGTCCTCTTCCTCCGCCGCAGCTGTTTCTGAACAAGGCTCAGGGGTATCAGACAGTAGTTTTCCAGAGTATTCCTTTTGCGAGGCAGCTCATTTATCTCACCCACCCGAAGGGGCTGAATTCTTCGGCATGGAGACTTTTAGGTCCCTTCGGTAGACGTTCAGGTGAACGAAATTGAACCTGTAACCTATCGTGTAACCAGAGTACTTTAAATGAGGAAGACATTTCTCAGTTATAATGTCAAGGGTTTGGCGTGTGCCATTGGATAGTTTACTGACCTTGAACACCTTCTAATCGTCTATAGGCAGATTTTTGTTACTCTTTCTTATAGCCTGCATAGTCTCTTCAGATGAGAGAGATATGCATACTCTGGATCTCGGCTTGCTCCGGAATCTGGTGCTTTTACAGCACCTCTAATTTGACGCCTGGCGATACTCAACTCAGCTTGCTTAATGGTGGCTTTTAACGATCCGTGACCTGGGTGTCATCAAGGCAAATCGGCGATGGCTCAAGATTTGCTTCGAGCAATGATTTACAATGGTTAAAGCACACTCAAAAAATAAAAAAAGCTGCATTCACAATCCAAACGAAAATAATCAATGAATAAATTATTTCGCGAATTCTTCGATTTTCTTCGATTTGATTGTTTTCAAACATGATACATGATACATACTTGATACATGATACATACATACTACTTACATGATACATACATGACAAACATGATACATACTTGGACGAGACGGATGTGCACTTGTATGGCGCTGTGATAAAACTGAATGAAATAGGCGAAATAATCGAAATAATCAAATGATTTCATGTTCAAATGAATTTCAGGTGCACTGCATATTAAGATGTATGTAAGTATGCTATTTTTATGAGGGGTTTCAGGCACATTAATGCACGTAAGTTCGATTCTTCGATTTGATTGCATAAGTTCCGAGAAAATCTTGAGCGATTGGGATCTAAACTGATTTTCAATATTTTTTTAATCTTTCTAGAGTGCTGATCAGACTATTTACTTTGGCCTTGATATCAAAGCTTATTCATGAGTAATAGGAAATTTTTTGTACCATTCAATTCTTGAATAATCTGGTTGTAAAATCTGGAAAACTGATTAAAGGTGGTTTTAAGATTTTTTTAGTACCACCGAAGTTTCTCAATACTATCTAAGACCAATGATTGACAAATGATATAATCAACAGTTTTTTTAAGGAACTAAGCAAAGCTTAATTGATTTGAAACTAGATAGAAGAAACAATTTTCCAATCACTCTGTAATGACGTATACCACTTCCACAATCAAGACGCAATAACTCTGGCACGTAAAAACCAATAGAAAGACAGCGACTCACATGAGCCTCTGAACTTGAAGATGACCTGTAAGGTAACGATATTTCTTTATTAGAAGATCGTGTCGAATACTTCAATATGAGAATCATTTCTTTGAAAAATAACTCTAAGCTCACTATCTCTAAAATTGAGCTTTCGCGTTAATTCTGGTGATTAAAGCTGTTTTTACACGAAATTATTAGGCGTATGTTTTGCTTTCTTTATCCATAATATTCGCTGTAAATTCACTGAGACAGGAGTGGTTGTTGTTTCCAATGTGTCTGTTCTGGATAGCATTGTTGGTTATGGATAGGGCGAGCAAAAAAACACGCCTATTAACTTCTTGAATTAGAAATTTTTACAACGCATCCAAATCCGAAACGAATATTATTTTCCAAAATGTGCAGATAAATCTGCATTCTGACACTGATAAAAACCTAACAGAGCAAATCCAATAAAAAATTTATAATAAAACAGATTGTTTTATTTTTAACACTATACTGACCTACATATGTCTGGTTAGATATTCCCAAAATCAAATTCAAATCATTTTGAAATTTGCTATCATAAAAAACTAATTTCGAACCTTTGTTATATCTTGTAGATTTCCATGAAAACTTGCGTAGGTCAAAAATTCAGAACATAACCTTCAAGTATCTGAAGAAAAAACACCTTCTGCTTTTGTTTCATTTCCGCTAAATTTTCACGTTCAACATCAACATTTTAATGAGTACAATTTCAGTATTTTAATTCGGTATCATGCATGAAAGAAAATACTACTCTCAAACCTTCAAATTAGCCACACTTCAACAACGTTCCGAACTGCATCAATATTTATTATTAGCTGACAATAAAACATAACAATTGCAGCGCATACAACAGCCGTGCAGAGAAATTAACATTTTCGACATTTCAAGGGCAAATAAATACATACATATTTCGATTACTATTGAAACGATCGAAGCAAAATCTGGTGTTCGAGCTTATTAGATACTATCTAAACATCTACCGACAGCTACTTGGATAAAACACCGCTTCATGCTACATATTGAAATATCGTGCTGAAAATTATATTGTAAATATCATTAACTGACCTTATCCACCCAGTTATTTAGTAGAATTATCCGTTTTATTAGTGTAACGAACGATCGAGATTGGATTTAAGCGAATAATCATTCGAAATACTTATCTCAAGCGTATCGTGCCGATTCGAATATGAAAAATTGCATTAAACGTTAATGCTGTGTCATTTCGTTAGTAGAATTGTAAAATTATGGAAAATGTTCGTCCAATGATCTTGGAATAGCAAGTCTTTGGAGACAAAGGCTAGAACAAGATTGAAAATGGAATTAGTATTTTGTGTTTTGAAGATAAAAGCTTTTGTAAATCTTTTAAACATAAAAGCTATCAAAGCGAGGCTAAGTCCTCAAATTTCACTGACACTAGGCTACAAGTTCGTGCAAGAGAAATGGATACGATTCTGATGACCTCGCAACATAATTTTCGGTCAATGTCGACCGAAAGTTTTCATAAGTCACCGACGTGCGATATGAAGCTGAAAGGTTATGTCGTGCACTTTGCAAGGTCAACTCGAATTTAGTTTTGAAAAAATGAATAGAACATATTTAATGCTTAAAAATTTATTTAGCTGAAATGGAATTGTTGTTACTGAGACCTGTCAATTATTATTTACTTAAGCACTTGAACCAAAGTCGTTTAAAAGTATTTTTTATCCTTCAACCTAAACCTACCCTAATCCTTCAACCTAAACCTAACCTAAAGTGGGTAAACCTTCAATAGGTATCCTGCGAACAATACAAGATTATTTGAGATTCGTACTCACTAAAAAACATCACCCGCCGCCTACGGGGGTCCGAGCCGGAAACGCTTTCGCATTACTTCAATTTGATCGTGCTACTTCCACCTATCAGATGTCCCATTGGCTAACTTCCGTTCTCTCAGGCTTTCAGGAGTCTGTGAGCCATTCTTCCTCTTTTTTTAAACGCAATAGCAGCCCCACATATGCTGACATAGCTGACCAGGCGTCATCTGACTGTAGCATCATCTCCACGATTAACTCCGGCGTCACAGGGCCAATTGCAGAGAAAAGCATGTGTCACTCCCTTCTGAAGCGGGCGCAATGGAAAAATGTATGCAAAGCGTCATTACTTTCCTTAGCACAGTACTTGCAGAACTCCGTCGTGACTTTCCCCATTCTGTTGAGGTATTTCCTGAATTAGCCGTGACCCAATAGGAACTGGCACAGGTAGACGTTTATTTCACCGTGGTCGCGATTAAGTCTAATCGTCCATGCTTCCTTCGAGCTCGTAGCCCAGCGCTCGCGCTCGTGATTGAGCAGCTAAAATCTCTCTTCCCACTTCTGCTCTGTTCAGGAACACACCCCTGGGTTGGTTCGCCAATAGATCAATTGGGATTACTCCCGCTATCAGTAACAAGTCGTTTGCTGAAGCTGTTCTGTAGCTGCTTGCGATTCGCAGTGCTCCATTCTAGCTCGATACTTTTCAAACCTAAACCAAACCTTCAACCTAATGGTTGGTATCCTTCTCTTGGTCAGCATGACAGTCTCAGTTTTTGCCATCGCCAGCTGGAGACCATGGCTTTCCAACCAGGCTTCAATCCTTTTCATTACTTGATTGTGTTTGAGTTGGGCGAGGTGAGGATTTCTTAAAGTGATGATAGTGGCTACATCATCAGCATAGCCCACCAAGAGCACGTCTTCCGGCATTTCGAGGCGTAAGGGACCATTACACGCAATATTCCATAGGTCTGGCCCGAAAATGGATCCTACTGCTGCTCCAGCTGTAATGGTTTTGCGTATAGTTCCCTGATTTGTTTCATAAATCAAATGGCGATCTTTCAAGTAATCTCATATCATTGCCAGCAAGTATTCCTCTATTTGAAAATGCCGCTGAAGAGAATCCAATATGTCTGTCCATCTCGCCGAGTCAAAAGCATTACGGACATTCAGTGTTACCAAAAACACTATAGGTCTAGCCCGATGACAAGCAGTCTTTACGCGATCTACTGCGCTAATTACTTCGCAGATGGCACTTATTGTTGAGTGACCACTGCGGAATCCATGTTGGTTTTTCGCGAGGTCACCAGCTTTTTGTATAGCTGCCTTTAGCAGAGTATCAAGCATGCAAAGAGATCTGTATGCTGATACTGTGTTAGGATCTACCTTTCCCTTTACAAGTCGTGACACTTTCCAGGGTGACGGAAAGTAACCCGCTAGTAAACATTCATTTCACATATGTAGTAATGTTGACGGGTGTCTCTCCACCACTACTTTTAGGAGTTCTACTGGAATCTTGTCCGGGCCTGGGGCTTTTCGGTTCTTCATTCTGACACTCGCGCTTCGTAGTTCTTCTTCAGTGAACAAAGGGGTATCTTCCTGGCGGACTCTGTGGTCGTTCTCTGCTCTCACGTCGTGCGCTGTGAACAGCGAGTCTACATATTTCTCAGGACATCCGCCTCCATGGGTGGGTCGGGATCCACTTCTTCGCATAGAGACGACACCTTTGCTTTTTCCTCCATTTTATAGCTATTCCCAGTTCTTTTTTTGTATTTTTATGGGTGGCGCCAAGTAGCAACGCTTCTGGTTGTCCAATAGATCGCTATGACCTACACCTGCACGCTAGAGATCTTCGTCTTAGTTCCGCTATCTCTTCAGTCCACCAATAAGTGCTCTGTTTACCCGGTAGTGCCTTTCGAAGTAGCATCGACGCATCGCACGCTCGCTGAATTTCGCCCATGGTGAAACTTACACTCAAGAAAAAAATATATCGCTGACAGATATAAAACGACGGAAATATAATATATCTCACATGAATATATGGGTGTATTTTGAAAGACATAATATATTCACGGCAGATATAATATAAATATTTATCGTATGTAAGCAGAAAAAAGGTCAGGGGATTGCCCTTTGAAGCGAGTGCTTAGCCATGGCGGTAAGGAGACACATATGGGAGAAGCCGATAACAACTATTCCATTATTCTTCTAAGTGCTACATTTATTTCTCATTTTCTAAAGCGCTAATGTTATTCTTAGTCGCTACTAAAGCTTTAATGTGGCACTTAATCAATGGAGAGCTGGTATTATGCCCAGTCGCTGACTGTTAAGACAACATAAGACGAACAAATAGAGCCATGGGCACGGCGGGATTCGAACCCGCGGGCAGTAGATCGCTGCTTCGGACTGATGCGTTAGCGAGCTAAGCTACCGACCCTTTTGCAAGCTCAATCTCAAACTATAAACAAAAGATGCCCCATAATTAGAAACGAAAATAAACCATATATCTACGAAAAGCATATTACATTGTTCAGTGGTCATTTTATACCTGTCGCGTATATAATATACCAACTGTATGGATTTCATATCTTTTGCTACCAGAAAACAGAGAAACCCATATAGAACTTATACCTGTAGCGTGCATAATTATGATTGCTGTGTGCATATTTTGTGTACCCGAGTTATATTTTTTACCTGAAAGCCAAATTTTACTTAAAATGAGTATAACTCTGGATTTCCATGTACTCATAATACCTTTTGAATCAATAGTTATACCTGTTGCTTGTATATGTTATGTATCACACATAAATAGAACAAAAATATATTTGTAGGGGCAATTTTGTGCCCACTACAGTTAATTATGGCTATTACGGATATTATTATTTTTGCTACACATATAGCAGAGCGAATTTTTTTTTGTGTGTACAATCGTACATATTTCCCCAGGGCCTGACTTCGCTAGCAAAACTGTTGCCAAGTGACTCCAATAGCTTCCTCCTATCCAACTTCGAAATATTCCACCCGTGTATTTTCCGTCTAGAGCTCCAGAAGGTAATATAGTTCTGGTCACTTCCAGTGTACTCCCCCATCACTCCCCAGTCCCTTACCATCATGGACAACGTTTCCGAAACAAGAGTTATATCGGGAATGGACTCACCGAAACCTGGTCTACGGTAGGTTGGTGTTGAGCTCCTGTGAGAGACGAATGTTAATGAATAGTGTAACTCCCATGGATGTTTATGAATCTAGGGTTAACAAGAATTTTACTTGGGTCTTTGAAGATTCCTTTGAATCGCTTGATATCAACACTCAAACTTTGAATGTTTCGAATCAGTCAATCTTAGAAACTTCAACTTTACAAAGCGATTTAACTATGTCGACATATTTTCAATTCAAATTAAGCTCAAGCTAAGGTCTTTAAAAAGCCAGCTACTTAAAAAAATATTTTCGTTTTTACTTCGTAATTTTAACTATTCAGTATTTATTATTTAAAGGATTTAAAAATTCTAAATAAATCAAAGTCAACTTGTCTGCAAAGATAACAAAATATCAATGGCTAGCTTAAAAGTACATTTTTTGGAGGTTCAAAAATATAGAGAACTAAAAAACTATTGCTTTGTTTCTTTATTACTGTTTTGTGCTTTTCATTTGTTTATTATCTATCTACATCTTTGTAATATTCAATTATTTACTTCCGTTTACAGTGCCTGTCAAGTATGCACACCGAATGCAACAAACACCGTCTGGAGTCATTGTCAATGTGTTCTGGCTGATGGTGTTGAACGTGGTATCCTTACAGCAAATCGTATGATTCCTGGACCAAGTATTCAAGTATGTGAAAATGATCGTGTCGTAATCGATGTTGAAAATCATATGGAAGGTATGGAAGTGACAATCCATTGGCATGGAATCTGGCAACGAGGATCACAATATTATGATGGTGTGCCGTTCGTAACACAATGTCCAATTCAGCAAGGAAACACTTTCAGGTGAGTTTGTTTTTGCATTCATTCGTGGTTTACAGAGAATTTAAATGAAATTGATTGCCCGTTTTGGTAAATAATCAAAAATGATGAAAAAAAATCTAGATTCAAGAATATGTTCTCTTTTGGTGACTTCCATTCTAATGATGTCAGCCTTAATACATATTTTAACATCCATCTCAATTTTCAGATACCAATGGACTGGCAATGCAGGAACTCATTTCTGGCATTCGCATACCGGTCTTCAGAAACTCGATGGTCTGTGCGGCAGTATAGTTGTCCGTCAGCCACCATCACGTGATCCTAACTCGCATTTATACGATTTCGATTTGACAACACACATTGTCCTCATTCAAGACTGGCTTCATGAAGACGCTGCAGAACGTTATCCTGGCCGTTTGGCCGTAAATACTGGTCAAGATCCCGAATCGGTGCTCATCAACGGTAAAGGTCAATTCCGTGATCCCAACACGGGTTTCATGACAAACACACCCTTGGAGATCTTCACAATTACACCCGGACGTCGATACCGTTTCCGTATGATCGCAGCTTTCTCATCGGTATGTCCGTTACAGTTGACAACCGAAGGTCATACAATGACGATTATTGCAACCGACGGCGAACCAGTACGTCCAGTTCAAGTCAATACGATAATTGCATTCTCAGGTGAGTAGAAGAACTTGTGGGTAGTTAGAACGTGTGTGGTAATTGGTAGCTGGTAACATGCATAACTATGGACTCTTGCTGTGCTCGTGATTAATATTAAGCCATTAAAGATCAAAGTAAACACCCGATTGGTGATTGAATGGAATTTGCAAAATGATTTATTAGAAAAATCCTGAGAGAGAAAGTCAATGTCGCAATTTTCGAGCTCTTTTGTTTAAATGCTTATGGCACAACCTGACGACTTCGCTTATGTTGAAGTGAATTGAAAACATGAGCTGAGTTTAGTTTCGAACAATTACTAAAAGATACCATTTGAAAATTATTCAACAAATCTGGTAGTCTTTAAGTACTCTCGCATTGAGCCATTTCCGACGCCAGCATCAGCTGATGACCTTAAAATATATATTTTATTAATCGTGCCTGGAAAACAGAAATGCTATTCTTTAGCGCATCTTCAAGATATTGAAAATTGTACGCTCACAGTGCAGTCACTATCCATCGTCTCTGAAGTAGTAATTGTTTGCACAATTTTGCTATCAACTTCTTTTAATCGAAATTTTATTTAAATAAATTAAGTAGAATTATTATGAGGTGCAACATCTACTGTGCTATTCTTGAAAGCGATATTAATCAAATTGTGTGCATTTTGTACGTAGAGAAAAAACAACTGATTTTTTTGTAAAATGAAATTATTGCTCTTTATCCTTTAGTTTTCTTCCCTCTGCCTCTCTTTGGTCTCCTAAAGCTGCGCTTCATTTTGCTTTTACCAAAAAACAGTCAAAAATACTTTATATATAGTCAAGTAAGTTGTATAAACAGTCAAGATATTTATAGAGCTTTGTGAAAATATTTTTTACTAAATAAATGAATTAATAAGTAAATGAATTGGATGAAAACATGGTCCCAAATTCTGAAAGTATTCCACATTTTATCTTGAAAGTATGTTTCATTCCTTTTGCTTAATATATTTCTGTCCATCAGTATTTTCCTTCTATTTGCTAGCTTATTGCCTTTCTGTCCTTGAACGAAAAAGGAAATAGAAAAACTCTCAAATCACCACGCAGCACACAGTATGTAGCTATACTATTAAGTGCGATAATCGAAATCTGTAAATCGTGTAGTGGTTTCTATTTAAAATCTTTACTGCCTCCGTATCAACACAGTTTCACAAAATATAAATTCACAACTATACAGCTGTGGTAGTTTTTTGCACAGTAATTTCATTTACATATCTTGCATAGTTTTCTCTTGCTATCAAATGAATTGAACTTGCAAAATATTCAAAGGGATTTTTGACAAGCTGGATCAATAAGCCTTGCTAAGTCAAGTTTTTGCTTTTAACTTTCCAAGGAAATTTGAATTTGATTTTAATTAAGAGGTTGAACCTGAATTATATGTTACTAGATTGAGACTACTATCTCCATAAATTAATGTCTCATTGGATGCTCCCAAAGGAAACCATTTGGAACCTCTTCTTTTTCTTTACATGTAAACTTTTACGTGTAGAAGCTGTGCCAATTTATTTCAGGCAGACACTGATGCGCATCGTTGCCACTTCTGTCTCTCCAACCAAAAATTTATTGACTTCAATGTCAAGTTTTGTATATATCGTGTCGTCCACCTAAAGGCTCAATTTGTTCTCGAAGTAAAGTAGCACTGGTAACTTCTTTTCTAATTCTCCTCTTACCATTCAAATTTCGAGCCCTTCAATTTACTTTGAGCTCTGTTGGTATAACGGTCCATGTAACTATTTATGTAGGCTGCAAAAATGTCAGTTGCAGTCATAAGAAACACTTCTTTGTATAATTCTAGATTCCAGATTCGGGTGATCGAAACCGTTCTGTGTCGATATGCATTTGTGAGTCTCGCATTTTTTTTGAGCAAGCCAGAAATTAAACAGGCATTTTCTTTGACTTATTAAACTTTTGTGGATAAAATGGAAATAGTTGCTGGATTATTTGCCACAACAAACCTGTAGTTTTAGGTCTAAGCAAAGCCAGAATCTCATCTGATCCTGATAAACATCAGTATCAATTTTTGAGCTATCACTTATTGCGTTTTTCAGATGGAGAGAGATCGCAGTTTATATTCATGATGGTGTACATTACATTACACTCTCTAGACATTTTATTTCGATCGATCAAGAATTTATTTTTAATCGTAACCGAATTATGTCCGAATCAAATGTTTCTTGAGTTTGCCTCCAAGTGGTCAATTCCTTCCCTTAGCTTAACTGGATCGATTCCATCAATGCCTGGCAATTTGAAATATGCTAAAGATCCCTGACTTTTCCACTAGTGACCACAGATCTAGCTATGTACCAGCATTTCCTATTGCTGTGAAGAGCAGATGGTTTGGTCAGAGGCGCAGATGCCTTCTGTGTTTCAATCACCGGAGCACCCGGAAAATGAGTCCCAAGAAAAGTCACTATGCGAGCGTTTCAGAGAGTCCAAATTAGCTGATTGATCCTTCTTTAGGACTTTGCATAGACTCGACTTCTCCCGTGCACCATCCAGTCCCTCACAGCACGATCTAAATGTTCCCTGCGAGGCTCTGTAATGAATCCAGTCATTTTCAGTGCCCAATTTACAAGATCGATTGAGAAGTTTGCTGGTACCTTTTCTGAGCTTCTGTAGCTGCTGGTTTCATCAGGGAATCGTCTCGCTACATCTGCTCTTACTGATCGGGTAGGCCTCTTTATAGCTTCTTATTATGTTCAGAGTGCTCAACCAGGATTCTATTGTATTTGGCAATTTTATCTTACCACTTGTCTGCAAAAAGACGATTGAACTAAACCCAATAAGTGTTTCTTGAATTTCTTCTTTCCACCACGGGTGCTAGATCCGTGGCTAAAGAGAACACAAACTAGCGATTATCAGAGAGTGAAGCCTCATGCAATACATGCCATCCAGTTATTGATCTAACTTTTTTAGACAAACATAGTGATACATCAATCAAACAACCCATCTTTTTAGGGTGACAAATGTGGGAGAAATTCCAGTGTTTAAAATCATCAACTCCGCAGAAGCTAGAAAATCAAAGAGTCTGTCTCCTCCGGCGTTACATTTGTTGCTGCCCCAGCTGTTATGCTGGGAGTTAGCATCGCAGCCCACCAGAAGCTCTAGGTTCTCCAGTTTAGTGTACTACACCAGGTCTTTTAACTCTTGTATCGGGAGAGAGTAAGGAGAGAGTAAGGAGTCAATGGGAAAGTACGTTTCAGCCTGCCATGACAACCGCTGACAGGTCCCGGCTTGAAAACTGTCTGAGCATGGTGGCATCAAGCAAATTGGACATCAGAACACAAGTCCTTTCAGCATAGAAGATCTTTGCCCCGTGGTTGAACTGAGTCTGTAGATCCTGCTCCCTTGAACTAATGGTTCTTGTACAAGTGCAATGAGGGGAGAAGCTTTCTGTTTTGTCAATTTTTCGCTCAAAAGATAGGATGAAGTCTTGGCATGCTGCACGTTTATCTGAACAAATCTTATACCTCTAGGCATTGAAATGTTCGGAATTCATGTCTTTGGATCCCTTTGCAGCGACCCTTAGACAATGTCAGAAGAGAATTTACACAGGATCTGCTTAGAAGCACAAGCGTCGGCAGCCTTCGCATCAACCAACCTTTCTTTCGCTTCTCCAGGTAGGCTCTGAGGTTTTGCTACCTATCATCCAGTCTCCAGAGAATCACCAGCAGTTATTACTGCATTGCTCTCCCTGTCCGCCTTCGGCGGTTGCTTCCCCCTTTTGCGCAGTTTCTTACGTTGCCTGCGATTGAGGGCCTCCACAGGTTTTCAGAGTTCAAAAGAACGATGGCTCTTACTTCCTGTACTACCTGCAGGCGTCCCATTTACACTAGCTAGAGCTGTCTTCCTTAGCGTATCCCTTGTATCCTCTTTTTTTGAGAATTCGAGAGGATACATATTTTCCCCTAGTACGGCCGTAGTCGTACTTCCAGCTGACGCTGTAATCGCCTTTGCGGAGCCTGTGACCAAAGGAGATGCTATCAGCAAGTTCGAAAACTTGCTGGCCATGAAATCTTCCACCATGGTAGCCTGTGATCTTTCACTGTAACCAGAGTTTTCCATTGCAGTCGTCCATGAGGTTGGGGCCTGCAGAATCCAAGCCCCTTTCGTACTGAGCACGCTTAGTACGGGTGGATTTCCAGACTCAGTCTGGCTGCCACCAGCAGAGATAGCATTTTTCGGATGCATCCTCATGCTTGTCTCTATTAGTTGCCTCTTACGACAAGCTGGGTCTGGCGGTGGATGTCTTCTACGATTGCTTTACATCGAAGCAAACCTACCATCTACAGGGAGCAAAAAAAAATTGTTTCGTCATTATTTATATTTAAGCCAGCTTATCTTCCTGATGTGTAAAGATGGATAAGCATATTTTCAAATCAAACTATAAATGTTAATATCGTCTGCGTAGGTCGCTATTTACTCATATATACTACTAGTGTTTCTCATAGACAAATCATGAAATTTTATACAACATCCTCAAAAACAATGGACGTAAGACCATCTCTCTGCTTCGAAACTAAATTAGTCTTAATGCTTCTTGCAAGCTTATTTTGTACCCGTAATATTGTTTTTGAATCTTCCATTTATATGGATCGTGAAATTCAAACCGGATTCGATACAACACTACTCGATGAACACTGTCATACGCTTACTTAGAGTCCACAAATATATCCTCTAGATCTTCATTTTCCAGATCGAGAGCTTCCTCGATATATCCTAAATGATTGTTCTACGTTTGATCGTAGTCGTTGTTCTAAAACGTGTGTCAGGCGTTTGTGGGTCGTTTATAGTTATTTATATGGCTCTGAATGCGAGAATTTTCTCCGTCTGATCTCTTTTGATTGTCTTGCCTTCATTTACTAATTGCCTTGGCTTGCTGGTTACTTACATACCTCAAATCTCATACCGTCAAAATTTGTCAACCTCTGACAGGAAGTATTTTCTCTACGAATTTCAGAGAATCGATTATTTTAGCATTGTGCCTCTTATTTTGATGGAACGAAACTATTTCTAAGTAATCAATGTTTGAAAGAGCATATGATTTTTGTGAATTTCCCAATTAATTTATTAAAGTATCAAAAAAGGAGTACGCTGATGACTTTAAATATAAAAAAAATTCTTGGTTTTATTGGAAGTAAATTTTTAGACAACAAATCGTAAATAAGTCACACCGACCTTGTTGGATTTGAGGATAATTAGAAAACATCTTTCATCTGATGGATAATTAGAAAACAATATGAATATCTCACATCAACACGTCATGTAGCACAAAGCCTTTTACCCAAAATCGATTTATGTTTATCACATCAAGTAGTTTTTAACGGTTTTAGACTCTTATGTCTTCATTATCCCATGATCCATAGACTACTCTACCTGAACCATAAAATTCGTGCGAACAGCACCCAATCAAAATCGAATAAGTAATAGCAAAACATCATAACAATGACATTTTTATCAGGACCACTACTATTCATTTCAATACCAGCCCAAATGAATTATTAATGATCACGTTTGAGTACAATCCATAAATATCACTTCAAATATCATTTCAATTTGAAAATCAATTTTCCATCAAGCACACGTATTGTAATATTGTATTATACTGTACTACACACTCGCATACTGATATCTTGATAATTCTTTTATTATTTCTTCGTGTCAAACAGGTGAACGTTACGATTTTGTCATCAATGCCGATCAGCCAGTTGGCGCGTATTGGATACAAGTACGTGGCCTGGGAGAATGCGGTATTCGTCGTGTACAACAATTGGCCATTTTACGGTATGCACGCGGTCCATATCAACCAACGTCACAAGCACCAACTTATGATGTCGGTTTACCACAGGGTGTGGTAAGTAATATTTCTTTGTTTTAATAGTTTTTTAGCATAGAAGCTGGTAGGCGTTGGTAGGTAAGAAAATGTGATGTTTTTGAGTCAATATACTTAAAGTTTTCTTGTGCTTTCCCTGCGAAAAACCATTGAAGCTTACAATCTATTTTTTTTTTTTTCTTTTGGAAAATTATGAAATCACAAGTCCAAGAAAATGAAATAAATTTTCAATGACAGGTGAACTGGTCTAACACTGGTCGAATAGATCCATAATTTAAATTTGCGGCCATACACCTTAAATCCAGTTCGAGGCAGTATATCATTTCAACTGCCTTCTATTACGAAACATATAGTTTCAATCCATGTATGTTTCATCGATTGCTAAATCAAAGGCGTATTTTGAAATCAATACTGCCAAAACCCACGCTTAACACTTTTCATGATTTTCAAGTCACGTAATACCTTCACAGGAGGAAAAACGAAAAACTCAGTCAAGTAACTAGATCAACGAGCGTGGGGCTGGAAGAGAATTGATCTACCGAAACTAGTCTAACTTGCGATCAGATGAAGCGGTTATTAAATAAGGGCATAAATACAATCAAAGTTAATAAAATATTTTATATTTTATTTTGAATAAACTCTTCGATATTCAGGATTCAAAAATTAAAATTCAACTTATAATCTGCACACATACATATCTTGTCTACTAATCAGCCTACTACCAGCAAACTACATTTAAATAATCGTGACAATGTACATACCGTTATTCGACCTTTATAGAACTTAAATAGACACCTACTTTAGCTCAACTCAATTTTGTATCATATGCTTTTTTAAAATACTTCTAGAAAATTAATGTATCTCTTTTAAAATATCTTAGCCAAATAATCAGGAAACTGTAAAAAAAAAAAATTATCAAAACTTACCACTTAATTCAATTCAAATCAACTTTAATTTAGTCAAATTTACGTGAAACGATCAAACACCATTCGATTTTCTAGTAGAGGTCCATATGGTATTCATATCTCTTGATCTATTTTCCAATATTATTGACCGCTTCGATTGCGATTGTCATCGGCATTACTTATGCAGAATCCGGTTCGATTGTAAATTTACGCAATTAAAATTCCACTAATTTAAATTGTGCCGACTGGTTTTGGTACCTGCTGTGGTCATAGTTGGCCACGATCGCTGTCCTGTACGGATTCGGCGTGACAAAGTGGAACTTTTTACACTTTTCGAAACGTCATGAACAGTGCATGTTGTGTATGTAAATGACTTAGATCAGGCACTAAAATGCCTGGGACTGCAGCATGAATCTAGAGTCGCCAAGTTGCTTGGATTGCGGGAATCGGATAGGATATTCCAAATGATTAATTTGTGCCGCAAAATATATGAGTAAGCATGAAATTGTTGTATTGAATGGTCTGTGGTGCAGTGATTTTGCAATTTGTTTATTTATTGGTTGAACATAGTTTAAATAAATTATTATGTGATTGTTGTGTGTTTGATGCGAGTAAGTTGTCGGGATTTGTTGTAATCGGGTATGTAGGCATTAGTTTAAGTAGTTCATTTGAGTTGAAACAGTCGTGAGATCATTCCGCTTATGGACTTTTTAATGTAGTTAAAGATAAGGCGGTAAATGTTGCTCATTAAAATATATATAATTTATTAGTCGTTGCCATCGAATACTTTCAATTCCAAGCTTGTTTGAATTTGTAACATTATCAAAATATTTTCTATGGTGATTCAAGTTCAGTAATATTCTAGTTTAATGTCATCAATATTATTGTAAGGATTACACCCTGAAAAATTGACAGTAGCTTTTTGGAGTTTAAAGTGAACACTGACCTTAACTATTCTTGGAGGAAAAATAGAGCTCAATTCTCGAGCATAAGAAAATTCTAGGACGATTTTCAAGGGAGAAAAATAAAAAAAACTATTTCAATCATAATCTAAAATATTGCTTAACTAAACGAAACTTCACCTTCGTCGTCATCAACGTTACAACTTCCAAGCCATCTTTTTTGTAAAGCTCTCCGAAAATGTCAATTAAAAACACAGCTTACAAAAGAGGCTCCTCAAAACCTAAGCTGGCTCAATTCCGATCTAGGGATGATTCCAAACTATGAAAAAGGGACAAACAAAATATTGGGGTTTAATACCAGGATGCCTTAAAAATGGCCGTGAAAGTACCTAAGCCTATTTTAGTATAAAACCTTAAACCAACTAAGGGGAATTTTATTGAAGAAGAGTGCTGAATTACTCTCGGAAAAAAGACGCTAAGTAATATCTTCCGCCTGAAGCACAAAGCAGTCGAAATGTTTTATGAACACAGAAAAAAGAAGTAACTTCTGTCCAAGACCTACAAAAGAACGCTTCAAGACAAAGGTGACCTAACCAAACATGATCTCGATATGCGGCAAAGCGCATACTAGAAACAAGAACCTTAAAGTAGCATTCAATACAACTACAGGAAGTATAATATGGTCCTCTTTTAAAAAGTCACTAGAGGTAGAAAAATCACAGGTGCGAGATGAAATGAACCTTATTGGGGCCATACATATATTACTTCAGCTTGGATGGTGTAAAAAAGATTCATCCCTATGATATGTGACTAGCCAACGTCACTATACGAAAGCACGTAGGTCAAGCCAAAGCCATCAACAGGCATGGTCTCATGAGCTCACCTCTGTGATATGAGGTGATTGTAACTATTTACTTCTGACCTGAGCGGATTTTTTGGCCACTAGTCAAAGAAATTTTTTATGGCACTAACACACAATTGGGGATATTTATTTTTTCACACCAGACAAGTGACAGATAGCAGCTGATAATTGACAACTGAAGTTGACGAACTATGACGAATGTGTGAACGAGCGCATTTGAAACTCGAGATGATCTAAAATGAGCCAACATTAGTTCGAGACATTAGATGTACCGGAGAGCTCAGTCTGACAATGTCATATTGATGCATGTATTTAAAATATATGTATATGGCTATCTCATTCATCGGTGCATTTATAGACATGTGCTCTTCTAAAACAATTAAAATAAGGAGGCCTCGTGTGTTTATTGAAGAAAACATGATCTTGTAGGCTTGACAACTGGAAAAACTCAGATCTGGCTCTATATTTTGCACGAATTTTAATGAGTAAGTAATGCTATAGATATAGGTCCAAATTTAGTAGGACTTGAGGGGGAGATGCCGTTTCAAATATAACATGCAGGAAATGGTTTCAAAAATCTGAAGAAAGTAATATCAACTTTGATGATAAGCAACGTTTTGGCCCGTCAATTTTGATCGATGACGATACTATCAGGACTAGGACAGGACATGATCATTTTTAAAGGTATCGAGGATCGTGAAAAAATTCAACCCGGCTCAATGAACCATTACGAACCTGACCTGGTAGCTAAGATTTGACTATACAAATCCCTGATGGATATTTCATGAGTTTATTGCAGTTCTCTAATTGTTTCGGAAGAAACATGAAAATGAACTTTTGTTTGCACCAGATAATAGCTGATCATAAAAAATGAATCACCTACGAAAACGCTAAACAAACTGCCGCTTCCACTTCTGAGTTGGTTCTCAATAAAAAAAATGCTGTGTATAAAGTGGTACATTGAAGGATCAACACACTAACTTTTGAAGCCCAACATGAAAATCGATTTGGTGAAGTGCTGTACGGAAATTGATGATTTAAACAAATCTCTCAAAGAATAAAATGTTGGAAATTTCAATAAAAAGTTCAGAAGTATATATGTCAGCCAATCGCTCCTTCAGTTTTTTTCCATCAAAAGACAAAGTTTCTATGCAAATATAGGCGGAAGCAACTATACCTTGTTAGAAACAATGCTATCTAACATAACTCTGCAGCCAAGAAATAATTTCCTGTATCAAATGATACATCCATCTTCAATTTTCAATCGAATCCCAACGTAGCTGCCACTTAGATAAAGAAACTATCCTCTCTTGTTGCTCAGTTGAGTCTTTGCGGTTTCGGTCTTCGATGTTTCGATCATGTACTTGTTGTGCTTCATCTGGGAGGATATCGATGGGGATCAAACCGGCTATAGGTTGTGTTATACCTGCAGATACCGCGCGGATGCAGCTTATGATGGTCTTTAGCGCGCTGACCCGGTATACTTAAACCCGCTGCCGAAATGAGCTTACCGCTTGAGCATCACCAACAAATTGGATAAATGTTGAGGATTATCGAGTTTATTACTTTAACCAAAGTTTTCCACCTGACCGTCTTAACCTTTCAATGTTTGTCAATCTTTTGTCAAGCAATGCTTGTGTTTTTACTGCTTTTGCACTTGCATAGCTTTTATACCCCTTGTCAAAACCCCAGGGTATTTGTATGATGTATTTTATTTAATGGTTTAAGAGCCGACCCGCTTCTACATAAACTCGCTCTCTTTTGACTAGCTATCAGCACCGTTTCTTTTTTTTTCCTCGGTAAGATCCAGCCAGGTGGCGTTTTGCAATATTTATCTCTAGCAGCACTCGTAGCAGCCTCAACTTGGTGGATATGTTTAGCCACTCTTACTATTGCTATGACGTCGACAAAACCGTTGATTGTACACTCCATTGGCAATGGAACTATACAGGAGTGAACCAGTTACAGAGCCTTGTGGAACACCCGCCGTGATACCATAGATATACGTTCCGTTGTCACTTTTAAATATGAGTTTCCTGTCCTGGAATATTTAGATTGTGGGTCCAAAATTTAACTTGGGGCCTCCATAGTGATAAAATCTTCTTTAATGTGCTCCCAGTTGGCAGAGTTGACCGCATTCTTTGCGTCAAGTGTGATCACAGTGCCATACTATTTTCCCCCATATTCATCTCTCCAGGTCCGATGCTTTTTTCGTGTCACGCTCTATTGTTGATCTTTTGTGTGGTGCGAGGCATCATCGCTTGATTATCTCTGTTGGTGTAATGTTCGCTTACCCACCATGAAGTGGCACAAGGAAAACATGATCATTCACCGGCACTTCTAAAACTGGTTTTTCTATCGTTTTCGAGGAGCTGAGTAAAAAAGTGCGAAGGTTTCCAGAAGCATTAGTCTTCTCGCATTCATTGCTCGGCTACCCCACTCAGCTGTCCATACGTTCAGTCACCGCAAATTACGACAGGAAATTTTCCGCGCGCATCTTTCACAAGATCATTTAGCTTGCACTGGAATCATTCGGACGTCCAGCTAGTAGGAGTGTAACAAATGTAGATAAACACGCCATTTACTTTGGATCCCATGAATTCCTCTGACATATTAGGTGTGTTTTTTTTTTGCTCCGCCACATAACAGAATAGAACTATGCCGCAAAAACAACGATCTAGCAGAAAACAGCAGTGCATTCGCCAAGACTAACATAGGTTGCTATATTCGCTGTGGTACCACAAAACAGCTGAAAATAAAGGGAGAAAATAACGAGTATACACTACCACAATCGATAGAAAATACAAAAAGAAATAGCAAAAAATTACCTCTTTTAACTTTCTACACGTTATGAGGGCTTTTTCTAATTTTCTAATTACCAAAACATTCAACATAACCTTGAAAAAACCAAAGCCACTTCACAGCAAAAAAGATAACTTCTCATGAGCTTTCCTTTTTTCTATCAGCACATTCTATAGTTCAGCACATGAACTACCAATGAGGAATAGAATTTGTTGTTTCCAATGCGTATACTCTGTTCTCTGTTGGATAGAGGAGCAAAAAACAAGCCTATTATCTACTTTTCGAGATGCCAATACTCTATAAGTGCATATTCACATTTTTTAGTTTTGCCACATAGCCAGGTGCTGCTTAACTTGTTTTTGAACGACTTACTTATGAGAGCAATTTTGCCGTGTTCCTCGTCCATGCTAGCATATCTTCGGCAGTCTCACAATATATCTAATCAATTTGGATCACCCTTATTTCTCCACTTGCAGCCTAAGCACCTTTCTAAGCGTTGACCATCCACTGCTATCAGTAATATGTTTACCATCTTCCAAGTTGTCTCAGCTAAGCTTTTTGTTACAGTTTCAGGCGATCTGACTTTCTGCTTCACATTTGCGACAACATTTCGACAGGTCGCATTCATTTTGGCAGTGCTTGGATATGTGTCCAAAACTCAAGACATCTAAAGTAATTTACCAAGCTCCTTTTTTCACCAATGCGACAATTCACCCAGGAGCTCACGCTTTCTTCCAAGACGCTTATATTCACAATTTGCGTAACAAGCTTGCCACTTCTTCTGGTTCGAAACTATTGAGCTTCTTTGCGTCACAGCATTACAGATATCTTCTTTGGCGGCTATTTAATTAATTTCTTCAATTTTGATAACCACTCTTCGCTTGAGATTTCGCAACGCTGCTTAATTGCCGAAATTAGCATCAAAAGCACCTTTCAACCCTTTAACTTCCTCACTTGCCCCATTAAACTGGAGAAGTCATTACGTAGCTCCAAGTGTAGGTACAAGCAATCCATAACAACAACTCATTAAATTATATTGTCGACCTATTCGAATATATGTAGTCGACCGCTTTTCTGTTACTCTCTCATGTAAATATTTGAGTAATATCCGACGTAATTATATGTTGAGAAATGATCTAAAGCTTTTGCCTTTGGCTATTTTTTACTCTCTCCTAGGACTCTCCTTTGCTTCTTTTCAGCATTATCGACTTATCATGGCTGAATTACCAGATGGTAACTCAACTGCCTTATACAGTATTTCTTACAATACATGTGTATCATCTTCACTAAATACTGTTGTCACAGTTATTCTATATTCATCGATCAAAGAAAATATACTATCGATATCATCCCAATTTCTTCTAATTTCAAGAACATTATACCAATTTTCAATTGAACCCACACTGGGCGCAAAATTTTTTTAAGATGCTAAGCAATAAAAATGGACATTTTTAAGCTTAATTTATGAATCAATAGTTTCGCTTTATCATCATTTATTTTATCGTCTCATTATCTAGTGTGGAAAGGTATATTTCTTGTCATCCTTACTCTTATCTTTAGAAATTTCGGTATAATGAAAATGTTCTACATGAAAGTGAAAGCGTGACACCAAACTTAACATTTTAAGTAATTTGTTTAGTGCGTTTTTTGCATCTTGTGTATTTTGCCATACTCAAAACAGGTGTGCATTCAGCTCAGGTTAGCCTACTACCTAAATGCAATGATTTTACTGCTTGCATCAGTTTGCACGCTTTTGGCATAAACCAGTGGCTTCAGTACTTCACAGTCAAATGCGTGACTAGTGCAACAACTTTTGCTACATTTATTCCTTTTATTTCCACGATACGGCAAATTATCATGAGATATTATACCAACGAAAACAGTTTCCTGATTTAAGATCCCAAATAAATGTTTAATACCAATTATTTTGAAATTCTGTGAATATTGTTACATATTTATTTAATTTTTTTGTAAAATATTTGTTGTAAATTATTGTAAAATATTATGCTAAGCTCTAATTTCAACATATTTTCTTTCTTTTCTATATGTAATTTATTACTACGATACACCTGTACAAAAACACAACACTTACTCTGTTATTACTCAACTACTTTGATAATATCTTCCAACAAAATATAAACAATGTACATAATAAACTTCCATAACAACCCTAATACATTCAAAACAAAACATTCTCCGTGCAACATATTTGAAATTTGTATAAAAACTAAAAATCTATGAATCCATGCAACGAAACCAAACGTAAACCAATATAAACCAAAAAAAAAACGAAACGAACTGCCACGGAAAACAACAATCAAACTTCGAAATAAAAACAATTTTAAAAACGGAAAACCTGTGATGACATGGAACATAACGTACATTAACAAAAAACTTAAAACAAACCAAAAACAAAAACATAAATATAGGTTTTGAATCCACTGGACGCTCAATGTGATCGAGAACGTAGTGATGCTATTTGTGTAAGTCAATTGAAAAATGCTTTGGAAATCGATCGGGGAATTTTACAAGAACGACCTGATGTCAAGATATTCTTGCCGTTCCGTTTCTATTTGTATCGCCCCGAAGAATTGTTCCAGCCCAATACGTACAACCGATTTTTGGGTAAGTGTGAAAATATTGTTTGAAATATTTCTTCTTTAATTTGATTTAATTTTGTGTTAATATTTCAATTTCAAAGTTATCTGAATAATATATCTTGATTGCATTGATCTCATTCATTGATTAAAGCTCTAACTAAAACTCGAATCACAATTCAACATCAATATTTTAGTCGCACCAACCGGTGATCATGTAATTTCATTGATCGATGAAATTTCATATCTATCGGCCCCCGCACCACTCACCTCACAGTATGATGATATCAATCCGGAGCAGTTCTGTAACGGGGACAATCGTCCAGCAAATTGCGGTACAAATTGTATGTGCACGCATAAGATCGATATTCCATTGAATGCGATTGTCGAAGTTGTTCTAGTCGATGAAGGTAAGAAACCCTATTGAATTTCTCACGTTTCCCGCAATTATCCGATTCTAACGTTGATGGCGGCTTGTACCAGAGTATTGTCTTTCAATTCTCTTGTAACGCACTCAATTCAACTAATTAATACTAGCAACAGTGACTTGTCTTTAGATTTATTGATTTATTTGTTTTTGTGTGTTTTTTTTCCATAATATTTACAGTACAAGTACCAAATCTTAGTCATCCGTTCCATTTGCATGGATACGCGTTCAATGTAATCGGTAGCGGTCGGTCACCGGATAGCAATGTGAAAAAGATCAACTTGAAACATGCACTCGACTTGGATCGGCGCGGTATGTTGCATCGACAGTACAATTCGCCGCCCGGCAAAGATACAATCGCTGTACCGAACAATGGATATGTTGTGTTGAGATTTAGAGCTGACAATCCAGGTGAGTTTTTTTTATTGAATCTATATGAAGTAAATATTTGAGAACGGTAACAATATATTGTGATCAATAGCGATAAAAAATTTAGTTTTGTAAAAAAACACCCATTCAATTCGCAAGCCTTTTGTGTTTTGAATTCAATGAAATTTCATTTCAAGTTCATTTGAAGCTCACTTAAGCTCATAATTTCAAAAATCAATCATATAAATATTACTTTGTGTTTCAATTATTTTTTCGAACAGATGCATCAAGATTTAACAATCAGAAAACATTATTAACTTACACCGTATTAGGCTCATCTATGACTTTCTTTCATGCTTCTTCTTGTAATGAATTAATTTTGTCAAAACCAGTTGCAAAAGATAGTATAAAATAATTCACACTGATTTTTGGAATATATTTGGAGGAAACAACGGCCCATGTAATTGCATGCCTAGACAGGGATACCGGGTTTTATATATTCTCATACTCGTAGGAACAAAATTCGGAGTACAAATATTTCTTTAAGGAGAAGGGTGGCCTTAAATGCCCCGAACCCAAAAGTTGCAGAGCCTTCAAACACTGGAAATCCAAAGCTATTAATTTAAGGGACCAATTAAGGCCCAAATCTCATTGTGGGTCTAAAAAAAACTGGACGAAAAGAACTGGAGAAAAAGAACTGGAATGGTCTGCAAAAACCAGTGGAGCAAAATATAGCTCCACACCAAAAGATTCTTAAAAGCAAGGACCACACTCCATTCGGTAAGAGGCATACTGAAAGAGAATAAGGTAGCAGAGGTTCCCAAAGCATCCCTTTCTACGTTTGACGATAGAAGGAAACTTGTAAACAAGTTCTTCCGTAGCATGGAAGTGCTTGACGTATCTTCGACCGAGTTGCCGCTGGGAGCTTCAAAATTGAAGAGCATGAACGGTGCAGCTAGAAAATGACTGGGGCTTTTGATGAATAGCAACTTAACCAAAAAAGAGGCCAGGGAAAAAAAACACTCTTACCAACGGCTCCAGAAGCCAATAGGAATAAACGCAGACTCAAAAACGTTACTCCACAGGACACGTAATAGCCTCATCCTAAAAAACGGTAATATCAGGTATTCTATAGCGAATCCTTACAGGGTGTAAAAATGATGATCAGGTAAAAAAAATTTCCGCGAAAATTATTAAAACCAGCCAATAGGATAAGATACAGAAAGCCTTTGAGGAGCGGCTGCTGGCAGAGATAGAGTGGTGCGATGCTCCTCGATTTGTTAGCATTAGTTTCAAAATAGGGTGCGTTTCCCTTGATTGCAAAGATAGATCAACAGCCACATGGATAAGGGCGGAAAGCTTTAAGGATAGAGCGATGAGGAGAAGCCAAATTATCGGCCCAAGTCCAAAACTTTTGTTGGATACTTCTTCACTCAGTGCACTTGGCAACGGAGAAGATCTTGGTACTTGTAGAATACCAAAATAAGGTCTTTAATGTCAATTCCAGAAGAACTTAGTTCAAAGAGAATATAGGCAAGTACGTTAAGCTAATCATAGGAACGCACCAAGCTCCAGCCTACAAAACAACTAGAAGGGAGATGGCAACGTTAGCTTCCACTTTGGGCAAATTAGGTTCACCGTTCAAAAGGTGGGTGGAAACGTGCCCAGCCCGGCAGTCGAACTGATATGGGAGCAACATCAGGTACCAGCGGTTCCCAACCGACTAAAAACGTAGATTGAGGTTTCTACAGGCAAATCTGCTTTATGAAAAAGCTGCCTCGGAGTAAATACGCACCAGATTTACCTCAAGCAGCAATAACATGGGGTTCGTACAAGAGCCTTGGTTAAAAAAAACAGGATTTGTGGTTAAATTGCCGAATAAAATAACTTGTTGATCTGGACCGCATGGGAAGAAAACCCGCTGTCGGGAATAGTAGTTAACTCAAACACTAACTTTCTTCTGAGCTTAGACTACACCAACAGGGACACAGCGATACTAAAATTTTTATATTTAAGGATGCAGTAGATGCGATATTTGCTTCAGCTTACTTTTCCGGTGATGAAGACCAAGTCCCAAGCAACAATATCAAGGGACTAGTAGATCACTATAGAAGAACGAGCAAAGTGCTAATAGTTTGCTGTGATGCCAATGTCCTGTGATGCCTGAGAAAGTAGTGATGTTTACGCTCGAGATGAATGACTCTTCGGATTCTTACTAACCAGCAATTTAGCTGTAACTATTAAAGGCAAGATCCCTGCGTGTCCAATAGCTAGTGGGCAATAGGTATTGGTTTTAAATAGTACAGTGCACCTAATGAAGATAAGAACTGGCCTAGCAGGAACTTCGTAGTCTGATTTTAGAGAAATCGACTTTGAACTAAACAAATATAGCGCAAAAAGTGCAACCAAACAACGGATTGGGAAGTCTTCCAAATCACTTTACATTGGGATTTCATGGCTTGCATCCAAATTACACTCCAAAGATAGAGGACACAGTGCACAAAGTCACAAAAATATCCCTCGAATTTTACCATTGCAACTGCCCCAAAACACTATTTCACCGCATTCACCACTAATTAAACAAATCATCTCGTATGAAAAAGTTGGCTGGGAGCTAAAATCCTTCGAACTCTTTAAATCACCAGAATCAGATGGAATCATCCCGACTCTGCTATAAAAAACTACAATAAATCTGAAAAGCATCCTGGTACACATTTTTAGAAGGGTTAATTTCCAAAGGTTAATTTCCACAATGATACAGGTCAATCAGCCTCACACCTCTCAAATTAAAAACTGTCGAGACACTGTTCAATCTATGCATAAGAAGTGACGTTTTAGTGAAGATGCCACTACACAAATTTCAGTTTTCTTAAAAAGAAGCCAAGTCAACTTTAGCAGCCGCACATAAACTGGTACAAAAAATAGAATTGGATGATATAGAAATTTCACTATGCGCTTTCATAGACATAGAAAGCGCCTTTGAAAATGCAAGACACAAATCGCTACCCCATGCACTCCAGAAGAGATAAGCCCCTCAAAAGGCAGTAAAACGGTGCAAGTAAAGTATACTGAGGTACCGAGGAGTATTTGCGGAGTTGGGGCAACAAAGCTACGTGCGAATACTTGGAGTGGGTGTCCACAGGAAGAGATATTATCTCTTTGCTGATGTTGAAGACATAATGGTAACAAACTTCTTGGGAGCTTCAACAGTAAAGTATTAACAGCTCTCGGATAAGCGGATGACACCACGGTTATACTAAGATACTCACATTCTGATACTTTGAGGTATCTTTATTTTTTTATACTTTAGGGGGGTCGGTAGCTTAGCTCGCTAACGCGTCAGTCCGAAGCAGCAATCTACTGCCCGCAGGTTCAAATCCCGCCGTGCCCATGGTTGTATTTGTTCGTCTTGTGTTGTCTTAACAGTCAGTGACTGGGCATAATACCAGCGCTCCATTGATTAAATGTCACATTAAAGCATTAGTATCGACTAGGCATAACACTAGAGCTTTTGAATATAAGAAAATATGTGGCACTTAAAAGAATAATGGAATAAATGAAATCGGCTTCACCCATATGTGTCTCCCTACCGCCATCGCTAAGCATTCGCTTAAAAGGGCAATCCCCTGAGCTTTGGCATTATCATAGAAAAAAAAACCAAGAATGCAAAAAGCCTTAAATGAATCGACACAATGGTGCAAGGAGAAGGGTATATCCATAAAACCTCAAAATACCAATGTAGTTCCATTTTCGAAGAAAAGAATATTCGAAATAGAAATCCTAACAAATAAGGGCACAGAGGTACGTCTACAAGCGGAGGTAAGGACTTGGATACGAAATTCACCTGGGACTGTCATCTAAACAAAATGACATTGAAGGTTACTGAGGCACTTTCAGCAACAAAACAAATGCTTAGTCACAATTAGAGAGTAGTTCCAAGAAAGACGCTCGGGGCATACAAACTAATGATGAAAACTATCATTCTATACGAGTCAGCAGTGTTCTGAAAGAAAACCACCCTGTAAAGGGTCAACAAGAATCGCTACTGGTTACAAGAGCAATGAGTTCTACCCCAACTGCAGTGATAGAGATCGTCGAAACCTTGAATCAATACATCTCAAAATCCAATAGGAACCGATAATACCGGCGATAAGCCTACAACAGACTTGCAGGTACAAAGCAGGAGGACTAAATGCCCATCTCAGTGCCGGAAAAAATCAGGTCCATAATGAAAAAGCTGAACTTCAGTGATCAAATAAAGACTATAGCAGCCTTCCGAAAAAGGTTCCAGGTCATAATACCATCATGAAACAAATGAGAAAATTGTCCATCCTTCTTGCAGAATGGTCCCCTTCTCTCGCAAACGTTGATTGTGAAGTGGGGCTTGTAGGACCCAGGAGCAAAATGCACTTCCTCTTTCTAAGGAGATCACTATCGAATTGAATTGTCTGGTGTACTTAAAACCACGCTCATAATAAAAAGAAAGAACCCTAAAAGGGCCAAGCGGTTCTCAAAGTTATTAACTGCAATCAAATAAGCTCAGCTATACTCCTAGTGACGAGAGAGGCTCTCAGCGAAATCGTAACACAGAAGAGCCTCGAGCTGATATGGGTCTCTAACCATGAGGGACACCAAGGAAACGAGGAAGCTAACATCAAGGCCAAAGAAGGGAATAAATGCCCTACATTGATCCCACTCTATGCTTAGACTTTTGCAAAACTGATATGGTTTAACTTAGATGGTCTGAAACATTCAAAAGACTACCTCATCTTCGACATAAAAGCAACTTAAAGTGGCACAACTGCCCAATGTGGAACTTTAAGATGTCATTTTGCTTACAAAAAGTACCTCCATAGGATAAGCCAGAAACCAGATGACTGCTATAGATACTACGGAGAAGTGACATAGAGTGTAGAGCATCTTCTCACATACTGTCCAGCACTAGCGAGACAAAGATTAAAGATACTTGTCTCTGTTCTTGCCTCCATCTGGGGCATTCCTGGGAAATTCCTGTCTGGAGACATATCCAAGTTCATAAGGAGTCTGAATATCCTTTAGGAAATAACGCTAAGGAGGCACAAAAAAAACCTAAGAGATAGCAATTCATACCTGTTTCATGTATTTATTCATTGATTCAAGCTTGAAAGTAGATACTGTTAAATGTTTTCTTTGATAACCTTAAATACCAATTGGTGATAACTCTAACTTCATTGAAGGTCTTATCATTTTTTAAGAAACGTAAATATCCGTCGTTAACCCTATTTTCTACCCAATTACTAAATACATATTATGAAAATTATTGAAAGCACAAAAACACAAAACATAGCATAGTTAAATGCAATATACCCAGGTCGAAAAAAGAAGCGGACTTTTCATAATTACAAAGAATAGATAATTAACTTAAATCAATCGGCTATTTTATGAATACATAATCTGCGTTGAATTGGATTTCCCATTACAATTCTCATCGGGTCTGGGAGTTGAAGCTAATGCAGACTTTCTTCACAATCAATGTTGCACGAGTGTGATATCATAATTTCCGCATCTCATTTAGCCCCTGATTTGACTGTGACGGCACCACGCTAGAAGACAGAGGTAGACCCACTCAGCTAAAGAAGCTTCACACTTCCTCGATTGACGAAACATTTCTTTTCTGAACTTTTGAACAATGGCTTAAATAAAATGGGGTGGAAAATATGTTTTGAAAGGTTTTTAAATATATTTATCAATCCATTAGGTCGTTCATTGAGAACTTGACACGAATCATATGTTTTGATCAGATTTTGATCCTTTTACGAATTGGCCCCCACTGGGCGCAAGCGATTTCTTCAATTTCAACCCAGGTTTACGAGTTAAAAGAAGCTTATATGGCGTGAAAATCACTAAAAAAAATGATCAGCACACTTTTAAACATGTATAAATGCATAATATAATATAAAATAAATAATTTAAAAAAATTTGGAAGTAAAACAAAAATTATGTTTGATATTATGTTGAGCCTAAAATGTAATTTGGCTACAAACCCAACATTTTATTTGACTTATAATTAAAATCATCCTCTTTTCTCATTTCAGGTTTCTGGCTATTCCATTGTCACTTTTTGTTCCATATTGTCATTGGTATGAATTTGATATTACAAGTCGGTAATAATGCCGATTTGCCACCGGTACCACCCGGTTTCCCGACATGTGGTGATCATGTGCCACCAATTACATCCAATTAGTTATATATCTTTTACGAAAAAAAATTATACTCGTATATCCAAGCAAAGCTAAGCGAAAAATACAAAGAAGAGATTGCTCCAATGACTTGAAACAAAGAGCGAAACAAAATAATTTGAAAACCATTCTACAGAAATGGATTCAAAGTTGTTATTAAAACTATATAATGCATTTTCAATGTTTCTCTTTGCAAATATTTATTAATGAGAAACGATTGAAATGATTTAAGATGAGTTAAGAGAAGAAAAGTTTAAAAAATCTAAGATAAAATGTTACCATAAATTGTAAAAAAAAAACAAGCTTAATATCATTTATCCTCTTAGTGTATCGATTTTTTTTTAAATATTATTCAATTTTTTTACTAAATTTTCTTTCAGTTTTCTATGTTTTTAATTTTACTCTTTCATCTTCTGTAAAAAAACATTTTCTTTTCATTTTGGCATTTTTGAGCTTTTGTTATTCATTTGATTATGTATGTAAAAAAATACTCATCAACCATAGAACGTGAGACGATACTTAGAGGGATGACAAAAAATAGTTGGGTGAAATCGTAAAAGAAAAATTGTATTTTGTATAGTTTCTGATACGATAAATGACTTTTTTAATATCCTTTGTTTTATATTTTTTTGTTTATTTTGTAAGATATTTATTATGCGATATTTCAAAATTCAAGAACAAAATACAGAAAAATAACGTTTGCACCTCTTTCCATCTACGATGTACCTTGCATGATGTGAAAAATTTGGATTTATTTTGTATGAAGCTAATATACGTATAGCTGTTGGTACTTGTTTATGAATTTCTAAGGGAAGCGTTCCTTATTTTGTTAAGATAGTGACCCTAATTGCCAATACATTGTCTCTTTGATAGAGGACTTTTTTCAGTCAGTTTTTTTAACTCTATTCTGTGCTATAAAAAAAAACTTTTCTAATAGTTTTATCATCATTTTCACTTGTATAAAGACTGTAAAATCCAACAACGAACAATGACATATGTCAAAGATTAACGGATATGAAAACTAACATGACTGCCTTCATCGTTCGAAAGAACCTTTCCAATCAGCGTAAACTGCCTTATTTTAATATATACGTACAAATCCATAGTATAAAGTATTGCCATTGTTTTTTCTTTAATATACTCGTATACATACTTACTTCCTTGAAATTGAATTTCCGTCACATAACCTTCAAATATTATCAAAAATTTTCACATCACAGTAATTTCTGAATAATGTCGCAGAACTAGCAAAAGCACATTTTTGCAGTTATTCTACCATATATCTAGTGAAATATATTGTATATCTAATCAACCAATACTCTATGTTAAAGAAAATCTTGCCTTTTGTACATAAATGCAAAATTTAACAATATTCAAATGCTTTGAAATCAAATTTAGTGGGTTTTCTGATAAATATTACACACTTTGTACATTTTCTCGCAATCAGCATACTGAAAAAAATATGAAAGCTCCAGGCATAGGAAATAATTTTTTTCTGAGCATAAAATATAGATAATAGAATATTTTTTACAAAAAGAATCGAGAAAGAATGAAAAAAAAAACAATATAAGATAAAATATCCAAACTTTGTATGTATTGTATTTATGTAGTATAAAAATAATAGATAATGATAAATACAGGAAATTGGTGTCTTTTGTTTTAACTTTAGTTCCATTAACTTTATAACTCTTTCTTCTTCAGTACTAACTATTCAAAAAAAAAAAAAAGAACAGGAACATTTTTAAGGTTATGGAAATCCTCATGACGTAAAATTCTATAGATTTCAGCCTTTATTTTGTAAATATTACGAACTTCTGTATTAATTTTCTCTTCTTCTTTAGAACTAAAGAAAATTATAAATGTTAATGTAAATTCTGTACAGCGTAGCGTTGAACAAAAAAAAACTACAACGCTTCAGTCCGTAGTTAGCTGCAAACTACTTCAACAAATTGTAGAAACTCTGCAATGATCGTGGCCAGCATATCGGAGTGAGTTGTATCTAACATGATTTGTAAATCTAAATATGATAGTGTAAGTGTAAAAATGCAAATAATTAATGTATTTTTGTTTTTGATATTCAAAGTATTGTGTTCAATTTTATTGCTTGAGCTTAAATTCCGAACGATTTTTTTTGTAGGTCCTTAATCCGCTAGATGCCGTTTGCGATGTCAAACGACGAGATGCTGTCTGTGTAAGTAACTTGAAAAATGGAGGACGTCAGGATAAGGGAGTACTTGTTGAAAGACCAGATGTGAAAATATTCTTACCATTCCGATTTTATTTCTATCGGCCAGAGGAAATTTTCACACCGAACACGTATAATACGTACCTTGGTAAGACAAAATTTTTCAATTTAGCTGACAAAAGCATTAAATCTTCCATTATTTTAGTATTGAAATATTGCATAAATATTGATGCTGTATTTTAAAGTCTTCGTACACAAAATTTAATCTATTATTCGACACTCAGCTCTAGTTTTGATTTTTTTCTGAAGTAACCTGGGTCGTGTTTGATGCTTAAATTTTATTGATTTATTTATTTCCATTTTAACAAGCTAGAGCCAAATTAAAAAAAAAAAAGAGTCAGAAAAAAGAAAAAAGCTAGAAAATAGCTCATAAATTTTAAAAATTTATATCCTTCAAAATCAAAACAGGTTTATTAAGGGTCATGCGCAGTCACAAGGCCAATAAAAATTGATTTGTCAAAAATTTTCCCTGGAAAAACACCGTGCTTGACAGTTATAAAAATGTTTAAACATATTTTGGAAATTTTCAACATCATTTTCATGTTTTTTTAATTACAAAGGTAATGATTTCTAAAGCTGCTACAGCCGATCTCCGAGAGTTCCTCTAAGAAAAAGGCCTTGTGGTTAGCGCGATATCTCTTGGTTGAATCGCCTTAATTGAAGAAAAAAAAGATTTCGCCAACACATAGTAATGTCTAATGATGAATCGAAGAAATAAGTAAAATATAAATTTTCATTAATTTGGCGGCTTATAAAAAAAAAAGTTTCAATTTTCGATAAAATGTTTGGCTCTAAATTGTTTACACAATGGAAAATAATTATCGGAGGAAGAAAACCTCCTACTTGTCGCTAAAAAATATGTTTATAAAGCTTGTATGAAAATTGGAGACTGATCGATTTATCCATTTCTGGGAAATCTCACTCATCGTCTCAAAAAAAAAGTTTCCGATAACATAGAACAATGGAGGATCCTGAGAAGAAATACTCGTCGGGATTTAAAGGAGGGAATTAAGAGTAAAAACAAACGATCACTATACTCACAATAAGCTGTATGAAATTTGAATAATAATGAGCTGTGTAAATCTACTTTGAACGCACTCTAAAGGCCCCCACTCACGAGCAGTCCATCAGTCCAAATGGCCTGAAGCCAGGCCAAAATCTCACCGTGTGTGGGAGAACTCGGAAGGACTCATGGACTCATGGAACCAAATTAGATTTCCAATCAATCCAAAGTGCATGGACTCAGGCCATCGGGCCATTTTTTTGATCGACCGTGTGTGGGTAAATAGCAGGGCGAATTTGGACAATCAGTAAAATGAACTAGTCGTGTGTGTTGAAGCCTCAGTCCAAACAACGTGGCAGTCTTGCTTCAGACGCTGACCTATGACAAGCTCATTAACTGTTTCTGTGATTATTTTATTTAATCGAAAAATTCAGCATAATGGATAGTGTTGGCCATGATTTTGTATTGGAAGTTATCGAATAATATAGGTCACAGGAATGTATATTATATTATTTGAACCAAAGCCTGCAACCGCTTGCTAAGTACCGCAAAGTAGCGGTCAATCTTTCGTGAGGAGTGATAGTTTGCCTCATATTTGTATCCTTTCGTTTGATAAATGGGGTGACCAACTGTAGCAACGTGTTATATGTCGTATCATCCATTCTTAAATAATTTTGACAATCAGAAGGCTCAAGTGTGAGTTCTTTTACCAAATCTACAATTTATACCACTTCCTTTTTGGCTATTGTTGCTTTATGTAGATGCAAGTTGCAATAGTAAAAAACTCCTCCACATGCTTCTGATCCATTGATAGGTTTAAAATATTTTTTTCTTCAAATCTATCTTCATTTTTTTTTTCAAATTAATGACAGAAAATGAAATGGACTGACTGGATCGAGGCTCTATCGTGAGTGGCGAGCTAAATTGGACTTAAACCAAACGGACTCAAGCCAAATGGACTCAGGCCATTTGGACTGCTCGTGAGTGGGGGCCTTAAAGTATCATTTAAATAATTAAGGTGGGGAGACTAGACTTAAAAACAGTATCCAACAATGCTTTGAAAGTGAAAAGTATACAAGTGAAAAGTATAGATGAAGGGAAGTAGTGACGTAAGTAAAATGAGGGGAAGAGCTGAGCACGAATCCGGACAAACAAGAGACCTCGGCAGTTATGTGTGCAATGTGTTTATCATATTTAAGTTTTGAGTCAAATAGCACACCAAGGTTCTTAAAATTGTTCACAACCGTAAAAAACGATATGAATAAAGAATAGGAAAATATAAAATAAAAGACATTTGATAGTATTTAGATACATTCAGAGTGAGAAAGTTCATTGATCACCGCTCACTTAAAACACACAGATCATATTGTAACTGGTGACAATCATCAAGCGATTCGATTGATTTGAACATTTTAGAATCAAATAGAAGACGGGGAAGGTGGGCAAAAAGGGAAGCTTATTGATAAATACCAAGAATAAGAAAGGACCAAGTATTGAACCCTGAGGAACTCTAGAAAGAGGGCAGTGTGGAGAAGAGGCACAAGAATTCACAGATACAACACAGCTACGACCAGAAACATAGGATGATAACCAGGAAAAGAGAAGATCAGGAACCCCATAATACTCAAACTTTGCAAAAGGGAGCTTGTGGTCAACATAGTCAAAAGCCTTCACAAAATCTGTGTATACCGCAGCAACTTGCTTCTGTTGATCTAGGGCGGAAAGGTCCAAGCGCATAAAAGTTAAAGAGTTAGAAGTAAAAGATCTGCCTTATGCAAACCCATACTGCTCAGCAGCAAGAGAAGGATGAAGGATAGGAGGTAGCCTATTGTAAGCAACTCTTTTGAGTACTTTATTAAAGCAAAAAAGGAGGGATATAGACCGAAAATTGGATATGCAACTTAAATCACCAGATTTATGGATCGCAGAAATATGAGTAGACTTCTAGTAGGATGGAAAGGCCCCCGAAGTGAAGTTTAGATTGAATATACGAGAGTTGATACAAAAGTAGTGATAATCGGCTGTTTCCAGTTCGCGTAACGTTCAAAAATAAATGTTTACTACCTCATATACCCACTAAGTCAGCACAAAAAGATATATAAATAAGCCACGATTCCAGGAAGGTACATTCATGTAAATATAAACTGTCGAAGAGAAAGCAAACAAAAACGAAATTAGAGTTGTCATTAAATACCTGTAATTCAAGGAAAACTCGGTAGCAATTACATACAGATCGACGCTCGAAAATCAACTCCCAGATATCTCGCTGGCGGGAGAAAGCGACGCAGATATCGAAAACATGTGGACGAAGGTAAAAGAAGGAATCAAAACAATAGCAGAAAAGACCTTAGGACATAAATGATTGGTTTGATGAGGAGTGTCAAGATGCTATTACAAAGAGAAATGAGGCTTACAAAGAGTTAATCCAACGACCAACACGGGCTAAAACCGAAAACTATAATATCATCCGGCGACAGGCAAAAAAAGTGTGCATTCCTCAATCAAACAGCTAGGCGAGCGATACAAACCGCGAACAAGCTTTTGTTAGAATGAAAGTGGATCCATCATCAGTAACCCGGTCGAGATTAAAGAAAAATGGGCACAGTATTTTAAACAACTGCTTAATCCCGCGCCGACGACAAACTCAGCAGATCCAAATATCCGAGAAGCAGAGCAGGACATTTACTTATCCACCAACATTCGAAGAAGTTCAGGCAGCTATACGTAACCTTCGAATAAACAAAGCTCCTGGAGTAGATGGAATACCTCCCGAATTACTCAGAAAGAGTGGAACTCTTCTTTGCAACATTCTCCACCAATTAATACTAAAAATTTGGGCAGCAGAACAGTTGCCAAATGATTGGCGAAAAAGTATTATATGCCCCATTTACAAAAAAAAGGAGACAAACCACGTTGCGAAAATTACAAAGGCATCGCTTCATTATCTTCGTCCTATAAATTGTTGTCCGAAGCTATTGAATGCAAAATGAAGCCCTTCTATGATTACATCATAGGAGAGTATCAAGATGGCTTCAGGTCCGGACGATCTACAATAGATCAAATATTCTCAGTCAAACAGGTGCTTGAAAAAGCTGGGAGTATAATATCGACGTGCACCAGGTCTTCGTAGATTTCAAGCAAGCATATGATAGTATAGACAGAAATACACTTTACCGAATCATGCTTGACTTGGGAATTCCAACAAAACTCGTCCGCATGACCAAGGTGACAGTGAGGAACGCCGAGTCTCAGGCCAAAGCCAACAGTGACCTAACCAACAGCTTCCACACTAACTCAGGCTTAAAGCAAGGAGATGGACTTGCCCCGATGCTATTCAACCTTGCTCTGGAACAGATCATCAAAAAAATACCAGCTGACACAACAGGCACACTACTATTCAAGTCCACGCAAATAGTAGCAATCACCGATGACATCAACATTATGGCACGAACCATACCAGAAACAAAGGAAGCTTTCCTAAGTTTGGAGTCAGAAGTCAACGAAGATAAAACCAAACTAATGACCCAAACAAGAAAAATGGCGCCAAGCATACAAAACTTGACCTTAGGAGACTACAACATCGAGAATTTAGATAACTTCATCTACTTAGGAGTCCACCTTGATAAATGAGGCAGTGAAAAGGACGAAATTTCACGGCGAATAATTGCAGCAAACAAGGCGTACTATTCCATACTCCCCATAATCAAGTCTACGAACGTGCACAGGAATAATAAGCTTGGCATATACAAAACACTCATTAAAACTGTGCTTCTCTATGGAAGCGAAGCCTGGACTTTGACTACGGACTCCGCAAAGGCTCTGGACGTATTCGAGCGCAAAGTGCTACGATGAGTTCTTGGCCCCATACAAGAAGAGACAGAGTGGAGAATGCGATACAACAATGAATTATACCATATATATGACAACCCACCTGTATCCACATGCATTAAATTATGAAAATTACAATGGGCCGGCCACGTCAAAAGGATGGAGGCCAATAGACTACCTAAAAGAACGTTGAAAGGTAGAGCACAAGGGAAGCGTCCAGTTAGTAAGCCGAGGAAACTTTGGGAAGACACGATAGACGCAGACAGCAGGTCAATACTGGGGTTCAATAATTGGAGAACCAGGTCGCAGGATCGAGACGATTGGAGGCGAACGTTACTGGAGGAAAAGTCCCGATTTGAAATATCGCGCTATTGATGATGATTAAATACCTGTGTTTGAAAAAACTACTGTGAATTTTGATTCTTAATAAAGTGAAACATACCCTCTGATCGTCAGCGAATGATATACAGTTAAAGTGATAAATACACTCTAGCTCGTACCAATTGCGTACTTTCGAAGTAGTTTTTCATGAGAAATTGATTCGCCCCTCACTGATTAGCATCCGCCAATAAACCGCTGATGAACTAAATTTGAACCATGTATACTAAGTTCCAATTCCAAATGTTTCTGTTTAAAATTTAGCATGTTGAGGTAGAAACATTGGTGAATGCGAATGTCATCTCAATCTGCATAGCACCATCATACCACAAAGACGCTGTGCGCACAGTGTATGCACCTGCGATAATTTTCATCTGTTCTTTTTTCTCCTTCCAAATTCGAGCAGTGTGAGTAGTGACTCAGGCACAAAATGAATTTTTAAATCCATGACCTAAATTATGACCTTTATATATGCAAAATCCTTCCAACAAATTTAAATGATCCGTTCTCATTCCAGTTGCTCCCGGCGGTGATCACTTGGTCTCCTTGGTCGACGAAATCACCTATATACATCCACCGGCTCCACCATTATCACAAATCGAGGATATCTCACCAGATCAGTTCTGTAATGGCGACAATCGACCACCCAACTGCGGACCGAACTGTATGTGCACACACAAAGTCGACATTCCGCTCGGCGCCATCGTAGAAATCGTCCTAGTCGACGAAGTTCAACAGATCAACTTAAGTCATCCGTTCCATTTGCACGGTATGGCATTCCATGTTATCGGCATGGGACGATCACCTGACACAAACGTCAAAAAGATCAACTTGAAACATGCTTTGGAGCTCGATAGACGCGGTATGATTCGCAGAGATTTCTCACGACCGCCATTAAAGGATACGATAGCAGTCCCTAATAACGGTTACGTTGTATTACGTTTCCGAGCTGACAATCCTGGCTATTGGCTAATGCACTGTCACTTTTTGTTCCACACCGTTATTGGCATGAATCTGATCGTCCATATAGGAACACATGCCGATCTGCCACCAATTCCACCAGATTTCCCACGTTGTGGAAATCACATGCCACCAATTAGGTTTTATTGAGGAATTTTAAGGGGATCGAGAAAGTTTAGAATGATGAGTAATTTAGTCAACAGGGTGCTACTCGTTTTGACAGTTATTAGAAGAAGTTCCGTGGGTTTTTTTTTCAGAGTCTTGTCACTGATTTATAGTTCGTTGATTATAGCCAAATAAAATCATTTGAATCAATTGTTTCATGCAATTTTTCGATTGAAATTTCGTTTCCGAATAGATTTTCATTCTCTTAGACTAAGAAAACCATTGAACAATAAATAAGAATCTATAAACGAAAATACTAATTTTCATTAGTTATTAACATCCTTTTGTAAATGACATATGTCAGATATATTTCAAAGTGCTTTTATCTCTGCCGCCATATTATGTCAACAAGTAAATACAAAGTGATACGACTCCGAATTACCGCAAGCAAATTACAGGCTTTACACCTGCACAAAAACTATTAAATAACTGTTACAATCCGTTCAATCTCCAATCTGATTTGTATATAAAGCTCCTAATAAATTTGAATACGTAAACTCAATTATATCCATGTAATGTATATTGTTATTTTCAAATCAGCATTGAGAAAGTAGTCCAACTGCTGATCAGAAAATCTATTTTGTAAATTATACGAAACTGTTGAATAAAAACTGTTTTTCAGTTTTATCTCAATCATGATTGAATCTTAAATACATTTTTTTATAGATATATTTCTAATCTTTTTGGCCATTTTTTTTTTATTAACTACAGTAATGATCGTCGTCACTAGCAATACGATAAAAGTGTGTGCAATTTTTCATTGATTTTTTGTTTTCTTTATTTTTCGAGAAAAAAATTCCTTCTCTCCATGAATTTTTGCCCAACCTATTGTATAGTTTTATGATTTTCAAAATATCTTTTGAATATAATTATTTACTTCTCTTTTTGTTTAATTTAAATGTGATCCGTTTTATAAATATGTAAGTTATTTTGTATATTGTATGTTTTTTTGAAAGAAAATAAACATTAATTGAATAAATGCCTAAAAAGATTAACGACGAATAAGATTGGTTTTATTTTTGAAAGAAATGTTCAGCTCTTCTTAGGAAGTATATGATTGAAGTGTCAAAGAAACGAATAGAATGGAAATGCATAGATTCAAGAAACACAAACCAAGTCGAAGCATGATTACGTCGTAGGGAATTTGATAAAAAGTGACCAACACTTGGCACGAGATCCCCAATGTTAGATATAGTGGCTGCACTGGTGTGTGTTTATTTTACTATTCTTACATCAAATAAAACTTTTTCACCATTTTTCCTGTCGATTTTCAAATACATGTTTCGCGCGTCTGTATGGGTGATGATGTACCGTCATCGGTCGAAAACCAACAAACTGCCTAGTCTGGTAGTGGCAGTCAACCGACGCGAACGTTCGACACGTAATAGTATCGAGATTTATTTTTGGTGTTGTGTGAAATTAATAAATAAAGTAAATATTAACATTTCATTTGTTTTATACGAAAGTTCTTTTATTTTTGGACGATTAGCCCCTTTCTCGCCATCCGCATATGACACATGCATGTCTCAACAAGATGAATAAAATACAATCTCACTTTTTTTGCTTTATGTAAAGTCTTGAAAATAGGCACTTATCTCTTTATTTAAAAAATGTGCAGGGTATAAAATAAGTCTCCCGAATTTCACCAATGTTTTCGAAAAGCAGAATATATGCTTGGGCAAACACTATTTATTTTGTATTTCAATAGTTTTTTCTCAGACCCTCGGCACCTGACACTTCCTACAGGCGCATTTCGTGCAAAATGTTACCCATCGTTGCTTTTATCGCAGCTTGAATGCCTGTGACAATGTTTGTTCTGATATCTGTAGTATCATTGATGGATATTAAATCAACGGCTTTTTGTATCATGCAAACCTCCGTCAGGATTATACAACAGTGACTAGGAAGCCTGAATGTAGCTTCTATATCGCAGTCTGCAGAGTATACTACAGCTCCTTTTCTGCAGCTGTTTTGGATCCGTCGATGCAAATGCTAAGGGCTGTTGTACCTAATTTCATGAAACCATTCCTGCCTACCCTCAATGATCGCTCCATATCTTTGTTTGAAGCAAAGTGTAGGGGCCAAGTAGTCAGTGTATTTTGCGCACCATTGCCAATTCTACTGTAGTCAAAGGATCTTGACCTGTAATGCCCCGATTGCTCAAGGTGACAGTAGCTTTTGCGGCAGTGTCTCTGATAAAGAGACCAAACGGGAGAAGACAAAACAGGGCGTTTCACGCAGACTAAGGAGTCGTAGCAAGCAAAGCAAAGGTGATTTCATCCATTGCTGGCTACCAGATGTGGCATCCGAAAGCAAGGGACGGCCTTGTTTTCGCCTTGTGGAACGAGTGCTTTAGAGCAGAGCTAAGGCCCCTTGTTTTAACTTAAATTCTCGCTCTTTTCTGTAGATTCACCTTGCAGCTGAGCTTGCTGTCAAAAATAATGTCCTTGTACTTATTTTACGACTTGAAACTTAATGCAGTGCTGCCCAACTTGATTAGCTCTATCTCAGAAATCTTGTATTTCCTAATAAACAGGATAAGATTGGTTTTGTCGGAGTGAATACCAAGGCCCACGGTGTGCGCCCACTGATTAACCAGACCCAGAATATACTCGATGAGCTAGCCAAGGGTATGACGGCTATTATTATAACCTTTTATGTATTTATTACGAACGAACTACGTTATACAACAATTAATACAACTCTTAAACATTAAATTAGCAATATATTGACTTTGTCGTCTGAAGGACTTGAATCGAATACTAGCAATTCTACGAACATCTATCTAACAACTCCGAGTAATCATGGCGAGGAGCAGCTGTCGTATTCAACGCTGAGGCGTTGCCAGATAGTGTCATTACAGCTATATATGTGATATAGGCCACAACAATGTCATCAGGTTCTATAAGAGAGTGCTAAGTGGCTTGTAGTCTTTTGGATACGCATAGTTACTTTTACCTGCTTTGGCTAACTACAACATTAACGGTCCTCCAGGCTGCAAGTACATGACTAAGCACTAGACAAACTTTATAAATTGGCACTTGTAAAGATATGTCTTCTGGAGCATTGCAGGCAGAGTTCTTTCCCGACCTTGGAAATTAAAGGGCTTGGAGGTGTATATGGCTCAGATCAATTTCTGCCTGTTTACAACTTTACATATACCTTTCATGAAAGCTGGGCATTTAGCCACCTGTAGGTGTAGGAGTAAAATCACGCAAGCAGCTCAAAAACTCTATATCTACGGGAATCTTCAACGATTCCAAGCTGTCACTTATTTATTCCTCATTTAGCTTGCAAAAATAAGCTTGGTATAAGAGGGTGTTTGGCTACCAGTTTCCTAATTTTCACCGTCTCTGAAGTGGCTTTAATTCTACCGCACAATTCTTTTCAGAAGCTCCACCTAGCTTTCCGTATTTCTAATTTGTACCGCGTTAGAACGTCCTTGTAGTCGTTCGCACATCCTTGACACTAAGCCATTTTAGCTAATTTGGACAGTTTCCGTACTTGTCTTCTGCGACAACCTAGACCACTGTTCCAACATGGTGGGTTAGAGTTGTATTTAGGATAGACTCTGTACCAGGAATGTACAACAGCTTTTATGAGTTTTCTTTTGACTGTATTTATCGCTACCTCCAGGTCTACTACAGA
Organism: Nemotelus pantherinus; assembly: GCA_963978885.1. Classification (NCBI taxonomy): domain Eukaryota; kingdom Metazoa; phylum Arthropoda; class Insecta; order Diptera; family Stratiomyidae; genus Nemotelus; species Nemotelus pantherinus. The sequence goes on along the minus strand of OZ022264.1, from coordinate 18,454,781 downwards.
ATCAATCCCGGGTGAAGAGCTTAAAGCCCTAACACCTACTCGTTTGACGGTTTCCCAGATTGTGTTTCTGGGATTACGAAATGGACGAGAATTATAGTTTGAGCTGAATCTCCGAGTGAAACTAATGTATCTATGATCAGATAATGACGCTCGTTCAAGAGCCCTCGAGTTCTCTTTTAATATCCCGTTGGACTGATGGTACAGAATGAAATATTGTACGTTTTTTGCTGAAAAGTTCCCTGTAGGTAGGGACATTTCCCCAATTTCTACTAGATTATGATTTCTTATATAGCAGAGTAAATACTCAACCATTTCGTTGATTTCCTTGCTGTCAGAAACGGTGTCATGCGTTTATGTCCATGCTGCCCCATACGGTATCTGAGCACCTCTCTGTGCGAGCATAGTTCCTAGCTCCAACGAAGTGGTCATGTCAAATGCCATGTAGATGTATGCTAGGAGTGCTTGCTCCTCTTTGTCCCCCTTACACGCTACAATGGCTAAAACATCCGTGTTGAAATTAGATAGAAGATAAGCGTAAATATTCTTCCGCACCAACATAGCATCAAACTTACCTTAGTTAAGAGTTAGTTAAACATAAATGAAACAGTTCTTCAGACTTCTTGTTGATATGGAGTATACAAACTTGCCTCTCCTTCTCCTCTTCTTCCGATCCTGCATTGGAGCGTGCGGGCCCCACAGTCAAAGTAATTCCTGCACTAGTGCTCTAAGCCAGGGCAACTTGAGATTGTCGTTGCGCTGTATTATCTTGACACCCCTGCCACGATTGGATGTTGTTTAGCTACATCACTGGCTTTTGCGGGCATTCTTGGTTTGGAGGTGGAAAATTGTTGTGCCGCCAGATCACTATCGTCCTTTTTCGGCCTCTTGGTTGGCGTTTTTTCAGCTTCAATGGACGTCTGCCCGTTGCCCGCTAGTTTTAAGGCCAAGCTCTGCTCTACAATGCTATGAAAATCTGAGCCCTTCGCCACTAGCTTATCTCTACTGGTAAAATATTCATGGATTTCTGACGCTGTCATGTGTTAATGTGAAAATACATTTATTATGCTTCAAAATTTATTTGATAAATTTATCAACAGTTCAAAATAATTTTTTTCGTCAGTTTTCCATTTTATTTCATTTTTACTGGCTATGCATAAAATTATTGATAATTTCTTGCTGCTCAGTTTCGATTCGCTGCAAATACTGATATTCCGTTTTCGAACGTTCCAGTTCCATTGCTTTTTCCAAAATTTGTGCCTGAAACGTTCGAACAATTAATTTAGTCAATATAATCTTCGCAACGTCTAAAGAACTATTTTTGAAATACAAATTTATCAAACCTGATAAAATTGTTGCTCAGCAGCTCTCTGTTTGGAAACTGTCTTTAGTAAATTCTGTGCATTTATAGCTCGTAATTTTTCTTGTTCAACATCTTTCGAATAATTTTCAGCTATTTGAAGAAATTCTTCGGCAATTTTTTTGAAATCTTGTAGTTCTAAAATGAAATTACTCTTTGGAGCTCTGAATTGGTTTTATATGAATGTGTAATTATCAATTAATTATAGTTAAAATAAAAACAAACAAAAAAAACTTCGAATAAATTGAAGAAACCGCTACTTGTTTGTTTTTGTGTAGTTTTCGAGGGTTTTTCTACTACATTTTGTCCCTACAAAATTCGAACCAATAATTCATTTCAAATGCACTTTGCTAATCGCGCTTATGAATTTTCAAATGGATAAAAATTATCTTTTTATTTGATAAAGCTTATTGGCTTAGTGTCAAAATGGCAACGAAAACTGCCTAATCAACATACATATGTATGTATTAATAATTGAATAAAGTTATTTTGGAATTATTTATAACTCAAATCAGGCGAACCTCGTGTTAAAACAATGAAAATTATTCGATACAACTGATTTAATTTATTTATGTTACTTTCCCTTACTTTAACAAGTAAGCTAAGCTGTTATTCTTCCACAACTAGGTAAACAAACTATTTTCAGGCCTACACCTCAATTCTGTACTATTGAATTACTCACTTCCTGCATACTCATTGCACTCCTCTTTCAACTCATTCGTTTCGGCTGCGATTTGTGGATCTAACACCCGCAAATAATAAATATCATCAATATAAAGTCCAACTTTCTGTAATTCCTCCGACATTTTCCCAAGAAAAAACAATTGCTTTTTACAAAGTTTGCTATTTCCGGTAACCATAACATCTTGTAATGCCACACTCGAACCAATCATTCCGCAAAATGCGCTGAATTCTATCGACACTCGATGACAGCCCATCATATGTCACTGTGTGTGTCAAATTGACATAAATTGTTCACTGTCGACTTTCTAATTATTCTGGCTATTTCAGTCCAGTGTCTCCTGCAAAAATTCGCTTGTGAACATTCTAACGACCCGGGACGAATTTCGAGCGTGTGCTAAGTTTTCGTAAACGGCTACAAAATTGAGTCGGTCAAAAAAGTAATGTCCGGCGACCATAAAACGGTGCTCCAGGGCAACCCATCGCAATATGTCAAATTGAATGTAGGCGGTTGTCTATTCTATACAACAATCGGAACGTTGACCAAACATGATACGATGCTCAGTGCAATGTTTAGCGGTCGTATGGAAGTTCTAACTGATTCAGAAGGTAGCTAGTTATAATCTTTGGGTGATTCAATAAGAGATGAGTAAGAATTGGATAAGTAGTTTTGTGGGAGGTATTTCGAGTATCGATGCTATTAACCCCATAAGGGTAGCGTTGTAGATGTACCTGTTCGAACGTGCCAAGTATATATTTTGAGAAATACTAAACTATCTACGCGATAAAAGTTTGATATCTCAAGCTCATTAAACCTTAATTGGTGTTTATCCTCAGAGCAGAACACACTTATTCAAGTTTTCGAAACTCATACATATTTGTAAATTCCGAATGCACATTCTTTGCCTAGCTTAAAGTCTTACTAGAATTATGGTCTCTTAAATGATGTGTATATACTGTTAAAGTATGATCCCGTTTAAAGTCTGCCCGTAAAATATTGCATTGAAGTAACATTCACTCGTCATTTCAGGTTGGATACTAATCGATCGAAGCGGCACCCATTTCGGTACAATCTTAAACTACCTACGAGATGGCCGTGTCCCACTGCCCGAGTCACGTAAAGAGATCGAAGAACTCCTGGCCGAAGCAAAATATTACTGTATTTCAGACTTGGCTCTGTCCTGCGAACGTGCTCTCGTCAAAAATATGGAACCGGAACCGATCTGTCGCATCCCGCTCATCACATCCCAGAAAGAAGAACAAATGCTGATCAACAATTCCGCCAAACCCGTTGTCATGTTGGTTGTGAACCGACACAATAATAAGTACTCGTACACGAACACATCGGACGACAATTTGCTCAAAAACATCGAACTGTTCGACAAGCTTTCGCTCAGGTTTAGCGGGCGCATCCTTTTCATCAAGGATGTGATTGGATCGAGTGAAATTTGCTGCTGGATGTTCTACGGGCATGGAAAACGTGTGGCTGAGGTTTGCTGCACGTCGATTGTATATGCGACAGACCGGAAGCATACGAAAGTAGACTTCCCCGAAGCGAGAATTTACGAAGTGACACTGCAGGTCCTGTTGTATGAGAATCGCAATGCACCCGACCAAGAACTGCTACAAGCTACGTCATCAGTGCGTGGAGGAGGAGGTGGTGGCGGCGGTTTGCAGCTGTACACCAGTGATGAGGAGGAAGAGCGAAGCGGCTCTGCCCCGAACAGAGCGAAACAAGCCAATAACCCGATATGATTCGCAAATCAACTCATAGTGATTACAAAGAATGGACTGTTGCCAAAGAAGAAATAGATTTTCAATGTGTTTTGTCCGTACACATCATTTTCGTTAGTAAATCCCGTTAGCTTCAAGTCAAATGCACTGTCTGTCATTCGTTCCCAGTAATTTTCACGTTGTTGTTTGCATCGTAACTCACTCGAAAAGGAACTATGCCGGTACAAAAAACGAACCTTCCTCAGGGAGAAATTTAATAAGTCCCAATCAAACATCTTTTTAATACTTTAAACAACCATCATCACTGTATGGTTCCTCCATCCTCACACATGTTAAACACAAACTGCATCCATCGCCCGAACTCAACCACAAGTCCAGCCAGTCAAGTGTGATCTGTTTTCCGCCGGAATATATCGAAGGCGAGGAATATGAATGGATTGAGGCTCACAGCTGAGTATCTTCATCATTTCCACATTGATGTTGTTAAGAGTAAATATTTAATCCAAGTAGACCTAAAATAATAGACCAAAACAAAAACTGTGACGCTCCACCAACACTCCTAGTGAGCGAATTAGAAAAGAACTACGAAAATAACTGTTTGTGCAAGTCAATTCGCTCAAAATACTGTTCTTGATGGAAATCCAGAGTTTTTCTAGTAATAACAAGCGAGAAAAGCTTGATTTTGATAAAATTAAATGTATTTATAAAGTTATGCTCCTGAGAAAAATAGGACTGTATTAATCGTAGGTGAAATTCGACAAGAACTGTAAAAAGAGCAGAAACTTATAGTCTGATTGAAAATGTATGAATAGAAATTGAATAGTAAATGAAAAGAATCAGGTCGAATTTCGTAGTGAATGTATGTAAAGTCTAATGATATCACACTCAAATAGCCGACATTGCTGGTTATAAATGTCCCGTAAAAGATGTGACGATTTTTATGAGTTTAAGACAAAAATATGTTGATGTTAAACTGAAATAAAATGTGAATGTGTAGCAAGCATATTCAGTATTGTTTGTTTTTGAGGATTTATTTGGAATGTAGGGTAGACAGATTGTTTTTATTTATATATAACCAAAAATTGTGGCTGCAGTAGGGTTGTTTTTAATAGTGAAGTGACAGGTTGGCCTTCTGAATAGCCAGCAGGATTTCGTGCTCTTAATTGCACTAGCTTGGTCTACTGTTTTTGGCAGTTGTCTGCTCGAACTTCGCTTGAGACGATCTGCTCTTTTTTCGGTGTTGTTAAACATAGCTAGTTTAGATTTAGCGACTGGACTAACGAGCAACAGACAATTGGAAAATGGAGGATTTGAGAGAATTTGTTTACTTGATAAAATTCCAGAAGAGTAATGGACCACATATAAATCCTTGTCAAACACCAGAAAAAGAATGAAAGGGAGAAAAAGAAAGGTTGGGCTAAACTCGACTGCGTTTCCCTATTGGTTTTCCCCAATTCCCCATAGTCATTAGGTGATTTTACCGATAGATGTATGGCTGGTGTGCTTGTTTTCTGGGGTGTTTTTTTATTTTGTTTACTTGTTTGTCAGCAGAGTCTTGCCTTTTCGGGAATTTTTTGTATATTATTGTGTGATTTCCTTCAATATTTTGCTCTTTTATCGTATCATCAGCCAAAATTGCAATTGAAACCCCAAATCCTCCCAATCTAAATTCAAATAATTTGCCAAAGATATCGATACTCGATAGTATTTTCTTCATTTCATTTTGCTAGCCACTGTACCATCCTCCTTGACATATCAACTCAATCTGTCAAACATTTTATTTATAAACAATGGGCAAGCGGCATGAACACGAAACCACCTCAGGTAATTTAATATTCCATTATTCCAAAAACATTTCTTCACAGCTCTTTAGTTTTTGCATCTTCTACAGCCCATCACCATTCCTCCTCGAAACGTCACAAGAAACACAAAAAGCACAAGAAAAAAAGACCTGAATATGATTCGGATGCACCGGTGGATGTTGTCAACGATATTCCGATCACACCGATCCGTGGCGAAACGCATCATGTCGTCGAAGTTCAACCTACATCAGCTCTTTCTGCTACAACATCCTCGGCCGAAAAATCAAAACCTCAAACACCCAACTCAAAAACCACTCCCGGGTCGGCCAAGTCCCAAAAACGTAAGAAGGGCAAAGGTAAGGAAAGTGAAACTTCAAGCGACGAGGAGCGATGGCTGGACGCAATCGAATCAGGAAAACTGGAAGAAGTTGACGATGAACTGAAGAAAATCAAAGATCCAAAACTGATGACTGCTCGTCAGAGAGCTATGTATGAGCGGGGTACTGATAAGGAGCCGAGTCCTGGTGGGGAGCTCTTAATGTCGTTGCCCACAGGTTATAAGGAAAAAGTTCTAACGGCAGAAGCTATACAGAAAGCTCAGATCAAATCGCAGAAACGGAAACAGATGGCCGATGAGAAACGGGAAAAAGATAAGAAAAAAACTATGGAGCGACTGCTAAAGAAGCAGGAATCGAAAGCTGCAAAACAAGGTAAGGCCAAGCCAGCGAAAGCATCGCATCCAGTCATTTCGTATAGGAATACGTTTGAAGGTGCAACGGTTTCATTGCCACCGGGTGTTGATTTTCCGATAAGTGCACAACTTCCGAAAGATCCCCCAAAACCAATAATTTGCGCGATTCCTGGATGCACAAACATCAAACGATACAATTGCTCCAAAACGAAAGTGCCGCTTTGCAGCTTTAAATGTTATAAGCAAAATGTCGATGCTCTGAAGAATATTATTTGCTAGTATTTGTGTTAAAAAGATAATGTATTTTAGAATAGATTGCAATTTAAATAAACTTGAACGGATAAATTCAGAGGTTTTAAATACATTTAGAGTAGTATTGCGATCCTACTGAGTACGCGAAAAAGGTATTAAAGACTCAAAGAGCACAAAATAAAAAAAAAACAGGAAATTAATGTACTGTCTCGGCTCCAATTATTGCAGTAAAGAGTTCAGGCTTTGGGCTGTCTTCGTCCAGTTCGATATCTTCAGCATTCCTTTAGCGCCCTGGCGGTATCTCACCACCGAAAACATGACTTGTATTGGCATGTCTTCCCATCATACGGCCTCCATAAGCTTTCCGAGCCGGATCTTTCTCAACTCAAATGTATCTGATTTTATTTTATCATGCTCACTTCGCTCGTTTGAATATAAATATAATAAGTCACATAAAATCTTATATGCTGGGTAAGTTTTAAAGTTCTTCGTTTCTTACTTGATTTAATATATTATGACATTCACCCTCGACTTAATCCAGGGAACATGTTGAAGATTTAGCTATCTCGTCTAGAATATCATTTGTTAGATTCGTGTCGTTTTCTATTGTTTGTTTTATATCCCTTATTTCCTAGCTTTTATTTCTTCAGTGTTTGTATTTAACATTCAATATACGCTAAAACGGGTATTTGCCCCTACAGGGGCGACTTTGTACCAGAAAAATAATATTTTATTGCTGATAGGTAGGATAGGATAGGCTGGTTGAATGATATGCGCTTTTATTGAATGGCGGCAGTACAATACAGTTGAATATTTCTTTAGGATGGCCATAGCTCCACACTCGATCATCTATAAAAATGTCCTAATGACTCTCGACAAGATCGTTAAATCCTGAAAGCAATACAAGTATGACGTAATAATTTTAACGGATGACCGTGGGGAAAAGAAAGTTTTCACCAAACGAGGCACAAATCATGATGATAGCTTCAAATATGACGCAACACACGAAATTTTGACTGAAAAATCCTTCAGAGGACATTTCGCTAACTGGGAACGAAACAAAAAGCCATTCCTGGAAAAGCAAAAAATACACAATTGGAAATGCATACCCAGTAGTGACAGTGAGATTGTAGAACTTGAATTATCAGAAAAAGAAGATAGATGGAAAGCCGATTTGAAAAACGAAAACGAGGAGATTACCCATTCACAAATTGGTAGGTGAGTATGTGGTTTCCATGCATGAAGGAGAAATTTTTTCCTGGAAAAATATTGCAGCCGAACAAAAAGGGCACTAAAATTTAGTCAATAGCGAAGTCTGGCTCTTCTAAACGCAAGTATATTATTTTTTACGAATGATAAGTTGCATTTGGGGGTTCTTAAAACTGTCTAAAAGTATATAACATATATATTGACGTGCTCGAGCTGAAAAATTTTTGGAGCTAAGCACTTTTAGTGGGACATTTGAATCTTTTTTTTTAAATTTATTTTACTGATACTATTTTGTCAATTATTTCTTTAAACTGTTAACAAGTAAAATATTCTGTTTTTTAATCAAATAAAAACAAACAACAATGGATTGTAGTATGTAGTATTTATTTTGCTGGTTCAGATAAATGGTTTTTTTTTATTCTTATAGATATGTAGTTTTCTTCATTAAAAAGTTCCCATCAAGCATCAAACCTAGATTAGAATTTGTAAAACGGCGCAATGTTTGAAGCCAATTGTGATATATTCCAATTTAATGTGTGAGTTGAATTGACAATCTAAGCTGGTGCATAATACACCGCCTTGGAGGATATTTTGCACCACTCAAAAATAACAATATTTTTTTTTGTAATTTTGAAAAAAAACCTCTGCATTGTTGATTTAATGCTAGTAACAACGGCTACTCGAATTGTTTTCGAGTATTAGTGCATCAACATTTAGCATAGGTCTGTCTTTTTGTCGCTAGAAAATATTATTTGGCATTTACAATGGTGCAAAGTAGACCCCTTTTAGGGTTCTCTTATATATTATTTTACTAAATGTTTAGGTAGCTAAACAGGAATTTTTTTTTCAATCAAATTTTTTATTTAGACAGTCGAGAGTAACACTAAGCTTAATTTTTCTGCATTTTATCCGGTAATGATCGGTTTCTTTCTGGCAAATGCGACAATTTTAATTAGCGCGTCAGAGAACTCTCGCGGTATTTTAATGATAGGTACTCTTTTTCTGTTTTTTTTCCATCACTTTGCCAATCTGAAGAGCTCCGAGGTACGAACTATTCTTGATTTTGTTAAAATAAATTTTTCATCTCCGTGTGATTATGTTTTTTGCACTGTTTTTCTCTTTATATGATATCTTTTCTGCTTATTTAGAGCGTATTCTTACATCATTTACCTTTTTTAAACATGACTATGATACTTGACTTAATTATTCCTTCCAATAATACATCACTGCCATCATGTCTTTATTCGTATGTCAATCCTGTTCCTCATCATCCTCCTCTGTCTGTTGATATCAAGCTCGTTAATTCAAATTTTTCAAAGCTGATTATGTGAGGATTGCTTGCGAACTTAACGCTATCATTTGGACGTCCTTCTTCATTATCTTCTGCCTTTTGCATCTTTTTACGCTTTGATTTCTAATCTAGTTTACATTTACACTCCCGGACACCGTTTCGTAATTCTCCTAGTGCACCTAGGCTCTTTATTGTGGTGTCTATTGCCCGCTATAAAAAAAACAAAGACGCAACTCATCTGACTACACAGTTTAAGTCTTCCGCAGAGCCGATTTAAGGTGAAAAAAGCTATCGCAAAGTCTAGGCAGAGATTCTTTGCTGACACAGAGCCCTTTTTCTTTCTAATAATCCTAGGTCCCTCTAGTCCTTCATTAATTCCCTTAGAACTACTAAACCCTTCCCGCAGAACTTCACCTTGTTGCCGCATGTTTCCACGATGTATGTGAGTTATTCGCCGACTTCTTCTCTTTTTTACACCTTCAGCCACTTCCAGTCATTGCACATCCACTAACTTTTTTCAACTTGTCTTAAAGCTATTATAACGTTTCCTCCCGAAGTTGAATCCTTAATATTTCTTTTAGACCATAAAGCCACCAGATGGTATTGATAAGTCACTTTCCTCTTCTTTATGTGTTCATTTTATTTTGTCCATTTAAGCGTGTTTTCTGGTATCTTCCGCTTTGTTTGCAAAGTTGTTAAAAGTTATTGGAAATGTTTCCAATTACCACCCTACATTCCTTCAATCCTGTTTTCCAAAATTACTTAAATGTATTAACCACAGCACGCTCCAAGGTGCTACAAGCCATCTCCTCTCTAAGGAGCAGCATGGATTCGTCAATGACCGATCTATATCTACAAATTAGGTTGAGTTTTGAGAATTTTGCTGCCAGTTTGTTAGATGATGGACAGCAAGCTGACATCATCTATCCGGATGTTGCTATGATTTTGCTTAAGACATTTGACAGCGACAATTATGGTCTGTTGTTGGATATACTTGGTCAGTTTGGATTTTCTGATGTCCTACACTCCTGGATCCCTTCTTATATTTTTTATCGGCCTTGTCGTATCACCTTTAATGGTTTTGTTTCTTCACAACTCATTTGGTGCTCTTCAAGGCTCCATTATTGATCCACTAACTACCTTCTCAGTTGCTTCAATTCCCTTACGCAGATGACCTTAAGCTCTTAAGCAGCATTGTATCCATTAATGACTGTCAGCGATTACAATTGAAATTAAATGCTTGTAGCATTTGATTCACTGTGAATTGTCTTTTCCTCAATATTCCCAAATGTGGTCTTTTACAAACTAAACCAATTAGTTCCTATCTGCACTTTTCCTATCTCACTTTTTGGTAGTCTGTTGTCACATGTTGATCATAAAACCTTGGCGTCTTCTTCGGTCCATGTCTAAAATTAGATCCACATGTCCAATATAACACATCTTAAAACTTCTAGAATGGCAGGATTTATTCTACGGTGTATTCTTTGTGCACTCAATATCTCCACTTGTGTCCATCTTTTCACGTCACTTGTACGTAGCATTCTTGAATACTGTTCCCAAATTTGGTCTGCTCGTTTTATATGTCAGTTGCAGTCGAATCCGTCCAGCGTCGGTTTATCTGATGTCTTCTTTATGAGCCTAATATTCACTGTTGTGCTTATGAAGATGCAAATCATTAACCCTTCTTTGTTCTTTATGTCTCTATGCTGGATTACTTTCTTCCAATATTCCTACTTCCCACGTCATACGAGTTTTTGATCATCCTACTAGATAGAACTCAGCGGACTTTTTCTTTTTTTTTCAATGCACATATTTCGTTGATCTACCGCTGCTTGGAAGTCACGATGAGCATCAGTTTGGTTTTTTGTCCAAACCTTACGGAATAAAAGGCGTATTATTCGGGTTTTGTCTGAGCCTGATAGCCTATTAATTTACTATTGCTACGGTTTTTATTCCATTAATTTACTATTTTCATTATTTTCTGCATATATCTTTAGCTTCCATTTTGTAATTGGATCACGCATCTGTAAAATCATCATCATCGTAGAACAACAGCCCGACGTCAGTCCTTGGCCGCCTGGATCGTTGTCGTTCAATTATCTCTCCAGTCTTGGAATCCCAGTGGTTAGTCGGTGTCCGCATATACTGAGCTTTCCCAACGAGCTCTCGGTCTTCTTCGTAGTCTCGCTCCGTCGACTCGTCTTCCGTTCATAACTCGTTTCTGCATGCCATCGTCATCGATGCCTTGTACATGACCTGCCCGTTATAGACGTTGTAGTTTGACGATTTTAGAGACTTCTAGCTCATCGTACAGTTCGTACAACTCATTGTTGTACCGGATGCGCCATCCATCTCAGTCGCGAGCAGCCCCGAAAATCCACCGTAGAACTTTCCTTTCGAAAGTGTCGATCATATTTTCGGAGGCTTCGGTTAGGGTCCATGTTTCGCAGCCATAGCACAGCACAGGTCTTATGATACTTTTATAAACGCGGAGCTTAATCTTTCTGTGCACATATTTCGATTTCGTAATGGAGAGGACCGAGAAGAATGTCTTATTTGCTAATTCTATCCATCGCTTGATTATTAATTCTATCCATCGCCAGGTAAACGAAATTGCTCGCAAATTTGATGATAAGGTCCTCTACGCTGATGGTCGAGTGCGCTGGCGCCCTTGTCCTAGATTGCATCAAAACTTTCGTTTTGTCCTCGATGATTTGTAGTCCAACTTCCTTTGCTGCGGTGTCAAGTCTAAGCAGAAGTTCTTCTGAATCGGTCAGTTTTCGAGCCATGATGTTAATGTCATCCGCGTACGCTGCCAATTCTGTCGACTTAAAGAGTATCGTGCCGCGGCTGTTCAGATTCATTGCCCGAATAGCGAACTCAAGTGCCAGGTTGAAGAGCGTCGGCGCTATTCCATCACCCTGAGTTTCGAAAGGATTGGTCAATCTGTTCTGGATCCGAACCTGCGAGATGGAGTTGGTCGTCGTTATCTTTATGAGTCTCACTAATTTGAATGGTATACCAAATTGCAGCATGATGTTATATAGTGCACCTCGGTCGTTACTTACGCCTAATTATTCTATTCGATATTCGCCGAGGCTCGTCATATTTTTCCTTCTTTTGGCTCTGGTTGCATGTTGGATCCATTGTCTGTAGGCCTCATTTTTTAGCGTCAAGTGAAGATTCTGCATTCTTCATCAAACCATTCATTTCGCAATGGTCGGGCTTTGTATCCCACAAAGATTTCTGCTGCATCCAGAACCCTTGGACACCTGCGTTGCTGGAGTCGCGCAACATTGATGAGATCCTTTCCTCAAGCGCGGTCGTATATGCCTGCGCCGTATCATCCTTCAGCAGATTCTCAACCGAGTAAAATTTTGGGAGGGCTGAAGCTCGATTAGTGCACTGAGAGAATTCTGCACCGGTATATTGTTTTTAAATGGATTCATAGATAAATAGACATCGCCACAAAAAATTGACATAGCCAGAGTATAGATGGTACCCTCAAACGTTAGATATATTTTTCCACTTTTCATTGCACTACAATATCTTTGCGACTGTCCGTTCAAGATGACGCATCATACACATTTTCAATCGTGGATTAATTTCAGTACTGAACGGTTGTGATTTTTTTTGTTTAAAATTACTAATGTAAAAATTACTTGAGTCAGTGTACGCCGAAGCCTCATCTTCATACTTTCTAGAGACGATAAACTACGCAAAATTATTGGACCGTTCGGACTCTGCAATCAAAAATAGTTTTTAAAATTAAAAATAGTTACTAGCTGCAAAATTAAATGCCTAAAAGCTGAGGAAATACCATGGAGAACCAAAAACTCTATTCGAAATAAAACACAAATTATTCTAAACTTAGACGTTTTTTTTAATAATTTGTATTTTAAATATTATTTTTCATTACACAATGCATTCGTTCTTTCTCTTCTTCTTTTTTCGCTGTTGTATTTTATAAAATTATACTTTTGTGATTTGCTTTGATTTATTAATGATAAATAAGAACTAACAATTAAGTATTTGGAAGGTGGAAAATAGTAGTGGTGGAAAACTTGAAGCGCGGCCAATATTTCCTGCGAGAAAACGAAATAGTGCTTAAGGAATAAGCAAATTACGCTCGTCATTACAAATATGACGTTTGTATTTTAATAAAAAAAAAACAAAGCATAGTTTTCCTGGTTTCGAGACAAACTTTTTATAGAAGAAAATCAACAGTAATTACTGTTTCTCTAGCAAGATGATCTGTATATTTTAATTTTTCCCAGTCTCGCTCATGCAAACTGGTTAGTTGATTCAAATCTTGCTTGAAATTAATCAATACTAAGGAGTTTATATGAAACAAAATTGAAAGTAATAAAAACTCAAATTAAATAAAGATTCGTTTGTCTGCCAAAGCTTGAGCCAAACACGTCATCCTCTTAAACCTAAGACCTATTTTTCTTTTTTCGCGTAGACATCATTTATAACATTTAAACTGCGGGGAAATACGTGAATGAATTTGTAGAGCATATATTTTTTTATAATTTAAGTTTCCGATAGTTTTTTCAATTAATTTACGTCAAACCGAACTGAACGAAACTGGAAAAGGCTTCTTATAGTCAAAATCAAGCGATTTCTTGTTCTCTCTTCGTTGCCGAGGCTTATCATCCTAAACATAAAATTAACGCAAAATGTATGTGCATGCCGCGAAGTATTTCCTGCATGTAACCTATAACCATCATTTTCATCATCAGTTTGCTCTCATACGTTACCAATTTGTTTGGTCAGGAATTTTCAGGCCTTCATGTTGTCGACGTGGTAGCGGTCGTTATAGTCTCACTCTCGGCAGTCGTCACGATTGCGGCCGATTCCGACGCAGATGATGAGGATATAATCGCCGTGGACATGCTGACATCCTCGTCCTGACTCGAGCCTGCCTCAGCCGCCTTACTATCAGCAGAGTCGGTGGCTTCGTTGTCAGTCTTAAGCCGCTTGCAAGCATTCTGTTCCAAGCTTGCTGAGGACGATGACTCGTTTGAAGCACTCGCTCCAGATGTGATGAGTTCTTCGCTTCTACTGGGCGAAGCAGGGCGTTTTTTCGCGGCGGGTTCTGAGCTGTCGGTAGTTTCTGTTGCGATATTGTTTTGAGCAGCTTCGGCAGACGTGGGAGTGGCTCGCTTCTTCGGGGATGTCGCGGACACGGGTACTGCCTCAGACTCGGCCGATATTTTCGTGGGCAGCTTTTGCAGGCCAGACTTGAATCGCACTAAAACTGCCGTCATGTTATCACAGCCAGTTCCATCGCCCATTGTGTTTGGAGCAAGGCAATAGTCGAACAGCTGGAAGGGGATGATGATATATTCTTAGTGAGCGAAATGGCTATTTAAAGTCAGCTTACCTCTTCACAAATTTGTGACAGTTTCTCGCATCCATCGTCCAGGCGCTTCTTCACGAACTCCACGACGTCGTCGCTGGACATGAAGTTCCATATACCGTCACAGGCCAAAATCATGAACTCGTCGCCGGGCGAAATTATTAACTTGCGGACGTCTGGCAATGCCGAAATCATTTGTTTCTCTGCAGGCAACTCCTGATTCTGAACGCGATAGTGTTAAAACAGAAGTTTTTTTCGAGAGACTGTCATCTTAACTTACCATTTTGTAGGCGTGATCGCCAATGGCACGGGACAAGTTCAGTCCGCCATTGACGCGTCCATCTAAAGTAACCTTCCCGCCAGCTTTCACAATGCGATCGCTTTCCTCCTCGTCCTCCGGTTTGTGGTCCAGGCTCATTTCGATCGCTTTTCCGTTCCGGCAGACAACACAGCGCGAGTCGCCTGCATTTGCCACGTACAAGTCTCGTCCGTTTACCAGTGCCACTACTGCTGTGCAGCCACTGTCTTTACCCGGTTCTTCGATCATATTGCGACAGAAAGCTGTTTCATCATCGTCCAGAATGCCCTCCTCTTCGTCCTCGGTTTCTTCGCCCTCTTCGTTCTCATCCTCATCGGTTTCATCGTCGATCGCTTCGCAGTCTTCCTCGCCGTCCTCGGTACTCGAGTTTTCTTCCTCGGCTAAAATACATGGGACACCTGAAGTCAGGTTCGATCAAGCGAAATGGCACACACTTACCATGAAAATCAACGTCGTCGTCAGAACTGCTATCGTCAATATCACCTTGTCCGTGTACCTTCGGGTTTAGTGCCGGCCCGCCTTTCGATGAGGACGTTATACTTGACGATATCCCCCCAGAGCCTGAACTGGATTTTGGACGAGAGGGTGCAATGCCTGGAGCTGCTTTGTCATTTACTTTGCTTACTGATGAATTGCTAGAGACCACTCCATTCCCCTCGGCGGCCATAGACGATGCCAGCGCCGACGAAGATGTGATATCACCATTCTGTACCTTAGTTTTTACTGGTACCGCGACTTCGGAATCTGTCGACTTGACTGCGTCTGAGGAAGAACTGTCAGGCATTCCCACCGGACTTGCCGTGCCATTTATGTCACTCATGCTTACTGCCTCGTTGACACTGGGCTTCGAGCTGATGACTTTCGGCTCCTCCTCCACGATGGCTGTACTATTGACGATTGAACCGTCACTTTTCCCACAGGAACTGCTTACACAAGAGTCGCCGATGCCGAGGTCAGGCATGCTTTGTGATGCTGCCTTTGCTGTAGGTACAGTCACCGATGAGGTTGAGCTGGACGGGCCGCAGCCCACGTCGCCAGCAACTTTGTCTGTCTCGCCTAGCTGGTTTAGATTCGAGTGAATACTGCGACGCCCGCGTAGAAGGGGCGACATTGGCTTCGATACCCCCGAACCAGATGCACCAGCTTCGTCCTGTTTTACCCTATTCAACTGTGGAAATCTTGCCGCTGCACATCCTTTGTACTTCTCCAACACCTGTTGGAGCGGCAACGCGCCTTCCTGACACAGTTCCATGAGATCCTCCTCTTCTTCGTCTTCTGCGATATCACTATCCCTGTTTGGATTCTTTTCTGCTAATCGCTTCAGCTCCTCAATCACGTCCTCGTCCAACAAAGTCTTATCGAACCCGAGAAACGCATCTTTTAGAGCCTGTCCGTAGTCACCGTTCTTGTACGATTCTAGCTCCTTGAGGAACGGCGGTAGCTTCTCAGCGCAGTATATTGCCACTTCTGCGCCCCCGTGACCATCGTACACTGAGAATAAGGATGTGTTCTGATCGAATTCCAGTAGGCAATTGTGGGCGTCCTGTGGCAACACAAAGCTAAAATAAATGCGCAAAGATATCACAAAGAATGTACCTCTTGGCTGATCCGCCACCCCTGCATGGAACTGGCGCCGATTTCTAAGTATTCATTTGCTTCGTTACTGGACGACTTTTCCGTGTTGGGCACTGTTAAGTAGGCCCCCATTTTGACGTTTCCGCGCTTTTAATTCCACGTCGTGAAGATGAAAGTCTGACGTCGATCGAGGAGCAAAACAAAACTACGAATTTCAGGTTTGACCTGTACCGAGAAAGAAGCCACGGTCGTTACTCTTGGGATGGTTCAGGCTTATTTTCTTCCTCTGGTGAAGTTGCGGTTTGCAAAAAAAAACCGGTGAAAGACGTCTCGGTCGTCGGCAAACGACCAATTGCCGAAAAAATTAAAACTTCGCGGGAATTTTGTTTCGCGACCGCTTGGAATTAAACGAGCACTTCACTTTCACACAGAAAACTCGCACTGCGTCCGATTTTAGGTTTTCTTGTTAAAACCAACGAAAAATTCGGGCCGATTTCTAATCCGCCATGCACAACTAAATTTTTCTTCTTTTTTGAGTTGCACAAATTGCCGCTACTGCTGATTCAAAACGCTCGATTCGCGGACGAGTTGAGATGAGACGGACGTAAAACCTAACTAGTAAATGGATCTATCTCAGTCGTATGTATTCCGGCTGGCGGACAACAAACATGAGTGCAAGGGAGAAAAGTAGAGAAGCGTCACGGTAAGATTCTTGCTCTTTTGCAAACCAACTGTCGTTTGTCTCGTTCATTTTTGGGTGTGCGGGCAGGGAGGGAGGAGCTCGGTTTCGTTTGCGTTCACGTTGCCGCTTGCTTGTAAGCGGCTGCAGTATCGTGTATTGGCGGGCCCGTGCATTTTTCCGATTCGAATGGAATACACGTGGAAAGCGCTTGCGCGCCGTTGAATTGCTTGCAAATATTGAAATGTGAATGTATTGGAATAAGGTGTTGCGGAAAGTCAAAAGTAGATGACAAGCAGTGATACCAAAATTAATGTTAGTGGTTGAGAGTTTGGATAAAAAGAGAAAGATGAGGTTGATGAATTGGATGATGATCGTTATTTTTGAATTGAACTTAATAGCAAATGAATTGCATAACTTTGGAAAATCAATTCGAACGTCATAAATCCATTCTGAATTCTATGATTATTTTTTTGGATTATTTTTGGAGATTGATTAGCTGGTGAAGAACGATAACTTCTTTATAGTACCTTCGTATGAACAGGAGGTTTTGTAAATTGTGTTATTACAAAAATTATAATAGCACTATGGCAAAGTTAAAAAGAAATTATCAAGAAGAAAAAAAATATGAAACAACTTTATTTTTTAAAGTGAAACTTACAAGGTCGCTGGCAGAGGGACTAGTATGAGCTCATTATGCTGGTCTATTTGACCCATCCGATACCTAAAAGAAAACCTGGTTGCAGATTGCTCTAAATTGCAATAGATTGATTTTTCTATATGTACAGTTGGGGACAAAACTCTCCATTCACCCTCAAAATTTCATAAATTTAATAGAAAATGCAAATATTTATGAGAATTTTATATGCAACTTTACTGCAAATGTATTTTTATTAACATAAATTTAAAAACCAATTACATTAATTAACTTATAACCGTAAAAACACAAAAACAAAGAAATTCAGTAGGGGCAAAAGTGTTCATACATTATGTAATTGAACTGAAAATTCCACATTATTTGATAAAATTTTATATTTCAATATTTTGTTGGACCACCGTTGGCATCAATAACAGCCTGCAACCGTCGTGGCATTGAATCCACCAAATTTTTAGTGACTTCCGGAGTTATTTCTCCCCAGGCTTGTTGAAGCGCAATTTTGAGTGATTCCTTGCTGCTGGGGTGCATTTTTGAGATTTTTCTTTTCATAAGCTCCCGAATATGTTCTATGGGGTTTAAGTCTGGCGACTGAGGAGGAGAATACAGCTGTCTTCGTGCATAATAAAGCAATCAGTTCTTTACAAAGCGTGCAGTATGTTTGGGATCGTTGTCCTGTTGGAATATCCAATGCCGGCCAAGACCCAAATTGTCCACGGAAGGTTGCAAGTTTTCTTGTAACAGTCTTTTATAATAGTATTGGTCCATAATACCGTCTATAAACACCAATCTGCCAACCCCACAAACTGCAATTCCACCCCACACCATCACATTTCCACCGCCGTGTTTTACTGTTGGTATCAAATTCTTCAGTTGCAATGCTGTTCCGTTTTTTGCCAGGTTCTTTCTTTGCCATCTTTACCGAACAAGTTGAACTTGCTTTCATCACTAAATAAGACAGTTTGCCAGAACTCTAAATCCTTTCCTAAATATCGCTTTGCAAATTCAAGTCGAAGCTGCCTATTCTTTTCAGATATTAGCGGTTTTTTTTACGAGGAACTCTACTTGCATATCTATCGGAACGTAAGATTCTTCGGATGAATTTAGGGTGAACACACTTATTCGAAGTATTAGCGACATGTTCCGTCAGTTGCTGACCGGTGATCCTTGGGTTTTTGTCGACCTCTTTTAAGATCATGCTGATATCCCGCCTGGAAAATTTCTTTGGTGGTCAATTTCTTATATATATATATATATATATATATATATATATATATATATATATATATATATATATATATATATATATATATTATATATATATATATATATATATATATATATTTTCCACCATATATATATATATATATATATATATATATATATATATATATATATATTCCACTTTTCGGTATATTTTCCACTGATCCTGTGTTTTTATGCTTTTGAACAATGTATTGGACAGTGGCATGGGATAAATTAAACAAAACTCCAATTGCGCGGTATGATTTTCCATTTCTGTGCTCAGCAATAATTAAATTTTTTATTTTAACACTTACTTCCTTACGCTTGCTCATTTTTCACTCCTTTTGCTCGCAGATTACTAAAACAAACTAATCATTAGATCGTATTCACGCATTTCATAGGAAATACAACGGTTCTTTGAAGGAAAACAACAGTAAAGCAATGCAATGAAGACCAGAGTACACTATCTGATCAATGTATGAACACCTTTGTCCCTACTGAATTTCGTTTTTTCTGGTGTTTTTACGGTTATAAGTTACGGGTCTTCAACTCAGGCTATCAATCACAGCTCCTTGCCATCGAGCGCAAATTATAATAATTTTATTTAATTTAGTTTTCGGGGAATATCTAGTTACTTTCACCGTAATTTTACACAAATGCCAGTTCTGGTAAAAAATATTTGAGAAAAATTGTAATAGATACCATGAGTTAACAAGGAAACAATCCGGTGCTTCAACCAATAAAAAACATATAGAGAGCAATGAAAGGCTGATATAGCTGGTATTAAGGGCCTTCAAAATAAAACAACAATAGAATCGTACGAGAAAATTTCATTTTGAGGGTATTCTAAATCTGGTATATTCCATGCCCAAGGGAATTGCTTCTCATGTAATTTTTTTTTAATGTATGTTTATAAAAATACAATTGCAGTAAAGTTGCTTATACAGTTCTCATAAATATTTGCATTTTCTACTAAATTTATTAAATTTTGAGGGTGTATGGAGAGTTTTGTCCCCAACTGTATATACATATGTGTACACATATAAGTCTTCTTACTTGCATTTAAAATACAACTATTGTTATTTGAAATAGTAATAACAAACCATATTCAACAAAAGAAATATAATTTTTTTTTAAAAGATATCAGATTCGAGTTAAGTTGTTTGGTGAAAAATACATACTATTGTTGCTTTCAGTTTTTCCATATCAAACAAAATAAATTTCAACATACAGTTATATCTCCAGGAATAAGAATTGGGGAAATTCCTATTCATTCTTTGTTCAAAATAGCTAGCAGTTGCATATATACCTAAACAGAGTGAAACTAACTTACTAAATATGGTAGCTAGATTAAACAAGTAGCAAATTTCGTAAAATGTAATAGATGAAACCCAAATGCAATGTTGCAGTAAATTGCATCAAATTGCAGCAGATATACTGCAATTGCAGTAAAACGACAACACTGGTCAGATGGGACGAGTCGATCGTGCAGTTTCAATAAAAGGCACTCATCCAGAAACAGTCTGCGTGACTTCAAGAATAGAATTTGGAGCATGGGAAGTCTCGCATTGTGTTGCAGAAGATTCTACAGCATCAATTATGTATTTAAAATCTGCACACAATAGTTGACAACAGTATTCGACGTTACTGTGGACAAAGGCAAAAAAGAAATTTGAGCAAGTGGAGATATTCGTAATATGCTTAGAGGATCTGATGACCATCATCCCCATCCTGCAGCGTATTTCTATCGCGTGCCACCGCCTCGGGGTGGTACCCGAGGAATGAACAAAAGCTAGGGTGGTCTTCATTCCGAAACCTGGTAAGTCGAATCATCAATACGTGAAGGACTTTAGACCAATGAGCTTAACATCGTTTCTGCTCAAAACACTAGATTGGCTTGTTGATCTACACATCAAGAGCTCGATTGATGTCGCGAGAATCTGTGTCGATCAACACGCGTATCTAGCAGGCAGACCAGTAGAAATGGCATTACACAAAGCTGTCGGTACAATAAAAAATCCATTGAAAGCCTTCTTTGTCATTGAGGGAGCCTTCAATAATGTTGCTGTTGTGATTTCATCGATGTTTTGTTTCGATATGGAGTGGATAAAACTCTGGCGACCTGGGCATCGGACTTTCTCAAAAATAGGTTGATTGAGGCTACTTTTTTGGAGGCCAAAGCGGAAAGAATAGTCTAAACCGGAATACTACAAGGAGGGATTATATTTCCTCTCTTCTGGATCCTGACAGTCAACGAAATATTGGAGAATTTAAGGACCAGTGGCTTTGAAGTGGTGGCGTATGCCGATGACATTGCGGTACTTGTGAGGGGTGCGTTCTCATAAACTTCATCGGACCTTATGCAATCGACGATGGACCATATCCAAATCTGGGCCGGCAAAGCCTGACAAAAATTTAACTTGTACTCTTCACAAGCAAACACAGGGCTCCGGCTATTGACGTAGCCTCAACGGAGTAACATTGGAACTTGTTGATAGTGTTAAATATTTGGGCCTTATACTAGACAGGAAACTGAACTGGGGGCTAATGTGAAGTACAAAATAGTTGGGGCTCGAGCAGCACTTTCCGCGTACCGATTTGCCTACTCCAATACCTGGAGTCTTAAGTTTTGGCCAGCATACTACACATTCACCTGTGTTGTGAGGCCGATTTTGTTGTATTGTTACGGACAGCTGTTTGCCGCCACTCACAGCAATATATGTATAAAAAAAAAAAAAAAAAAAAAAACAAAACAAAACATTCAGGCGGTGCAATTCGAATGTCATTGCACCCAATTAAGGTTATTGACATCTAATGGCATTCGAATTGCATTGCCTGTATAAAAACAAAACGAGCGGTTGTTGCTTTGCAAGCATCACCCAAACACTGAAAAAAAAAACAACAACAATGAAGCGGTGCAGTTCAAATGCAATCAACACCTGAGTGCATTTGAACTGCATTGCTTGATGTTCGGGTGATGCTTGCTTGATAGATAAGCTGTTGCGGGAGTTGGCGGCAACGGGATCATCAGCTGGAAACTGCACTGGCTGGGGGAGCTTGAATTTTTGCTGGGGACAGAAAGTTTTGGGTTTTGGCGCGAGGCAGTAAAGATCGGAAGAGTGAGCTTGCGTCGTACAAAGACTTTGGAAGAATTTTTGGGGAGTTTTTTTTGGTGGCGAATTGGGGAGATTGGACGGACGATAGGGGTGCTCTGCGTTAGACGGCGGTGGAGTTTTTCTTGGGTGGAGTGTTGGCGGAAAACGAGGGAGTTTGGTTGATTTTTGAGACACTGGACCGTGAAGTGTTAATAAAATATTAAAACGAGAGGCGAATTGAAGAATCGCCGGTTCTAATTGAGGAGTGTGGTCGCCAACTTACTGAATAAGGAGTTTGTGTGCGTGCGAAATTCCGACACATCCATTGGCTAGAAAAGACGATTATCTTGTGGAAGTTGAGGGAAATTTGAAGGCAGGGAATTTTGGTTGAGGAGAACGCTGACTTGGATTGACGAGGAGCAACTCAAGCTGTCGTGCAAGTGCCATAAATTGTAAAAAAAGATCTATGGTTCCTTAATAAAACAGTGCATTATCGAGCCGTGATAAATTGAAATCAGTGTTAATAGTATCGGAGTTTAATTTAAATCTATTTAAAAAATTCAATGATAGATCTAAGTGGTCGCGCCAACGGGAAAAATTTTCATGAGAAGAACCAATTACAAGTACACATTTTCTACGTATAATAATATACATAACTGTTTGAAATTGACGGAGGAAGCTGCAAGTGTTATTGTTTGATTACTGAAATCATTTTAAAAATTTCAAAAATTTTCATGAGAAGAATCAATTACAAGTACACATTTTCTACGTATAATAATATACATAACTGTTTGAAATTGACGGAGGAAGCCGCAAGTGTTATTGTTTGATTACTGAAATAATTTAAAAAAAAAAATTCTGAGTCTAAATCTAATGTTAAATTCGTTAAACCTAATTCACATTTAAAAAAAAAAAAAACGTTTTCAGTGCTCCAGCTTCGGTACCGGGGTTTGGATATCACTGGTAAGTAACCAATTTTATTGTATTTATTCTTTGATTTAGCTATCTTTAATATATATTATTTATTGTAAACAATTAGTATATTGATTTGATGAATTTATCTATATTTGTTCTGAATTGAATTTTTATTAAATTTTAATTATTAAATTTTAATTTGTTTATATTAGTTTATTGTAAGCTAAAACGGTCTTGTATATTTGTATATGTTTTAATTTGAAATTTTATAATATATGAGTTAATTTTTTTAATTTTTTTAAAATTTTTTGTTTCTTCTCCGAACGGCTGACCATGACGTTGTAAGTCCAAGCAATTAGGTTCAGTGGAGCCATGTTTTGAAGTGGGTTCCTTTTTCCCCTTGCTTGTTTTTTTTTCCTTTTTGTGATTATGTCTAGTTATGCGTGACCCAGCTAGGGCTTGACCTGCCCCTCAAACCACCCACGACACCGGTGTCTAGCCGGCACACAAAGTCACGCGAGGGTAGCAGGTCAGGTTAAAATTTTCTGTTGTGGTGGCGGCTGTTCACAGCTGTCCCGCAACAGTATGAAGCGATCGTGTGTTGGAAGGCAGTGGAGAGTAAAACCAACATCAAGGAGCTAAGAAGACTGCAAAGATTACTTTACATATGTATTACGGTTGCCTTAATAACCGCCGCAACGGCTGGATTAGAAATGATTCTGGAACTTATGCCCCTGGATCGATTCATCTTAAAAAGAGCAAGCTTAGTGGCAATACGCGCTAAAAGTTCCGGCATATAGAACGATTTAAATCAGTGGGGCCACAGCGGCATTCTTACAGAGTGCCGTAGAAGATATGAGCTCGTTGCGGAAAACACGGACCACATGAGCAGAATAACACATATTGGCAGGGATTTGCAGGTCAAGATACCCACAAGAACAGACTGGAAGAAAAAGGGAGCTACCGCCGATGGTGGTGTCTGGATTTACACGGACGGGTCAAAGACGGACACAGGAGTTGGCTCGAGCGTGTTTTCTACGGATTTGAGCCTTAACCTGTGTTTTAGACTGTCGGACCATGCTACTGTCTTTCAGTCTGAAGTATATGCTATACGCATGGCAATTGAGTCCATTAGCGGAACATCAACCAAACCAACGACGATTTGCGTCCACTGCAGGGCAGCCATTCTCGCTCTTGCGTCGTACAGATGTTCTTCAAAAACTTAACTCTTGCAGAGTGGCTCTCAATGACGAGGCAAGGAATATTCCTATCCGAATTTTGTGGGTGCCAAGGCATAGTGGGGTCAAACGCAACGAAAAAGCCGATTAATTGGCGAGAAATCACTCGAATGTAAGATGGGTTCTGTTCTAGACAGCTCACTCTCAAAAGTTTCATCAAGATACATACTTATGAAGGATGACGGGAGATTTTTGAAGGAAATGATTAAAACCAATTCATTAAAAAATGATTAAAAGGCCAGAAGGGTTTCGAGTATTCGGAACTAATAGACGCTTCGATTCTCGCGACGTAGACACTTAGCATCTTTAACGATTCTTTTTGCATGAGAAAGTAATTTTTTAAACTGAAATAGGACGTTTGAATTCGTCACGTGCAGAACTCTTTGCCCTTAAGAGAGTGGTAACTTCAAAGTTAAACGAGGGACTATCTATTGAACTTCCTGGGGCAACATGCAGGAGTGAAACGAGGAACATGATTTTAAGAGGAAAACTTAAAACCTGTAAAATCTGGCCAAATTCCGAGCTTTGAAAAAATGTATCCAAGCTTTTATGATTGATTTTGTTCACCGTTCCAGTAAAGTGTCCTTTATGGAAATTGAAATGGCACTACGAAGAGGCCTTGGATCTAAGAGGGAGATTATGAGAAAGTTGTAAAAGTACTGGAGGACGATGAGAATCGGGAAGAACACAAGGTAAAAAGCAAAATTGAAATAAATTGAAGATGTTTGAAGATTGGTTAAAACAAGTTGATTGCCAGGAGTATTAAGTAGAGAGTATAATTGAAAAAGTGGCACATAAAAAATGAAAGAAGAAAAGGTTAGGGAAAGACGATTACTAGAAGTGATGATTGAAAACATGGTATTTCATTCTATAGAAGGCATGCTTAAATCACCAAATAACATTAAGCTAATAGAAGGAAAACGGAAGAGTTGATAGGATGAGAGCTCTGAAAAGAAAAGTTCATAGACTGAAAAACGACTATTATCAGATTAAAGCATTAAGTACTAATGAGGTAGGTACTAGAGAAACACACACTAAAACACATTGAACTTAAGAAGTAGTAGCAAAGGCACTGCGAAAAGCGGGCAAAAAGAGCTCTAGTTTGAGATTTGTGGATGTCATTGAGAACACTTTCGCCATCAGATTAACCGGAGATTGAGCGGTCACGAGCTTTACTAAAAACAGTGTGCTATGGTAAAGTCTCATCCCCGAAAATATCATCGTTCAACAAGGTTTCAGTAACACAGATAATATCATCAGATGAAAGAGCAGAAGAAAGTTTGTTTTATTACTTATTTTATAAAACTTGGTCCTCAAGACACAGAAGTTTTGGTAAAACAATTTTATGGAATGGTTTACGGTTGATATTTTTTTGTTGATCTGCATCGAAATTTTTACCCGGAAGCTTAGCAAGTTCCTTTGAAACTTTCTACGAAAACTCCAAGTGGCCTCAAGATCCCAGTTTAGTAGGTAATTAATACCAATAGGTTGCAAAAAGAAGCTTTAGTTTGTTCCTAAGTTTTCTCTCACCCTGGATAAGGTTAAGTCATCAGAAATTTCAGTTGAAGTTTTTTGAGATATCGAGAAATCGAGATATCGATGCCACGAATAGGGTTTTAGGTTCTGAAATGCAATTTAAATGAAATGCATTTCATTGATTGCATATTTGTATTCACATCACTTGAAAGATAATATAACTAATTTCGATCACAATTCGATTTGACTTTCTGGTTCCAATCAATTTGAACAAATTCTAGAGAGCGAGAACGAACTTCTATTTTCGAATCTTTTTGTATAGTTAAAGTTGAGCTATTCAAAGACTGAACAAAGAGTCATATGTTTCACCTTTTTAAATCTAAGTGAAAAATCCGGTGAATTCTACATTTTCAATAACATTACTTTTTAACTACTGCAGGCGTAAGAAGTTAGTTCCTAACCACCGTGTCAACTCCGTATATGTATATGGACCAAAAATCCAGTGATCCGGCCTGAGATTGTATTGTTGATCATCCTGGAAAATTGGAAGAAATCACATGGAGCAGAAAGAGATGTAAGATACGATTCGACAGCCACATACTCAGGCTAGATTTTTCACTGCTCCCATACGGCTCTCTCTCGCAAAAACTACCAGCAAACTCTCAGGCTGCTTTAACTGATAATGCATTGCATAAACGGAGGCGTAATTTCAAGGTCAAAGTGTTTTTTTTTTGGAAAATGGAAGGAGTTGGCACGCTGGTTAAGAACTAACTTCTTACGCTGTGACTACTATACAATTGTTTCCACTATCAAATTTGCACTAGGACACACTATTTATGTTCCATAAAACAGCTGACTAGAGTCTTCCTACAAAAAATAAAAAAACCCGAGATCCCGGGATTCGATATTCAAAAAAAAAAACACAGCAAAATAAGGCAAGTTTTTAATAAACAGATTATATTACGTGCCATCATTTCAAAGCTACAACAATAAGTAAGTTCAAAAAAACTTGTTCTGACTCGATACTTGTTGGTGGGACGGTCAATAAATATTAGTACGCCTGCTCCAAATTATGCCCACGAGTGCCAACTATTTCGAAAAGATTCTTTTCCTTTGCAACGGCTTTAATTAGATCAGTTTCTTTCGGCATTTCACGATTAATTATTTTATACTTTTGCAACTCTTATTGTAGCGTCAATTGACGACTACCTTGCCCTGATTCAATATGGGTATCTACTGGGTTCTCCTCATTTCTTTGGTTACCAAGCAAAGGGTTCAGATTATGGATCATTGAAGTGATTTTTTTAATATTTGCACTGCTTGATTTCAAAAATAGAGATTCTATTTCACTTGGTAAATTTTTGCTGGCACAATGTGGATTCTGGAGATAGCTTAGCATACCAGATACCTCGGTACACTGACGCTCTTTGATTCATAACGTTGGCAAGAACGGACCGTTTTTCTCCTAACTGCCTAATAAAAATCCTGATGAAGTATTAGCAGTACATAAATTTGCATCTCTGCAACTTAAGGCTTCCACAGTCAATTTTACAGGGAGTAAAAATTCAATAATTTTCTGAATCGAATCAAACTCAGTTGCTTCTAATCGATCTGGATATTGCAGGTCTATTAATGCCTTCTGTATACTATTTTTCAAAATGGAAAACTGTTCGAGTATTGTCGAGAGACTATTCTATCTTGTTTTGTTCTTTGTTCAACTAAACCATCCTAGCCAACCCGTCTAGAAACCATCAATCCCGGGATTTTCGGGACCAGAAATTGGCCGAAATCCCGGAATTCGGGATCCCGGGATTGGGTTCCCTAGTTACACGCCAATCCAGCTGCAGAACTGTTGTCAGATTCAGATCCTAGTGGCAGTCGATGCTCGCAGAAGAAGGTTCCAAAGATAAGAATTTCATCCAGTCCGTTCTTTTTCTATTTATAAAGGCTACCTGCTTCGTTGCCCTCCGGCCAAAACACTTTAAACGATATGTATCTGTGATCGGAGAGCGCACACTTCTGGATTTCTCCAGAAAATGCATATAAATAGCGTCCACTAATCAAGGCAATTTCAAGATCATTTCTCCGTTTACAAGTGAGACACTTATTTATTTATTTGGTTTCTATTAAATGCACAATAACAGACAGTATACAATAAAAAAATAAAATCATAAGAAGTAAATGAGTAAATACAAATATAGTATTATTACCGTATTATTTTCCTACGTACCCCTTGTACCAGAAAAGGATACCAGGGGGTTAGTTTCGGGAGATAGGTAATAGGGAAATTACCGATCAACCGTGACAGTATATAAAAAACAATCAAAGTAGTAATAAAATAAAGTGAAATTAAGTGGAACAAAAAAGAAAAGAGAGAATCCATTATAAGCAAGAATATAAAATAAAATTTATTAGAAAACAATTTTTTCCAACGAACTATATTTTTAAAGATGTCAATGAAATATGGAAGAGGACTAAGTTGAAAACTGTTATGAGTGCGTAAGAGTCGCAATGCAGAAGAGTTGAAGAAAGTATTAATACGAGCAAACAGTACTTCAAATAAAATAGAGGACCTGATTGGCCTTACGGATTGCCGCGCAATGAACAAAGATGTAAGAGAGGAAGATAGGTAACAACGACAGATTTTGAACAGGAAACTTTGGGTTCCGCGAAGTGGATCCAGAATCTGTCAACCCAAAGTCCTTAGTCCTATCACAGGTTTACAGCCGTAGGGTCAATTTCTCAGCCCCGTACGTGAGGACGTCTGATATCTTACTGGCCTCTAGAAGTGGTACTGCTTTCTTATTTGGTGTGAAGAGAGGCTTCCACCGACTGTAACAATCTTCCATGGAAATATTAGGGTTACGAAGTCTGACTACACCCAGAATGTCTTCCGAATCGCAATAAAAGCAGGGAACCCAAGCCTTGTATCTAGGTCGAAAGCTTTAAATTGGCACTAGACCAGAAATTCCCCAGTTCAGGTATCACCGGCTTATAGAAGTCAGCCGAATTTTGGTCTTCACACATCATCAACCTAACTCCTTTGCAATAGCCCGCATCAACCCTCTCCGATCAGCTGGCTTTCTGTAGCTTGCAGCAGATTCTGCACATAGCCTACCTTATCTTGGGTCAGTTTTTTGAAGAGATGATTCCCTCTCTTTTGTTTACATCGATCATAGCCCAGTTGAGGAGCTCTTTGGTGGTTTCGTAGAACGGCCGGGCAAGCCCTGGAGCGGTCGCCATGAGCTTAGGCTGTGTAGTTTAGGCTTCTTCTGTTTGCTCTCATTTTTATGCACAACTGACCTTTGTTATTTCTGAATAGAATCCACTGCGTTTAGAGGGAGCGAGTGCTCTACAACAATTTGTTTTGCCCGTAGTAAAAACTTTTTCTTCATCGAACAATGTCTCTAAAGAGACCTATTTCAGTTTCGTAAGATATTCGAT
The DNA here is from genome assembly GCA_963978885.1 of Nemotelus pantherinus. Taxonomy (NCBI): domain Eukaryota; kingdom Metazoa; phylum Arthropoda; class Insecta; order Diptera; family Stratiomyidae; genus Nemotelus; species Nemotelus pantherinus. The sequence goes on along the minus strand of OZ022264.1, from coordinate 18,425,758 downwards.
GAGTAACCTTCAAGCTCCGTAAGGCCTAGCTGAGTTTCTGGGTGGAAAATGAGTACCTGAGCAGGAATCAGCAATGGTGGACGGTAGAACCTGTTAATTTATTATGACTCTTGAGCTAGCTTTGGGCCAGGCTAAGATACCAGAGCTCCGAGATCACTTCAAACAAGGACAGATGAAACTGATGTTCCGCTAAATGTTCACGGGGCTGACTCATTTGCCATGTTTCTACATCCCATGGATTTTGTATTCGAGGGTGTACTTATATTCATACTAGGTATTTGCCCGACGAGTTTTGTTTTTTTCGTTACTGATTTTAGATTTCGATTTAAAAAGGTTCTCTACTCAGAGCTGCTTTCACAGATCGTATGTGTAGTCACTTTATTGATCTCATCATTGTCTATGCAAGCAAGGACGCCATGTGAGGGTTGGTGCAAGCCGTTATGGGGAAATCTACTGAGAACTGGATCAGTGCCAATCAGAAGTCCGCCTCAACTTAACCTACGCCAATAACTTAATGACGACGAGACTTAGAAAGCACTGTAAAGCATCACAAGGCTTTAATGGGACGGAGGTGATTATATTAACTTGGAGCCGTTCACGAAGCAGACTTCACTTTGTCGCTACCATGCCTGAAGACGACTAGGTCCAGAATGCTACATTCACCAGGCCATATGCAACAGATCAAATAAGGAAACAAGGCGAACAGTCCGAAGACGAAAGCGGTCGTTATAGAGACGGAGAGTCTATTAGAATTAATTAGCGTCAGCCAAGATGCACCACGACGAAGGGATCTAGCTTGCATAAACATATCCTTCTTATGTGCTTGATGTGTATTTTCCGTATTTTCTATTACTGGATGAATACAAACGCGTATCTTATGGGATTTGTTCGGATATCTGCAATAAAGGAAAATATATTTTGGGCTGTGAAAATCAAATAGCAAAGCCATAAACTGTATCTACCATAACAATGGAAACAAAATATACATGCTACTTAATATTTGCACAAGAAACAATATACTTTGTTAGTTCAATTCAAAGAATCTGAATATGTACACAATTTTTCAAGTCGCTAATAAGTCATCCAAACGCTACTGGCATATTTTGCACGATTGAGTGGTCATAAAAATGAAAGTTCTATTTGTAAATAATATGAACAAACGCATTTCTCTTGCGAATACCTGTCATTCTGAATCGAAAGATTTGAATCGATGTGTTCGTCTTCTGGGGACAAGTGCTAATTAAATAGCACGCTGCGTACGAACAGATTAAAGAACAAAATTATTTCCCTAGTTTGCGCAACGTCTCGACTTAATTCCATCGAGTCATTGTACGCTTAGGAGCTCGGGTATGCTTACTTTGTCGACTTAAGTGATTTACAATGTTCGTTGCGTTAAGTGCTGGTTAGAAAGTGCTGCCGGCAAGTTCTAGCATAATCATGAACTTTCAGTTTTCAGTCATGCTGGCAAATATCAGTCACTTTTCTTTCAACTTGTGAAATGATGATGGCTCGCTCGGAGATCGGAAGAAGTGCGTGAGGAAGGTTAGTCAGCCGCAGTGGCAAAACGTAAAATTAGCTAGCAATAATGGCGTACAGATGGATTTGAAGGTTGTTGTACGTGAAATAACTTCATTCTTAGCTATGGCCAGCTAGAATCCTCACAAATCTCCTAATTTCCTAATTAAGTAGTATCCGACTCCAGCTGCAGACACTATCGCTTTTAATGGGCTCGGACCTATGTATTTTGTAGCATTAAAACCGACAATCAATGCAATGGAAACTTCGTCGAAGCAGTCGATGCTATGTATTAGAGCCTAGCGTACCAAGTACAGATGTTGATTGGCGTTCCCATAAAATCTATAATGATGATCCGGCCGACTTCAATGGGCTTCAGAAGCTGTCTTAGCCCATCATGCGCACAAATTAAAAGTACGTGCCAAGATAAATCGCATGCAATGATGATTGGTCCAATAGACTTGTACTATTTCAGGTGGGACTGTGACTGTCCATCTGACTCAAGTCCCGGCCGGTCAGTTCCATTCGCCCTGCCAGGCCTGGAATCACGGAGATTTTCAATAAGATCACAATTTTCTTCGAGCGCCAGCTGGCAGTTCCTAAGGGCTTATCCAAGTCCTATATTCAACTTCGGCCCCACCGCAGTTTTCAATAGACCGACGTCTGAATTTAATTTTACCTTTCATTGCAAATAGAATGAAATGAATCGTACAATTACCGAGAGTTGATTGCAATAATTAAACCATTTACTTGGCTACAATGTTGCCTGCTGAAGTAGTGGTATGGCATGTTTGAGGGCTTATAGCACCAGTGTTGCGTGAATTCACGAGATGACGGATTATTGCTGGAAACATAGGCGGATCGAGGTCTGAATTTGGGAAGGGGTCAGTGGCTCTAAAATCGCAAAAAGAAAACTAACATGACACTTGATATATTTGCTTACTACACATTGTCGCGTTAGAAATGCCTAGTTTAGACACACTTGATATCATTATGATGAGGGATGAGTTGCGGATACTGGAGGAGCGGTGTCTTTTGAGAAAACGGGATGGCTTTTTCATAACGTATAGTGAGCTTTCACTCTGATGGTTTTTCCGTGGAGATGAAACTGATTTTATTTACTTGAACTTCGATTCCATTTATTTTTAGGGCCAGTGATTTCTTTTTGTAGGCAGATTTCTTTTCACTTGAAGGGCTTCAAATTTTGTGATTTAGTTTGACTCACACTGATTGTAATAGCTACTTAGAAAAGCTGTTTGTCCTTGGATATGAATCGTGCCAAGCTTTGGATTATGTGCTGATGCGTAAGCAAGGAATTCATTAGCGTAAATAAGTGTTTGAGTTTGGTTGTTTGGCTTGCAAGGCTGCTGTGCAGTGAAAATGATAAAGAACAGAGGGCCTAGGATTGAGCCTTGAGGGAAAACCAATAGATATCAATTTTTTAAAGAAAGTTGCGTATTTAAAGAAAGATCGTAATCATTGGGCGGTAAACACACACATGAATGGAAAGTCATACAGGAGTGCTAAAAAGTACCAAGAATTGTTAAATAAAACACACATTTTGTAACCTTCCAAGTAGGCCTCATTAGATATTACACATGTATGTCAGTATTTTTTTCCAACCATCAAACCATTTGCTATAGGCGCTTTCTGGTGTAACCTTCAGTTCCTTCCACGATTTTTTACCAATGTTCAAAGAACATTCGTATTAAAATCAATTTCGCCAAAAATTCATATTTTCATATACAGGGTGGCCCAAAAGTTTCTCCCCACAAATTTTTTGTTATAAAAAGAAAACCAACAAACATAATTTAGAAATTCAAATTTATTTGTTATGCTAACATAATACAGATTCTTATTCTTATTACTAATTATGCGTATGTCTACCGTTATTATCTATACATTCTAAAATACGTCGTCCAAAACGAACACTTAAATTTTCTAATTCGGCCTCGGTGTAGCTTCTCCATTCTTGCTGTACTCTCGCGATTAGTTGTCGTCTATTCGATTTTGACAGTGTCAATGATGCTTTTGCTGTATGCGCTCGTGCCCTATCCTATCGAGTTTTGTTTTTTTCGTTACTGATTTTAGATTTCGATTTAAAAAGGTTCTCTACTCAGAGCTGCTTTCACAGATCGTATGTGTAGTCACTTTATTGATCTCATAAATTATGAGAAATAAATATCTAAATATCCCTATAAATTATGACTCAGTCGCCAGATTTAGACGAAATTCACACAGTAGCTGTACTTTATTCTAAGCCACGATTGATGCAAATTGTGTTGAAAAATTAAAAATTAAACTTATAGATCCTATTACGAAATTTTTATGTGGAAACTATCTTCTGTCATCCTGACATGCTGCGTAAGCTGGTAAAATGTTGTTCCGGTAATTGGATCCATCTACGGTTGTGTTTTGCTCAACAACATGACGTATTAACTTTCCACGTGAGCTGACTCCTCCTGCAAACATTATTTTGAGGTCAAATTTCGGCTTTTGTATGGGTTGAATAGTGCTTGGATAACTTGTTCTTACTCTCATGTTTTGCTTATTCCACGTTGGGTGCAAAACAATTGGGGACTCATCCGCAAAAAGTACGTTAGCTCTCTTAGACCTTCCAAGAGCACTATCTTCACAGAATCCTTCGCTTTGCATTCTTCTACGGAAGTTAAGTCTACCTGTGACATTCTTTGCAGTAAGAAGCGGCTTTACTCGTCTCTTGTTGGCATGTTTTCCCCAATTCGTCGATTTAATGTATTGTTGAGCCGTTGATCGAGACGTTGTCTTTCGTCGTTGTTGGTAATTTTCGGATTGATTTATCCTTTTGGTCGCTGTCCTTGTTCCAATGCCTGGCTTATTTTCCACCATCTTTCTTATTTTTATTTTTGTCGTCGGTAAAAGAGTTGTCGGTTTACCGCAACGTCCTTTGCCCTGCATATTGCCTTTCCTAATTTCTAGCCATGATTGTACGGCCTTTCTGTCGACGCCTGGTGTCCTTGATATTTCGGAAATGGATTTTCCTATTTCGCCAAGAGTTTGAATTTGAATCGTTGTTTGTATCCTATTCGAAGCCATAGTGAAGAAACACAAAAGTCCTCTAGGATAGACTTTAAAAAAATAATGATTTTTCAGGTAGCGTGTAAAAATTGTTCTAAGAAAAATCACTACTTACGATAAACACGGTAATGAAAAAGGATCCTTGAAGACAGGAGCAATAAAATTTTGCAGGTAGGTTTGCAGAAAGACTCTTAATTACCCGGGTAATTCAAATGAGCTAGCTAGCTATTGTATCATAATAAAACTTGCAAAACGTATTGATGTTACTAAGTTGTATACTTATATAGCTTTGTATGAGCGTGCTGGAAACCCTGTCGCTGCGGTGGGCGCTGAAAGTGAAAACCTTCCAACCATCGACCCAGATTTTCGCTTTTAAGAAAAAAAATCATATACAAATCTAATGCTTCGTGTACACAGTTCAAGTAAAACTTTTGAAATTCCAATTTTGACAAGAACGGTAACCCTTCCCCAAGCATCAAAATTTTTGTTCACGGAAACTTATAGCCCGATAATCAGATACAGTTGAAATATACAGCATGTGTTGGCCTTAAGTAATAGTAAGTCTGGTAGAATCGATTTTGAAATGTAGGCAATTCAGTGCCAGGGGTGCCATCTTGAAAAATCACTAGGAAAAATAACTGCTTTAGGCCCTATAAATTATGACTCAGTCGCCAGATTTAGACGAAATTCACACAGTAGCTGTACTTTATTCTAAGCCACGATTGATGCAAATTGTGTTGAAAAATTAGGTTGGAGCTGCCAGCTAAGGTAATTTTGGTATCTTAAATTTTGAAAATTCGTTCAGGAAAATAAAGCTCTTTGCCCTTTAGCTTCCAAGCCATCATTACGAAATTCATATGGCAAACTAAACTTATTTTAGACAATATTCAGTAGAGATCTAGTTGGAAAAATAATGATAGGGTTGCCAGCTATGGTTGGTTTTGTATTTTTTTTTGCATATCTTTAGTAAGCGATTTTATCATAAAATTTTCAAATCATAGTGATCTCGTTGTGAAACAACAAATATTACGTCCTAGGAAATTTAAAACTTTTGGCGGGTGGTAACTCTAAATTTCTTTGTATCCCTATAGCTTTCAATGCAGTCATCGGATCAATACAAAATTCGCAGAGCAGCTTGACTTTAACGTGAGGCAGATGTAGTCTTTAGGAGGAGATATAGCTGGTGGTAGTGGTCTTAAGTAGCTAGTGGTAGTAGACACACTCAAAATCTGCACAAATACTCTTCAGTTCTTTGAACATTAGTATTTCTAGCAGTTCTGATGCGCTAGGGGTTTTTTCGTGTTAAATTGCGGCTAGTATAATTTCCTTGACGGAAGAATTATACGTACCGTCCTACCTTTTCTCGGAGCTAATCCACCCCATTTTCAATAATCCACCCCCGCCATGTAGAGCTAGCAAAACGGCAAATCAGCATTCGTCAGGGTCGGATTGAAGGGTGCTCCACTGATGCGAGCGAGGGGCCTTGGCTATTTCTCGGGTACCGGCAATTTCTCGGGTACCCTACTCCCAGGCACTTCATTTTTTTTTGTTGAAATGCCCTCTTGATGGTTGGCCATCATCAACCTTCTTGACTGGTCTTAGGTTCAGTTGACGTGCTTTGCCAAGCATCTCCCATTTTGTTTAAAACCACTACAGAAGAGAGCCTCGTGGAGATTCTTCTGGGGCAACATAGTACAAGGCATCAACAAATCAAACGCCTACGTAAGGGCTTAAGCTCAGCACTGATGGCTGTAGGATGTATTCCGAGCACCGACGGCAGATAGATTAATTCGTGTCTTCGTGCATTCACATATTCCGGGGAGTAATAGTCTCTCAGCATAAGTAGCACTTCAAATGGTGCAAACGGTCAGCTTTTTGCTACTTCTGAGGATTCCAAACTCCCAATTAAAGTAGGTTGTGAATTCCGTTCGGGCTGTTCAAATATTTGATGATATTCTTCCGGCTGACATCCAGCAGTTTATAGAAGTAAAGCTACTATATATGAAGGATGCATTTAATGCGAGCTTGCGCTTCTTTTATGTTCCCATCAATTCACGGAAAACAAAAGTTGTGTTTGTTCCTAAAACAGGAAAAGTTTTGCACGTCAATTCAAAAATTATGGTCCTATATGTCTTAGCTCTGTTTCGCTCAAGATTTTGAAAAGTCAAATGATCTTATGTTGATATCTCACTAGCGGCATGTTTACACCAAAGAAATGTCTGTTTAAACTGTTCTTTATGCTCTAACTGTGCTTGAAAAATCTTTTTCTATTAAGAATTATACGAGCTTTGGTATGTGGCTGATAGCAGCTTCACAAGTAAAGAGTCTCTTCATCTGGAAACACTTTGTTGCGACGAAGAGTTATGTGGCTCACCTAGCCACATTAGGGTTAAAAAAGTATTTATCTACGTTTTCGGAGAGTTCGAATCACTCTCCTTATTGACATCAGATAAAGGGTCAACGATTTAGGGCTGATACTTAGCGTAAAGCTACTATGGGATAAAACAACAGCTTTTGGTGCACTTTACTGCTGCAATATTAGAATTTGCAGCTTCGCATTGTTGCATGGCTTTATACCACAGTGGTTGAGTAGATACTAGTGTATGGGATGGTTTTTTGATGGTAGGCTGTTCTGAATTAGAAAATGTACAAAGTTGGTTAACAGGCGCCCTCCAAAGCAACGCTAGTAAGGCACTTTTTGTGTTTTGGTATTGGTTACCAACTAATCAGATAACCCTACTGTAAGCTAATCTGGCGGCTATGAGACTGCATTGTATCTTGGCATGGACTAAAACTGTGTTTATCAAAGGGTGTTCCGACTTCAGCGGAAATTGACCGCTTAACACCGAGTACTGTACAGAATTTCAAGTTTTCAACTCGCATTCCTGGTAGAGGTAAATAGAATGATGGTGTCACCAGGGGCGGATTTGCCACTAGGCCCGGTAGGCCCGGGCCTAGAGCGGCAAATTTCGGGGGCGGCAAATTTTCGATTTTTTTTGGGGCGGCCACTTTTCGATTTTTTTTTGGGCGGCAGTTTTCTTTCTGTCGTATATCTACATATATCTGAGTTTAATGAGCCTAACACCTCAAGCCAACCGAATTCTCTAAAAAATCAATGCACGCAAAAATTCAGTTCTGATGATTTTTTTCGGACATTAAAAAGTTTGACTTATAATAAATATCGAAATGCGATTACGGTAAAGGTCCAAAGAAACACAAAAATACCTAAAAAGTGCCTAGAAAGTATCTGAAAGTACCTACAAAAAGACTTAAATTACCTAAAAAGATCCTAAAAAGAACCCAAATAATACCTCTTCAATTTAGGAAAAGCTTATCAGAGGTAAATATTTGCGTGCATTGATTTTTCAGAGAAATTTGTTTTTATTATTATGGTACAGGGTATATCAGCTACATGCGAATTTTTTTATTTTTAACGTGTTTTTTAAATTGTACTTCATTACTGAAATTAATTTCTATAAAAATTTTTCTATAAAATGAAATCTAGAACATAATAGGTCAAAATATTTCGGGTTTATCCTTAACTAATAAGATATCGAACGTTAATTTACAGTAGTCGAGTTCATAGTTGATCTCCAGTCAAGTGCGGAAGCAAACTTTGAACGGAATAGTAAACTTAATTATAAAAATATGAGCGAAGACGTTGGAATTATATGCGATGTAAAGGTGTATACGGTTTTGGGATGTTAAAAATTGGTATTTTTGGATTCTTTTTTTTAGCGCAATTGCGCAATAATAGAGAATTTTCACGAACGAGGCGGTGCCGGTTTTGCTCTGATAATCGTTTTTTGTGAGCTTGGGCGCAACGAAATACAGCGAAGTATTCTAGGGAATCCAAAAAAAATCGCGCATTGTTGCATATAATATAATTAACGAAAAGGGCGGCAAATATTTCTGAGGCCTAGGGCGGCGAAATGGTCAAATCCGCCCCTGGGTGTCACCTTTAAGAATGGGCTTATTCATGTGTATACCGTTGGTTAAATGTTGAACAATAAGTAAGCTAAATCCGTCACTTCGTCTCTCGGGCCATTTTAGTACGAAGTCCTGTGCTGAAGAATTATTCTTCTACGGTTGCAAGACAGTCCTGCACTTCGATGGACGAAGTTCGCTGTGTCGTGACCATTCTTACCTCATAGGTTGGCAAGCACTGCAGTTCAACAATATCTGTCGAAAGTGTGGCTCAGAGAATGAAGTGTAGTTCGTCCTGTATCTCACGCACCAGTGTCTGGCTCTGAGGACGCCCTTCTTCTCAGGTCTGGCTGCTGTATTCTTTATCGACTTAATGGGTATTGTACAATTCATCAAAGAAACGAAATGGTTCCTAAAGTTCAGTGGCCAAGGGAGATTATAACCGTGGTATTATAACGGCTCTCTTGTGTGCCTATATTCATTTTTTGGCAAGACTGTTTGACTGACAGTCGCAAGATCGAACCGAAACTTATCCAATATTTCTGTCTACTAATATTTAATAAAAGTTGCATTCCGCCATGTAATATAAGCACATGATAATCTAAAAATGTAAGACGTACAAGCTTTTGCGCAGTGGATCGTGTACCAGACATGTATTGATGGCAGTATACATCAATAGTAAGCGGTGTAGCTTCCGCTTTTGATAATGTTTTCGATACGATTAGGGATCAAAGGCATTTAATTTTTGGAAATTTTTGAAAAGTATTCAATTTTCGGCATTTAAGCTTATATCCCTGAGATCACAGACCTGTGCGAAACATTGCCAACATTTGTTACATTCACTTATTTGACTGGCTCCATCCAAGCCATGTTGTGAACAAAAATTGTATTCGGTCTTTAATTTTCGAGTCATCATATCTGTTACGATCGTAAGACTGTTCTCGATACCACATAAATTTATATTTTGTATTGTGCTTTATGCCTGAAATATCAATTTATGCTGCTATCAAGCTAATAATTGTAGCTTTTAATCTTAAAAGCTACAATTTACAATAATTAATTCCGCCTAATTGAAACAATCATTATTCTTTGTCCATTTCTAAAATTCACTCTTCTTTCACTTCTTTATGAAAATTAAATGGATTCATCGTTTAAGCACAATAAAGTCATATTGTCTAGCTTGACCTAGAATTAAGACTTTTTCTTTGAAAAATTGAATGTGATGTATCAACGATTAACATCAACCTGCCATTGTTTCTCACCCAATCTAATGACTACGGACTTATATTGCGTGAATATCTTTCTTCTTTGCTCTTTAAAAAAAAACAGCAAGCCGGCCAGCCAACCAACTAATCGGTCAACCAAAACAAGAATAGATTTCTAATTGGGTCACTCTGACAACTTGAACCCATAAACATTTTTGCGTTCGAGTGAAAAAATCAAATTGTTCATCGAAGCCAATTATCAAGATGGTCTCGTGGGAAATGGTTGGCGGCTGACTTATCTGCATCAGCCGCCTGAGTGAATAAATGCTGACATCGATCGCAGGGAGGGCATCTACATCCATCTTACATGCTTCCATGAACATTACCGGCTCTAGAATAGCGTCAGAGAGGAATTTCAAGTCCATAGCTTGGCAGGTCCGCGTGATGGGTCATTTCCCGAATTCTAGGCCAACACTATAAAAATCGAAAAGGTTTTAATTACCATTAGCTTATTTGGAGATAATCTGCTGTTCGGTCAATCGGTCGGTGTTCTTCTCAGGCTCGTATGATTTCTGAGAACGCAATGAGAGCTTATCGGACAGGTGGAGTCAGATGGAGGGTACTGGCATCGAGTGCGACGATGAAGCGACGCCGTCTTAAAGACAGCCAAGTCTTAAAGTCGGCTTAGCTCAGCTTGAGAAGCGAAGTGATGACGACTTCTTACAGTTAGCTTACAATGGACAGCGATGCGGCTGTGACCTTTGACGATCGCAGTCGAAGTCGAAGCAAAGTCATGGGAGTGTTTCGGACCATGACCGTGGTCTTCTTTTTACCATGTCTGTACGTTTGTTTTGATCCACCCAATTTTAGTTGAGGTTGCCATGGTGAGGTTTTCTTGTAAGCAAGTATGTGGTATGACGGGGTATTATTAGTGTAATAAGATGTAATTTGCATTCGAAATGAATTGCAGGTGAAATAGCAATTGTGACATAATGTTGGGATAATATTATTTAGAAATGATCTGAAGGAAACGGTTTTTTTTGGGTTCACGACTTTATACAAGCTATATGAGTTCTAAAGACAATTAGTTCATCTGAATAGTTGGTTCGCAGAAATTCTTACGAATGTCTTTATTGTCTCGCTAGTGATTGATGATACTTTGGAGAAATTGACCGAAAAATCGACCAAATAGTTTACATGAACATTAATCTTCAATAAAGTAAATGTGTTAATAAGTTTTCCAATATAAGTGGTGAAACATAATATTTTTTTAAACAATAAAAAAACAATAACAGTTTATCTTGAAGAGAATCTTTTGAAATAACAACTATTTTCGTATTCAGTTTTATTTTGTAACTGTTTGAAACTTTTAAATTGTTACACTCAATTAATCTCAGCCAAAGTCTGATACTACTCGAATATCACAAATTATGATAATATTTAGCTCTAGTTATAAAATTTGTGAACAATTGAAATGATTTAATAAAATAAAAATTATACCTAAGTTCCAAAAACGATACCAGTTTCAGATTAAAACTATTAAAAATCTACGTATTAACGAAATTTGAACACCCTGAAAATATCGGAGCAACTCGGTTAGGCTAACTATATAATGTTTGGTGTGATATTCTAGCCTGGAAAGTATTGACTCTGCCTTTAAAGCTCAGCTTCTATTTCATTTTTGTATCAATAACTTTTTGAAATTCACCCATTTGGGAATAATCTATTAACCAACTTTTTTATTTTTTTAATAGTAACATAAATTTTGATTATTAAATAAAAAAATGGTTCTAGGTTTAAAATCTGGCTCTAGGCTAAAATATGGTGTTTTGAATTAGCTCGATCAGCTGACTTTATAACTACAGTGGCACATAGGAAAGCTAACTCACAATGCGGGCAGTACGTTCAAATTCAATTCAAACTCAACATGAAATTTTGTAAAAAAACAGGGGTGGAGTGGAAGGGATGGGGCACGTTGGTTCGTCTGCCATCAACATTTTGACGTTTTCCCTTCGCCAAGCCTACTTCGATAGATATGGTGGCAATAGTCCTGGATAAGACCTACTAAAGAAGCAAAAAAATACCACCGGTTATTATGTTTTTTATTTTACAAATTTGAGGAATATGTTTGTACTCAGTTAGTATGTGCAGTACAGAACTAAGATCTAGGATACGTTCTCAGTAGGGGCAAAAACGGTTGATTAGAGTACGCATCCGTGCGCGCAAGAGGGACCCTAAAAATGGTTGTGGCTCTGTTGGAGAATTGTGACGCAGGAACAGATTTGCGGATCTAAGATCTGACAACACTTGATCCTGGTGTAGTTTGAGGAGAAGATATTCATCAAGTAAGACTCTGTGGAATTCTAAAGACAGAATTTTTAATAGGGCTAGACGTTCATTTTATGCAGCATAGAAAAAATAAAATTCGATGAGCAAAAAACGGATGAGCATACTGTCACGGTTGACCATATTACGCGCGAATAACATGTTTTAAATGAGGACAAAATTCAAATAAAAGCTCCACGGTCCTCCGGAAGCAAAGTCGGTGAACATTGAGGCTCAATCACCTAGGAATTATTTCTTTCTAAATTTTTATTTCTTTGTTAAACTAAGAAAAGAATGTTTTACACATGTGGATGTGTGGACAGCAATTGGGAGCTAACACTCAGATTGAGTGGAATGAAGATCGGGTGAGTGCACCCAACGGGCTAGGAAGTCCCGATATGGCCAGCATCGTTCATTGGTGCTGTGAAAATCGTCAGGGTAAGTGTTAGGACGCTTTGAGTCTGGGCTCGAGCGAATATTAATTTGATTCCCTTTTTCATGGTCGACGAGGAATAATTTTCGAAGAAATGGATTGCAATTTTGATGCTGTGAAAATCCACGCAAAACTAATAGCTTACGAGATATTTGAGAAAAATTGATATTCGTGATCTTATACCTTTAATAACAAAAATGAGCAATGGTGAGCAATTAGAGGCTTCTTTAATTAATCACAGATGGCAGTCGCCGCTCAGAAGTTGATGAGACACCTGCCAAATCAGCTAGTGCTGAAGTATGAGATAGCAGAACTTTACCTGCCAACTAGAATCTGGGACTGATCTGTCCTATGCAATGCACAAGAAAGGAAATATCACATTGAGGGATATCGCATTCTTAAGTATTGTCCGAAAAGTGTTCCTTGCTGTCTTTTTAATACAAATAGCCTCATTTGCTCAAAAAATAGTCGGTCTTTATCAGCAAAACTTCAGGTCAGAAAAATCAGCAACAGATTGAATTTTCTCACATTGCAGTCCATCAAAAAGCTCCAAGTGTACAACTTGAAGCTGTTACATGTTTTCATTAGTTTTAATGCTACATACGATGGCATAGCTAGAATAAAATTTTACACGGTCATGAGAGAGTTCAATATTCCAACCAATATAATTAAATAGAAAAGCTTAGTCAGAATAAGGCAGCTGGATCATTATCGAGGTCATTTAACACCAACCAACAAAAAACAAAAAAAATTCTAGCGCATACTAACGTTCGATGAACACTAGAAGAATCGTGCAAATTTTGAGTGCATATTCTACCACATGTGTTCCAGCCTGTTTCAAGTGCAAAATCACTTTGATCTTAACAATGCATTTAAACTCATAGGGTGGAAAGGATTTCAGGAATTTCAAGATTTAGGAAAGCTAACCACTGCAAAACTTTAAAAGCAGCATAACACAAGATAAACGAAGAAAATGCTTAGTGCTTGCAATACTTTACCAGTACTGCAATTTAAAGTCTCCCACAATTGCTTCACGTCAAAATCAAATATTTTATCCGATGATTTCGTCGAAAGTTACAGGGACAGAAACATGTTTAGGGTCACAAAAACGAAAGATATTTGGAGCCGAAAAATTTCTAGAACTTAGAAAATTTAAATATTGGGAGCTTATTTTCATTGTTAATGTTCGCGATATGAATATTTAATGCAAGCATTTATTGATACGAAAATAGCAAAAAACACCTCGCGCTGGCAGCCCTTTGCTAGCATCAAAGCTCAAAATATATCACACCTGCCTTACATTGAAACCAACCTACTCTGCGAATTTCGTTTTGATCCCATGATTGCATTGCAAGTTATAGGGGTACAAAGAAATTTAGGGCTACCAGTGACAGAAGTTTTCAAATTTTCGAAAACTTTATATTTGTTGTTTATTGTCGATCAAGATCATTACCGTTGAAAACTTTACGGGAAAATTGCTTAATATAGATATTGCAAATAAAGACAAAACCAACAATAGCTGCCAACCCTATAATGGTTTTTTTTTACCAGATTCCTTCTGAATAATGCCTATATTAAGTTCCATATATCATATGAAATTCGTTTTGATTTCATGACTGAACTGAAAGCTATAGAGTAAAAAGCTTTACTTTCCTGAGGAAATTTCCAAAACTCAAGCCACCGAAATTACCATAGTTGGCAGCACCAATCGAATTTTTCAACCAAATTTCTACTAAGCACGGCTTAGAATCTGGTAATTCATAGGGCAAAAAGCAATTTTTTTTTCTTTATAATTTTGCAAGATCGCACCACTGGCACAGAGTTGCCCGCATTCCCAAATCGCTTTTATCAGACCTGGTCCTACTCAAAACCAATACATTCTGTGAAATTCATTCGTATCTGATTATTGGGTCGTGAGTTCTCGTGAACTTAAAATATAGGTGAATCGGGAGAGGGTTACCGTTCTTGCCCGATGAGAGATTATAGAAATTATAGAATAGAAAAAGCAATCCACTGTAAAAAACGAAAATTTTTCAGGGGAGCCGATGGTTTAAAGGTTTTCATTTTCAATGCCTGCCATAGCTGCAGGATTGTCAACACGTTCATAAAAAATTATACGAGTCTACAACTTAGTAACAACAATATGTCCTGTAAGTTTTATAATGATCTGATATTCTGGTCGAAAGCTATAGCAGTTCGAAAATTTTCCCAATATCATTTTAGGTGCCTAGCGCACACGGAGGGTTAAAAATTTCAAAAAATTATCATATTCACATTAAAACACGTTCAAATTTTTTATATAAAATTATTTTTTACGAAAGTTATTTGTTGACGGAAAAATAGGAATTTTTAAAATATCACTAAAATGGCCACCGGCGCCAAAGGGTTAAAGATTATTAGCTTTTTGTGAAATTTGGCACTATTCCGCATATACACCAAAGTATCCTGAAAATTTTAGTTCAATCGGATGGCGCGCTCCTGAGATTTCTTTACTGAAAGTGTTTGATGATGATATATATATATATATATATATATATATATATATATATATATATATATATATATATATATATATATATATATATATATATATATATATATATATATATATATACAAAGAAATATGAATTTTCGGCCAAAATGATTTTGATACTAATGTTCTTTTTGTTCGAACATTAGTAAAAATACAACAAGAGGACTCTCTCACGTGCGCCTCTTGCCAAAACTTTCGCGCCGAAGTATCCCCAAGAAATTCACGCTTTTTTTGCACAAGATTATACGTAAAAACTAGGTTATTAAGAACGAAAAATGACGAGGTCTTATTTGCGTTGGAAAATTATATGGTCCTGATGATTCTCTCAAGACCGACGATTACACTGTCTAACAAAATTTAATCTTCGTCTTGCCGCACGAATTTTTTTTAGTGTTTTTTCTATGTATTAAGAGCTGTGAAAAAAATACGCAGTTATTTGTTTTTTTAGCACGTATGAATTTTATTTGGTGAAGAAATATAAATAATAAAGAAAATATTAAATAGTGAAAATAGTAGAAACATGTGAATAATGTGGTTCTGGAATATTTGGCTTTCAGTTGGTCCCTTTTGATGGTCCAGCAGTAGTCAGCCAACATCCTTGGACTCCATCTACCTTGATAACCCTTAATCATCTTTGAAATGTCCTGATATAACCTTTGTCCATAATCATCACTTACAGCCCTCAAATTCTCAGGGACAAAATCCAGATGAGAGTCTAGAAAATGAGTTTTAAGCGACATATTAAAGCTTTATGTGTCAATAGAAGCTTGCTAATCAATTTTCTATGGCTCTTACTCTTGGGGTTACCCAAAAAATTTTCAACGACGTTTCTAAAGCATTGAGAAGCTGATTTTTCTACAACGTTCAATTCTTCTTCGAATTTCGGATCTTTTATGAATTCCCTGATTTGAGGTCCTACGAAAATGTCTTTTGATTTTAGCATCACTAAGTCAATTGGCTCGAAGTGGAGGGTTGTGAATCGGCAACCTTAAACGATGTAGATGGAATTGGTATAGGTAAATTGTCATTATGATGAACATGCCTTGTTGCTGAAGATAAATTAGGGTATCGAACTGTATGTTTTATACCTTTTATTGGAGTAAGGCAAAATAGCAGTCTGAAACATGATCTTTAGGCTCAGTCCATATCATGGGAATAGCAAACGGCATATGGCATGATCCTTTCTTCCAATTAGTTAATTTTTTTAACATGTTATGCAACAAATATGTGGGGCTCAAGATGAGCCACCCCAAAACTAAAATACTCGCGGTAACACTTCAAAACAAAATCAGAAATATTTCCCCTTTGATTTTCGAAAGTTAGTTCACCACATATATAACCAAAACAGGGTAGGATCGTTAATAATCTTTCTCGACATATTTGCGCAAGCACAGAATCTAATTAAAACCAAACCAGTTTAAATTAATATACAATACCGAAAATAAACTTGACCTCATCACAAGAAAACTGAGGGTGATTGAAACAAAAGAAGTGCGTTTTCGTAGTGAGGATAAGTAGTCAAAACACGATTACCTATCAGAGTTCGTGTGGCATGACCCCTGTTGATCAGTGTTATTTTGGGGTGATGATTTGATGATTTTGATGATTTTGGCAAGAAGGAAAGATTTTAATCGAAAGCTATAAAAATCACCCAAGAAAAGTTAGCTGAAAGGTTTGTTTTCGAAGTGAGAAGAAACTAAATTATACTTTGACACTAGTTTTCCTGCGCAAACTCAAAATAAAAACTCCAAAACTAACTCAATATTAGTCAAGATATTTGGCGCCCACTGTGGGTAACATAAATTCGAAATAAAAAACTAAAATTAAATGAGAGCTGACCAAAAAGACATTCTGACTAAATCAGGCACTAAAATTATCAGCACTAAAATAATTATGTTATACAGTTACACTGTTTTCCATTCTTTTAATTTTTTATTACATTTTTCTACTCATTTATTTTTATATCACACTTCATTACATTAGATCTAATTATATTCCAAGCATGAGTACGATCTTTGCACTTACCTACTATTTCAGTTGTATATACAGTACTTTGTATGCTTTATTACTGGTCATCAAATATTCGTGTTCAATGGTGAAGGTTACGTTCGGCTCATTAGATATAATTCGCAAACACGGCATGCATGGTTGGAACTTCAGCTTCAACGTCTCATACGCCTTGAGCAATTAGATCTCTTCTGACAACAAACTAGCTTGCATTTTAACACGCGTACTGCTATTTGCTGCACAAAAAAAACATCTTGCATACAAATTTGCCATGTACGAGTGTCTATAACTATAGATTTTAGCAACAAAAACAATTTTAAGTCCAAGTCAATGTTTAAGATTTTGCTTAGAGCCACGATTAGTATCATCATACATTCATAGTTATGAGTGCGTTCGACCAAGCGTCGAAATCGAACGCGACAAAAAAGACTTTCTTGGCTTGCCGCAGGTCTATAATCATAATTTTCATTGTTCATATAGATTTCAAGTAGCGTATTATTGTCGTGATTATAAACAAAAATTAAAAGTCATATTCAGCGATGTGAAGTGTCCTTCACGGTTTCGACGATGCGGCGACGTGTGCATTACGGAGACGACGTCGCGCGCCGACATGACATGTGAGATCAAGTTAATTGTTGGGTTTGTTTATATTGTGACGACGATGATGACTATGAAATTTGATGCTATATGTCGATTCGAAAAATGATTGGATTTAATTCAGATTTCGTGGAGATTTTATATGAACATGATGTTCTTTTGTTTATATACACAGACTCTAAAAGCGATGCTTATCCTTATTTGTTTCCTGGTTATTATGATGTGACAAAGAATTCGTCGAATTCAAGGTAAGTATTGACTAGATTTTGATTTTTTTCGTATGTGAATGAATGAAATTATATAGCAAGATATAATTGGTGTTATTCATAAGATAATCTTGATCAAGCCGATTTTTTTTTAAAGAAAAATCAACAACATGAAAGTGATTCGAAAATGAGGTAATTGCAAAAGAATGTGTGCCAGTCTGAAAATATTCTAAAAGAATCGAAATCATTACAATAAGATATACACATATGATGAAGCAACTGATTTTCCAAATATATTTTCTTTGAGTGACTTAAAAAAGCGTAAATACTTAATACTTTTCTTTTTAGTATAATATTAACCATTTCTTACTCAAAGTAATAAATATCATTTTGTGACAGCACATCCTATAACACAAATGATGAAAATGTTCAAGGCCGGCAACATTTTTCCAACGCAGCAGCAATAAGTCTACCTAGACATGCTCGTGCTTAATCAACCTATCTCCTGAATTTCGTTATCATCCAAGGATATCATCTAAAGTTTCTGCGATTAAACTATGTCTGGGGATGCCATCCGAAAAACTCCAAAACTTGGAAAATTTAAACATTGGTTGCTTATTTTATTGCAAATGCTTTACTTACATATGCATACAAAATGGAAGGATCTGTTGGTGCAATATTTATGAAAGTGTTTGGTGCTGGACATCATGTGCTAGCACCATAACCACTGTGAGTTAAACACACTCTATGAATTTCGTTTCGATTGAATGACTGCGCTGGAAATTATGGGGGTGAATAGAATTTGACAATAACTACCGTCAACACTTATCAAATTTTCGAAACCTTAATATTTGTTGTTAATTGTCATTGCAGAATCATTCCCATTTGAAAATTCAATGACAACCTCGCTTAGTATAGAAGTACCGAAAAAACACAAAAATTACCACAGCTTGCAGCCTTTTCATGTTTTTCTTACGAAATTCATACGAAAGCTCACCTATAAACAAATTCTATTTACTACATGAATTTCGTTTTGATTTCATTACCGAATGGGAAGTTGTAGAGAAAAAAGCTTTATTTTGCAGAGCTAATTTACGAGATTTAGTTTTTTAAGTTTAGTTTAGTTTCAAGCAAATTTTAATCAAATTTGGCCTAGCGTAAGGTTTGTATTTCATTTCAGCACGGACGACATGACAGTGGTGGCATGCGAGGGGGACGAAGAGGAGCATGTACTCCTAGTATCCGCCTACATGGCCCACGACAGAGCAGCTCCGCCGGAGGAGGTCGTTAAACTTACCGCGGAGACACTCAAGAAGAACGTACTGCTGCTTGTGGGGACGGATGCGAACGTGCACCACACAGTATGGGGCAGCAAAGATATCAATGAAAGAGGTGAGTCTCTACTCAGTTTTATTATAAACCATAATCTAGTCGTAGCAAACCGAGGAAATGTCCCTACCTATAGGGGACTTCGTAGTGAAAACGTGCTAGATATAACTCTGCACAATGACTCTAATGATCAGTTAATAGAGAATTGGAGGGTTCTCGAAGGCCCATCGTTTTCTGATCGCTGTTATATAAGTTACTCTTTAAAACTCAATGTTACTCGCAATTATCGTCCGTTTCGCAATCCCAGAAATACTGACTGGCGGAACTTCGAACGGGAGGTGAAAAATGGCCTAGGCCCTCCTCCAAGGATTGGCAGTGTAGCTGACCTGGAGGCTACGGTTAACGCACTTACGGGTAAACTCGTTAAAGCTTTTGCACGGTCCTGTCCCCAAGTCCGTCCGAGGCGCAAACCCAAGCCACCCTGGTGGAACAGGGACCTGGGTTGTCGCAGAGGACAAGTTCGTGAATTGTTCAAGTTAGCCAAAGCAGCTGACTGCAATGAATGCTGGGACGAATACAAGGACGTCCTTAAGCTCTATAAATCAGAAATCAGGAAAGCCAAATGGAGCTCCTGGAAAGAGCTGTGCGGTAGAATCAAGATCACATCGGAAACGGCGAGACTTAGGAATCTGCTGGCTAAACGCCCTGTCACGCCTAGCCTGCTTTGTAAGCCGGATGGGGAGTGGACAAGCAGCGGCTCGGAAACGCTGAGGGTCCTCGTAGACACTCACTTTCCGGGCTGTCTGGATGAAGCCGCCCCCTCCACTTGTCAGCAGACGTCTGAACTGCATGACATCGAAGGCATTGGCGAAGTCATCACCAAGCCGAGGCTGGTCTGGGCAATTGAAACCTTTAAGCCCTTTAAGTCCCCAGGTCCGGATGGGGTCCTACCGGCCATGCTCCAAAAGTCAGGTATGCTTACCATTCCTTGGCTCATGCAAATTTACAAAGGTTGCTTAGCACTAAGCCACGTGCCTGCAGCCTGGAGGATCGCTAAGGTTGTATTCATACCCAAGGCAGGTAAAATCAACCATGCTTACCCGAAGGACTACAGGCCAATTAGCCAGACTTCCTTCCTTCTGAAAGTTTTTGAAAGATTACTGGATCTCTGTATCAAACAAAGACTTGGATCTCAAGCCCTATCGGATGCCCAAAACGCATACATAAAAGGCAAATCCGTAGAAACGGCTCTCCATAGGCTAGTTCTCGAAATAGAAAAAGCACTCCGCTACAAAGAATACACTTTGGGAGCTTTTCTAGATATTAAAGGTGCCTTCAATAATGTGCACACAACAGCCATTATGGAGTGCCTCCGTGCAACCAACATCCACCCCTCTATTTGCAGCTGGATTAGCAATCTGCTTAAGCAAAGGCTCATAACAGCTGAGTGGGCGGGGTCACAGATCACTAGGAAGGTCCATAGAGGCACGCCGCAAGGAGGAGTTCTATCCCCTCTCTTATGGAACCTGATTGTAAATACAATTTTGGATAAACTGGAGCGCAAAGGACTCACGGTTGTGGCCTATGCCGATGACATTGCGATATTAGTCTCGGGTAGGTTTCCACACACAGTTGGCCAGCTCATCGAGTATGCTCTGGGGCTTGTGGAGGAATGGGCAAATACCGTGGGCCTTGGCATCAACTCCAATAAAACTGACCTTCAATCGTAGGAAGGAAGTACACAAGGAAGTACAAAATTCCTGAATTACCTCCAATCAGGTTGGGCGGCGCCAGCTTAAGCCTCAAGTCGCAAACTAAGTACTTGGGTCTTATTCTGGACAGCAAGCTCACCTGGAAGGCGAATTTGGAGGAGAGAGTAAAGCGGGCCAGCAATGCGATTTACGCCAGCAGGAGAGTGCTGGGTAAAACGTGGGGCCCAAGCCCTGCCTTAGCACACTGGATCTATATGGCAATAGCCAGGCCTATCCTTGCGTACGGATGTTTGGTCTGGTGGCCGCAGTAAATAAGACTACCTTTGCTAGCATGGCGAACAGAGTTCAGCGGCTGGCGGCTCTCTGCACTACAGGTGCCTTAGACTCGATTCCTTCGTCTGCTTTGAATGTCCTGCTTCATCTCCCTCCGCTTGACCTCTTCGTGAAGGGCGCTGCCGCAAAAGGTGCTGTCAGGCTTAGGGAATCGGGACACTTTGAGCCACGATCCTTCGGCCACAGCAGAATTGAGCGGGGGTACGCAGGTAGCACCGACTACTTGGTCCCCACTTTGTGCTTCGAGCGCGGATATCAAGCGACCGTTTGGGATGGGCAGGAGTGGAATCGGCAAATGGGCGCAACAACTCTTAGCATCTACACTGACGGCTCTAAAACGGCTGCCGGAGTGGGTGCTGCAACTTCTTCCGCAGAGGCAACTATGGAAGCAGCTTTTAGGCTTCCTAACCACTGTAGTATTTTTCAGGCGGAGGTTTTTGCGATACGTAAAGCCGCAGACCTAGCATACGCCGGAAATACCACAAATGAAGAAATCAACATCTTTACAGACAGTCAGGCGGCGGTTAAAGCACTGATGTCTTACACATACAAATCGAAGGGTGTACTTGACTGCATTCAGGCCCTGAATAGACTGCGCAACAACAGAAGAGTCAGGATTTTCTGGGTTCCTGGTCACAAGGGCATTGAAGGAAACGAGAGGGTGGACGCGCTAGCAAAGCACGAAGCCAGCCTTCCCCTGTCAGGCGCAGTTAACATTCCTACTCCAATCCAAACAATCAAATACTCGATCGACTCCAATATGATGCAAGTTGCTTCGTGCAGGTGGCGTGCAACCCAGACATGTAAGCTAACCAAAATCATGTGGGGATCGTACAATCTCGTAGCTACTAAGTACCTGCTCGAATTAACGTGGACTGACTGCAAGCGGCTGGTTGGCATCATTACTGGCCACTGTCTTGTAGCAGCTCATGCCATGAAAATGGGACTCCTAACCAGCGACACCTGTAGGAAGTGTCAAGAGCCGGGAGTCTCAGAAACAATCCAGCACCTTCTGTGCCACTGCCTGGCACTGGGGAGAACCAGGCAGCGCTGCTTCGGTGAGCCCTGGCTGGTGGATCTCTCACATGTAGCGGAGCAGAGGCTGAAGGACATACTTCAGTTCGCAAAAAAGTCCGGGGCCTTCGATGGCCGTTTGGACTGAACTTTCCTTCTCCGGGTCCATTTATCTGGTATCACTACGGACCAATGGGTCTATATGTGGCCCTGTGCCAGCCAGCTAACCTAACCTAACCTAGCGTAAGGTTTATATACTGTGTGAATTTTGAGAAAATCTCATGGCTGAATCGGAAGTTATGAGGCAAAAAGCAGTTTTTTCAGTGATTTATCAAGATTGCACCACTGCCACAGGGCTGCTTGCATTTCAAAAACACTTCTATCAGACTTGGTCCAAGCCCAACAAGCCCTGTAAATTTCATAGCTATCGGATAACGTGGTCGTCAATTCTTGTGAACAGAAGTTTCGAGTGCTAAAAATAGAGGTAGGTACCCGAGCAGCTACCTGGGCAGCTGCCCGACCAGGTACCCAGTCAGGTACCCGAGTAGCTACTCGGCCAGCTACTTGGACGACCAGATAATCTGATCAATATGAAATCTACTGGACACGTTCGTATTAACTAGGACCAGGTCTGATAGAAGTAAGTTTCAAATGCAAGCAACCCTGTGCAGTGGTGCCATCTTGAAAAATCACTGAGCCTATAACTTCCGATCATATGGTAATCAGATTTTACTCTTAACCAAATTTAATAAAACTTTCGCTGAAAAATCAGGATAGAAGTACCAGTTATGTTCATTTTCGTCACCTCAGTCTTGGAAATTTGTTAAGCAGAATAAAGCTTTTCTCGCTGTAGCTTCCCATCCAGTCATGAAATCAAAACGAAATTCATGTAGTAAATGGACCTTGACAATTAGCAACAAATATTTAAGTTTCAAATATTTGAAAAGCTTTACAGGTGGTATTATAGCTCCAAAACTATTTTCACCCCTATAACTAACTCATCCAATCAGAACGAAATTCACAGGTTGTTTTAAGTTTAACGTGAAGCAAATTTGGTATATTTTTGACTGTGATGCTAACACAGGGTCTCCAGCACCAGATATTTTTATATATTGCAAAAAATAGATGCTTCCATTATATATTTCATATGCAATGCATTCACGATAAAAATGGCCAACCAATTTTAGATTTTCCGAGTTGCCAAAATTTTTGGATGGCAATCCCAAATATCGTTTTATCGCTGAAACTTCCAATGGAATCCTCGGATGAAAACAAAATTCAAAGAATCGGTTGGCTTAAGTATGAGTCTGTTATTGGAGGCTTATGGCTGCTGCGTAGGAAAGTGCTGCCAGCACTGATTATTTTCACCATATATATTATAGAAGATGCTGTCATAAATGTGTTATATGATAAGCATCCTAAAATGAAAATAAATAACAAGGGAAATAAACAAATAACAAGCACTAACATAGCAGACAATACTTATATCAATGTGAAGCCCACATTATAAAATTGAAAGTATACTAAATGTTCAGATAAAATTTTTTGTTCTTCAAAAGAGTAGCGAGCAATTTAATAGCATGACCAATCACACTGTTCATTGCCCTTTTCAAAGTTGCGGATAGATAGAGTTGTGTAGAATATGTTTCCGGAGTGAGAAAAACAACGGAAGGTAGTATTTTCGTTAGTTTCTACCTGATGACTCAAGAAAAAAACATCAGCTATGATGTGTCTACCATCCCCTTCAATGTAAATCATATGGGCATATCTACTCCATTTCTACTACCTCACTGATATCAACTTAAACTTATGAGCATTAGGATCCTACAGTAGTAGATCTACGAGGGAGCGACCAAGAGACTTGAATCCACTAGAGAGGAAAAGAGATGGTGTAAAGCGCGGGGCAATTTAGCATGAGGAGTAATGTTTACAATGTTTCCAAGCTGCAAGACTGGTTTAATGGAAGATCAAGATTACCTTTTTCGTTTCTTCTTCTGATTTTATTTAATGCGACATATTGAAAATGTATTTGGAAATGGAGAGAAATCATAATAAAAATACTTTTAAGACAAACTTGAAACTGATTCCGCAGTATCCTTAAATTTACCTCCTTACATGTATTTGTTGTTTTCCATCAATAATTTCGGGAGAAGATTTGTTCTTATAATGCTAAATCGCATTATAAGAACAAATCTCATACAACTAAAGCCACCAAGTAAGCTCCGATGACTTATCCACACTTTCAAAAATCATTGTATCCAGCAAATCGCCAACTCAGAAACAAAACATTCGCTTTAAATTACATCGATTACAAAGAAAAATGAAGTGTATTTTTTCATGGCAATGCTAATTACGTGTTTACACAATCGACGTTATTTTTGCTGTATTAAAGCCTCCACCTAATTTTACCATCAAATCAACAAATCAAGGTCATTTCGATTTTCATTCACTGTCCGCATTCTTATAAAGTACACCGTACACTTCAATTAAACGAACAATATTAATCGTTTTGCCTCCAATGTCTCAATAAAATCGTTATTCGTAATCCAAGAGCAGCTAAACAATCATAAATAGCAATTAGTTTACACTTAACATTCATTTTCACCGTCTAATCAGTGCTCCGAAATCGCACCAGGTGAAACGCCAAGTTGTGATGCGGCAGGTAAATAACGCGACTTGTAATCTTGACCAATGACACGCTATCTATCATCATCGTTCAATATTTAACAGTTGGCGAATCGTAAATGATTCAACTCATTACATTGATAATAATATTGACACCAAACTGTTAGCAGTAATCGAATGCAATCAGTCATCGTGAAGGGATAGCGGCCGTGGTGTTAATCAATCATTAGTAATGTGCAGATAAGTTTTTTTTTTTCAAAAAAAAAAAAGATACTTGATGATTTTGTGGAAGTGAAGTGAGAGTACTTACAGCCGTGATGGAATCAATATCCGAGAAAGATAGATTGATTTTTTAAACAATATGGAATCAGTTATTCATGGATTTTTCGCGACACCACCGTTATTTCAAATGATTTTAATTCGATGATGAGATATTGGCGAAATTTAAGAGAGAATTGAATTGAGTACTTGTGATGCTTTAACGCATTGTGGAATATTTTCTTTTATATTCAACATTAATATGTTGATCAAAGTGTAAAAGTTCATTTATTCATCATTTGAAGCTCTCAAGTTTTCTAAAAAAAGGTAATTTCCGCTTTGAGGCCGTAGATTCAATTCTCGAAAAATAATACGGATGAAATGACAAATCTATCAGTTGATTTAGTCCTTTGTACTATATTCAAATATAGCTTAAAACATTCTCATACATACCCCCGATGGTCCCTCCAAGAGGAAATCCCTCAACTATTGATCTTATTGTAACCAACAGCAATGTTCTGTTGTCACAGCTCTCAGTGATTAACGAACTATCCTCTATTCACCTGCCGGTTCGATATGACATCTACAAACACTTAAAGCTTTCGAGCTTTTCCTGTTTCAATTACAATTATACCTCTTGGGATTCTTATCGAAGAATCTTGGAGGGTGGTATTAGCCTTAACGACTATGACCTCTCGAAAAATGTTAACGGCTCCTAAATTGACAGTCTAATTTCTACTTTCCTAACAAGGTCACATTAGCCCGAAACAACTCCACCCTCATTTGAAAGCGAGTTATTTCCAACCTTCATATAGACAACGCCATTGCTGCTTTAATCAAACACCGCAAAGACACTCGTAGGCAGTGGCAAAGAACTCGTTGTCCTCAGTTAAGGGGGTATTCTGGTCTAGAAATTTGATCAAATCGATTTTTTTGGTTTGCATATTTTCAAAGTTTAGACCTTTAAGAATAAGCTTTGAAAAGAATTTGCGGAAATTCGAATTATTTTTGGAGTTACCGTTATTTATGTGACACGCCAACTAAACCAACAAACGCCATCAACAACGAATTAGCTGCTCTGAGCTACGAGTTTCTCAAGCTTCTAAAGAAGTTCGAACTGCTCGTATGGCTGACAGAGCTCCCGAAAATCTCGCTTTTGAAGTTGATGAAGGAACATTGCATGAGACGGGGATCTCTGATTAAAAAAATTCTAATTATAACATACCATTAAACGACTCAGACTGCCCGAAACGGGACTCCAAGCTTTAAATGCGTTTTTCTCGAAATTACTTTTTTCGATACAGTTGACATGATATCTCTAGTAGTAATAGACCGATTTACGTAAAATTTTGCACAAACCCTCTTAACACTATAAGAATTGGTCTGACGTAAGGATTTTTGAATTTATAAAAGATTTATATAATTTATATGAAAATTTATATATAATAACATATAAATTATTATATATTTATCAAAAATTGAAAAGACGAAAAATTGAAAAGTTGAAAAGACGACTAGGAAGGTTGGAATCATGTCACAAGTTTTTTTTAGCCTTCACTTCGCCAGCCTGTATCTACATCAATTTTGATTTTTTTGATTTTTTGAATACATTTTTATACTCTCAAAATGTTAATAAAATTACTGATAAAAAATTTATACCAAAAATGTTGATGGTTTTTATTATTGCGTCCGTAAAATCACCTCAAAATCGAGCCTCTAGACCAGAATACTGCCTCTAAAGCCCACTTTAACTCTCTGAACACCCAAACACGTAGAATTTTTCTTGAACTTCACGATAAACGGTGAAGTGACTTACTGTGCGCACAGGTACCTGGGTCAAATCGTTTCTGGACATTGCTCAAGCTACTGAAAAACAAAAAAACCTATGCTTCCTGGTTTGCTCTTTCCTAATGGTGATGTCGCTTATACTGAAAGAGAAAAAGCTGATACACTTGCTGACTCCTTTCAAAGCTCCGCAGTGACCCCGACACCAGTCTCAAAGTTGACCTTGGAATCGCTAAACTATTAAAAGCCAGAGCCCATTTCCAACCTGGTGATCCTTGCTCTTTAGCAGAAACAAGATCCCATCTCAAAAGCTTGAAATTGAAATCGGCGCCTGGTAATGACGGCTTGCCGAACGTCCTTTTCAAAAACCTTCCCAGGAAGGCAATAATTGGACGATGGAAGGCAATAAATGGACGATCCGTATGAAATGACTCCTCTTACCTCTCCTCTTCGTCCTATCTACTCGCCTTCCCGTGGCGGTGCTGTTAATCTTGACCAGAGATCGGGTAACGATATCCTACCGATATTAAAGCCCCGGTGGAAGGGAAAGAAACTAAGTGGTAAATAGTCCAGTCCTCCAGGCTTGGAGGTTGGAGCGATGGACCGACAATCCGTCCTCCACAAAATTTTAAACCATTCCGGAACTTACGAACATGCCTCGGATAGGAATGGACCAACTGAAACGACCCGGCAAACGAAACATGGACTACGCATTTGGATGCTAGAATGTCAGATCACTAAATAAACCTAGTGCTGTAAAATAATTATTAATACAGGCCAGTTAGTACAAATTGAACGTGCTGGCAGTCCAGGAAACGAAATGGATTGGTAGCAAGATTTAAGACATGAGATCGAACACAATATTCAAGAGTGGGAAGCCTGCAAGAAGCCGTGAATTTGGAGTGGCATTCATTGTGGATAGGAAGTTCAAGCCACACGTTATGGACTTCAAGGCAGTAAGCGAACGATTGTGTGCGATCCGCATCAAAGCAAAACTTTTTAAAATGTGGCTGAAAAACATTCACGCCCCGACAGAACAAAAAGACGAGAAAACGAAAAACGCATTCTATAACCATTTGGAAAGGCTATTCGACTCATTGCCGTCAAACGACGTCAAAATAACACTCGGTGACTTCAATGCTAAAGTCGGGAATGAAGAAGTACATCGGGGAGCAACAGGAGGGCACAGTCTCCACGATGCAACTAACGACAACGGCCAACGCCTGATTGACTTTGCATGTAGTAGGAATATAGTTATAAGTTCGACATGCTTCCCACATCGACGCATCCACAAAAGAACATGGGTATCAACAGATGGCAATACCTTTAACCAAATTGAGCATGTCCTTATTCAGCGGAGGTGGGCTTCCAGCATATTTGACGTTCAGACGTTTTGAGGAGCAAATTGTGACTCGGACCACTACTTGGTCAAATACAAATATCGATGTCGCATGTCAAAGGCGTATGGGACGAAGACCAGTCCCGTTCGTAAGTTTGATATCGAAAAGCTCCAAATGGTGTCAGTAGCAGAAAGCTTCTGAAAAACTATTGAGGCTAAGCTAACCCCCCTTCTACAAAATAACACAGTGAGGCCGGTTGACGAGGTCTGGATGGAGATGAAGACAGCAATCAAAACCGCTGCAGAACAAGTGGTTGGGTATGAAGCTCGACGCAAAAGAAACAACTGGTTTGACAAATGCCAGGATGCGTCGAACAAGAAAAATCAGGCATATAAACAGTTCCTTGAAGGGAACACCAGGACGAAGAGAGAAAAGTATGAAAATCTCCGACAAGTAGCAAATAAGATCATTGGATGTAAGAAACCAAAATATTATGACGAGCAATTAAAGAGCATTGACGAAAATCTGGTGAGGAATAAAACTAGGCAAGTTTACAAAGCAGTGAAATGTTTAAGACACGGATACTAGCCCAAGACGATACTCTGTAAAGACAAAATCGGCAATATCATCGCCGAAGATAGCCAGATTAAGGAGACGTGGGCCTGCTATTTCAAAGAACTCCTTAATCCTGCACAGAGCTCAATAATATCAGAGCCAATAGACGTCTCTGACGAAGTCTCGATCGCACCTCCAACGCTGGAAGAAGTCAATTCTGCCATAAAAAGCCAGAAAAACAATAAAGCGCCGGCCATTGACGAGATTCCGGTTGAGCTAATAGAGTACGGTGGAAGCTGCCCTATAAAAGCCATCTACAAATTAATCCAGTACATCTGGGGTCAAAAAAAAAACCGCAGAAGTAGTGCAAATCCATCATATGCCCTATCCACAAATAAGGAGACAAACTTCGGTGCGAAAACTGCAGAGGCATATCGCTACTTTGTACGCCCTATAAGATACTGACGAAAATATTAAAACATAAAATAAATGTATGCGCTGAAAATGTCTTTGGGGAGTACCAAGGAGGCTTTAGGTCTGGTCGATCAACTACGGATCAGCTCTTCACAGTCAAACAAGTGCTTGAAAAATGCTGGGAATTTAACATCGACGAGAATTTTAAATAAGCATATGACAGTATTGACCGAAACGTCCTGTACAAAATAGTGCTATACTTCGGCATCCCGGCAAAACTAGTCCGACTGACCAAAACGACGATGACGTCGACAGCATCACAAGTCAGAATCAACAACAGTCTGACTGACGCCTTTGACACAAATGTCGGATGACGAAGTTCGTATTTGTTGACAAAGCAAGGCGATGAGCTGGCCCCTCTGTTGTTCAACCTAGCACTTGAGTGCGTGATAAGGAAGATTCCTGTCAACACGGGGGGTACGCTTCTGTATAAGTCGAACCAATTAGTAGCCTACGCTGATGACATTAACATCTTGTCACGTTCCTTCACATCTGCCAAAGAACTCTTGTTGAAACTTGACCAGAAGTAGGCCTGAAGATCAATCAGACGAAAACAAAAATCATGACGCAAACAAGAAAGAAGACCTCCATTAGACGAAATATAATTCTGGATGAATATAATTTAGAGAATGTGGACGAATTTATATACTTAGGCTCGAAATTGACAACGAAAGGCAATGAAACTGATGAAATTAAACGGAGAATACAGCTCGCTAATAAAACTTTCTACTTCTTTCTGGCCCTACTGAAGACCAGCTGCATACACAGGAAGACGAAGCTCCAAGTCTACAAATCAATAATCAGACCTGTGTTGTGCTACGGATGTGAAACTTGGACCCTTACCCAAGCATCCGCAAATATATTGAATGGCTTCGAAAGACGGGCCCTCAGGCGTATAATTGGAGCTAAACAAGAGTGCGGCCAATGGCGGATAAGATACAACCACGAATTGTACGAGTTTTTTGATGAGCCAGTAGTTGCTACAATAATCAAACTGTGGAAGCTGCAATGGGATGGTCTCGTGCAATGCATGGACGAGCATCGAGTACCTAAGAAGGTATTCGACGGAAGGGCCGAGGGTAGAACACCAGTGGGAAAACCCAGAAAACGCTGGTATGACTCTGTCGGTGAAGACTACGAAAAGCTGGTCGGTTTTCGA
This sequence comes from Nemotelus pantherinus, assembly GCA_963978885.1. Lineage (NCBI taxonomy): Eukaryota > Metazoa > Arthropoda > Insecta > Diptera > Stratiomyidae > Nemotelus > Nemotelus pantherinus. Next base: position 18,395,369 of record OZ022264.1, on the reverse strand, counting down.
AATTGGAGGACGCGGTCATTGGACCGAGACAACTGGAGGCGTCACCTGCGAGAAGCCAAGGCCCGAGAGGGGCTGTAGTGCTACGACAACGACGACGAAGGCAATTATTTCGGCTACATTTAATTTTAACTGCTACTTAAATCTAGCTACCACCCAATTAGCATACTTCCTTCATTTAGTAAACTTTTCGAAAAAGTTATCCTCTCCCGTATACAAAGAGAATTCGAAGCTGCCTCCACTATTCCGGATTTCCAGTTCGGCTTTCAACCTACTATGTCTACCACTCAACAGCTACTCAGAGTTGTTCATCACATCTATGATAATTCCATATCAAAACACTCAACTGGTTTCATAGTGCTTGATATTGAAAAAGCTTTTGAAACGGTATGGCATGACGGCCTAGTTTTCAAACTTGATGCTTATTGCTCACCTACTTATGCAAAATTGTCCATTCCTTTTTAGACTCGCGCACTTTTAATGTAAATACACTTAGATTATTTAAAAACGTGATTTACCTGCCGGGGTTTCTCAAGGCTCAGTCTTAAGCCCCACGCTGTATAATGTTTTCATGTCTGACCTCGAAAAATCTCCGCGTTGTAACCTCGCTATGTATGCTGATGACACCGCAATTTTCGCCAGCGTAGCTGACCCAGTGTTGATAATTAATAATCTCCAGGAGCAATCATGTCTCATAGACCAATTTTGTGAAAAGTGGAAGATTAAAATAATCTCAAAAAAAAAAACGCAGGCAACTTTCATTACTTACCTGGGAAATTATCTAGACACAAAATTAATGTTTCACTCGCATATTGAAGGCACCAAATCTATTACAAAACTTACGCTCCTTATACCCACTTACCAACAGGAAGTCTAAGTTGTCAGTATTAAATAAACTGTCGGCTGTCCAATATGGACTAGCTGTGAAACATCTCATCTTAACCAGTTTCAAATACTCCAAAACAAATGCCTCAAAATCATATTGAACAAACCCTACTACTTCTCCGCCACAATCCTGCACGAGTTGGCAAAAAACAATAAATTAAAGTCCAGAGCTCTTACTCTTCAACAAAAGTTCCTTGATAAATGTGCACATTCGTCTAACCCACTAGTTGCATCCTTGAATCGTGCGTACGTTAGCGTATTCTCCTATACATTTCTTTATCCTAGTTTGTAATCTTTAGTTATAAAAATTATCCTAAGTTAGTTTGAGTGCTCCAGTAGGTTTTAAGCTCATTTTGCCTAATTTGAGATAACTTGTAACTCTCTAAACAAATAATCATTCCTAAATTTATATTTATTAGTAACTTAGCTGTAAAGACCTTATCTTAACTCTAGATTTAAGTTATACACTGAAAATATTTCTAAACCGTTTGATATACCAAATATAGCTATTATTATTATTTATTATAACCAAATATAAGTTTGGAATATGTATTTAAAATTATTTATGTTATTTTGTTATAGTGTCGTTTAAGAAAACTTATATTTAATTCAAATTGTAATTTCTTTTCATTATTTTTTGTTATATGCCTTGTTTGGCTTGAAATAAATAAATAAATAAATAAATACAACCCTAAAACTAAGAACTAAGGTTCAAATTTTTCGTGCAGAAACGGTTTTAGATATGTATGAACCACCAACTTCAAGGTCTAATTCAGGTAATAGTTTGATGCGAGGTCATGGTATGTATTAAAAGATAGATCGATACATTTCAAACATATGCGAGGTCTTGTGACTCAAACCGATCCTTGTCTAAGTAATCTTTCCAAAGGTGCAGATTTAACCTCGATCAGATTATTAAATACGAAAAATATTCAGATATATTTTAACCTTGTCATTTAAATAATGCAATGACACTTAGTGCAATTTATCTTAAGAGATCTAACGATAAGAAGGGTTACCAAAATTTTCATCCAAGTCATCGACCAAAACAACTAAAAATCTCACATATTGACTATGACCTTGCCTGTCACTTCGGCTTTAGAAGATTTATGAGAAATTGACGAAACTAATGAAGAAACAATTCGACCCAGCATAATGCGAAACAAAAAGGCCGCCTGTTATATTGTCGAGCACATATGGCATAAACACCACGAAGTTGATACCATACATCGGGCTGTAATTTTAGGAGACTCCTTCGTCGTTGGAAAGTGTAAATGATGTCATCGGTAGATTATCGATTCGTTGCGGACTAAAAGGCTTTTCTGTGTGGATCCGGGATGATATTATGGTGTCAGGCAGTAAAAATGTGTTATCGCAGATCGTATGATTTCTAGAAATTTGTTTCGTCATGAGCAAAGCTTACATCAGTTATATAGAAATACATGCAGAAATACAGTCGTTCCACGCGTATTAAGGAACAAACTCTTAATCATCAGCAGAGTGTGTCATAGCTCTTTAAAGTGAGTGCACCAAGAATAATCAATCGATTGGAACAATAAGCCATTTGACTGCCATACCAACGCGATCTTCCAAGGAGAATGGGAAGCGGGACTGAACCTGCCCTTATTCGAACACCAGTCACCATGTCTGCCTGGTTTGAAATGGCAATATCGATAATTAAGCGGTCAATTGAATTGACATCGGGAAGCATGCTAGTTTCCATATTCGATTCATCGTCGACGGCATAGTACACTCGAATCTATTGCATACATACATATACGAGTAAATATGCGGAATGGGATAGCTCGCATTTACAGTTACGTACTGAAGAGAATCCAGTAGATACATTCGTTTCGAACAATCGATGGACATAATTCGCGTTTCGATGTCCGTGCTGAATAGTATATTCGATGGTTGCTGCGTGCGTGAATCATACGTGGGAAATAGTTGATGGTCCCACAAAACAATGCGACAACACTATGAAATTGAACTTTTGACTTGGCCATAAATTTACGAGCTAACTGTCTTTGTACAGGAGAAATTCAATGCGCATAGATAACATATAGAATCGATTTACAACACGTGTAAGCAACCATTATAAGGAAATCGATGCTTAGAACAGGTATGTAAAGATTCTGAGACAGAGGCAGCAACAACGGTGCTAGTGGCGGTACATTTTGATAAATTGACTTCACTTAGCTTAATGACATTGTGGTTTTGGTAGTGATCAAGTAATTTTTGATGTGACTATACGTGAGTTGCGTTAAAATAGAATTTTTAGAATTGTGTAAAGCAGTATTTTCTAGATTCGGAAGGTCATATGTATAGTTTCGAAAGCCACTTTTTATCGTTGGAAGTAACTTCTATTTTTTTTTAACCGATATTGATCTTTCGATTGAAATCTTCTTTTTATCTGAAAAATAAGAAGTGTTCGATTTGTAACAGATCAAGGTGTCAATACATATCGGAGCAAAAGATAGAAAGATAAATGTGACAAATCTTTTCAGCTTCCCATAAAAACACTTTGACATACGATAATGACATTCTTTCGGGAATTGAACGTTTGTAAAACTGGTCTAACGGTGGAATGGTCCTTTTTGCTGGCAGTGCTTTTCACAGCACTACCCTGATTATGACAGTAATGTAAATCAATGGTCCTACATTAATTAACCTAGAACTATTAAAACTCTTCTCGGATAACTTCACTTTGATATTGCAACATATTTTTCAGATGTACTTGAGTTATTCACCACCTTCTTCTCGTCTACTTTCACATGGCACTTCCAGTTATTCCAACTGTAATGCCTGCTAATTTTTACCCATTTGTCCTGAAGCCCTTATGATCTTTCTTCCTGGAGTGAAACCTCAATATCTCTTTGGACCCTACTGCCAGCAGTGTTTTTTGTAAGTCTCTTTCCTCATCTTCTTTTGCACTTCCTGCTATTTTATTTAATTGTCTACTGGAGTTTTTTGAAAATTTGCCAATTTTTTTCGTGTAATTAAACGGGGTTCTATTTTTTTACAGATCGATCTTCCAATTCAACGAATATGGGCGATCGAGATACTAAAACCATAATTTGGTTTATGCGCCGCTATAACGCATTGGAGTCTGTGATTCCCGTGCAAAGCACGTTTGGCAGCACTGCTCTGAGCAGGTGGACTATATTGAGGTTCATAAAAAATTTTGCCCAGCGTGGTAAAATCACAAAAAGGCCTTATAATCGAGATCGTTCAGTTTGGATACAGCAAACGATCACTGCTGTAGCTGTTTCTATAAAAACCAAGCCTAGAGTTTCAAGAAGGAGCTTATCTGCTCTAATGGGTATCAAAAGTCACTGCAGACAGTTCTGCAAAAAGATTTACTTATTTCCTTGTAAAATTCCACCAAGAAGCAACTGAATGCAGCTGACTTGCCAATTCACTTTGAATTTTACCAGAACATCATTTGAATGGCGGAAGAGGATGAAAACAGCTTGAAATATATTTTTATATCTGACGAGGCCCATTTTGATCTAAACGGCAATACTAAGAACCGAAATTCTCAAATATGGCGTTACTCTAACCCACAGATATTCTATAAGACGGAACTGCATCCATTTCGATTCACAGTGCGGTGTGCATTACTTGAAGGTACTGATAGAGTTTTTCTTTTCAGAACTACGCCGAAAGAGAATTCCTTTCAACTCTGTGTAGTTTCAACAAAATGGTGCAACTTCTCACATAACTGAGACTGTTCCGACAGAATAACAGCGAAACTTTTTTAATAAAGTGATTTCCACATTCCGTTGGGTCCCAAGGTCTCCTGATCTAGCTGCACCCGATTTTTTCTTCCAGGATTATTCCAAACAAAAAGTTTACATAGTCCCGTTGCAGCACTTCAGCTAGTAATGAATAACTTAATGATAAGATACTGCTCATGCATCACCAAGCATAGGGGCCATTTAAATTTAATTATTTTTAAAGCCCAGTAACAAAAACTTAACAGCAATGGATTATTTTTCAAATTATTAAAGAAAAAATTAATTATCTGAATTTGGGAAAAAGTTATTTGAGTTTCTTCATGTAGCAATATTCATCAGCTACTCTGTATTTGTGATCCTTGAATTGGGGAATGTTTCTACACCTTTTTATCCATTATTTGGTGTTCCCCAAGGGTTCATTCTTAGACCTCTTTTGCTCGTCTTGCTCATTGGTTGGATTCCACCTCCCTTCTTTACGTAGATGGCCTTAAGCTTTTGAACAGCATTGCATTCTTACATGACTTTTGCAACAATCAGACCTTACTGCTTTAAGCTTGCTTTTTTCGTTTTAATTAATTTCTGACTTTATACGGAACGCAAGTGGGAAGCAGCCTCAACGAGGAGATGAACCACAGCTAAAGTGTGGCCAGCAGTAGAGAAACATATCCTGGAGGAAAAGCACATTATTATAAAGGACAACGTGGAAGTGAGCAGGAAAAATCAACAGGTACGAAAATTAGATGCTTACGAGACGGTAAACATATGGAATATCCCAACGAATAGATGTCTCAGCAACCACCAGGGCAACTTGCATCACCATTGTTTAGGCTGATTTAATCAGGCATTTTCTGGATAGGAATAAAAACTATACGTAAAATTCTTATTATCTACTATGAAAGATGGATAGTGATGACGTCACCAGCAGTTTTCAGTCAAACAGAGTTCAAACACGACTTTTGACAATTTTCTGCAATCCCTGGAGTACGCAAGCAGACCTAATATTTCATGCTACGCTTGCTCTGACCTCAAATGGTTGAAGTTATGAGACTTTCTTGTTTTATATCGAGGATACATGCTTATATTGTACCACAATCGAGCTTCCAGAGCCGCAAGTAAATCAATGCAAAGTTCAGCGAAGCACCTCTATGGGACAAAAATGAGGGTTTAGGTGATGGGACATTTTATAGCTGCGTATGGAGCAAGATATAAGATTTTTTATGAGTAACACAACACTAGTATATGAGGCTTTAAGGCTTAGCATAATCCGAATCAATGCAACGAAAAGGATATAATATCCACAAAGGAAGCAAAAAATGTATACAACTTTTTTTTTTATTAAATTTTACCACATTAGAATGAACGTCAAGGCGTACTGCAAAACTGACTTCAACCAGCTGCTTGGAAATACATTCCATGCAGCCTACAAAACAAAAGAGTTAGAAGGATGCAACAACCATAAAAATTAGTAAGTTTCCCAGCCATCAGATATGATTTAAAATATTTACGTAATCTACTATGCGTACAATCATATTTCCTTATTTTTGATGCGTCGAAGAGTTGAAGCTAAATGTCCATAATAAATTTATTTTAGCACCATGTCATTACTTTTCTACTTTTATATATCCGACTATAAGTTTCGTACTTATTAAATTTTCTCTCAATTATTTTGCTGTCTCAACTCTCAATTCGCTAATCAACACATTAAACGAATTATAGCTTCCGTTCACCATGATCGGACTGATGATGTCTTTAGACCTTGACTAGATCAACAGCAACAACAATAACATCAATAACAAAGCTAGTACCACCAACAACAACAACATTTCTAGAATTACAGTCTCAGTCTTCTCCAATTCATTCAACAACGATTTATCGGTAACTAATTGAGAATTATTTATTAAAGCATAAAACTGTAGATAATTCGCTGTTGGCTGCGCACTCCATCCAGATGATGTCATTATGTATGACTTTTGATTTATTGCACGCAATTTCTTGGCTTAGCCCAAGGCTAGGCTAGACTGCTGCGGCCAACAGGCTGAATGGAGTAGACTAGTTCAGGTTTGGCGAACTCTACGAAACTCTGCCGGCTATTTAGGTAGGTACTTCTACCTACCTTACTATGTGCCTATATGCTACAATGGCCTGGAGATGACTGGGTTTTCCGAAGCTACATAGCTGTGGACGACTTTGACGATGGCTTGGAACAATAGGCTGGAAATTATGAGAAGTTTTAGTTCACGCGATTTATTATGTACGATATTTAGATTAATCTGGCCGTAATTGCGATCGAGTTTGCATGCATGTGTACCGCTTTGTATGTTTGTAGATATTCTAAAACGATAGCTTGACGATAATACATATGACAAAGCTCATATAATTTTACGTTCGTCAATAAACCGACTGGGTTTGCGGCGTTATATAAAAATGCAGATAACAATGGAATGAGTAAGGCTGGGATAACGGATACTAACGACAATAGTAAATTAACCTAGTACGTGCAAGAGTAATCGAAGGCAACGTATGATTTATGATTATCATATCAAAAGCTAAATGTCATTGATATGTTTCATCTAACGGGATATATTTTTAAAGTTTTTTTCATGAATGAAATAATAGAGTAGACGACTTTATCACACTGGATGGACTGTCGAAGCCGAAACATAAAAACTTTTTTTCATCGAAAATAACATCAGTCGATGTAACAATTTAAAAAAAAATGTAGTATGGTCAGACAAAGTTCGGATGTTATATTTTACATGCATAACAACAACAACATTTTACATAAAAATAATAATAATGAATTTATTCAGTATTAGGTAAAATGTTGTATTTACAGCAATATAAAGTCTAGAAATTGAACAATCTGTCCTTACATCTATGTTACTACATCCATAAGGAAGACCAAGTATTGTAAAATAGCATGTTTTGTGCATGTTTGTGCGGATTCAGGAAAAAAAGCTAACAAAACCTTATGAGTATTTGTTTTTGTTATTAAAAGCTTACATACTAGCTTAGACTAACTTATACCCAGCTTATACAAAATATTATTGTGGTTTTTTAAATAAAGGTGTTTGGTATAGATACGATGAGTTGGTAAGTAGTAAATTTTAATTTTCTGTTTTCGACTATCAATGAAACAGGCTTAATGCCGGCCACCATGAGAAGAAGTCGAGTTGACGAATAAAAAGGTTTGCCAAGGATGATTTGAAGCCATTTGTTTTGAACTATTTGCAGTTTCTTCTTATGTCACGAAGCACAACTACGCCAGGCGAGGGCTACATAAAGAATTATGAATTGCATTATGGATTTGAAAAATACAATTTTGCTATCAATCGAAAGTTTGGTATTTCGGCAAATGAAAGTGTAATTGGCTCGAATGCTTTTGGCTACTTTGGCCACTACTAGTGTTGTGAGGCTTCCGTGGCCGGAATTCCCTCGCAAATGCTCGTTTTTCCCACAGAGCAGGTCGCAAATTCCCACGGTTTTTCCCCACGGTTTTTCGCACGGACAATATGTGAGCTATTCACCACAGTTTTATATTTTTTTATCAATATCGCGCAAATGCCAATACTTTTAAGAAAAAAAAACAGCACTTTCATATATTCTACACGCATGTATATTTGATTTATTACAATGAAGAAAAAAAAACATACATTCATTTCGTGAAAAAATCATTTCATTATAACGCAACAAAAAATGCGTTCATTTTCAAACTAATCAAATAGATTTTGTGCATTTTGCAAATTGAAATGTTTGTCAGAAGGCTCGAAATCAATGCAGGTAACAGGTTTCGAATGGAACTTTGAGCGAATGCAACAAACTGCGTTCAGTGAATCTTCACTTATTCTGTTTCGCTTTAAAGTTTTGGCGTCGGTTACAATGGAGAATATTGTTTCCGTCTCAGCATTTGAATGTGGTAGATCTAGAGCATACTTTGAAATCTTACTTAAATGAGTAAACCTGCATGCATCCTTAAAATTTTTTGTTTTTCCTATTTCCTTCGAAAACTCCTCTACTGTTACCTGCAATAATCTCTGCTTTTCATCACTTGAAAAAGTTACTGTGAGATCTCTCCATTCGATATTTACAATAGATTCTTCAAAGCCATTTTTTGCCAAACTTTTGAACTGCAGCGAATTTGTTCGTTTTGAACTATCAAGAGCTATTTGGGGCTTGAAAACTCAATTTCTTCAAAGATAATATCATTAAATGGTAATCTCTCTTTAAGCTCTTTACATTTCGTATCGTAAATCTCTTTTCCTTTTTTTTATGTTAAATTTTACAGTTTCTTCAAAAGATGCCATGTATTCTTCACATTTTGATCCCAAATAAGTATCCATATCTAGAACTAAATGCTCTTCATTCAATTCGATATTTTCTAGTATGAAACCAGGTTTCACAAAATTTAAACATATTCTTCTTAAAATTCTACTGCACTCAGCTTACAATTTGTGAATCAGTAGTTGCTTTGACTGAAACCCTGCATTAAATGTATTGAAATAGCTTAACCTATGTTCTACAAAGCTGAAAAATGCCTTCACACGATTATTCTGCATTATTTCGTAACAATATTTTTTGACTTAAACTTTTTGTTGAAAATCGCTAATCGGATGTCTTGAGAAGCGATTCTTGTTCATTTCATCCCAGGTTTTAACTGAAATGTAAGAATACATGAAGAAATGTCAATTTCGCCTGAATTGTTTAAATTCTTTCTCAAATATATTAGGTAGAAATTTTACGAAAGTGTTTCATATCATTTAAACCATATGTCCCACGATTTTGTTCTACGAGTAGCACTTTTCTTTTTTCCCTTTTTCAAGTTTTAGAGGGCGAAAGTTCCCATAAAAAGGGAAAATTCCCACAATATCACACTACTGCGTCGGTGTGCTTTTTGAAGCTTATTTAACCGCATGCGTTCAGCACACATTCACTCCTAAAATGTTCACATGAGAATTGATTTTTTGAGGTTCGTTTTAAGGATTATTTTTTCGAATAGCTCGCTTAGGGGCGACAGCAAGTTAATAGGGTGAGAGTTTTGCGATTGGTTAGGACTTTTATCAGGTTTCAGAAAAGGAATTACATTTGCGTTTTTCCACTTGTCTGAAAAATAACCTAATTTCAAGAAGGAGTTACACAAACAAAATGATATAATTGCGCAGTTAGGGAGGTTTTTCACAGTATGTTGGGAATTTTATCTTCGCCGGGGGATGATTTAGACTTTAAAGACTTCAGTTACTTCTTCATTTCAGCGGTAGCGCAAAAATCACAAGGTTTAAAGTCAGAAAAGAACTCAGGTAAGCTATTGACAGTGTTTTTAGCAAGTGTCTTTGTTTCTTTGTGACCCAGGATCTGAGTGATGAAGTGCGCTTTGTGGAAACTTTTGGCCAGAACATCTGCCTTTTTCCGCAAATGCCAGAGAAAAGAGAAGGTTGTTAATAGTAATTTTACATACACGATTACTGAGGTAGGACAAAAACCCAGAAAGGTTTAAACCGAAAAAAAGCAAACTGTTTGATTTTGTTCCGTAAAAATCTTTGATTGACAGTATCAAAGGCTTTTGGCAAATCTATGTACACTACGCTCACTTGTTTCAGACTATCTAAGGCAAGGGCAATTGTGTTTGAGAAAAGGATGAAGGTAGTCAAAGTAGATTTTCCTCTCAAGAGCCCATGCTGTTTCGGAGAGAAAATAGGATGAATCATGGGATACATTCTAGAGGAACCAATTTTTTCAAGAAGATTACTGAAGCAAAAGAGAAGCGAAATAGGATGATAATTGGAGACGGAGGACCCATTGGCAGCTTTGGAAATTTGAAAATAAAACGTGAGGTTCAATTTAAAGAGAGAAAAAAGGGGACGCACAATAGGGAAGACATATACCACGCATAAAAATTGGGAATACAATAAGATCCACCACCGGAGTGCTGATCAAGACTGAGCAATAAGTTCTAAACTTAAATCGGATTAAAATGGATTAGACAAAGTGAAGAACGATGAGAAAAAAAATCATGGAGACATAAAAGGAGCAAAAATTTCTACGGGAAGTAGAAAGGAGTTTGCGAAAAAAAATCGCATACATCCTGTAGAGTTGAAGAAGTAGGTCCATTGAAAACAGCATGGTCGGGGTGGAAGTGTTTTTCTTTAGAGAACGAAAATATGACCAAAAAAACTCGTATTGCAAGAAGAAAAAGATGACAAACGAGCAAAGCAATGGTGAATTGTTTGCTTTATTATTATATTAACCGAGGAACGTTATCCCGAAAATTCGACCTTTGAAAGCTTTCCGAGCAATGTTTTTCAATTGGATTGCCCTTAAAACTCGTATCGTGAATCAAGAAGGATCTCTAAATTAACGAAGATGAGAGTTAGGTGTATAGATAGAGAAAGAGTCATTGAGCAAAAAGTAAAATTTGGAAAGTGTGTCATCAATATTTAGTCCCCGCAAGAACGAATTTTTAATTTTTAATTTCTTCAAATTCCAATGCCATTTCTGGGTAAATAGTTTTACGAAAGTTGTACCGAGGAGCAATTGAGATTCCTTTCTTCAAAGAGTATGTCATCGGGATATAAGGAGAGAAGAAGTTGTTAGGGTTTATTAAAACAGCGGATACATATATATCATTGCAGAGAATATTAGAGCGAATAAGGTAAAAAATAAGACCATTCAAGTTACACGTTATTTAGATTTCTAAAAATTTTTGAGTTTTGCTAGTGGAAACTCTAAAATTCTTTCTACATTCACAGGATGAGTTGGCCTCAACGTGAAGCAGATTTGATATACTTTTGGCTTTGGTGCTAGCAAAAGGGCTGCCAGGGCCAGACATTTTTTTTATTTCCGTACTTACCGATGCTACTATTAAATATTCAAATATGCAAACATCTACAATTAAAATTATGTTTAAATTTTGCAAGCCTTGAGAACTGTTTGAATGGCAGCCCCAAACATCTTTGTATCGCTGTAATTTTCGATGAAGTCAACGAATGAAAATCAAATTCGCATGCTAAGTTGATTTTGACAGGAAGCAGTTGTAGTAGGCTTTTGTCTAAGCACTGAGTTTTGTTATCATTTATAAAAGATGCTGCTTTCAATGTTTTACAAGATAACAAGATAATCATTCGATAATGAATACTAGTATTAAGTATTTTGCACTCCCCAACTTTGAAATTTATGCGAGTTGTAGCCCTGAATACCTTTCCACCTTATGAGTTTCAATGCATTCTAGAGATCAAAGTGGCTCAACCGTTGAAAAATGTTGATTGAAATATGAAACATGTGTGGTAGAATATGCACTCAAAAATCTGAACGAGACTTCTTTGAAAATCAGTGTTTATGGCGGTTTTTTTGCGTTTGCAAAAAGCAAAATCAGACTGTTAGATCTGCATTAATAATTTTGAAAGTGATATGCTTGAAAAACCCCTGATAAGGAAATGGTTTAATAAGTTGACGAATGTTGATGAATGAGCTGACTGAATTTGAATTGAAGACATCTCCTACGACAAATGCTTGTTAGAGTGTTTTCTTAATATTTTCATTCTAGTCTTCATCCCCAATCTCAATGAAAGTTTAGGGTATTGTTACAACTTTAAAAGAGTACTCAGCAACTAAATAAACCTCTTTACAAATTGCATATCGAATATAATTTAATGCATTTTTCTTTCTTCTAAGCAACATTATTTCATATTTGTTCAAATGTTTCTAAATTTTTGCGTCGAAAAATTAATTCTGAATTTCCATCAAACTATTTACATTCCATTCAACCAGCAAAACTATTCTAACACTCTCTGCATATCAGGTTTTAAGTTTGCAATCGCTTACAAACGTTATCATGTAGAATATCACTGTTCATTGCATTGTTCTTTGAAATGATTTCCGTTTCCTGTGTACGGAAACGTCTGCAAAGTTTTCCAAAACTTTACCGTATTATGCCATGGATAGTTTTGGTTTATGGGAGTGCTCGCACTCGGCAACGTACGGTTCTTATGTTCAGTGAAAATTATCGGAATTATTGTCGCCGTTGCAGTTTCATATTCTGCAGTCGTATGCGTTTTCCATAGGGCCATTTGCCTATCATTTAAATAGATATCTCGACTCAGATATGAATGCAAATCAGTTCGAAAGCTGAAGCTGAAGGTGGTAGGCAAAACAAAAGAAAAACTCAATCGTACATAATTATGTAATACGCGTTACTGCTATGAGTATAGGTTTATCTAATGTGCTATTGTTCTTTAGTATAGTCTTATTGCTTGATTAAAGCGATTCTGACGGAGCAATCAATTTAGAACAAAGACAATTGGGGCTCTGTTCACAAGCGTTTTTTTTTTTGTAAAAATCATTAATTTTCAGTCTGTAGAAAGTAACTTCTCACAATGCAGCAGTGCTCTTCGAAATTTTCGAAAACGCTCATTAGAAAATCGATCTTCAACGCAACCAGAACCTAATGCAATTTTAAGATAGACTTTAGCTCCATTATTCAATGAATCTATACTGCGGCGTCCATCATCTGAGTTTTTGTGCACATAATTATTTTCGACGGAATTTGGATCTGTTTAAAGTCCGTCGCTTCGAATATAGTTACCTGTGACTTTGGCTAATCGTCTGACTCGTAAAAAGTTTCAACCATTTTTGCAGTCATGTGCTGCAATTCACCTACTTAGTCAGCACAGCGAATTGAATGCGAACAACACCATCGGCGGCAAGAACAAGACGCCAGCGAACCCATTGCAGACGAAAGAACTTAATCGAAGAATTGTTTTAACTAGGTGTCTAATTAAGAACAAACTGCCCGTGTGCTGGGATTTTTCACGGAAATATAGTATGTAGAAAAATGATTTAACGCAAACGACAGATTTAGGTCACATATAAGAAAATCACAGTTTTTTCCCTATTGCTTGTTGTTTGTTGAATGATTCGGTCGTGGTGAACATAATGTGGTGTTTGATCATACGTAATTGCATGTCTGTTTTATCACATCACGATTAGATGCGTGCACTCATATGGAGAAGACGATGTTAAGCTAATTCACTGTAAAATGGTACAGCAACATTCGATGCGAGCTGATGGAATCTAATGGTGCGAGGAATTGTGTGTTGCGAGATGGGAAGTGATCTAGATGTTTTGTTGATTGCAATTTTATAGAGGCTTGTGTAATTGAAATAGTGTACCATTATTAGTTCGATAAAAATTGAAAATATGTGCTAGTTCTGCTGGTTTTTTTTATGAACCGTTTATAGAACAGGACGTGATTAAAGAATAGTCAATTCAAATCTGGTTTGAAAAGAAAAATTACTCGTACTTGATAACGTTTTTTCGAGGCTACGCTGCTTTGTGAAAACAGTGGTATTTGTTCTTGTAGGCACACTTACCTTTCGATGCGCTACAAGCATTTATGCTTTAAAGTATGAGACCCACATATTTGGTTTTGAAAATTTTATTTTTGCAATAGGTACAGCAAATCAGTGCTGAACTAAATTCACCAAGTGAAATTCAATTCATCAAAAAGGTCAATTTGGCAACTTTATTGCTGTTTGAAATTTCGGTTAGACTTGTGAAATTTCAAATCGGGATGCTAAAGTTAATTCTTTAAGGAATCTAAATATAGACACCATAGATGCGGAATGAAATTGTGAACAATATGATAGATATATCAAAAATTCTCTCGACTGCCCACGCATGACCTCAATAAGTTTTTACAACTACTTATCTCGAATACGTGAAGCTGCTATTGAATCTAAATTGGTTTTGTTGCTAATAATAGTTTTTCGCACACATAAATTGTGAGAATGGAACCCGAGACTATATGCTGAATTGTTTTGCTCTCATGTAACCTCTACGAAATGGGCCATCATCGGCCCTTGCAAGCAATCACCATTGTGTAGAGGAAAGATGGCTTATGGTGGCCGACAGTCGTGAAGCATGGAATTGGTGATGGCCGACGATGGTTATGGGAGCTGTTTTTCGCAAGATATCAAAGCGGGCCATCATGCGCAACCGAAAAACCAGGGCTGGCCCATCTAGCGGCCCAGTGGTAGAGTCAACTTTATGATGGGGCCCATGATGGCAACCATTGCACTGACCCATGGTGGGCCATTGTGAGGAGGCGACATCACATCTAGAGAAATGTCACGTCCATAGGGAATTTTAACTTCCACTGCTATTTCCAAACGTAGGGTTATGCTCTCAAAAAAGGAAGTGTGCCAAAACTATTGATGAATACGGTTAATAACTAATTGTACTAATTAATGATTTGTACTATATCTTGAGAGGTGGGAAACCAATGAAATGGATATCAAAGTATCGATATGAATTTCAAATATCGGCAGTACTTTGAGCTATCTAATGCCAAGAGCCCTGTTGTCGTTTTAAGAAGACAGAAATTCTCCATTTCGGTGTCTTAAATTCTCTAGATTTCTCAAACACAATTATATAACACGTGTCTAACATACAAGAATTTATATATAATAATCACTTTCTTCGAAATAAAACATGATATGAATGAGAAATGTAGTTTTATCTATCCTGCCAATAGATATCTCCACCGTCTTACTAGCCAAGCAAAGACTACAATTGAAATTTCGTAACATAACAGCGCATTTACGATTTACGTCACTATTAAACTGAGTTCGGGTAGGTTGCGTCTGGCGGGAGAGATCTTTACTCTATCCCGTGTGTGCGCAGAGTGGGAAATTCCATACGAAAAAACTAAAAAAATTGCTAGTATTTAAACAAAAATAGAATGCAGAGTTGGCCAGGCCCCATTTCTCTTGTAATTTGACTGTTATTTCCTTCCGACTTTACAGTAAGTGACAAGGGGGAAAGTATTGGATCGATCACTGACTGTCGAAGAATATACTGTAAATAAGAGCGACGTTTCGTTGACTGAGGAATGCCGCCTCTTAAAATCCATCCGTGATGGGAGCACACCACCAAGAGTATTTATGTTCCGTTTTGATCTTTCATCAATTGACCAAGAACCAACCACCACAATTATCAGCATCAAAGCATTACTCTAAACCAGGCAGTTTTTATACCATTTCCACCGAACATACCCATTTCAGAGAGAAAGTTCCAGTATACCAATAAGATATTTTAAATATACCTATTTTTCTGTCAACAAATAACTTTCGCAAAAATAAAGTTAATGAAATGAATTTTGAACGTTTTCCAAATGTGAATATTATAATTTTTTGGAAATTTTTAAGCTTATGTGTGCGCTAGGCGCCTGAAATGAGATTGGGATAATTTGAAAGTTTTTGAATTGCGATAACTTTTGACCTGACAGTCAAATCATTATGAAGCTTACAGGGCACATTGTTGTTACTAAGTTGTAGACTCGTGTGTTTTTTATGAACGTGCTGGCAACACTGCAGCTACGGTAGGCACTGAAAGTGAAAACCTTCAAACCATCGACTCTAATGAAAAATTATCGTTTTTTACAGCGAAAATCAACTCATATTGTAATCTTATGCTTTGTTTATACAGCCAGAGGAAAACTTTTGAAATTTCACATCGGTCAAGAACGGTAACCCTCCTCCAATTTACCTATATTTTAAGCATCTAAAACTTCTGTTCACGAGAACTCACGACTCAATTATAAGATACAAATGACCACCAGGTCTGATAGAAGCAACTTAGAAATGTGGGTAGCTCTGTGCCGGTGGTGCCATCTTGAAAAATTATAAAGAAATATATACTGCTTTTTGCCCTATGAATTCTAATTCAGTCACTAGATTTTCATAAAGTTGGCACAGTAGCTGAACCCTATTTTAATCCGCGTTTGGTAGAAATTTAGCTGAAAAATTCGATTGGTGCTGCCAGCTATAGTAATTTTGGTGTCTTGGGTTTTGAAAATTTGCTCAGGAAAATAAAACTTTTGCCGTATAACTTCCACTGCAGTCATGAAATCAAAACGAATTTCATATGATATATGGAAATTAATATAGGCAGTATTCAAAAGGAATCTGGTAAAAAAACCATTATAGGGTTGCCAGCTATTGTTGGTTATATATTTATTTGCAATGTCTTTACTAAGTGATTTTATCGTGAAATTTTCAAACGGTAATGATCTTGTAGTGACAATAAACAACAAATATTAAGTTTTCGAAAATTTGAAAACTTTTGCGGCTTGTAGCCCTAAATTTCTTTGTACCCCTATAACTTCCAATGCAGTCATCGGATCAAAACGAAATTCGCAGAGTAGGTTGATTTCAATGTGAGGCAGGTGTGATATATTTTTCGTTTTGATGCTAGCAAAAAGTTGCCAGCGAGAGGTGTTTTTTGCTATTTTCATATAAATAAATGCTTACATTAAGTATTCATATCACGAACATTAGCAATGAAAATAAGTTACCATTATTTAAATTTTCTAAATTCTAGAAATTTTTCGGCTCAAAATATTTTTCGTTTTTTGACCGCAAACATGTTTTTGTCCCTGTAACTTTCGACGAAATAGTCGAAATCGATAGCGATATCTGATTTTGACGTGATCATTTGTGGGAGTGCCGGTAAAATGTTGCAAGCACTAAGCATTTTCTTTGTTTATGCTATGTTATGCTGTTTTCAAAGTTTTGCAGTGTTTGGCTTTCCTAAATCTTGAAATTCCTGAAATCCTTTCCACCCTATGGGTTTAAATGTATTGTTAAGATCAAAGTGATTTTGCACTCGAAGCAGGTTGGAGCACGTGTGGTAGAATATGCACTCAGAATCTGCACGATTCTTCTACAGTTCATAGAACATTAGTATTTCTAGCGGTTCAGGTGCGCTAGAGTATTTTTTTTTTTTAATGCGAGCAAGGACTTTCTAGTTTGCTAAGTCAATTCAACTCTTTCAAAAATCGTTTGAGATGCTGCAAACTATTGATGGTATATTAGAAATTGTATAATATACTAGCTAAGCAATGCTGCAATATCAATAATATTGAAGAAGAGTGTCGTAGCCCAGCTATATGCCTTCCTTTGTATGTGCACCCTGGCTAATTTATTAATAAAATCAACTGCTGAATTGCGGTGTGTTTTAGTTGTGTTTGTTTGTATTTATTAGGAACAATAGCTCTATCTTTGTGCACTGATGATAGCATTTAACAATTGGTATTCCTCTTGAAATTAAGATGGAACAACAAAAAACTGCCCTTGACAAGGTGAACTTTGAGCTTTAAAGTCTTGGCTTCTACCTTTCAGACAACGTTGTTTTCTTTTTCACTTTCAACCAATTCAGTTACCTCTACGGAGATATAGTGAGTGGCCGAAAATTTATTGCAATCAATCTCTTCTACGTCCGATGTACCAGTTCGTTTCCATTAGCTTTACTGAGCAATAACACCTCAAATTATAATTATTAATTGTCACAATATTACTTGTTTCCTTTTTCTCAAATGCGAGCTCAACCCGAACTGATGTAATACTAGTACGAACAACTATTGTAACGTAACAACAACGTTAGCGCAGGGAAAAATGGAACCGCTATGATCTGACGAAACAGAAACATTATGCGAAAAATGCTGAATCAGATAGACCACAGTACACGAAAATAGGATACAATGCATGACTAAAATTTTACATCTTAACTCGTCATCATTTAATTAATTCAACACATTAATTCTGCAGTTACATCCTGAAGCCGACAGTTAACTTCATCAAAATTCCAAAATTTTTGATTATGGAATCAAATAAAACCCAGTAAATTCCTTCAGTCCTCAGTTGTGTGAATACAAATGGAACTTGTCTCTTAGCAGCCAACACAATTTACATTCTATGGTCTTCCTGAAATTAGAAGAATAAACACATGATCATTAAAATTGCCTATGAATAAATTCCGTTATAAATTCTCTTCGGTTTATTTAAATATAAGATTTTTTTCAATAACCAGAACACATTCCAAAATTTGTTTTTAGCAATCTAAAATATAAAAACTCATAATCTCCAATCATTAGTAATTGTCATCGAGAAAAATGAACCGTTAATTTGTATCATATCGTCTAGAATGCTAGTCATAAATTTGCTTCTTTGCTAAATAGGAACCTCTGCGTCAAACATTATTCCAAGCTTTTATGAAGTTTTTGCACCAACGAGAGCATCGGCCATAAAACTGGCACATTTGAGCTTTTTGCGCTTCAGCATCCTTGTTTTTACCACTTCCAAATACCTCTACCCATCAAAGTCTGTTTTGCATGAATACTATCGTCCATATTGCAAATAATTAATAATTAATTCTGATCACATGTTGTGTTCGACCGATAACATGATCGTATCAAAGAACCCTGCATGGATTCTAGCAAATGTGTCAAGATCTTGATCACACATTGTCCTTGAAGTTGAGGATCACCATGACAGGTTAGCACTTTGAAACACACATTAATTACCTGTCATTCGATACAATGGCAATGTTACAGCGTGATAGAATAACACCTGCTGCTAGTATGATCTCATATTTTAGCTAGTGAGTTTTTTTTACCACGCCCAGTAAGAGGAAGTCGAAACCGAGAGGGTTACTGGGTGGAAGCAAATCCTATTGACAGGCCATTTTGAAATTGATGAGATGAGAAGTTTCAAACTATTTAAAATATTTTAGTGTACCGGTGAATATATAAAAACAGAAGATTTTAATAAATGTAATGTCTCAAACGTATTAACTGGTTTTTTTTTTGAAAATTTATGCTCACAGTTTACCGATTTTTTTAATCCATTCGTCCGCAAACCACATAGATTTGTTCACTTCTTCCGATGATCTGCAGAATTTCATTAGCAGGTCTCAAATCAAACGTAACGAATTGATTGAAGCTCGAAAATAGCAATTACACATGATAAAATATCTTTAGATGATTTCTAATTGAAGATCTTTATTTCACTGCCAACTACATAATCTTAGTCATTGACGTGTTTTTTTTTCTGCTTCAGTCTGTTTTCTTCTCTTTGTTCGATTTTTTCGTTCAGCAACAGAAACCATACATTAAACTTCCGCGCAATTTCATTTCGTTCTTATCTCATTGGAAGCACGTAGATACCTCAACAATATTTTTTTTCGAATCATGTCTTGGTGCGGTATTCTTTTTTGTAAAAGGTTCTAACGATGAATATGCCGAGTTTAATTATAGCAATGACATCGGCAAATCACCATTGATGATCCGTACTTGCGTTTTTCTGGTGTTTTTTTCGTGTTCGCAGCTGGGAACGTGTGTTTCTTTGAGAATATTTTGCGCATGAGCATCGATGAGTTTTCCGATAAAGACCGTCGTCGACAGTACAGCCATGTTGTTGACGCGTAGCCCGCTTGAAGCGGCGAAGGTCGTTAATTGGCCTTGGTGCAAGTGTAATTAATCATAGTATCGGGAAAATCACAATGAACCGATGAAGAGTTGGCGAAATATCGTTCTTTTCATGTGAACGCTCATGACGTTGATCCTGGAAAAAAGTGCGTTTTCTTATGGCGATGATGATTGGATGTGCCATCGAAATTTCAAATGATTAATTTTGTTAAAAGAGAAGGAACTGCGTCGAGTTCTGAAAATGTAGTTTTTTTATTTTGGTGTGACGTTGAAATTACTGAATCGGAAGTAACCATTTCTGGTGCTTGATTAAAATTACTATCTTTTTAAGAAAAAATTTTGAAGAGCTTTGTTTGGGATATTGATAGTTGCGTATAGAGTTTTTATACTAATGTAAGGTGTTGAACACATTTGAATGCGGTGTTGAAAATGATAGAAAAAAACCTGAACAATTTTGAATTGAAATACTAAGCAGTGGCGTGGCGTTCATGGAAGCAAAGGAAGCATTGCTTCCCTAACATTTGGCTGACATAAATTTACAATTCATGTTTTTTTTTAAATCGTGGATAAATCGTATACAAATATAATTCAAATTTTTTTCAAAAAAACAAATTGTGAGCATCTCACACAACTGATGTGGTAGCACCACATATTAAGAGAGAGCAACCAGCGCATGAAAGCAACGTAAAAATTGGATCTACGAGCGTTTATTTGTCTCCATATGGACTAGACTGTGACATCATTGAACAAAATGTGCTTATACGATCTGTTTGGAAGCAATGAAAAATTTGCTTCCTAGGGGAAATTATCTTCTCAAGCCGGAACTTATTCCAACGTTCCCCTTACGCGTAGCAGAGTTCATAGTAGTCATTTTGCTTTGCTTGTACAGATTTTTGTGAATGGAGATTGCTTGCTGTGGTTGGGCCTTTTTACACTTGTATTCTTCATGCACTCCTGAAACTGGTTTTACACAATCAACATTTCCACACTTGGTGTGCATCAGCAACGGAAGCGTTCATATACCGATTATGCATATGAATGTGTGCGTGTTGTTGTTTTCTCATTTCGACTTGAGTGTTTCATGAAAAATTCCTGACCCATGAACTATGTTTATAGTTGTGTTAGTGATTTGCATCAGTTTCAATCAGTTTCAAACGTGAGGAAAAATTCTCTCCAAGTGCATCACTTTTTGTAGATATTTCCCCTCGATTCTTCTGCCTCTTGCCCAGAAAACCGGTTATAGGACTGTATCAAGAGTACAAGTCTAAAAAGGCCCGTTGAATTTGAAATGCGAGCTGTGGCAAGGGCTGCCAGAGACTGTTGATTCGACAAGACGATATTTTATGTTTTATTTATGATTTATATTAGGACATTTTGTTTGTTTGTGGTGATGTTTTCAATTGGTGAAGGCATTCAGTCACTAATATCCTTTAAAGGTGAATAATAGGTGAACCTGTGGACTAAAATTGTGTAGAATTGAATGTGTTAAATTACTGTATTAAGTTGTATGATTTTTTTGATTTATATTTTAAATAGTGAAAGGTTGAAATCGGTGAATGTGCTCTGTGGGTCCAAATTTTATAATTCGTCAACCTATTCAATTTCTCTTTGGATCTCGGTAATTTGCTGAAAAAAGGACATCATCGACAAGTGTCGGTCAAAACTGAATTCGTAAATTGTTTCTTCAACAAAGAGATGTACTCAGTAGTTTGTTTGCAAAATTAATAAATGAAAAATAAATATTAACCAAAAATATTTTTGCTAGCCATGTGTGTAATTTTCAAACGATTCAAACGTTCGGTGAACGATCGGATTTTGTAATTTAAATAGTGTTAAAGCTGTGAACAGGCATGATACAAAAAGCATTGGTCATTTCCAATCAGTCCTTTTACTTTCCAAGCTCAGTTCCAGCCCAAGAATTGAAGAATTGCCGAGTAGTCAATATAAATAGTCAGTGATATTGCTCAAAGTTAGGAGAAATTGAGAAATAATGAAAATTCTATTAGACATTGTGTGCCATTTAGGATGTCAAGAACAAGCATTACATAGTTATAATAAAAATGTGGGTTCTTACAATAGTGGGAAATCACATCGAGAGAATAAATCTTTTGACAGTACACAACCCATACTGGGGGGCTCATCTGGACCAAGCAAATGTTTTTTTCCGGAACATCAGATTATATTCAAAACGATCTCATGAGTAGTTTTTAAAAAAAATATTGAAAGATATTTGTAATGAAATTCAGCAAAGCAAATTCATGGCAATTATATTAGATAAAACAACCAATGTATCATGTCGCTCACAGCTGTTGCAACCGACACGACTCTGCCGAGCAGTCGTCAATGCAGCATGTTTAAATTAAGGAATCATAGGAACTTACCCTGCGTGCCTTGGCCCTCCGCCGACTAGCTCAGTCTGGTCGTGGGCCTTTGGGCTATGATTCCTTCGTGCTACGGCACGCCAAAGGAACAAACACAATTACACATCACTGAAGCGGAAGGGATAGGGAAGACTCCATGCAAAAATCATTATTTATTTTGCGCAAGTCATTCCATTTTATTAGTTCACCAGTAAATTAACAAAAAATAAAGATAAAATCAAAGATAAAGAACATCAAAGAAAGAAAAATCAATTCATAATTTAAATCAAATCAAAAATAGCCCAAAAAATTATAAAATCGGTGTGGGTATTTGAATAATTGCTACCCAAACAAACAACCTTTGGTTACATTACTTCTTACGGTGCATTTAAAGAAACTTTCATAAATCTTACAGATGCTTCTGATAACCAAACTACGTCCCGTTCATTTAATCTTGTTTTACATATTGTCCTAAAATTTAAAGCTACCATATGAGGAGCCTCTATAATATCTGGCAAAACAATTGGATTGCAAACACGTATAAAAAAAATGTATAAAAACCGCAATATTTATTAATTGCTTCGCACATCGACTAAATTTGGTTTTATCAAAATCGTGCAATAGTATACGCGAATGTAGATTTTTTCCCAATCTATTACAAGTTTTTCAACAACAGCAATGAGTATATTTGCTTTGTATTTATTCCACAAAAAAGGATTCCAAAATTAGCTCCAAATATTTAATTAGGTTAATTTTAGTATTTTTTCTATAATAAAGAGCAATTAAAAGAACACTTTGAATATATAACCGAAAATGAGAGTGCTAATATTGGCGGATAGACCGACGATAGTGAAAGCGGGCTTTTTGTTATACGTAAAGATGTTTTTTTCTCTGCTTAACAAAAATCTGCTGTAAAAAACATTATTTACATTTTATTAACAGTTCAAATAAATTAATATACTGTACCATATTCAAAAAGGCAAATCAACTATATCAGCTACACATAAGCTGACACAAATAATAGAAAAGGTATTGGAATGCAAAGAAGTCGCACTATGTGCTTTCATGGACATAGAGGGAGCCTTTGACAATACAAGACATGACTCGCTACACGTCGCTCTCCAGAGGAGGGATACTCCTCAAGAAGTAGTGAAATGGGCGAGCAAAATACTAAGGAATCGAAGTGTGGTTGCGGAGCTAGGGGAAGCGAAGCTAAGGGTGGATACTAGGAGGGGATGTCCACAGGGAGGAGTATTATCCCCCTGTTATGGTCCCTACTAGTTGATGACCTTCTCGTGACCCTCAATAGTAAGGGACTAACTGCTCTCGGCTACGCGGACGACATTACGGTAATAATAAGAGGCTCACACATGGACACCGTGAGGTCCAGAATGCAAAAAGCCTTAAATGAAACAACCCAATGGTGCAAAAGAGAGGGTCTATCCATCAATCCACAGAAAACTAGCATAATACCATTCACCAGGAAAAGAAAAATCGAAATAGGAGCCCTAAATATTAGGGGTACAGTCGTATGTCTGCAGGAAGAGGTAAAATATCTAGGAATACACCTAGATAGGAAACTCACCTGGGACAATCATCTAAACAAAACGACAATGAAGGCCACTAAGGCACTCTGGGCGACAAAACAAATGCTTGGGCGCAATTGGGGACTATCTCCAAAGCAGACCCTATGGGCATACAAACAAATGGTGAGACCTATCCTCCTATATGGAGCAGCAGTGTGGTGGAAGAAAACCATACAAAAAACTGCTATAAATAGGCTCAACAAGCTTCAAAGGATGGCCTGCCTGCTGATTACAGGAGCAATGAGCTCCACTCCAACAGCAGGAATGGAGGCCCTTCTAAACCTTGAACCGCTGCACCTCAAAATTCAGGAGGAAGCAGCGAGACAAGCCATTAGCCTACAACAAGCCTACAGGTATAAATCAGGGGACCTCAAAGGCCACCTAAAAATCCTGGAGGACGTCAGGCCCATAATGGAAATGTTAAACCTCAGCGACCAAATAAAAACTGAGACAGCATTCGAAAAGAGGTTCAAGGTCACAATTCCATCAAAGGACAAATGGAAGGATGGACCACTTCCCTCGTACAAAGAAGCGCAAATGTGGTATACAGATGGTTCAAAGATGGATTGTGGAGTAGGAGCAGGGATCGTAGGTCCCAAGTGCAAAATGCATTTCCCTCTCCCAAAAGAAGCCACGATCTATCAAGCGGAACTATCTGCCATATTAAGAGCCTCATAAACAATAAAAATAAGGAATACAAAAAGGGTCAGAATAAAAATCCTATCGGATAGTCAAGCGGTTCTCATGGCTATCAATCGCGATCAAATAAATTCGGCTATTCTCCTAGAGGTGAGAGAGGCCCTTAATGAAATAGGGGCACAGAACAGCCTCGAGTTGATATGGATCCCCGGCCATGAGGGGCACCGACGAAACGAGGAAGCTGATACCAGAGCCAAAAAAGGAGCAAAAATGCCCTTCATAGGTCCTTCTCCGTACTGGGGCTTTACAAAAGCAGATACGGAAAAGGAAATTAAAGCATGGAGCAAAAAGAAGATCGAAGACTACTGGCTTAATATTGAGGGTTTAAAACACTTAAAAAAATACCTTGGCTTCGATAATAAAAGAGCAAAAGAAGCAGTGGCTCTCTGCAAAAGTGGCATAAGAGCCCTATGCGGAGCATTGACAGGACACCTTCCATGCAAAAAGTACCTCCACAGGATAGGTGAGGAGCACGATGACCGCTGCAGATACTGTGGGGAAACGACAGAGTGTGTAGAACATCTGCTCACAGTCTGTCCGGCACTAGCGAGAAGAAGATTCGAGCTACTTGGCTCTGCTCTTCCTTCCACCAGGGACATCACAAATGTCCCGTCAAGGAACATATCCAGGTTCATTAGAAGCCTGGACATCCTATAGGACATAACGCAAAGGAGGCACAATAGACCCAGGAGGTCGCAGTGCTAGGGTCCCTCTGGACCCACTCCAGGCCATCATCATCATCATCATCATATTCAAAAAATTGTAAAATTTGAAAATGAAATACAATCTTTAGGAAATAGTTGCATGAGAACCTGGAACGAATTATGATCGATTTGCGAAACACCACAACGTACTAGAAGAGCAAGGGGCATAATTGACAACAATGAGAATGTTGCGCCTGTACACGTGCTTATGTTAAAATAGTTGATAACATAATCGTTAAAATAAACTCAAGATTTTCGTCTTGAAAAAGTTTCAGATTTTCAAACCTTGTCAATCCTTCTTAACTTAGCCAATTTCAAAAATATTATATTTTTAATTCTGGGAATGTTATTATTTTGCAGATAAATATTGACATACTTTCTTTTTGTGTGAAGGACTGTGAGCGTATATATTCATAACAATACAGAATGTCTACTTTCACGTCCCCGTAAGTAATTCCTGGGTGCTTTCATAAAGGGCTTCTATTACACGTCACAAATTGCAGAAAGCGTAGTCAACTATGGATACAAACCTATTGTTTTCTTTCGATAAATGATCACGCCAAGCCACTGCTACTAAGATACATTTTTTTCTCAAAATTTAGCTCTATTCTGACATATGCCAAATTCTTTAGGTTTTCTACATCGCTTCTGAAATGCCTTTCTACGCTGGAGCTCCGAATTGGGACTAATTAATTTCAGACAGACTGTATTCCTTGCATCGAGGAAAATACTATTCGAACTTCCACCTGCATAGTGTCACTCTTTAATTAGCAACTTCTTAATAGGCTACTTTTAATTTGCATAAATATATCTTGACCACATCGTTCAAGCTATCATATATTAATATTTCCATCTTAAATTCAATTGAAAATGCATTTAAAACAAAGATCACCCTGCATCCATACGAACAAGATATCTGGCTTGAGGTTACCAGTACGCCTGACGACTAGGAACAGTGAAATCGATTGGAATGGAATGTCGATACCTACCATGTTGAGACGATAATGTTAAGAGTCAAGTATCTGCAATGAACAATGAACTGAAAAGTGTCAAGTCGGTTGAGTTAAGGCAAGAGTTTATTACGAATTGACAAGAGGAATGTCTGTTGGTACAAGGAGACTTGAAACGTGCTCGGAATCGAATAGATTTTGAATGATGACTATGGGTGTGCAGAAAATGCATAATATTTTAGTGTTTAAAGTTTATTTTTACAGACTGTTTGAGCTATTTGATGAGTCGTTGAAACTAATGTTATATTGCTATAAATGTTTTATTGGACGTAAAGTCTGAAATCCTTATTCGGTTCTTTTTGTCATCAAAGAAACGCTTGATAAGCTCTTGATTTGAAATTTAAATTATTGCTTTAATTGTGTCGAAAAAGAGTATTTTTGTAAAACTGGAAAATGTCTTCTGTGTGATATACAACCGTTAAGAACACAAGTCTTTTAAAAGGATTATGTCAGGTTATTAGGTGTTAAGTATTAAATGTAAGTAAGAAGTAAATGTAAGTAAGAAGTAAATGTGTGTAAGTAAATGTAAGTAAACGAAGAAAAAATATTAATTTGACACAGATTGTAGCAACTCAACATTAGCCATACCAATCCAATAGCAGCTCTAAGATAAAGACGAAATTTTAAACGAAAAATTATCTTCTCTGTTCAGGCGTATTTCCACCTTGGCGGCTATGAAAATAAGCAAAACTGTTCCATTTAATGCTCAAAAAACCTACATGTAATCGTAGAAAAGTCAATGCATCCTCAGCTAATGACAGTTTGGTGTAGTGTTTGGAGTGGTAGCGTAATATTCCCATTTTTGTAAGATGATGAAGACAACGCCGTTACGATCAAATAAATAAAGTAGAATAATATAATAAAACCAGCTGTCTCTGAGTTGCTTTACGAGAAGGTAGGTCCAAGGTGCTATACGAAAGGAACAAAACTCAATTTAGTAGTTTAATAAATGTGCCCATCTCTTGTCAGGCGTTATCATTTGTAGCATCCATTTTGTCTCGTTTACTTAAAGAATATTAGAAATTTAGGTAAGTAGGGCCAATTATATCTTATCTAGCACAGCTCACGCTTAGCATAATTATCCTCGGAGATAAGGAAACGCTCACATGCAACGGATTAGAAATGGACCGAAGGAAAATATTTGAAGTTTTGAGAAAAGAGAACAAAAACAAGTAAAAAAGTCAATTTTCATTACATCTGTTGAAACTAGAAGGATGACAGTTATTGCATAAAAACAAGAAAAACAAAAATATCACCATCATAAACAATAAACTCACTTCTTAAGGTCACTTTTGTGAGAACAAATTATTTTAATGCAAAATCATGTTCAAATTACAACCCTGAATAGTATTACCATACGTAACAAACTGTCAAATCCACTAAGTCCGAATTTACATAGCTCAACCCAACATCGGTTCTCAGAAGGCGGAGGTGAAGAGAAACCGTTCACTAGCTTGTGTTTTGTGTGTCGAACTCGTAAAAACTTGTATTGAGTTTAGGCATGAACGATTTCGACCGAATTTTAAGCATGGTGAAATTTTTCAGCGTACTAACTCTCCCGGGGTCTACCACTTCCCTTATTTGATCTGCGATAATCTCGATTGATTCCAACAACTTCTTCTTATCCAGTTTCCAAATATTCTCCTCATGTATTTTTGGGTAGAGTTCTGTGGGATTGAGCTTTCCCCAGACGGTCAGAAGGCGATATAATTGTGGTTACTTCTAATGTACTCCTTCATCATCCTCGACCCCCTGGTCAACGTGAAGAGCACTTCCGACACTGTTGCCATATCGAAAATGGACTCAACAAAGCTTGATCTGCGGTAGGTTTAAGGTTAAGTGCTTATTTTTTCACGGCCATACTCAGTCTGGACGCCCATTAATCTCTACTTTGTGTTTTGAGATGGCATTTTCCATTCCAAAGCTCACTCATTGAAGTCCGCCTGCTCTCAAGTTGCGTGAAATGTCTGGGAAAGCTTCTTCCAATGCTATCATCTTTTTACGGAATTCCCTTATTAGTTCTTTTGGTGAAAGTTGGACGAAATTGATGCCTCGATTTGCAATCTACTCATATTCATCGCTTGAACCTCATCGACCGACCCGGACTTTCCGAATGTTTGCAACCCATAATTTTCCTTCGATATGGTTCGCTGATCATTGCAATTTGGTTTCTGGATTCAAACATAAGCTGCTTGAGCAAGTCGCTCATTTTACAGCACCTTTTCATACTCCATTCCTGGAAATCTGTGTATGTCTCTGACCGTAGAACATGTTTAGTTTCTCCTATTTGCAAGCAGAATGGCTCAGCAGAGCATTCTTTCCCAAGGAGTCTAACCTGTCCACACTTCCAGCAGTTTCTACTAGGGTCTGATCCTTTGCATTTTTTTTTTGTGTGGCTGCATTCTATGCATTTAAAGCAGTGCAAAATTTGAGACTGCGTTCTTACTTTAGCGTTAACCCAAACAAATTCTTATTCGTTCAATATCATCGAAGCTACTCTATCCAACAGTAAAAACTCGTCATAAAAGTGAATGAAATTGTACTCTTTTGGCTAGTCCCCTTCCATTATCTTCAGCTCTAGCTCAGCTTTTTTTTTCCAATTTACTCTATAAGCTTTTATAGTGTATGGAGACTCTTCCAATTCAAAAAGGCCGTCTTTCACCTACTGCGACATATTGCTTTCTACTTTGGATACGGCTGCCATTTTTTATGATACTGCGATACTTTCGCAATATCTTTTCTTCTCGCACCATTTCTTCAGCAGTAAAAATTCTCGTTCGAGAATTGCGAGCTGTCATTGCTGGAGAGGTATTCATAAAACACATTGGCTACGTTATGCTATTTTGTCCCAACAAACGCTCCGGACGCAGGATTGCCTACCTCACTTTTTTAGAGGTCTCACCACCCACCACAACGAAACTTAAGGCAATAAGTGATTAATGCAGCCCTTGTTTTAACCTTATGGAATATTTGTTTAAAGGTGGTGTTCTTTACATTTTTGTCATGCCAATAAAAAGATTCACGTCCTTCACCACTGGTGTGTTGTTGTCAGTCGTTGCTTCTATTTCATTTGCTATAATACTCCCTTTATTATTTTATGGGTCTCTCTTCAGAGCCATTATCTATGCTTGGATGGCTAAATTTTGCAAGCACGGTGGCCAAGTAAAGGTTAACAAAATCTTTGGTGGGGTTGTCTGCTCAGAGCCAGATCAGCACCAATCAGGAGCGCAGCTCAACTAAACTTATCTCGCCAATCTAATTGCGGAAGTTTCGAGCGAACTCTGAGGCCTATCGGTATGATATTAGCCTAGAGCTGTTTGCATTCCGTTGCTACTAGATCCAAAATATCGTTACTACCAGCCAAATAAATTCCATATCATTAGTTGAGATCTTTGGGAATTTGTGCCATTTTAGCTACAGCACATCCGCATTGCTGCGCTGCAGGTGGGAGTGCGCCGATGTATCAATGATGAACAATAAGAGAGCGTGAATACCGTAGCCACTAAATACTGTTCAAAATATTATCCGGATTAGACGTTCTGTAAGTTCGTAACATCAAATATTCATGCCAAAATAAAAAAAAAGTTATAATATATAGCTTGACATATGGGGGTCGTACCATTTCCCTAATTTTACAGACGTATTAAGGTGGCTTCCATATTTGCCCAGTATTATCTAGATACTTTTGTATATCGTTTATCCTTAATTATGGATTCGTGCAGCGTTAGTTCTTGTGTGCATGTCTAAGGTACTAAATCATGGATCTTACCTGCATTTGTAATTTAATTTTGTCAGCATTGAGTAGTGTTGTCGAGGAAAATGACAAAATGTGTAAGTACCCAAGCGTCGGAGAGAGTTGGGAGGAAAATAGCACGAATGCGTTCTTAAAGAAGAGAGAACATGAATATGGGTTTTCTTGGTTTTTGGACATTTGGTTGAAGATACGCTCGAGGTTTCTGGTCTCCCCGCAGCACTGGTCTCATCTTATATCGCAGCGGCCGCATGGTTATACCGCACTTCGGCTAGGTTAGGATAGTGAAGAGGGCTGCCGGGAACGCGGCAAGCATTAGGCCACCAGTTTGGGCCCATTTGGCACCCTCCGCTGGCTTGTTAGAGCTGTTAAGTGACCGCTTTGCCAAACTGGATCAGCTGACTCAACGTGACGGTACTGGCCACCTCTGCTAACTCTTGAAAGTGATAAGAACCAAAAATCTTGAGGCGTTTATTATTTAGGGCCGAACAATTATAGAGAGTGTGCTCGATAGTGTCCTCTTCCATCTCGCACCTCTTGCATAAATTGCTGGATATCAGTCCCATTCTGTTCGCATGAGATGTGGTAAGACAGTGCCCTGTGAGCGGGCTGACCGTGGCTCCAAGCAGTTTCTGCTGAGCTTGAGCAGTTTCCTGCTTTTGCTTGGATCAGGTGATGACCATAATGTCCTGACCACCATGCAGTTAATCCTGTTTTCCTATTCGGACTTTAGTTTGGCCCATATGGCGGCATCAAGTTTGCTTCAGCGTCAGCGATTGACCGTGGTACAGTGATGCAGGGGCTATTACTATCTCCTGAACCTTTCATCGCCAATTCATTGGCTTTTTCGTTGCCTATGACCCCACTATGCCTCGGCACCTACATAATTTGGATAGGAATATGCCTTGCCTTTTCATTGAGAGCCACTCTGCAAGAGTTAACAGTTTTTGAAGAACATCTGTAAGACGCAAAAGCGAGAATGGCTGCCCTAATATCGACGCAAATTGTCATTGATCTGGTTGATATTTCGCTAATCGACTCAACTGCCATGCGTATAGCATATACTTCAGACTGAAAGACGATAGCATGGTCCGACAGTCTACACCACAGGTTAAGGCTCAAATCCATAGAAAACACGCCTGAGCCAACTCCTGTGTCCGTCTTTGACCCGTCCGTGTAAATCCAGACGCCCCCATTGATAGTAGCTCCCTTTTTCTTCCAGTCTGCTCTTGTACCGCACTTGATGTTTCAGCTGATAGTTCTCCGAAGCCGTCGCGCTACTGTGAGCTGCCCTTATCCACCACCTGGGAATGCGTTCAGTAGCAGACAAAAAACTGCACTGGAATTAAGGTAGGGTTGATCATGAACATAGTTGAAAATCTATCATTGGATTTTTAACTCTATTCATGACTAATCACTCATAGCAAACTTGAATGGCTACTGTTTCTTACCGTTGATATCACAACCAAAGGTCTAGTGTTCTTTATAGCTCACACATAAGAACAGTACATTTAAGTATTTTCAAACGGCATTAATTCGGACTTTGACGGAATTCAATATGTTCTAATTACTTATGACTGGATAATTATCAAGTCATTGGCCTCTACGCGAGACATTTCTAGTTCTAGATGAAGAGCCCAACAAACTTGTCGAGAGTATCAAAGACTTAGATGCAACGTTTAATAATTTTTTAACATTTGTATGACACATAAAACATTTTAGATGACTCTTTTAGAATGCTGGGTTTTATAGCTTGGAACCATGTAATTTTTTTTATAGTCCTCATGTTTGAAAAACACTATTTCAAACTTTAAATACATCATCTAACATTACATTTTATGAACATCAGGTACCACACTTTTTGACACGATTTCAAACAATATTTATCATTTATTTTAAACACATCTTATCATTTAGAACATCCCAATTAAAAGTCTATCATCTTTGTTGAAAATGCCGAATTGATTGTAACATCAAACATGAAAATGGTGTCTACAAAGCTTGATTGAAACATTTAATTTTCCAAAATACAGCTAAAACGCTTTTTGCGTGTTGAACTCTCTTTTACGAATGCAAGTTGCCTTCTCATGTTCGAATAAGTGTCACGTGCTAACCTCCTAAACGTCTCTCGTCACAAAATTGAATCGTTAAAAAGTCGTAAAAGTTGTATGCAGCTATAAAAACCACACACTATCTAGCTATCTAGTAGATGTTGTTGTCAATTAAAAATCACATTAAGGACAACTCACAAATAAGCAAAATCTAAATATTCACACATCGTGTTACAGACCGTCAGCCATTATACTTACATACATATGTGTTTTCATGAATTAAATCGTCCCATAAAATGCAAACCTATTAAACTAGGAAGATGTTAATTTCATGGGCAAGCAATAACATCCATGTTGTTTAATAACAGTCTTAGTGGCGCTTTTGTACCTCGCGTTCCAAACACGTCATTTATATAGAACAAATTGACCCTCACAAAAAACAACATCAAAAGAACACAATATTACTCATCATCACCAGCCAACCATCGACTCAACATGAGTCAATTATATTAGTCGCCAAATTTATAAACCATCGTTGGAAGCATTCTGATATCGTAGAGCCCGTCAAGTAATCGTAAATTAGGTAACAGTATTACGGTAGACACATACATAATTTGCACTAATAGCATTAACAACCGAAAACAGAGAAATAAATTGACGAGGGTACAAAACTGATGGCTAGCAAGAGGTGTTTGACACTACTAATAAATCCTTTGCGAAATTGTTGCGTGTAATGTGAGAAATTGCGTTATTAAGGTGTCCGCCGGACCGTTAGAATATTTTCAAAATATTCTTTAAGACAAGAATCTCTGTTTTGATTCTGCATGTAGTTTATTTTTCTAGATTTGAGAGAAGTTGAGAAGAAAATGTATGTAAAAGATACTGCGAATGGTCGCTGTTAGGGTAAACATAATGTGCTGAATATATGAAGAAGACACGCTAGGTTTCATTAGTATTACTTAGTTGAATTAACTTTCAATCGACTTTGGCTGTTCTCCTCTTTGTGACTAAATAGCATTTTAGCTCTATAGAAAGATTTGAAAAATTTAAAGATTGGCAGCTTCAGCTACTCGTATTTCAGATGTTGAGCAAATTTTATTTTTGATTTGTTGACATACTAGAGAAGGAATAGTTCGATAGTCAATAGTTCGTTGCAGCTATTGACAGTTTTCAATAGTATATAAAGGCAGAAAATTCTACTTTTACATTTTTAACTGCTGTAAATCGATCGATCCTTGCTGAAAACCCACCAGCTGCCGGGAAATTAGCAAATAAAAAGAACACTTTTCTCTTGTGTGTTGAGGCGGAAGATCAGGGGGAAATCCTAACGCCGTGGTCCAGGCTGTTTGTGTGGTGTCTAACTTTTAAGTGAAAAGTAATTTCATAATCTGGAAGGAATACTGAAACATTTAAAATTTGTAAACGCAAAAAAATTTTTTTACTAGAAAATGGCTGAGCAAGATAAGCAGTATCCCGGATTCGAAGATTTTGGATATTTTTTCTACATAGTGTAGTCGAGGGTTCAATTGATATGTTGTGATGTAATTTATAGCCTCAATGAATGTTGGCTTTCGGTTGCTACATGTGGTTTTCTCAAGAAGCCTACTTATCACTGTAATTGAGAATTCGTGACTTTGCATTTGTTACACAGCATAATTAGTAACCAAAACTGAAATAAACACAAAAAATTAAGAGCTCATCTGGTCGCCTTAAATCCCAATCAAAACTATGTTCATTTTCTCAAATTTACCGTTCAAGAATAAAAAAAATATTTTTGAATTGTTTATAAAGTCTTTGTTGTTTTCTGTTCACTGTATTGGGGTCATCAATGCAACTGCACCCACGAGTGGAGATAGTGACTCTGAGTTGGGACCCAACCAAACTGATGACATATAAATCTTTGGAACGACAACGGGTTTTGAGGTCCGTTCCTTTGTTAAGGATTCCAAATCGAAGCAAAGGAACAACTAGTTTTGCGTCTTCAACCGAAACACACAGAGTCAAAAACTTTGATTCCAGTGGAGAGCGATGAAGCAGGTATAGCAGAAAAAACAATGCTGCCAGAATTTCAGCTGAAAGTATATTTAGCTTAAGCTGGAGACTGACGAGGAAATGCTGAGGATGTTTCAGGGTATTCTTCGCCAAGTATTCTTAACCACTGGTGCGCAAAAATGTATATCAAAGAATGCCAACGACAACATGCTTGAGTTGTAACATGCCTTTGAGGTTATCTTCACTTGCCGGGCAAACTGACCGATGGTGGAGTACCAGCGGATGATAGAGGAACACAGTGCTTGGTAGGCCACTCCTACGGATGTTCCCGTAGCTGGTCTGCCATGAAGGAATCGAGCTCTGAGTACACCAAGCAAATACGGGTCAAGAAGGAATTTCCATTTTCTGATTTCAGGAAGGTAGCGGCAGTCACCCACAAAAAGAAAAAACTCGGAGGTACTGAATCACTAGAAGTACTCCCTGAACAAAAAAAAATGTTCAGAAAGAGGGTGCTCCACAGAGAAAGAAGAGGAGAGGGAGGAGAGAAGCAGGCCAAGAGAGTAGGTAGAAATGGATACTATCATTGTCAAACCAGCTCCACGAAAGTCTTACGCGCACATCGTGGGGGCGTTTCACCAAAGTGTCTCCTTTGATGAAAATGATAAAAAAGTCAGTCTGTAGAGTGTCGAATTTCGTAATAAACTTTTGTTAAAGTCTTTCTGATACCACAATGAAGATAATTCTGTCGAAATGTTGAACTGAGTGCATCAAATGATTTTTATGCAGTCAATTTATAAATACTGCTCCATTTCCATTTCAGAGTAGGTGGATTATTTGCTTTCTCTTTTAGAGCTAAGAGAATGGTTTAATTTTTCGCAACACTCTGAAATATTCCAGTATTTCAAAAGTATTTTTTTTAAATTCCTTACGCTCTTACTGACCGCTGAAATAAGAAAAGAGAAAAAAAGCATATAGCCTCATATACTCTTGAGAAATAAAAGTCGTTAATTGATATGGTGTATAAATACAAAATTAAATAATTAAATATTTGCTTTATCATGTTTTATAATGAATATAGAGTTCTTTAAATTCACAGTTTTTTCGAAATTCAATCTGAAATGTATTTGAAACTCAAACTTGTGTGGTTATGTTAAGCGATTGTTTCTCGATTGTATGCTGCAGGCTCTGTAGCTCTAGGTGTTACCACATGGCAAATTGGATGGATGGTACAGAGTGCACCATCTTTTATGTTGGTATGTAGCCATTGATTAGCTTTGACATTTGTCAACCGGTTGACTTGATTAGTCATATTTTTGAAACGTCAAAATAATTGTTTAGTTGTGTTAACTCAACGTGCATATCGTCGTAAATATCGTGGCCAACAGATACCGTCCGACAACACTATTCGCCGTTTGGTGTTGAATTTTGTTGAACACGGTGGGAGACATTGAATCACCAAAAAGTGACTGTTTGGGCCAAAATCATCATTGGGCCATATATTTTCAGAGCAAACAGTCGATGAAAATTGATGTCGGTGGATGTTGACTTATTATGTCTGCCCGCAAATGCGAGAAAAATGTCTTGAGGGTTCCTAGTTCTAACAAGATGGTGCGCCGTGCCACACTGCAAATCAAACAATTCAGTTTCTGCAATGAAAATTTTCTGGGCATCAGATGTCTAAAATAGGCGACATTGACCACCGGACTTCTTTTTGTGGAGTTATTTGAAAAGCAATATATAGGCGAAATAAGGCGGTAGAAATTAAAAATTTTTGGAGATCCCAGCCAAGGTATCAGAGGTAAGAGCCACAGATAATGGCAGTAGCCCATGATCAAACTCGTCGTTACATCATTTTTGGCGCACCACAGCTCGGAAGCAGAAATGCATGCACAATTACATGTATAAATAACAGATTGTTCTACCTTTCTTATAAAAATATTTATCATCAGTCATCAGTGCTATTTTAATGAAATGTTTGTAGGCTATTTTTTCATTCTTCAACTTTAACAATATATACATATTTTCTGTTGCCCAATTGATATGAATATTTTTTTTCTCCACTTTTTATTATTTTCTCTTAAAAATATGTCTTTATTTTCATCTCACTAAAAAAACGTTTTTAAATTTTATTGAATCTATTTAAGGGGACCACCCCACTTGTAGTGCAAAAACATAGGGCATTTTTAGGATTTTTTTTTATGAAAACTACTAAACTTTTTAATAATATCAATACACCATCATAAAATGTAGAAAAAAAGATCATTTAGGAATTTCTTTATTGATAAATATTGAAAAATGTTATGTTACATGGCTATCATAAATAACAAGTTTTCAAAAAGCCGTGCCGCAATGAGCAGTTCTGTGGTGAACTTGATCATTTGAAACAAAAACCTGAAATGGATTTATTTAAATAACAACATAAACTAGTCTTTAATCGTTCGATATGAAAAAATATCCTATTTTTACAAAATAGCGGATAGTCAAAGTCTACGGTTCAATTTTCACAACAAAATAACGGCCTTTTTTGGCTGTATAAAAAAAAGTTTTCGTCGAAACAAAAGTCGAACGATTAAAGACTAGATTTTTATATATTGAATCAGCCTGCGAAATTTCCAAAAGATCGGTTTAGTGGTTTTTGAGTAATTTTGTTCACCGACTTGAGAAATACCATTTTGAGAAAAATGGCGGCAGGCGGCAGTGTTGACTGTCGTCTGCGTAACACACGCTTCTCTTTCAAAGCCAATATCTCATTCAATTTTATTCGGATTGATTGAAATTTTGAGGACATATTTTAAGATAGTTATACTTTAAAAATATGAAGAGAAAACAAAATCATTTTTTTCAAAGTCACAAGTGGGGTGGTCCCTTTAAATAGACTTTCATGAATCTTCAAAAATCCAAACTCGTTTCGAAATATCTTACAACGTTGATCTTTTTTTGATCGCTGCGGCGAAAGATTGCAGTTTACTTGACGAACTGTGAAGGATTTGATTTCGAACACCAGACAACAAAGTTCTAGAATAATGTTGCCCTGTCGTTGAGTTTCCATTTTTGATAATACCACGTCCAGAAGCAAAGATTCGAATATTGTGCTTAGTTTACACTTTAAGCAGCATTTAATACTCGCTTCCACGCTGAAGAAAAGTTTTCTGACCATACTCTTGTGCATATATCATTTGATGAATCTCTATACTATATAACTGCTTTACGCAGAAATCTTCCACTGACTTCTTCAGCTGTCTACCACTAATTGATTATATTTACTTTTCGAGATACAATCTGCTCATAATACATATCACACTGATAATTGTTAGCTAATCAGCGCTCGAATCAAAGACACGTTCGGTCTATTTTTCGATCAGGCATGAAACATGGCCTAATATGGTCATATTCAACATCGATTCAGGCAGGGGTGAGCAAATTTTAATCGGTAACGCTTTCACAGGATTGGACACAAGATTCGTTAGCAAAATACTAGCTCCGGGAACAGAAACTGTTTCGAATGATGTTGCGTAAATATATTGAGTTAATATTTGCATGTATTGATATTAAATGCATGTGTTGATATTGATATTAAGCTTAGAATGTTTCGCATAGAAGAATTTAAGACGTACAAAACTATTATCGGCGAAATAATATGTATGAAGATTTTTTTAAAGGTGGATTGATTTAAATGAACAGTCGAGAAAATCATGTTCATTTTAGGAGAGGAATATATAAATATATGAAAGAATGCTTATGAAATGCTACGTGGGCAATCTCATAAGTAGGACAGTGATTTATTTGATTAAGATTCAATTTAAGCTATAAATGTACGATTAAAATGCACTGCTTTGCATCTTGCCAAATATTGTGAAGAAAATAAAATCTATATTTAACGTTTATGTCGGGTAAGAGAAAAATATCACGATTTCACTTAATTATATTATTTCCTATTTATTGAATTTTCATATTGAGAACATTTATTGACCCAATTTTCAGCGTAAGTATATGTATGTATTTTTGCGAGAATGCCTATTATCAGCAATCAACGTTCCAACATTTCCATCACGTTTCTATAAATTGACAAGATGAATTCGAAAAATGTATAGATACACTCACCTACCTTTCGTTTAATCAAAACAATCACACCTAAACACTCATCTCTGCATCAATCTACTCAAATACTCACCTACTTTTCCACTAATAAATGCACACCTGGATCGATCGAAAGTGAAAGCAGTGGTTTGGCTTTCATTGTTATTACCACATACCGGGTGAAGCCATAATTTTCAAATTCACTATGCTACCACAAATAGAATAAGACAGGTTATGATATTGTACATATTCCATTGACACATTCGAATTACTTGCTAAATGTAGCATGTTCAAGAGTACCACTGGCTGCGAACCTGAAAACCTAGTGCCCAGGCTAGACAATCCTATCAGCTCCAACGTTGACGACGGCGGTAATATTTGTCAATAAACAAACCAGCCTACATAGCCCCACAAATCCCGTGCATGTTCCGCACTTCTGAAACCACTTGAACGAACGGGAAAAAAACGAGAGCACAAAAGTTTCCTCTCGTAAGTTTCAATGCATGCTGCTAAACAATACTTTTGCTAATAATCGGTACGTTGCGTCATTTCGGCAAGTAGGGACTTTATTTGAATTATGACCGCATGTAAGTAAGTACTCATTCGATTTGAATTTGTATGTCTTGCTTTCAGTTAGTCCTTGCGGTGCGTAACCGAATGCAAATGTATGGTTCGATAAGATGAATTTTATAACTAAACTAATATTGATGTTGTGCTTGTAGGAAGTATTTTTTTAGGATTATAGATAGGGCTTAAATTATGATTGGGTTTTTTTTTCTATTAAGAGTGTCAATTAAAACTGGATAAAAATGCCTTTTTTCTGGTAATATTGATTTACGAATAGTTTACAAAATGTCTGATTTGCGTGGACTATTGAAATATAAGCTTGAGTAGCCTTGTGTGTAGAGCACTGGTTTCTTGTGTGTGGAGTCCCTGGTTCGAATCCCGGTTTAAACAAGGGTTCGTACACCAAGCTTTGAGCTCAGCTAGCTCTGAATAGGTATCTGAATTAATCAGGGGTAAAGTGAGTCGTGGAACAAATCACTCTACACAACAATTCACATTGATTGTAAATTTGTGATGAAACTCTTCACTAGCCTCAACCCCTGGACCCTTACTATGGTTGTCGTAAATATGCTTGTATTGTCCTTTTATGAAGACTTTGCTTGTATTGATTGAAGATAGTGAGGAAGAAAGTGAAAGGATTGACACAAATGCAGTCCACAGTAGTAGCCTCAGTAAAGGTACTCAAACGGCTTTTGATTCTACTCATGGACCTTTTAATCTACCTAAATAACCAAGAGTATCTGGTGGAAGATAAAAGATTAACCCCATTTCACCTTCTTTATTCCTTATGAATTATAAGGATGAAAAGGGTTCCTATGATAAATCTTAATCACACAACGTATTCTAACCGAATCTCTCCGAAAATTGTGGGAAGAAAGACTTGCAGCCTCCAAGGCTAACTCACTTAAATTAAAAATGCCAATCAAAAACTGGAGGTCAAAAGCTTCAGGAAATCTTCAGTTTAAAAATATGTGTATAGAGAATACTCAGGAAGATCCAAAACTAGAGGCGGGAATTGTCAAACTCAAAAAAACAAATGCTCTTACTTTGCTTCACATATACGCCACAAAGCGTTCAAAAAAACACGGTCCTCCTTCAATGAGTTCATTCTTCCTACGACGAGAAAATATCTTCACTGAACGAGGAAACTTCTTGCGAGAGTAAATTTGCAGCGTGAGGTGGTTTTCAACTGTCCACACACGAAAAATGGTGGAAAAATTAGAGATGCTTATCATCCTACTTGCTCCCGGAGTATTCAAAGGTAATTTGAATTGTTTTTGCTTGATGATTAAAATTGAAAAATTTTTATTTATATTGAAAATTTATTTTATTTTATTTTATTTTTTTTTATTTATTTTTGACAAAGTAGTTTCAAAAATATGCACTGATCTTCATCAGACACAACCTCACAGTGCATACTTGACTGATGTGACCACTTGCAGTTGGAAATCATTAATTTTTATTTACGATAGTTGTGACAAATTCTAACATCTCCGATTTATATCTATCGATATAATTGACTTGTAAAGGTTATTGATTTGAGATCTTGTCTATAAATAAGCATAGACAACGTATGTCGTCTCTAAAGCCTATCAAAGCAGATAATAATTGATACGGGAAACTCGATCATTTTGCGGAATAAGCCTCCGAAAGCAGAATCAAATTGGAATTATTTTTGCGGGATGATTACAATTAAAAAATTTTATTTATGTTGAAATTTTTCACTCCAATGTAACCGTTTAGAAAATAAAAATATAGATAATGCAGTGTTACAACTGCCAAAGCTTTAGAAATGTGTCAAGTTAGATAAAATGCACGTAACTAAAGAATGCGATGTACCATAGGAGTATGAAAGAGTATACTGCGTAAACTGTAAGATGAGTAGCAACCCAACTGTAGCTACAGAGAGAGGCTATCCAAGTGCTGAGAGGACCAAAAATAGAAAAGTAGAGAAAGCACGCTAAAGTGACTTCCTGACAGCAACAGGACGCAATACTATCCGGCCTGGATTTTGATATGCTAGCCGCTTTTTGGCAGAAAATAAAAAAGCTCTCACAAAAAACCCAAGCGAATAATTCTATTATGAATAAACCAGTCATCTATAGACTTAGCTTTTTTTTGGAGAATGCCAAAGTCTCTTTGGCGTTCTTCTGCAATTTTTTACCGTGATGAAAAATCAAATCAATAATTTCATCTCAATCTTTAGGAAATCCTCACCTCGATCTGAGAAATGAAATGTTTTTACCTCACTTGCACTTTTTTCAGCTGATAATGCGCCTTCTTAACTTTGTAGCTGTAAATAAAGCTACTTTAAATCTCATCTTCAAAAAGAAATTTGCTCAGGAATTTCTGAAACAAGAAAGTTATGATATTTTTTTCCTATTAGATATTAATTTTAAGTCCTATTATCGTATAGCCATTTGTGACTACAAAATTATCCGTGAGGACACCTCAGATGATTCAAACACCAATATGCAGGGAACAGACTTTTTGTCAAGAAGTCGATCAAAGTATAAAGGCATTTGATCCCAGAACTTTGGATAATTGAAGGATTATTTGTTGAATCGAGAAGACAAGGCTTATGGATCGTGCATAAAGCAATAGCTGCTGAATACAGCAAGTATAATTAAACCGATCTTATCACAAGAACCAACCTTCTATCGCTTTTGATCGGCTATTGACATTATTTTCCTATCCCCTGGCCTTCCTGGCTCCCTCCTTAAGCTCGAAACTTTCGAACGGTAAGTTAACGATGCTGAATATACCCGTCAGCTGA
Source organism: Nemotelus pantherinus (assembly GCA_963978885.1). Taxonomy (NCBI): domain Eukaryota; kingdom Metazoa; phylum Arthropoda; class Insecta; order Diptera; family Stratiomyidae; genus Nemotelus; species Nemotelus pantherinus. Next base: position 18,353,918 of record OZ022264.1, on the reverse strand, counting down.
TCTTACATCCTGAGAAAACATAGCTTCGATTTCTCACCTCTGATTCAGACCTATTTACGATAAGGTCCATTGGGACCAGTTTGCATCTGATGTTAAAAAAAAACAGTTCACGAAGTCTCTGCTTCCAAGAAATAGACAAGATCTTTGATAAGCTTGATCATATCCTTTCGTCAGTCATTGATAATTTAGCTTTAACAAGAAAATTGAAAAACTTTACCTTCCGTCATTTACCGTACGATATTATTCTATTAAATCTTCAAGACAACGTCTTATGTGCATCTACTAAAGTTATTTTAACAAGAATAATAACCAATACATACAAAATGCTGTCTTGATTAAAAGCATCAATATCATCATCACGGTAAAGAACAAAACCCACGTTAAGAGGAAATTTGAAAAACATCTCCAGAAAGTAGTTCCTGATGCTGTTGCTTCAGCTTGCTTTCTAGTTTATTGTGGAGAAAAGTATCATTCTGACATCCATTTTGGTCCATTTGTCAAACGCGTCGTCTCCAATTTTCAGCAGCACAATGATTCGGTGACTCTTACAAAGCTCTAAAAATCATTCGATTGACCTTCGAAGCCACGAAATATTCTTGAAAAAAAAAGCTGTTCTCATCCGGGTCTCGACCTTGTTGCAACCAACAGAGCTCTGTCGAGCCGTCGTCAGTGCAGCATCATTATGTTTAAAGAATCGTAGTTAAAGTTACCCTGCGTGCCTTAACCCCGCCGACTAGCTCAGTCTGGTCGTGGGCATTTGGGACCACGATTCCTTCGTGCTACGGCACGCACACAAAACAAACACAAATACACACAGCCTAAGGGGAAGGATAGTGAAGGTTCCATGGGGGTATTATTATTTGAAAAAAGCCAAATCTACTCCATCCTTATTATATTCTTTATTGTTTCTTTCGTCATTGTGTGAAAAACAAACAAATAAAAAAAACAATAAGTATTCAGCAAAAGAGGAATAACAATCACCTAATAAATCGATTTAAAAAAAATAATGCACTTTAGCAAGATCTCTACCGATTTATGGTATTAACTGCTGTGGGTGAGTATTAATTCCACCCAATTTCTATCGGAATCGGTTCACACCGATCTTAACATGCAGATATCAAATATAGAAGCTCAAAATTATATTAATAAATATTCAACTATATAAAGTATATGAAAATAAATCAAACACAATTAGCACCCACTCCAAAGAAAAAAATTCAAATTAAAATAAATCAACAAATAAATCAACGAAAAGAAGAGATATAACCAGTATGGATACTGTCTTAGTTTTTTTATAAGTACATTTACCAAAATTATAATTTTTTATACTAAACTATTTGCTTCTTTTTGTCTGGTTACTATTTTCTGAGGAATTTAATTTTTAAAACAAATGACTCATGCAATTCACACTAAGCAATTCTCATGCTTAAATCAAAAAAATATCTTCTGACCTCGAAACAAATTATTCGGCACTTAGCTTGACCATCCAGTAGTTGCTCCCCTTCGCCTTATCTTCCTCGATCTATTAAAGATTCCGTCAGCAATTCTCGATTAAATTCTCGTTTATATTGTCTGCCGTGTATTCGATTACACCACTCTTCTTAAAGCGCGCCTTTCGACCAATATCAAAATGTTCAGCACACTTTGCAACTGATGTTCTTCTGCACACAATTTTTCAGGTGTTCTATAGAATCGTCAGCCATACCATCAATCTATGATGTTTTACAAATTTTCTGCATACAACTTTTCAGAGTTTCCAGAATATAACTATCACACCGTCAACCACTGATGTTAAAACAATTTTTTTTCTAACGTTTTACTATGTTTAATATAAAAATTCAACTTATGGAGTCCACTTTCGGTTTTTTCAAAAAATTTCCTTCTGCTTTCCACCACGGTCAAACCAAGGGTCCCCCTTTGTTCTTTTCGAAAATTTTTTTCCATGAACCGCAAAAGCGGTTCTCTTCCCAAATTTTCCGTATTATCCGTTTTGCTACATCATTAGGGCATCCCCAACTCCATTTCTACAGTCACACCCATCAGCTGATAAATTAATTTTTCAGCCATATTGTGAACCGTATTTACTGTCAGTGATTTTATAAATATCATCAGCCGTAAGCTGCTCAGCTGTCAGCATTGCAACAACATTTTCCTCAAAAAATCTTCCGAAGATAATAAAATAACTAATTCCATTGCAAAAAAGTTGGCTTTTTGCTTTTTTGGGAACCTTTGTGTTCTTTTTAGCTCTTGTCTAAGCATTGGATATTTTCCCATCGCTTAAAAGCGTGGCTATTATTCCCTATCCCCAAAGCATCTGGATCATTGGTTGACTTCGAAGCTTGTCAAATATCTCAGTTTTCGAACTTAGGAAAATTACTCGAAAGTACTTACTTAACCAAATTATTTCTGAACATTAATGTAAATTATTTCTGATTTCAGAGCAAGAAGTTTTTGAGTGCCTACCTGATTGATGAAAAGAATGCTTTTGAATCCTGTAGAAAATGATCGATTTTGGTTTTCCAGCATGGGTAATAAAAATTGTTGATAATTTTCTCAGTGGCAAAAGAAGATTCTCTGACAAATTCAGTTCAAATTCAATTCAAATTCAATCAGGTGTACCTCAAAGTTCCATTCTTGGACCAATTTTCTTCAACGTATTTAGACAATACAGTTCAATTTGCCATTTTCTTTCCAGTTGAATAAACATACAATTGCAAACGGACCGATATTTTCTCGATTCTCTTTAAATAACAAGAAAACTGGGATTTATTTTAACAACAACAAAATGGTATCCCGCCATAATTTCTTTCGTGTCTCTGCGTTTGGAGTTGGCAAAACTCCATTTTCGGAAACAAAGTTTTTACGAGTGTAATTTGACTCAAATTTTTTGTCAGAGCTAGGTCGGCTGAAAGTTTAGTGTATGATTTCTTATCAGAGCCAAGATTTAAACCAGCGATCCCACACGATCGAAGCCAGTGATATACACATTTTGTTTTCTTCGATTTTGTTTTTCATGTTTCAAATTAAAAACTGAATTTGAAACTTTTTTTTTAGCGAAAATTACTCAATTACAATAAATTCATTACCAGAACACTGTACCTTGAACCTTCAAAATGATACCAATGTCAGTACACCTAACATAAGGTTTCTTTCGCAAACAAATATCACATCATCAGTAACAATCCATCAAAGCATGTATACCTCATCTGGCGTATAATTTGGATAATTTGTGGTACCGTAACTTGCAAAGAACCTTTACGAACTTGACGAACCTGACGGAACTTGGAACCTGAACAGACAGACATATCGCTTTGTTGCGGCTGATGGTCGTACTGGTCGCATTGAAGTTTGACTCGTCTTACAAATCTATCTATCGTCCGTCCGGACACATGAAACACTCGATGGGTATCAGATCAGTCAAGTACGTACCTGAAGCTCCGTGCACAGAACCAATTTCGTCTAATTCGAGAAACGTGAAAGAATTATATTTTCCACTTTGTTTCTCTCGATTTCTTGTTAATTTCGCATTGTTTGCTGGCAGTGACCATCTTTTGTTTTCATTTTTAAGAATCCTCACTTCTCAGCTAGATTTTTGATGGCTTAGGTAAACCATGATGATTTTACTTTTTACTTCTTCGCAGTCTATGCATCTGCTTTGTCCCTCTGCTAGAATTGACTGAGCTCGAAATAGTGTTTAGCTGAGTTTATTCGACCACATTAGTCTTCTGTTAGATAGAATTCCACGAAAAGACTGCATCTTGCCGAAATCGTTACAAGGCCGTCGGGTGTTTCCCTCTGATTTTGATGAGAAAATCACTGGTTTGTCGGATTGAATTGGCAGTGCAAAGTGGAGTTGAGGCAAATGAGAAGAACCGAGCACGAAGACCTCTGCGGTTAAAGAATACTGTTACGAGATGCTGTCATAGTTCAGATACGATAATTCAAGCACCCGAGGACACTGACCAAAATATATATGATCTCAGTGGAATGCAGGAAATGATTATGAAAAATCATTAATTTACTGTAACCGAATAGGGTAATTTTTGAATTATTCGTTGAAGATTGGGTCAGTTTTGGTATTGAATTTGATAATGTAGTTTCATAAATCCTCAATAGAAGAGCAGATTTGACAGTTTTAAGGATAGTAATGGTACAATAAGTTTAGTAACGTAATAAAATCATATTGATTCTTAAGTTTTAAAACGTGTTTGATAGTTTCAATGCAATAAATTCAAGTTTGAGTTCCTTGAATGCACATGGACTGACAAATTAATTTGAATTTGCTCATCCAAGCCCTTCTTCTGCTCCTGTCACAATAATTTATTTCTAAATGTAATATAGTTCTTAATGCTTATTATAATTAACTCCGGACTATTCATAAAAAAGACTCATCAATTTTTTGTTGAATAGGTAAATCAGTTTGCTAAAAGCTCAGCAAAGAATTTTTGATCGGGTTACTCGCCTAAGTCTTTTGTTTTTCTCTCAATGTCCAACTCCATACTGGTGATCTGAATGTTGATTATTCCGTTCATGTCATATCCTTTTCGGTGAAGTTTGAATGGATTTCAAGTTTCCGACCCCACAAAACTTCAACTCGAGATGATATCACTGCACCTAGACTTTTTTTGTAGGCACCACCAAACACGGATATTGCCGGTTACATGCTATTAACGTCTTCATACGTCGTCGATAGATTAAAACGTTTAGCACTCAATTTTCGAGATGATCTGTGATTTGCGAAATTGGGTTTTTCGATGGTCGTTCTTAGTTCTGACCAGGTCATTGTGGCACGTAAATACAAAATATAGAAATTAATGAAAAAAAAAAACAGAGGTTGAAGATCTGGATGAACAAGAAATCGGATGCCGCTGTGAAGATGATGATTGATATGTTGAACCTTGAAATCGTTTTCAAGGTTTGGTTATGGAATATTTCATTTTCAAGAATGGATTTTTGATGAGCGTTCGATTTCAAGTTTCTTGCGCTGATATTTTTTCGGGATTTTGTATAATGCCCCACTGAGACGTTGAAAAGGTTTGGAGTGGATTGGATTTCTAACTTTTAACAGAAGGATATGAAAATTGTAAAAAAATTCAACATTCTTCTTATTCATTCCATATGATTTTATGGAATGAATTATCATCTGAATCTCGTCAATTAAAAAAAATAAACATTTGAAATTTCAAATGTGAAATATGCCATTTAAAAAAATTCCCAGCTCCGTAATTTTTTTTAAACCAGTGAATAATGCATGCCTTAGTTTTTCCATATAAAATTTATTTCGCTGGTGTTTTGTACAAGATTTGGTGAAATTTCTCATAAATGCATTCAATCCTCCCACTGAACTATATCAAAGATTTCCATGTCATACAGACCTCTAATCGTCCCGTCAATCATCAATCCTTGCAATAGTTACAAAATTACACTTCGAAAATTGAACAAACAGTAGCGCCCAAGGTGATAACATGATCTCAAAATTATTTAATGATCACCGTCAACCTTTTGTGTTTTGTTTGTCATGAAGATCGACGTGCTATGATCAAGTATGGCGAAAATTGATTTTGTAACTTGATTTCGTACTTAGACTCTGCAGTTGAAATTGACTTTGTGCCAGTCTTCGAGTTGGATGCTGGTTTGGTGTTGTTAGCAAGACTACCACGATTCACGTCATCTTGTTAAGAAAATCTTCATGGTTTTGGTATAACGAGTTCACATTGTAATCATTATTCTTCGCGTTCGCGTAAACTTTGGCCCCGGATTGTGGCTTAAAGATTTTGAGAAGATATGATTGAGATTGAGGTACAGTACTAGGTAGCGATTTGTGAGTGAAAGAAATCTTTTCGAAAAATTATGCTTTCGTTTCGAGTGCATATGATGTCTGTGCAAGGGCGTTAATAAGTCAGTGCGTACATAACACACCAATCAAAGTTGAATACTTGCTATTTAAATTGTGATATATTTTTTGTATTAAATAAAAAAGTTAATAATATCAAATTTAGTGAAATAATAATGTTGATAAATATGGCTTCTAATTGAACGGCAGTGGGAAACTTTAATCCTTCTTTTTTTTCTTTGATTGACTATAAGCTGTTGATCAGTTCAAATTTCGAAACGCTTCAAAATATTTCTCCATACATCATTGCATCCGTTAATATGCGATTCTACCAAAAATGAAATTTTTTAAATAATCCAGTTTAGTCCAATCTACTATTTTCAATTGTGCACCACCTTGTCGTTATGGAAATGGATTGTATACCACAATATATCTCACGAAAAGTTTTCTGCATACAAGATAATGAATCCCAAGAATTGTATCTCTGCAGGTGGCAGTAAGACAGGGTCTGAAGTGTCAGGGATCAATCTATGCTGGGCGTGCTTAGTACGGCAAAAGCTCAGGTTTCCACGGTCGCAACCTCATGTATGACTGTAATGAAATATCCTGGTTGTAATGAAAGCTCACCGCCTAACTTCAAAAAAGATTCCATGGTCAGTAAGTTTTCGAGCTTGTTGGTAGCATATCCTTCTAATACAGGCTCCAAAAGCGTGAGTAAAGCGTCAGCTGGAAGTCAACCTACGGGCATACTACATATTAACGAGGAGTGCTGCAATGAAAGATTCAATATCAGCTAGTGTTAATAAGACGCCCGCAGGAGGTACAATAGATAAGAGTGTTCGTTCCTCGGAGCTTTGAAAACGTCTGAATGCTTTCAGTCACAAGCAACGTAAGAAGTTGTGCAAAAAGTATAAGCTCCTGACTAAAGTGCCCAGCGATGCCAATACAGTACAAACTGCAAATTTCACCTTGTAAACTGGATGTGAGGCAATAAAACCTCTGAACGTATCTGGAGAACCGAAAAAAAGTTTGGTTGGTGAAACTAAGGTTGTCAGTTTGAGGCAGAAATTACCTAAAATACACACTAACTGGACATTGAGAGCCTGGGAAAGTCGAATAGACAGAAAAAGTCTTTGTACAAGAAATCAATGCTTATAGATGCAAACGGGGAATAAAGATTATGCTTGAAAACAAGAAAGAATCGGCTAGCTGGAGAGATCTCTACCGGCCAGCACTGATACCAAATCTGTCAGCAGGGGAAGGAAAAAGAAATGCAAGGTTGAAACAAAAGCTCATGCCTACGTTGCTGAGTGCAAGGTACCGAAAAGTACCAAAATCAGCATGAGATATCTCACCAGTCTTTCAAGCACAATCATATCACCCATGAAGGCCGAAGCTTTGTCTTCTTCTTTCATAGTTGTGAGAGGTCTGTCTTACCAGGATAGCAAACAGACCGATGGTCAGTGCGCTATTTTTTTTAGAATAAACTGCACCAGGAGATAATAAAGTTGGGACTTGTATATAGCTTCACACAAGCGAGGTTTGTGGACTGTCATCTCTAAGTCGTATGCTCCAATCAAACATACAAAGAGTGGCACACATAGATTATTCCGAAACTGTGTACTGGCAATTGGCCCACATTTACCATTTTGGACTCCCATATTGTCTGTTTTTTGAGAGTGCGCAAGAATGCAGACACAATCATTAAAATGTTCAGTAAGCTAGATTCGAACATTGATGCGAAATTTTGGATCATAAATTACATGAATCACAGACAGATCTTTACCACTAGTGAATATGGTTTCAACTTGGTGATCACATTTGACTAGAGAAGTTTGCCGACGTTGTGGAACAGATACCGTATGTGGTTGAATTTAAGCAAATCACGATGAAGTGAAGCATCAGTTATTGTCACTGTCTATGGTTATGTCTCTTGAGCAAAACACAAAGATCAAGTGAAACTTCTCTTCCATAGAGTTTCTTTCACTGAGGTCACACGGACATCGTCGGAGGGGTCCACAAATATCAATTACATACATTTCTAATCCTAAAGGTAAAAAAATGTGTTCAGATCAACTTGCAGCATACCAATGCTTCCTCCTTTTTTTTGTGTGAAAAATAGACTAAACTGTTAATTTGCACTCTTACATTACACTTGGACAAGAGCCGTGGGTTAAATGTAGCAAGGTTTTTACCAGTTCAACAAAAGGGCAAACATTTTTCCCAATGAAAGATCAACAAGGTCGAAGACTTGTGTCTTACTTTCCAATCTGCTTGATGCTATTACGTTCCGACAGTTTGCAAACCGGCATCGTCGTACAGTATCGGAAAAATAAAAGGCTAAAAAACACGATGGTCACTTCAGTTTGCCTTTCTTTTGACTCTTTACTAACGACGCTAACACAAGAGCTGAAGGGTCTGGTTCTGTATAATGAATTGGAGAGACTGGAATTTGTAATGGGGCATTATGCTAAAAGCAACGAATGCAACGCTGGAGGAGGAAGACTCTTTAATTTTGTAACTTCTGCGAGGTTGAAACTGGCATTTCATTCTAAACACTGGTATTTCTTCCACCTTTGTCACCCCTAATCAAAAGGCTGTTATTCATGCGATCTGCCTCTTTGATTATTGCAAGCTAATGTTCTCTTTAATTAGAGATCAAATACTCGCAGTGGGGAAATGAAACCCGAAAATTGACTTCTTGAGACACTGAAAAAAAAGACATAGAGACCTAGTGTGAGACTTATTGTGTATACTGAGACATAGTCGTAGGATCAAGTCAACAATGTCAATAAAAGTAGATATAAAGAGGCTTAACCAGTCAGTAGGGAAATATTTAGCAAGACAGTGTCTTGGTGGAGCTCAGCAAAGATATCTTGAAACTCTTCAATCGAGCTTGCAAGAGCAATATATCACAGGACAGGAGCAACTTACAGAATCTTACAAAATTCTTTTAAACATTTAATAAAGTTCAGATCTTCTGTTCATATATATAGTTCAGATTTTCTGCAAGAGATCGGAAGGCTCTGTGGAGTTCAGTGTAAGTTCATTGAAAAAAAACAATCAGCCAAGCTGAACCCTTTCAATCGACTTGATGGTGATTTTAGAGGGTCCCACGGAAGAATTCCTCATACAATCTATTTCTAGTAGTTCTGGTGATGGAAACGCACAAAGCTTCTGTGCCATTGACCAATCCAGCAACTTTTCGCTTCACTAGAAACTACTTGTGATCATGCATTTTGGGAATGTCAAATCGTCAGGCCTGGAAAGCATCTATCCGGCCACGTTATGGGGGGAATTAATCACTTGAAAGCAGAGCTTAAGAAAATTTTTTGGGCATGCCCAGCCTTAGAGTATGTTTCACATTGGTGAAAGGTTAAGATAATCTTTCTACCTGAACCTGGAATAATCTTTCCTATTCAAATCCACGAAACTTTTGGCTGATCAGTTTTACTTCTTTTATGTTAAAATACCAGAAGATGTGCAGCAGCAAAAGCTCACTGCCCAGAAAATGACCTTACTAAATGGATACTTTGCCTACGCAGAGATTTTGAATGTCTTACAAGCACCAGGAGGATTTCATACATTTATTATCCTTTAAAAAAATAGCAAATGAGCATGCACTTTTCTTTTAAAGACATACAAAACAAAGGTTTATCATTAGATATACGATATGATATTTAGATTCAATTTGAATTCACAAAATGTATTGGTTTTAACTAGAACCAGATCTTATAAAAATTTGGTGAATATGCTGGCAAGATGGTGTCTGTGATCACATCTGAAAAGATTAGTCTTTCTGTAAACCAAGTATTAAAGAGGCTTGGAAACAAAATTAGGAATCAAGTGCTAGTTCCGACATATCAGTCATTTTTGTGCTAAGAAAAGCTACCATTAAAGCTTAAATAAAAATCATCCTATATCGAGAATCAGTAACAAATGATTAAATTTACAATACTCTGATTTTTATGTGGGCGATAACTCGAAAAATATTTCTGTCCCTATTATTTTCGATGCATTGACCCGATCAATACGAAACTCACAGGAAAAAGTGATGTGAGCGTGAAACAAATTCCACATACATTTGGCTATGGTGTTATAAAAGGGCTGCGAGGATAGGCTATTTCTGTTATTTCTAAACTTACATATGTGTTTTTCTTCAATTTACGCAGTATAGTTTTTTCTGGCTGTGGTTGTTTTTTCTTTCGCTTTCTATTTTTATTGTAAAAAATTCGCGAAAATTTATTAAAATAAGACTGAAATTTACCGAATGTTTTACCATATTCCGTCTGGTTAGCATCCTTTATTTAATTAGCTTACATGGCTAGCATTAAGCGCTCATTTCTTTATCGATTTATGGAAGATGTTAACAATTTATGCAATTTAACGTATAAATATATAAACGGCTTTCTATTTCGTGCTTGAAAAAATAAAACCCTGAATATCGAAATCAGTCAAAAATACACGTCAACCACGCTGTTATTTATTTAGTAGAAGGATTGCCATTTTAGAATGTAAACGCAGGGAATACGTGAATTGGGTGTTGGAACAATAAACTGTTGATGCTGATTTTTCGCAAAAAATTTTCTTCAGTGTGGAACCCTTTCTCGCCTTATGGATACGTTAATAAGCAGAACTGCTGAATATGGGGCTCAAAAAATATACAAGTAATCGTAAAGAGGCCATTATATCCGGAAAAAGTCACTGTGTGTTAGGCATTATGGTCAAACGATCAAAGACGCGCCATCGCCGTCAGTTCTGAGCACTATGGTCACATGGTAACCGATTAATTTTGAACGCAATTTAAAGGTTTGTGGTTTCAGAAAAAAGTTACGTAACACAGGCAAATCGAACTCTTTTGCAAGAGTAATTTCCAGGCTGATGTGAATTGGCCTCAAATATCATCCAATCTAACGCCTCTTCATTTCTTTTTGGGGATACATGAAGGATCGTGTTTAGGTAAACAACCCCCAAGCCCTGGACGAACTTAAACCCAATATTCGTGTAATCATGGCCGAGATATTGTCTGAAAGTCATTAAATATTACCTCAAAAAATTGAGTCTTGCAAGAAATCCCGTGGAAGACATTTGAACAATATTGTGTTTCTCATATATTGGCAAGGATCCATATTTACAATAATTTAAAAAATTTACCACTTTCCGAATATTTGATATGGATTTTCCTGTAGATTTGTTATATTTTAAAAATAAATTGATTTATTACATAATTTAATTTGTTAATTTGTTCATTTTTTCAATTCTTCTTTCCTTTTAATAATAACGGTAATTATATGCAGCAATTGTTTAACGATTATATTTTTCGAATTCTGGCTTTGAATGTTCTTTTTTAAATGCAAACTTCACTTGTTAAATAATATATTTGAAAAGCTGCGAAAAATGACTGCATATTTTTTACATCCGGCCAAGATTTTTTTATTTATCTATGTGAGCATAATTTTTACTCTACTTGTCAGGTTATTTGAGCTTAGCCCACGTAAATCTGTAAAATTTAGAGCAATAACTTTTTACTGACTATTATTTATTTATTTTTAATTTTCTTACTAGTAATTGGTTTTATGTCACATCGAATGAGTTACATTTCTCGTATATTTTCCACACACTTTTCATGCAATTGAGGTGAAATATTTTCTGAAATGATTATCCGAAACTAATAATCGCTTCCAACAATATTAACAGAAAACTAAATAACTTTATTTTTGTTTTGCTTAACAGAATCTGGGAATAATTTCATCCGGTTTTATTCCACATTTTGACATTCACTTTTACATTGTATCACGGCGTATTTTGGTCCTCAGCCATACTCGCCATTATTCTCAATTATATCCATCCTATCTGGTACAGCTGCTAGTGCCAAATGTCACAAAACGATACGGGGCTCCTAATTCAATTTTAAACGTTTGAATGAAAGCATTGCAACCTTTTACCATGTTTTCCTTTAGATTGATCACAGCCAATAAGAGAGATAATTTCATTAAAACTGGAGATACTTTCTCCATTGTTTAGTGCAGCTCGTTGTCATACGCCTCCATGTAATTGCAGCATCAACTAAACGGTACCTCACCCTCTAAAGATTTGCCTTCCTTTCAGCATGCATTGTGTATCATAATTATTTGTTTAGTCAGCCATTTAAGCATTTTCCTGTACTTCTCGAATTAAAACGATCTGATTGTTACAAAGTCGTGCGTGAAAGAAGTGTTTATGTGTATGTGTGTGGGTAGTTCATTGTAATTTCTTTAGTAAATAGTGCATTACCAGCTCATTGCATGCTGTCGTAAGATCGTTAAAAGACAGGAAACGCATTAATCACAGCAGTGAACATGCTGAAGATGAATAATGAACGTATAGATTGATTAATAATTCAGGTATAAGAAGAGGCGAGACAAAGAACAGACGGAAAGGTATTAAGAAAAGTGATGCCGACAATATTCAAATTCGTTTGATGAATGCATATTATAAATAGTATGTTTAATATCAAAAATAGTTTTCTTTTCCAAGCCATGGTTTATTGTTCGCTATTTTCTTACTTGTTCGGTGTTTACCTATACCTGAAGCAAATCGTATCAAAAATAAAAATATTAGGTCCGTAAGCCTTTTTAACGTATTACGGAATAACAATTGAATTTCATGTATATAGATTATCAGATTTCAATTAAAAGTATTCAAACTAAAATGCACTCCAATTTGTAAGTGTATGGAGTAGAGAGTGTTATAAACTTATCAACAATTAAAGTAGCACCGAGAAAGGCATAACAGCCTACGTTACTTGCTCCCATTGCATAACGAAATAAAGTACATGGGAGTTTGTAACACACATTAGATTTATGGTTTTTTATTTTTTCAAACAGCGATTACGCCCTAGGGTCTTCATTTCAATATCGAGCTTAATGCGATGCGATTGATCGGAACCACTTCAAATATGAGCGTCTTACGAAACCTTTTAAATGCCCTTTTCCTCCACACACATCGAATCGAAATCAAACCATCCATTAAAGGCTACTTGTTCAACATGTGGGACATTCGTAAGTAGCAATCTCATGGCTATCATTGTAGAATCGAAATGCAATTGAGCTTCAATCGAAGAAAAAATTGGCCTCGATTACTTGCGTACACACTTTCATACGAGTATGTATCCCACTGCATACAAAAGCTATCTTTACAAAATTATGAACGAATGGTTAGTGAAATGATTGATTGAACGATGAAAACATCAAATATTTGAAAAATGTTATTGTTTTGATGTAATTTACAAGTTAAATCATTCATCTTAGCCACCACCACGGATGAATCTCAATGTTATATATGTGGCTTTGAAAAGGAATCCATTAGATAAAAGCAGAGTAAACAATAGATAAATTGCTCGATGAGTGGCTAAGAAGAAAGATTAATTGATGGCAATGTGAAGGTAATGACTGTCTAATTTATGAATTGAAACGATTGAAGGCAGTAATTAGTTGATTTTGTGTGTGTGCTGTTGGTCTGCAAGGTTTTTTTGTGACTCCAGGAAGAGAGTTTTGTATGTAGCTAATTGTTATGAAGAAAATATACTTGAATTGCTTGCTTGCTTTAAGTGTGTAGGAATTGTTAACCTACTAATAAAGCTCATTACTGGTTAATAAATGATTAAAGTTCAATAATTAATGTGTTTAAATTGAATATGTTTAATTTGAAACATATTCAACTAGAAACTATTGTATCTTTGCACCGTTGTTAGCTTGCCTTGAGACCTGTCACATTCCTTCTACTAATCTAATTGCAAGAACTTTATACTAATCCTAAATCAAGACCAAATCTGACATTTCTCAGTTTTCTAGCCCTGCTTACATACGCACATTAGCCCGTATTGCATACTTCTAACATACGTTGTCGTTTCGAACCTTTCAATGCAGCCACATTGCCGAAACGTTACGTAATGCGAAAAATTTCAGTCAAGTCTGGCACCCACCCGAAAAATTCATAAAATTTACGATTAACAAAGAAAATACCAAAGTTACAAGGTAGATAAATTTATTGTTCGCACTCCTGAACGCACACTTGACACTATTTTATTTTGTCGACGCTAAAATATGTGTCGTTGCGGTTAAGTATTTGTGTCACAGTGCACTTATCCCAGCATATGAATGTATTGGTACTAAGCGATTTCTGTTGAATAGCATGATTGGTACTAGAGTTAATAAAACCAACACTGAAAGTCATTCATATTCCATTGTATGCGATTTGTTTAATGCACTGAATCGTATTAAAAGAGATCCGCTGAGAGATAACAGGAGATTTGGGTAAGTGAATTTACAGTTAATCGGTATTAAGTTTAAACAGATGAAAGTGCGGTATCGTACAATGTATCCGAAAATTTTTATGCCAGATGACTTTAATTACAAGGCATTTTATAATGGGACAGATTCGGTAGACTTTGGTATTCTTCCTGCAAGAAGTCTGAGTGCACATAAAATATTTTCTTTTCGTATAATCTGTTTAAACATTCAAAAGCTTCGACAATTATTAATTCTTTTTATAGAATGTTTATTTTTAGAGCTAGTAAACTAATATCAAGTTGAACAAAAAATGTAGTGATACAAAAAGGATTCGGCCTGAATTCATATTTCGATCAGATAAAATGTTCTCTCTATTCAAATTTCAATTAATTTCACTGTACTCAATCTACTGTGCGTCACTCCAATTTGAGAAAATCATTCATCATGTTAAGTACAATTGAGAAAATCTTGATCGAAAAAGTAGCCCACATGTGTTCCAAATATACGAGGACTAGGACAAACGCATTGTGATTTGTAAAAACACTGACACATTGAACGTATTGGAAAAGTACAAAGAAGTATAATTTAAATATTACGAATTACAACAGTGATTTTATCTACAATATGTGTTTCCTAATAATATTTGTAAGATACAAAATTTATGAGCTTGAAGTTTGAATGAAAATAATTGGATTTCGATACAGGTAGGCTAATAGATTGTAGTTATATGCTGTTCGAAAAGGTTATTTTGGGTGTTACTTTTACAAATCGACAGATGTAAGCATAATCTGTGCTTGTATTTGACTACTAAAGTAATATGTGAAACTCCATTGGATTTATGTACATAAACTAAGCATAGAAAAATAATTGAAAGTCACCTCTCTTTGCTTTGATTAGGATATTCATCAGTATTTTCTCGTAATTAGATTTGCTTATTGTCGATAGCTTTACTGTACGTGAGTGGAGCTAGCATGCCAATTCAAGGTCAAAGTTAGTACATTGTCATTAAAGCCCTTTGAAATTATTCTGTTGAGAATAAATATAAGCTCGGATCAAAAATCTTAATCCAAGAAGAATTAGGGAGAATGTTCTATTTGTTCATTCGAAGCCCAACAGTCGACCAAGCTCAGCATTGAGTGCTGACTCAAATAATTTGCCCTGTTTAGAGGTTATGTATTGGAGAACACCAAATTGTCCAATCCAGGAATCGAGTAGGGCAGAATCACAGTTATTGGCAGTAATGCTGCCCAAAAAAATTGCTTCAGGTCAACAAGTATAACCGTCTATGACTGATATATGGTGGAAGTATATCTCTGTGAGTGAGCTAAGGGAAAGATTATGTTGATTTAAATGAATTTACAATGTGCGGAGATTGTAGAAAGGGTCGATCGAGATTGGCTCACGTTTCTGGTTGTTTTGCTTTTTTGACAAAATAGACTCTCAAAGTCCCAAATGGACTATGTGCTTCTTCATTGAAGGTCAGAAGAATTTGGTTGATATGTGCTTGCGTAAAGCACAAATATCAGGGTGGAGTATGTTGTGCTCCAACTAGAAAACCTGTTTCCTGAGTTTTAGAAGGATGTTAAGGCTAGTATCCACCAAACGCGCTGCGTGCGTGCTGTTCGCGCTCAGCCAGCAAGCTATCGTCTACACCAAAAACTGCTCGCGCACAGAGCGCAAACAAACAGAAAAGCTGTGAGCGAGCTGGGCGCGGGCTCCATTTGGATAGGTCTCCACAGAAAATGTTCGCGAATTCGAATGCAACGCTCTGTTTGCGCGCAGATGCACTTGGTTAGGACGTGCAAACTTTGCATTTCGATTACTCGTTGCGTTGCTTCCTTGCTTCCCACTCTCTGTTGGAAAGCACACGTGCAAAATGTCACTTAATGCGGAGTGGACAAAATATTAATTGATTAATAAAGTGGAGCAATATCCTATTTTGTGGGACAAATTTAATCAAGATTATAAAAATTAAATGAGTTATTAAAAAAATTATAGTTATTTCTCTATTGAATTTTTAAAATTATATAGATATGCATACTTACTTGGACATGAGAGCCTGTTAAACTTCCGGTATAATTCTACTCATTAATTGTTTTGATAATTTGAAAAGATACGAAAGACTGATAAAACTGTCACCAGTAGCAAAACAACGCAAAGTACTCGTAATTGTAAGTCTTGTTTTTACGTCCACGTCCAAATAATCAAAATCAGATGATGAGATGCGTGTAAAATTGCGATATTCACTTAATTTATCAATTTTTAAATCACTTAACATTGGTAAGTTTAAATAAGGTCGAACCCAACATCATGCATTGTTAATTTTTTTAGAAAGTTCTGATAATACATATTATATAGCATACTGAACGAATAACAATTTCTTCTTCATCAAAATTCATTGGGAAGCATGGTAGCAGTGCGCGTACAGAACGTGCGCACGGAAGCAAATGTCTACACTAAAAGTGCTAGCACGGAAGCTACTTTTCTGATTGCGTACTTGATGTGGACGTTGTGGATGGAGAGCGCGTACATTGTTCGCGTTCAGCTCGTGTACAAGCATCGATGACGTCAAATCTGAGCGCGAGCTGTGCGCGAGCTCCGGTGGATACGAGCCTTAAGGTAATATGGTTGGACTAGGCACTCCACAAAAAATGTCGACTTTGACACTAAATGTCGGCTGTCTCTTGAAGGTGTATTTCAAGTCCTTTCGGATTTTTCGAAACACTTTGTCAGATTTTTTGGGATCAAGCTTATGCGGCAAAGTCTGACTTTCATGCTTTAGTAAATTACTTGAAACTTATTAACAAAAAACCTTCTTTCTATCTTTCATTTCTTTCTTGCTTCTGAGCAGGATGGGTTTATAAAAGGCAGGTCTTTTACCTCTAGCCCCTTAACATTCACTTACTTGGCCATTTTCACCTAAGACCAACATAAGCAAGTTGATGTGGTGTAAACAGATTTTGCAAAGGCTTTCGGTTCTATTGACCAGAAGCTTCTTTTTGTAAAGTTCAATGGTCATGAGATATCTGACCTCTTTTCCTCGTTCTCATTCTATGTTTCTGGTCGTAGCTGTTTGTTGTCCCTCGTATTTATCAATGATCTACCTTCTTTTGGCCATTCTTCCTATCTTTTATTTGCTAATGACTTTAAGATGTTCAGAATAATTGGATCGCTTGATGATTATCACCAGTTACAATATGATCTTTGTGCTCTGAATGAGCTGTCTTACTCTGAATCCATCACAATGTTTTCAAATGCCAGCGTAAATGTACATGCGTGTTACTGTTTAAACTTCATGTACCTTATTGTGAGTATAGAGATCGTGCATCCTTCTTTCAAATTCTAATGTCTCGAAGAGTGTTCTCTGACGAGTGTTTGCTTTTTAAGCTCCTCTTTTGTCCACGCTATCTGACCTGGGTACCAAGCTTTTATTACTTGAGGTAGATTGTTCAAAAAATTGTTTTTGGAACCATGCCGAATATCGGAATTGAATTTACTTCTATAAACTTAGACTTCTGTTGTGCGTCGCTTAGTTTGGCCGATTGAAAATTGAGTGCAAACCCCAAAAATTGGTATCTCATGCATTGAACATTCGATCAAGTTCGACATTTGAGTTTGAGAAAGGCAAAAGAGCGGCTTTTGCGAGGCTATTCTGGACGTGGTCGAAAACATCTCAGTTTTGCTAGGAAGGAATTGACGGTGGAAGTTGAACACTCCTAAAAATCTGTCTATATTTTCAATCGTCTTGGATAATCAAACCGATCTGAGAAGACCTTAAAGCGTTTTCCCAAATTCTTATGATTTTAAAATTTGACTGAAGGTCGAAGGAAAGGGCATTTCTTCAAGTTTATGATGAAACCATGATCTGCTAATTGTTGAAACAGCTGTTGAAGGTGAGCGATATGCTCAGGTTTGTCAGCCGATGTTATTAAAATGTCTCCGAGACAAATGAAGTTGTATTTCAGTCTGTTAAGGACTTTGTGTGAAACCGCTGGTACCATAGTGTTGCATTTGCGAAGTCTAAAAGTAGTTTGCACAAAAACGATTCTATAAGATGAACAGGATATCATGGATCGTACGGATATCGTTTGTTTCGACTTAGTCAAGTCGACGGTGGAGAAGATTGTTTTGCTATAGGTGCCTTTTTTTGCAAAGCTAGGCTTACTTGCGAGTGCAAGCTTAGTTTGCATGCAAGTACAAGCCTGTTTACGGGCGGGCAACAGCTGCTTCGTGGGGTGTGTGATAGCTGACGAGAGCTCGGTAGTTGCCTGTAAGAAATAAATGTTTTATTTCGAACGAGATGAGTGGAAAAAAAACGGTTCGCACAATGGTGGCAACTAGACCACCAGCATGTTGCGGTTTTTGTTTGAAAAGAAGACCAGCAGCTCTCTCTATGCCGTCAATCGGCAGTTGAATTGAAGTTGAGCAGAGAGCAACGAGCTATGCAATCGAGTTGTCTATTGATTAGAGACAAGAAAATTGTGATCTCTCTTCGAACGAATTAGCAATGAAGAGATAATAATTTGCGTGATGTTGAGCAAAAGGTTTCTGTTCTCCTCTGCTTTTGAACGTAAGAAAGTAGTATACCGGTTGAGAATTCATTACAATCGAACAATTGTTGCTCAAGAAAGATATTCACAACGTGCAAGTTCAAAAAAGATACTTTGCCAGGTTCTGACGTACAGTTGATTCCAAATTCAATTGCGCGTCCGTCTTCTGCGATTATCCCTGATATTTTTTTCCGGAAAACACGCTGAAATTAATCTGGTATGAGGTTAAGATTTTCAAATAGATTCCATTAATGGAACATAACTGAAAAGATTTGTACAGTGTGAGTCGTGGGCAGTGAAATGTGATTAGATCCCATGTCATCCCAGCTGATTGTGGGGGAGGAGAGTCTTAATCGTTTGTGGGGCAGCTTTTAGTCCGGTATGAGGCGCAGTCAGTTGAGATCATTTCGCTGACAAATATACATATATGCGGAGGGAAAGATTTTAGATACCAAACACTCATTCAAAAATTTTACCTAACATCTCGCTAGTTTTTTTTTATTCAGCAGAATTATTTTCCTTGTTTTTTCCATTATTTTGTTTATTATTACGTTTTCAGCCATCTCTCCGTGCTGCATTTCGACCGGTGTCCGAATCAGGTGAGTTTTATTGAATTTTTAAACATTGCTCAGATTTTGTTTAAGACACACAACTAAAACAAAGATTATTGTTTGCGATTGCAGTTTTTTTTTATATAGATTTTAAATTATAATTAAATATATAATTTTTGTAGGTTTTATATGGAAATTATACTTATTTATGTTTGAAATTTGTATTTCTCGTTTTCTTTCGCTTATCGTTTTTTTTCTCGTGTGTAATTGTTTTTTTTTTCAAGAATAATGATGGGCTGCTAAGCCCCTAAAAAATAAGTTGAGTGCTTGTGATTTCTTTCTCCTTGTAGTGTTTTTTGCCTTGTGTTGATCAATATTCTCGGACACGTGACCAGATTTTACGCGGAGGGCAACAGGTCAGGCTGAAAATTATGTTGTGGTGACGGCTGTTCGCAGCTGTTCTACAACAGTCCATAGCAGAAGTCTTGGGCAATGAGGACCGGATATTTATCCAGATAATTTATAGCAATATTATTTGCAAATTTTCGCAATTTTTCCTCTTTCGGTAATACAGATCATGTGAAGTAGAGATGACCAGTTTCTGTTGGAATGGTGGCAAATACCCAGTTGTTGTAGGAATTAATCTCATTTACAGCCGCGGCAACCGCTTGCATGGTGCTACGCTGCTGGTCTCAAACTATTAGGGGACTAGTGGTCAAAATTTGACAGCTTACCTTATGTTTCCAAGGATGAGAGATCATTTTGCTGATCGTGATGGCATGATATTTTTGGAGAAGGGCATGTACCCGCAGATCAGTGTATTTAAATCAAAACGCTATGTTTTGGAAGTTTGTACTATGTGTATAATGCTTTTGGTGAAAACTAAAGTGAGTGGATCCAGCAAAATTGCGTTTGGTAAGTCAACGACTAGTGCTTAGTTCAGACTTCACCTGAAATGTGTCTATATGTTTTGGCAATAATGAAGCTAGTTCCATGTGAACTCACGGTGAGTCCTAGCTGTATAAATTTTGTCGTCTGGTTTGCCGTAGTAAGTTAATGACTAAAAGAAGGTAGTCTTTCAATAAAGATTGTTGGAAGCACCGAAATGCCTGCATTTGTGTATTCAAGGTATTGTCGATTAGGCAAGTTAAATAACGACTAGGTGACACGCCGTGTTAAACCACCGTTTGAGAAACATCTTAACTGCTTGATATCTCCCAACAGTTGGAAGGTTGTCAATTACCCAGGCTAAAGTTCTCAATGGATGTTCCAGCTGAGCGAAATCTGCTGGTCAAAAGTCGTAATACAATGACCCTCTGAGGATCTTATAAGGTGTTTTTGGGTCACATCACATACCGCCCGCGATTTTGTGGAGCCCAGCGAAAAGACCACGTAGTTGTACCTTGTCAGGGATGTTTTTATTTTTGACATAGAAAACTGGGTTCTCAAATGCAGAATAACGGTGGTTTTGCTGCCTTCACGCCCACCGAGAGTACTTCCTTTTTGACAAATGACATTGTACGCACCCACTAAGGGTTCCTCTTATTTTCGAACCAAATTCAACGGGGAAGACGAAACATGGCAGAGGAGATAGAGTGATGACGAAAACGCTGGAATTTTTCTATAATTTTGGAGTTATTTTGCGGTTGCAAATAAAAATTGATATTCGCTTCCATATCTTGCCTCAGCTAAATTAAGACCTGACCCCAATTTCAGTTTGATCTCATTCTTGCGGGGTTTCGTCTTTGTGTTGCTGTTGATGACGGTGTTGATAATACTGCTTATGTGTGAACTCCAGTTTATATATGTAATAGGATTTACATGTCCACCTCATCCTTAACTATACTACACATACTTATCCTACTTATTATACTAATTTTCTGCATTAGTTTTTGAAGTTAACTAATTTTCTTAGTTTTTTTTTTGTTAATTTTGTTTAAAGCGTTTTAACCTGCCTTGCATTGGGAGAACATTAGTTTGTTTGGAATTTTCTTGAAAATGTCAGATTTGGTTTTTTTTTCTGTTTCAGTATTTTATTATTAAATATTGATTCTATAATTACTGATTGTCGTACGTATACTTTTATATGCTATTGACTGAGTTTTTGAGTATGAGATAATTTCATTCAATTTATTCAATTTATTGAGTTTTGGATTTTTTCCAAGTCAGGTCTCATATCCCTCTTTAACTCAATATTTCGCCAAGCTTTTAGTATTGTTATTGTCCTGTGTTTACAGATGTCTCTTGTAGCAATGAATAAAACATGACTATTTGATCCATCAATATTTACTAGTCAACTATAGAAAGGTTAGAATGTTTGAATAGAATGACTGGTTTTATCCGTTCGTTATGAATCTTATCACCCAATTATTTGCAAATCAACCCATTTACCATTCAGTTTCATGATATTTTCACTCAAAATCACTGAAATTGCATAGTAAAAAGCCTAACAAAGAAAGATACGGTTGATAAAACTGTCACAATCCCAATTTGTTAATAGCTCACAAAAATCACAAATTTTCTACTCTATACTACTTACTATGTACATGATTCTTAAAGAATTATTTCAAACACCATGTTCTTTAAAAATTTGTTCCACGAAAACCAATCATTTCAGCTAACTCAATTTAACCAAAAATATTCCGTAAGCACTAGTTCATTATGCTCGATGTAACAATATTTACGTAACATTGCCCTGTAATTTGATGTAAAATGCTACAATAAATCACGTGACTATGTACATTCATACATCAGAACTGTTGGCGGAACTAACACATATCAGACCATGTGTAGCTAATGATATTAAAAATTAGTTTGTGTCATCTGATTTAAATAGATATCTGAAAACATAACAAAAAAAAACACCATGTAACTACATCAAATTTCAAATGTTCCTCCGTCAACCGTTCGTGCACCGTTAGAAGCTTTGATTTTTCATGCCAAAGCAAATTATCATTCTTAATAATGTAAACTTGACAAAATCGTCGGGTACCGTAATCGAATAATTTATGATCGTGCTGTTTTGCGGTACGTGTAGTAACTTGATGATGGTAGTGTCAATCAAAATTACCCGCATTAATTTTTTTTTTGTTGGATTCATGTTTTGTCAGGTATGATGATGAGGAGGCAACATATGTATTAATATCTCAAACATGTTGATGTGAACATGTTTTTTTTTGTTTGTTCTGAAGGTAAGTTGTCAGATTAGATGGGTTTTGGTGCGGATAGAATAAAGAAATTGGTTGAAGTGCATTGCTCTTATTGAGGGATGTGGCGATATTATGAACATTCTGTTGTAGAGAACGTTTCGTTCTATTTATCTCGTTCTTTTTTCATTCATTCGAAAAGTTTTGTCGTTTTATGAATTCGTTAGAACTCTTGTATCCAATCAAGAAATTTATATGGAAGCCTCTTTGGAAACTTGTAATAACTGTGCATGTCAACTCTTTGAGTCGCTCTAATTCTGCAGCCCGATCTGAACTAAACAGAACGGTCATTGAGAATGTAGCGGGTTTGTAGGTAATTTGTTCAAGCAAATCACAAAAAGCACACAACCTCCATCAAAACAATACCGAGTCGCGCTCAATCTTAGCCATCATCAAACTTAGGAGGCAATGGATCAAGTCAAGTCCCACCTTAATCGTGTCATTCTTGCTTTCTACAACAATAGTTGTCAGCGGTTCGATTAATGGACAAGTAAACAATTCACGGGAATAAGTGGTCAAAGCTGAAAAATTTTTTGTTGCCTCCGAACCGGTTCAAGTGTCACTAATGGACCTATGCAGAAATGGCGTGCACTATGCTCGTAGTGCAAAAGTTAATGAGTTTGAATGAGTTCGCATTGAAAATCAAACGCCTTTTAATTCAGTTCAATTAATTCTTTCATAATCAGCGCTTGGATCCAATCATGCGTTTCTAATCGGGTTGAATGATCCAATGTGTTTTAGAATTATTTTGTTGTTTGGATTAGCAGAGAACTGGGGCGTGATGAAAGAGCTATCAGGAAATAAAGCGATATACTTTGAATAACCGTTAGATCAATCCTTTGCTTAGCATTCTTATAGCATAGACAGATTGAGGCAACATTTTCAAAACAGAACAAGTGTGGTTTGTAGAAAACTCTCAACTCTTTGCAATATCATTTCACTTATTACTCTTGTCAAACTGTGTTATTTTATCCATGTACGATTCAAGGCGAACCGCATTGAAAACAATTTTCATTTCACTGATCATCAAGACAACATCGAAATCGATCTTCTTCAATTTCAACGTTGCAACAAACACTTTCCAACATCGCATTAGCAATGATGCACTTCGAGAACGATTTCAACCTAAAGCAACGCATGCATCCTATCATGCTTTGCTAACCAACGAAACTTAATACACGTACCATCCTCGATGTCAGTTGGAAAATGTTCAGACGCATGCATCCTGTACCATTCTTCTAGATGATTTCATCGAAGGGACGCATCACGACACCGGTCAGATCCAAAGAACTAAGCAATCTAAGCAAAACATCAGGGAAACATCTTAGCTGCATAGATAATAATAGCCAGCATGCAGTGCTTGTGGATTTGCTCATCACAACCGCGATCAACATCAGTCTCATCAGTGGTGGCGGTTGTGGTCGTCATCTTCGTCGTCATCATGACAATCAAGGTCTTTGCATGGTCGCACGTTGTGTGTTGATTAATTCCTTTGAAAGAGCAAGTCAACCAGTAAGCCAGCTACACTGTAGTTTAGCCCTGCACGGCCCGAAAGGACGTTTACCTGTCTTCAGGCGACTCGTGTTCATTACTACTTCCAGCATATGCATTCGACGTATCTGTGAGGAAACCACAAAAGCGAAGAATTCATATGCATACAAGAGTATTTTGCAAGAAGTTCAATAGATGTGGTTTAGCCATGCGTGTGCTCTAGGCCGCAAAGTCAAGCGAAAGAAGTCTTTAAGAGAAAAATTAAAATAAATTTAGATGAAAAGCTTTTTTGTATAAACAGTATTTCATTTGGTTTCCGTTGTTTGAATAATGGTTTAAGTAAAAAATTTTATAGAAAATAAATTTTTTGTCAGCTTGCGATCTTGTTCATATGAAAAAGCAGATCTCTATGCTGTTTACTTCATGCTGAAGATTCAACGTTAAGTAATTTCTAGTAATCTTACTTCAGCTTTGTTGTATTCTTTTTTCAGCTTTACAATCATATATCTTCATTTTCCTCACTTCATCTCGTAAAATTATTCTGTTCAAAATATGTTAAGCAAATGGCTCTACAAAAACTAGCGCGTGATCTATCTGCTTTACTTTGACATTCCATTTAAGCTGCAAATGTTGTTGGATTTAGTGTTCCCATAAGAATTTTTAGCTTAGAGAATCTTATCTTTTTTGATCATTCATAGAAACTTTTTTTAAACCAGCTGTTTATTGAATTAAATAGTATTGCTGCAATAATATTCAATTTGTTATTGATAATGTAATCAAACAAACAATTAGCCTTTGATATATTTGAAATGGACAATCATTAAGAAATTATATTTTTAAAATCACAGTTTGTAATTATAAAATAAATGAAGTGATCATTAATGTATTATAAATCGAAATTGATGACAAAATTTATGCATACTTCTA
Organism: Nemotelus pantherinus; assembly: GCA_963978885.1. NCBI lineage: Eukaryota > Metazoa > Arthropoda > Insecta > Diptera > Stratiomyidae > Nemotelus > Nemotelus pantherinus. Next base: position 18,329,090 of record OZ022264.1, on the reverse strand, counting down.
TTTTAAATCTAATGCGATTAGTCTTTCTTTGTTTGCAAATTCATATATGACGTCTTGATAATAGCTCAAACATGATTTTAGGAAAACCTTTTCAATAGACATTATTGCCAAGTCACTAAGTCGCAGTTCAACTTTACTGTTTCTGAGATAAGTTTTCATTGTTTTTAAGCAAGGAAAACTGTGCTCTGCGGCCTCACTCGTTACTGATAATGTAAGAAACAAACAAATTGATTTCTAAAATTTTGTGAAACTATTTTCTAATTTATTGTTGGTAAAATATTCAAAAATAATTTGAGAAGATTTTCCCTGTAAATCTACATTAGAGTAAAGCACAATCAATTCAGTTTTTTAACAAAACCAATCTATAAATCTCTTCGTTACAGAGCTCATATCCAAATTCGGTTTCGTTCGACCCATTTCGATAATGCCTTTTTTGTCCGCAAAAGATTGAGATCCAAAAGGAAATCGAAGAAGGTCACTAATTATTAGAGATGGCCAAAAGAGCTAATGGGTCACCACTGATCGCTCTTTTTTACAGTATTGCGCCGTACCTTAATATTTGGTGTTTATTTTCACTATAAGATCACCACGATTTGCAAATTCTATGCTCAAACCACTTACTAAAGGTATGCCAAAAAAATTCAAAAACAACCATAGCTGGCAACCCTATAATTGTATTGAACTAAAAAATTCTACTGAATATTGCCTACAATAAGATTGATTTGCCATATGAATTTCGTTATGATACCATGACTGTACTGCACTGAAAAAAATCCACATGGCGCCCAGAGCCATGTAACATAGCGCATTATTTATGGCGCCATACGCTATGTACATAGTACTCTGAGCTATGCAATATGGCTCCCCGCGCCATAATGTCAGAATCTACATAGCGCGTGGTCCTATGTAACATGGCGCAGCATTTATGGTTCCACACGTTATGTACATAGTGCCCTGAGCTATGCAGTATGGCTCCCAGCGCCATAATTATATGGCACAGAAATTATGGCCCCACACGCTATATTACATAGTGCCATGAGCCATGTAATATGGCTCATGGCACTCCAATTATATCTCGCAGCCATGCTGTGTGAGGGAAGGTATAAATGTCAGCAAGTGACATTAGAGCTTGGGTCTACATAATTGACTCATTTTGAACTGAAGTACTGGCTGCGATATTTTCGATACTTCGACCGGTGAATTTTCACACTGGAGCAGGAACATTCAATAGTGAGTATGTTGACTCGAATTTATCGAATTTATATTTGGTAGAATTTATGTTTGGTGGAATTGATATTTGGTGGAATTTATATTTGGTGGAATTTATATTTGGTGGAATTTATATTTGGTACACTAAAAAAACACATAGCGCCAGACGCCATTGTTTATAGATTTA